>OX463788.1:26703329-27392639 GCA_949825025.1 Siphlonurus alternatus | reverse complement strand
ATGCATGCGTGCATCCGAGAGATGGTTCATGGCATGACATAAACTGTTAGGAAGGAACCCAAAAAATCATAATCAAGGCAAAGTCGGGTTCATTCACGAAAGGCCGGAAAGTTAAAATATAAAGTTACTTATGACAGTTATGATCATGCAGTATACAACAGAGTTCAGTATACTGTATAAAAGAAAAAAATATTGTTACTTATAATACATTGCAATGTTATTACTGTAGGTATATTCGTTAATGCATAGTCGATTCATGAATCAATAATACCATGAAGTATCGACCTCAAATTCTTTTTATTGCAGAAATGGCAGAGAGAGGGTGCAAAGTTATGATATGATACCCTAATTTTTTCAACTTTTTTAGAGTCCGGGAACTATTTTTAAAAAATTATTGAAAGTGACGCCTCTAGATGCCTCTCCTAATAAAAGGATAGGACCTAAAAGGAACTGAGTTCAAACCCAACCTTTGCAAAACTTTTTAGCAATACTTCCCGGGCTCTGAAAAATCTGAAAAAAAATCATAATGACATAACTTTGCACCCTCTATCAATTTTTGTAATAAAAATTTTTAAGCTCGATATACTCCATTAGATGAAACTTACTTTTTTTTTTTAAAGGAGGGGATTTCGTAAATAATGTAAAAATATAAAGGCTGAAGCGGTCCCCCTCCTATAAGGAAAATAAATTAATTTATTATTATCTGATGGTGTATTTACGAACAGACCTATAGAGTTGATTGCGCTGACGTCATGCCCCTGTAAATTAGGCTGCCCTATGGAGGACCAGAATGCACAGACTAGTATATAAACAAATTACATATTGATTTTTTTTCACTTTATTAAACAAAATAAATCAGGTTTAAAAATTGTAAAAATACACCAATAAATGATAGATAGCATAAAAAAAATCGCATCGTTATAGAACAATCAAACCTATTTTATTCATTTTTTTTTTGTCATTTCTCCTATCTAATGCCATAGTAGTTGGACCTCCACTTTTTCTTTTCTACCCTTCTGACCCTGACCGTCCGTATACCTGCTATGCTATATTCCCTCGTAAACAAAAACAACAAACAACTCAATATATATAATATATAATACATATATAGTCTATAGATGTTGTTAATGTAACTCAAAAAGTCAGCATAGTTATTTGAAAGCCTTGTACTGTATGTACAATACATTATATACTGTATATACTGTATAAGCTAGCTTGATTTGCTTGCTAGCAATGTACTTGGTCTATACATGTGCTACACGCAAACACACATAGTATGAAAAAAGTGGAAAAGAAGCAGCTTCGTGAAATCTCTTTCACGCTATTTCTTCAAATATTCCTGAGAGTGATATTAGTTATAACATAACAAAAACTTATAGAAAAATTATAAAAATAAATATATAATATACTAAAATAAATGTATTACTATAATAACAGTCATATAATATACATATTCTCAAATATCAAACAAGTCGGGATAGCAATTATATTATTTAATGTATATTTTATATGTACTAAAAGGAATACGGTTGCTGAATTAGGTCTGTCTCGTGTTCCAGATCTGATGTACCGCCACCAGGTGACCTTTGACAACGTCACCACCGAGGTAGAGATTTTGGACACCTCCAAGTGCGTGGTATGTACTAAAATTTAATAATAAATTAATTTGTGTTCTTTATTGCTATATAATAATTTCAATTGCATATATATAGACATTAAAAATACGGTTATAAATATTTAGAAGAATTATTTAATCACAACCAATGGTGAAAAACTTAATAATCAGTATTAAATACATCAAAATTTAATTGAATGTTTACTTGTAAAATTTAAACCTTTTTTTTTTTAGTGTTTCTTGGGTGACGTGAGAAAAAAAATAATATTTTAAAGCATTTTTAAAATAGTATCCACACACCAGAAGAGAATAAAATGAGAGATATTAAATGGGAAGCGTTACGGGAAAAAAATAGAGAGAAAAGCATAATTCTGCAGGTTAACTTTTTGTTTGATTTAATTAACGATTGATCGCAGTCACTGCTTGAGTCATAAAATACTTCAATTGTCTCTATCATATATAGGTAATGGAATAAAAAGAATTTTAAAAATTTAAGAATATTTTAAAACTTCATCGCTTAGATCATGGTTTGAGGAAAATCAAAATGGTACGGTTTTCTCACAACAGTTCCATTTTCATTAGTACAGTTTCTATTCACAAATGTTAAACTTCTACCTCATACACCTCATTATTTACAAAACTGACCGGTCACACACCATTTTAAGGACAATCAATTGTCCTTGACACAGACAGATCCACTTCAAACTTTGTATATCACCTATTAATAGCGAGTTTAAAGCCATTAATATCAAGGGGGCCATGCAGTTCCGAGATCTCAAGAAATTGATTGAGATTCATAATTAAAGGTCGAGCGTAGTGCATTGTCCGGTTCTCGTTAGATCACCGAAGTCAAGCAACGTCGAGCGTGGTTAGTACTTGAATGGGTGACCGTTTCAATAAAAATCACAAAGCTCCATCCATGAGGTAAATTCATCTTCATTTCTTTCCACCCAGTGCAGTGATGCACTTGTGTATGTTCCCCAAACTTTGGACATCGCTTTGGTCTATTGATAAAAAGATTAAAATGTAGAGGTGTCCATTCTGACTGAAGTTTTCCACGGTTCCCTCAGTCTCACTTCGGCGAATGCTGGGACGCATAACAGCTAGGCCGTGGCCACCAACCGTTCCCTACCTTATCCCTACCCATTCCCCCGCCGCGAGCTGTAAGCTGTTAGGAGTGTATCCTTGTAAAAAAAAAAAAAAAAAGTGAATAATAAATAAGGTACCATAAGAGTAAATAATGTCAGCGGTAAAAATAGGCTTAGCAGCTAGGTGGTGAATCATTCGTAGAATTTCAGCAAACCTTTCTAGCTAGCATGCGCATCACAATATTTATTCCGTTATTATAAATCGCTTTTTTTTTTTAATTCTGCGCACTGAAAACTCATTACTTTATACATTTTACTTATGACTCTTTTTGCCCTCTTGTGTAGCCTCGTAATGAGTAATGAGTAAGATAATCGTATTTTGTTTTAAAATAATATTTACAGTACTGCCAACAATGCCAACGATGGTTAAATAAAATAAATTCAGGAGTGTCAAACTCATTTCTAGTGGCGGGTCATATGGGAAAAACTGCAACTGACCGCAGGCCGTGGGGCCTCCTTGCGGAGGAGAGATGATACGTTTTTGATGTCGAGGTAGTGCAGGGCTTCCTAAACTTTTTGAGACGACACACTGCTCACGGAACATGGAACACTAAGAGGTCTGGGGTGCGCCAGCCCCCCAGTAGCTCGCCGCAGGCGCTTTTTTTTTTTAGAAAAGGAGGCATGGCATTTCATTTTTCATACAGAAACATATTAAGGATATTTCACTAAAAATAAACTATAAGTTTTTTTTTTTACAATTTTTTAAATTTTAGCATTTTATTTTTATTGATGTTTTTATTTTTTATTCGTAAACTTTATTATTATTATTTATTTGTTGACGGGCAACTGAAAATGACCTCGCGGGCCGCGACACCCCTGTTACACACTACAGATGGGGATAAGATCGCTTGTGATAGAGGGGAAATTTTAATTGTAAGGCAGGTTACTTATTATACATGACATACATATATGTAAATTGTGATAATGTAAATTAAATTGGTAAAAGCGGTGCACTGGTTGAGTGGTGACACATCAAAATTTAACATGGCAGGTATAGGCTTGACGTCATACCACACTGGTAAAGCACTGGTAAGAAAATGAAATTACTTTCACCATAAATCAATTTGCAGTGTATCGTAGAAGAGCATCATTGTTTAAATTAATTAAATTAGGACAATAGTATATATTAACGACTATTCAAAAACTAGAACGGTATTTTTTTTTTTTTTTTTTTTTTACCACAGCCCTTTTGGATTACCATCAGAAAAGAATTAGCTATTGAATGGCCATAATCGTTAGTCAAATTTCGGAAAATAATATTTCTCATTCTGACACCTTAAATTTATGGGATCTCTGGTCCGATGTTTCAATCTTTAAACAAGAGCATATACATGAGTTGTTCTGGTATTTTAACCTGAATTAACTTGTCATGAGAATAGAAAGGCAATTTTATATTATAATTGTGAATTTATAATTATTGATTTATAAGTAAAAATTCTGCCACTCGGATATATTATGCATTTAAAATTCTAGGCTTATGGTATTCACTATTTGTGAATGTTGATATATTATATACAATAGCCATGATACTGATGATCCAGCGTTATAAGTTTTATATTAAGTTAAATTTACGATATACTAAACTGAATAATAAGCACCGTTATAATTTCATAAATAATAAAATTTATTATGTCAATTTTTCTTCGTTCAGATTCTCCGTAAAAGCGAGCGATAAAAAGGTGTGGTACCTTTAAGTAGACCTCTGTGCTCTTGCAAGCTGACTATAAGGCAGACAACAGTCGACCAAGTTGAATAAACGTGCAACTTTGCTAAGCTAGTAGGCTGATAGAGCGTATATATATGTGTCTCGCGGGTGCTGGTTGATGTAGCATGTAAAGTGTAAAGCCATATAACTCAGAATTTAAAATATGTTATGTACGTACATCAAGCCAACAGAACAGACGTATGCAATAAACTTTCTAGCTTACTTTCTTTCCTCTTCATGATCAGATTTAATAGATCGCGTTTTAAATTTGATGATCGGGTCTTGGTTTGCATGCAAGCACTACACGCCACATAACGCTACGACGGGACCTGAACTTTTTGTCTCGAGGCATAAGAAAAAAAAAAAAAAAAATCACGGTCTAGGTCGAGGTTAGCACAAATGAAGATTTTATACTGCCGCAAACCACAAATAACTCTTTCTATATGCGTGGTGATAACAAAAGTTTTAATATCAAGGTCAGAATGAGTAAAATGCAATAAATTTACAATAGGTTAATTTGAAAAATATATATACGCATTGCTAAAAATGTTTAGTATTTACGAATGTATTTATCAATTTATCTGTCTAAATAAGACTACTTTAAGAGTAAACGTACCTATATAGCTTTATAGTGTAGTACCGAAGTATTATGTGCATAAAATTATATATTATATTATTTTAGCAATTAATACATGCAAGATTATTTTGATGGAAGTCAACAACAATACTGCTTATTATTATATACCCGTTATAGTTATACTGTATATATATATATATATATATATATATATATATATATATATATATATATATATATATATATATATATATATATATATATATATATATATATAGATATAATTGGTATTAAACGAGAATGAAAAGAATTTGAATCTCAGCTTCTACTATATATTTAATATACTATAATTTTATAGGATAACGTAAAATTTGCATGCCATGCATACTAAGTTTAAGTTAATTCTAATCCATTAAATTTTTTACGCATTTCAACTATTTGTATAATATTACTGCCACATGGGAAATCTTGTTTTCTATGAATTAAGTCTAAATTTATATTTTATTAGCAAAATTTGAAATTTGGAACTTTTTTTTTAATGAAGCAATGTCGGGAAAAATGACAGATTTTTCCACCCGACGTGCACTTAAAAATTAATATAACATTATTATAAGGAAGCAAGTAGCTATGATAGTCAAAATCAGGTTATTATTATTATTTACTTATAATTCATTATAATGAATGCTTCGTTGAATTTTAGTTAATTAATTAATTAAGAATTAACATTTGAAAAATGCTCAATGCCAGCAGAAAACTTACTTGACTCATTAATTGATTAATTGACTCGATCATTGACGAAGCATAAAAAAAATACCGCGCATGGCACTTGTTGACTCCTATACAGTATAATTATACAACAAACTTCAGGTGATCTATGGATTTATCTTGTAAAATAAAAAAAATATATTGTAAAATTATCGTATATGTATTGTATATATTTCTGCTTTTCTATGTTCTTGTTTAATTAGGTGAATAGATACTGTATTGTGAATTGGTTGTTTCTGCAGCCGTTTCTATTTGCCCCATAGGCTCACGTGTTTTCTCTATATTTTATTGCATTTTCAGCCTATGAAATATTTAATAAATAAATAAATAAATAAATAAATAAATAAATAAATAAATAAATAAATAAATAAATAAATAAATAAATAAATAAATAAATAAATAAATAAATAAATAAATAAATAAATAAATATATTTTTTGTTTTACAGTATTTTGTTTCCTATTTTATAATGTATTGTTTTTCAGTGTGTTATTCTTTGACTTATTTTCATATGATTGTATGAGCAGAACCTGTATAAATGTTTGTCATGTGCACAGTTCTTAGCAGATAAAGTGAAATAAAAAATTAATGATGATCTTTTGTTTTCATGGTACAAAATTTAATTCCCTACTTCTATAAATCTGTGACGATTCAGTTAATGATTCAGATAGAGGAATGGACATGAACATTGTTCCATATTATAATTATACAGTGGATCATATTGCTGTTTCACTTTATTTGATATGCATTGTACTCATTGTACACCTCGTGCGGGGCAGCACGAACTTTATACTTTTTGTTTGAGGGTGTTGTCGAGCAGCCTATGGAGGTGTGGTAAACTTAATTAAAAGAGTTTTTGTTGTCTTTACTGGGTGATCTTCTCATTATCCCGCCAAATTGACAAATCTACATCTCTTTTAAATCTTGGAGCTGCACCAACAACAGATCATACAGAGGTAAAGTTTGTCAAATTGCTGTCAAATTAAAATATATAAAATTCTGCCTTGCTTTGTTGAAATTGGTTACACGTTGGTTACTCTTTTTTTTTTCTTCTTTTGTTGTAGGAGGAACCACAAAAGGCAGGATTCGTGGATTCTGATAAGGTTTGAATATTTTGTATGTTTGTTTTGTTGTCCGTTTGTTTTATATAATATTTATTCATGAATACATGCGCAACAAGTCACAAGCAAGGCAAACAGTCCTTATTGAATCTAACACAAAAATAAATAAATACATGTAGGTACAGTTTGGTACAGTATTAATTATTATCATACTATATTGCAAGAGAATTGTCCCATTCTATTCATAGCTTCTTCTACTTTAAAAAATTGTTTAATTAGGCTGAAAAATAAAAAAAGGTTACCATGGCATCGCCAATAGTTATAGTCACAGGTCACAGCAGGCATTAGAATGCGTCCCTAAGTTTTGCCTGTGAGTGTACTCTCTGGTGCTGAGATGAAATTAATTGGCTAACCCAACGTCCCACGTCGCAATACAATAGCCCGATCTGATGGGGTAACGTTTTATCGAGTACAGAAGTGTCGGTCGGTTAGCTAGACGTTGTTTGTTGGTAGGCCTTTGACCGACAAATATGCACTGTCACCATAGCTCTTGGAATAAATTTAGGCGCCACTTAGCCTACCAACAAAACGCGTAACCGTCTTGAACAATGCTATCGTCTTCATACGTAAATGATAAAATGATATAAAAAAAAAAAAAAAAAAAAAAAAAAAAAAACGGATTGCCTTATCGTTCCCATCAATTTTAATTAAAATACCAATTATTCAATCATTAAAATAATTGTATTAATTCATCCTTCTAGTATGAATTAAGTCAGCTGTTATTAATTCATTAGAATAGAGCGGTGGAAGACGTTTTCGCCGATTTCCCTTAATGACAGCACAGCAGGGTGCAAACAGGACGATTGCGCTGCCCGGTTTTGAGGCTGCGACTGGGGTTTAACATATATAAATAAGCATATTAGAAACCTCATCTTTTCTATCTGAACACGTCAACTCATGGCATAAAGTTTTATTAATTTATAATAATATTATTTATAATTATAAATTATAATTATATTATATTATTATATTATTATATTTATAATATAACTTTGTTATATATGTATATATAGGCTATATACTGTAAAATTCATTGAGAAATCTATTCATAAAACCGGAGATTTTATATTGAAAATGTAAGTTCTCTGATTTAGCTTTGATTTATTATTTAATTTCTGTTTGCTTTCAAAATTCAAAATATTACATTTTAGTTGAAGCGAATAGGTATCTCAGCTGGTATCACAGTTCAGTGACTTCAGTGTTTTAATTTTCGCAACAAATCAAACAAATCACAATAGAATGCCAACCTCATAATTTTTTATTGCAGAAATGGATGGAGGGTGCAAATGGACAACATACATCATGAAAATTTTTTATTGCAGAAATGAATAGAGGGTACCAAATTATGCTACTCTGAATTCTTTCAGATTCTTTTGAGACCCAGAACTATTTTTAAATAATTATTGAAAGTGCGGCCACGCCCCCTGGAGGCGTCAATAGGCGTCCAGTCTCTATCCTTTTTATTAAGGCTGCAGGGGTGCCAACTGAAATCACAGGACTTTCAATAATTATTTAAAAATAGTTCCGGGTCTCAAAAAAATCTGAAAAAATTCAGAGTGTAGCATAATTTGTTACCATCGATTCATTTCAGCAATAAATTTTTTTCATGTATGTTGTCCATTTATGCAACTCTGATTTTTTTTTCCTGATTTTTTAGAGTACAGGAACTATTTTCAAAATGTTATTGAAAGTACTGAGAGAGTAATGCGCATTTTGACGCCTCTCTTAATAAAAGGTTTCAAACAAAAGGAGCGTTGGTTCAAACCCGACCTCGGCACAACTTTTTAGCAATACTTCCCAGCCTCTAAAAGATCTGAAAAAAAAAAAAATCAGAATGGCATAACTTTGCACCCTCTAATGAACTCTATTTGTTTAAAAAAAAAAAAAATTGAGGTCGATACTCTATATTGCTCTTTACTATAATTATATTTATTATATATATATATATATATATATATATAGAGCTTTTATTTTTTATATAATTTCATTATTTTGTTTTGTTTTGCATACAACTTAATTCAAAAAGTTGCTGAGAAAAATTATCACTGAAAATTAAAAGTCCTTATAATTGAAGCAAAATATCAGAAGTCAGCCGATACTTGCAAAAGTTAGCTATCTATTTACTATTATACATACTTTTTTAAATTGTGTATAAATATAATTGATGATATAGTATATAACTATAAAATATTATTTATCATGTAATTTATGTTTTAATTTTTAATATTATAGTTAAAGCAGTGAGCTTTTTAATCTTTGTTAAAATGTTTAATAATTATTTTTATGAATGCTGGTTTTAAAAGAATATAACTCTTATAAATTTAGAATAAATTTAAATTCATGTGCATACTTCTAAAAATAAGTATTAGTGACTGAATTACCATTGAATTTTACTATAGCATTTGTCATTTTTGGATTAAGATTGTACAGGAACGTATATTATCACTATTACATACAAAATAATTTTTTACCTCTTCCGTGGATTTCTTACAAAGATTACTCATTGAATAAATGAAATCAAATATACATACGCTTAATATATACTGCATTGTACTCTAATCTTATTTGTTGAATTAAGGCTTAACCTGAGAAATTTGGGCGAAAAATTCGCTACAACAGATTTTCTTCAAATAGAGTATTGTCCTCAATTTTTTTTATTGCAGAAATGGATAGAGGGTGCAAAGTTATGCTACCCTGATTTTTTTCAGATTTTTTAGAGCCCGGGAACTATTTTTAAAAAATTATTGAAAGTCCTTTTCGTGACGTCACGAGACGCCGCTCCTTAAGAAAAAGATAGGACTTGCCGCCGCGTGACGTCACAAAAAAGACTTTCAATAATTTTTTAAAAATAGTTCCAGGTCTCAAAAAAATCTGAAAAAAATCAGGGTAGCATAACTTTGCACCCTCTATCCATTTCTGCAATAAAAAAAATTGAGGACAATACTCCATTAATGGAGGCTTCAAGTGATGCGCTTTCGCTGCGCAACTGTTTGTCGCTAAGGTCCATCTTGCACTTGAAAATGAAGCAAAGTGTTTTTTTTTAACTTTTCTCGGTTATAAATCAAGTAAAAAATTTAAATCTTGAATTATCTACTTTATTTTTCAGTTTGGACCAAAGTTCCGTAAAGGAATTATCCCTGAAAAATCTTATTCTTGGTGAAAAAACGAATTCACGTTTTTTTTGCATAGGTTTGGTATAGCGGGTGGGATCACCGAAAAATCAGCTGACTTGAAGCCTCTATTTCGTGGACTTACAACAATCGTCAAATTATAGCTCTGATTTTTTTCGGAATTTTTTAACCGTTGGTTTAATTATAATTAATTTATTTAAATGAGAATTTTGTATCCTTCCAATGTTAAATTTATTAATTAGCATTGCAAAAAAACTATACAACAGATTCTTTTACTTTTATTCTTTACCAAAACCTAATTTTTTAGACTATTTTTCTGAATTGTTTTCATATATTTTGAACCGTGGCGATGATCGTTTCCTATATGTGATGAGAAATGTGGCAACGTTCTCAAGGACTGATGTCACCACCCCCTCCTAAAAATTATTCGCATTCCAATGCAAACAGTGTTGCCACTATAGCCACGCCTCATCTTGACCTTGACAGACAAATTCTCAGGTTATACCTTAAATTTATCGCAATGAGATAGCATGGCTCAGCTAGAAGAGAGGTTTCAAGTATGTTTATGTTAAACCCTAGTCACAGCCTCAAAATCGGGCGGCGCAATCGTCCTGTTTGCACCCTGCTGTGCAGGGGCGCAAAAGACCTATACTGACCGCGGCGCAAAAGACCTGTACCTTTTTCAAGAAATTTTGACCGCGGCGCAAAAGGGCTGCACCCGAATAGAGATGTTTTCTGCTTATTATGCAACTATCATACTCGTTTATAAAACGAATATTGTAAAAACTTCGGTATTTAGTGCAAAATACAAGTATAATATGTATACATATAATTATGTAGTGCGGGAGCAAACTTATTTGGTCCCTCACCTCCCAAAATTTTGCATTTAGCATGAATGGTATAGAATTTAAGGTATAACCTGAGAATTTGTCTGTCAAGGTCAAGAGGCGTGGCTATAGTGGCAACACTGTTTGCATTGGAATAAGCATAAATTTTTAGGAGGGGGTGGTGACATCAGTCCTTGAGAACGTTGCCACATTTCTCATCAAATATAGGAAACGATCATCGCCACGGTTCAAAATATACGAAAACAATTCAGAAAAATAGTCTAAAAAATTAGGTTTTATTAAAAAAAAAAGTAAAAGAATCTGTTGTATAGTTTTTTTGCAATGCTAATTAACAAATTTAGCATTGGAAGGATACAAAATTCTCATTTAAATAAATTAATTATAATTAAACCAACGGTTAAAAAATTCCGAAAAAATTCAGAGCTAATTTGACGATTGTTGTGAGTCCACCAAATTAATTTGAAGAAAATCTGTTGTAGCGAATTTTTCGTCCAAATTTCTCAGGTTAAGCCTTAAAAAACATCATTCCTTTATTGACTCCTTTTTACTTCTTTTTTAACATTAGCTGTATCTATAGGCCTTATTTTTTTCGTGTTCTTTCTTTCTTTTTTCTTTTTCTATATTCGTGACTGATTTAATGCTAGCAACGATGAATATAATAATAATAAATGTATAGCAACAAGAGCATTAACAATATGCTGAGAAAATACTACAAATTATAAATATTCATTTCAATTTTCGTGTAATTTTGTGTAAAATAAATTAACGACTGCCACGAACAAAAACAGCAAAGAGAGGAAGACTGTTGGTTGGCTAGATTTAGGATTAATGTCACTATTGTCACTATTGTTAGGCATTGCTCATATTTTCCGATGGTGAATCTAAAATAATTTTTGCATCTAAAAATAAATGAAAAATTTAAAACCTGATGAAGCAAAAAATTAATAATAATAATAAAATAATAATACTCGATGTATTTATTTATTTTTTTTAATGCCGAGCTAAATTTTATTAAATGTCTCCACAGTCCCCATGCCATTATTTCGCTTTATATGCCATATATATATATATATATATATATATATATATAAAATGCCTTATTTTTTATACATTTATCCAACTAAAAAATACTACTATAATGCAAGGATGGTTTGCTAATTTTTTCAGGCAGAATGATTATTTACTCCTGCGTCCTAATTTACAACTAATCAGTATAGAGACATAGAGACATTTTTTTTAATCAGTTGATGTTAAAGAGGTAGGGTCAAGAAATCATTTAAACTAAGACTCCTGATTTAATCTGCAATCCAAATCTTCCAAATTCCAAATCTGAAACCCATTTTCCTTTATGATCTCAAATACAATTTTCAACGAATTTTCAATGGAACCAAAAACATCAGCATTTTTTTTAGATTTTGACATAATATAACATGCATGGCGTTCTTGCCACCGGCCCTTTTCAAAACTGTCTACTGTCGCGCTCAGTCAGGTATGCATGCCATGCAAACATGAAAAAAACTCTGCTGACGTTTTTGGTTCCACCAAAGAACCGTTGAAGTTTGTAAGTTACCAACGCAATTGAGTTTTAGGGAATAAACCTTATAAATGTACCATATTGATGCATTTCACATTTTTTTATATAACAATTAAATGCACAAATGCTGTGTGTGCCTATATAGGAAGTAGGGTAAAAATAATACAACTACTAGTATAAGTGCAACGGTGTAATCTTCTATTTACCCTGCTCACAGCTGAAACTTATTTATTCTTCTAATAAATTTAAAATTTATTGGCCCGGGTGCGATTCACGAAGCAGTTAGCCAGGTTTCTAACCACGTTTAGATTAACCACGTTTAACTATACCTGTTTTACGTGTTAAACCACCTAGTTAAACGTGGTTAAACGAAACGTGCTGGTTAGAAACCTGGCTATAGCTGCTTCGTGAATCGCACCCAATGTGTTTCATGAGCTTTAAAAAATATAAGAAAAAACATAACTTAATTGTGTTTTCATTGAGTAATAAATTACTGTGTTTTTTTATCATGTTAATAATTGTATAACCCTATAAAAATTTTAATTTTACTGTTAATTTTGATGTATTTCTCGTTTTTTAACACAAGAGAAAAAAATAACTTAATTTTTACACAAATTATGACTTGTTGATTTCACTGGGCTTGCCTAAACCTCGCCACAATAAAGATATTTTCTATTCTACTGTATTCTATCAATTAAATGTTATATTATATCATATGAGTGGTTTAATATTTACTGTACGGTATACCATATAGCCAATTAATGCTGCGCGCAATGCATATAGATAGCAAAAGATAAAAGAATGCAGCAACAGAGAAATGTACGTAAAAAGTAAAAATGAAAGTTGAAATAGTTAAAATTCATGCATGATATTCTTTTGTCCTACAAATACATATTTCTGGCAATATATAAGTTTTATTTGGTTTTATAATAAGTCTGCCCGCAAACCATTATTTTACAGTTTACAATGCCAGTTTTTTTTAGACTACTCTATGTTCAATTGTTGTAACAGACGGGTGTTCATGTATGTATATTACTTTCTAAAGGGTCATTGAGAGGAGCGTGTCGAGAGTAAGTACGTACGTTATAAAGGATATGTAGAACTTATTATAGAATATAGGACTTCTAGGATGGAGCTCAAATGCAACAACCTATATTAATGAGTTATTATGACTTTGTTCCCGTTATACAGTAAAACAAATATAATTAAGTTTACGCCTGACATGGCTAGACTATACGTCTAGAAGTCTAGACCGACTGGCGCCCCCTATCTTAGCCATGTTATGACTTCCAAGATGGCCGTCGCGCGTAATCGAATCCACACGTAAACTAAGATCTGTTGAAGTATATACTCATAAGTTATGAGAATTTTAAGGGTATAAAAGAGAAAAAATAAGAGGTAAAATAAAATATTATGTGTTAACAAAATTATTTCAATTCAAGTTCATTTTTTTTTTTTCATGTTATCGTACAACGGTATAAAAAAACAGTAAAACACACTTATTATATTATAACTTGCATTTATTCTGTTGCTCATACAGGCAACGCCCCGCCAACGGTATTAACTAAATTTGCTAAATAACACACATCCAAACAATTGTCAAATTTAGAAAAAAGAGGGAAGGGAGACCTAAAAAACGACCCACCCAAGATTTAATCGATCGATAGTGCTTTTTTTTTTTTTTTTTCTTTAATCGTAACTCTACTTTTAGAATCCACGGCATTAGAATTCAATAGATCCATCCCCAGAGGGTTTTCAAGGACCGCCAATTAAGAATTTGCGTAAAGTTACGCAAGACTTAAGCATAGGAAATAATTAATGTTAATTTCTTGCGTAACTTTAAACAACCCCCTGCAGAGGTGTATGTTAATACGCTTCTGGCTGACATAAAACTGTAAATTTATTTAGTAAAACTAGCTATTTTAAAAATAATAATAATATAAATATAATAACTAATATTATCAGTATATATTATATATACACACACACACGATATTATATTATATATATAATATATTTATATTTAGTATATTATACATACGGCGCCATATGCGACAAAAGACATTACACATGTCTTTGTGCGCGACACTGGCGCGCCGCTACAGTCCCCAGACGTTTACAAGCTCTACAAAAATCTTTGTTGGAATTTCTTGCCTTGCCATAAAACACGGAAGTCTCTGTGATGGTTTCTGCTATAATATAATTTCTCGAATACCTTATTCAACATGGGCTCCAGTTTTTCCTTGAGGAGACAAGCTATAAAGACCATGTAATAAATAATGATTGACACTCGGAAAAGTAACTAACTAATATTAAAAACTATATTGTAATAATCCAATATATATTATATATAATATATAAGTAACGAGTTTATAACATTATAACTCATGTTATAAATCTTGTGAATCAACAGGTTAAAGAGCGTTTTTCATATTCTCTCACATTTATAATAACCTGTCAAAATATCCTTAACTACAAACAACTGCTGGCTCACTCGATTTTGACCTTTTCTCAAAGGTGAGTTTGAGGAGCAAGCCTGCGCATGCATCCAGTGACCCAACCATGGGCCGGCCTCCTGCATGTCTTCTATATCTTCTATATTCATGTTCCATGTGTCTTGTCGTGCCTGTCGTGGCTCTTGTTAGAGCACGCGCAGTCGCAGGGGGTGTGTCATATAATACCCAAGGATTTTCTATACTATGGATAGGTGGGGGCACTATCGTCAGTGAGGCAAGGTCGTGAGGAGGAAGTGGGTGGTGGTTACAATAGAATGTCCGCCATCTTACCATGGCCTGTGAAGCCAAAACAATACAAAATATTGCGCTCGGCGGCCATGATACCATGGCCTTTTGCCTCAGTAGCTATAATGCTATTGGTATAGACGTAGCCTATCCATAGTGTAGAAAATCCTTGGTCATACCAAGGAGCGCTGACGGCAAGATTATAGAGGGTGTCTCATTATTTCTCACTATCACTATCTGAAAGTCAACCCACAAGACAAGGTTTCGTGGAGATGAAACACTAGCTGCAATGTAGACAGATAATAATAAAAATCAGCCCTCCATTGTTTTCTATTTCACGTATATTTTCTTACATAATTTTATTTTACGATTAATACAAATAAAACGACTTAAAATATTATTTTGCTTTATATTATTATAAAATGAGATATTAGAATGTGAAAATTTTAGTGGCTTAATCGAAATAAGGGGTACAAATATGGTATACTGTGAATTTTTTCAGATTTTTCTGAGACCGGGAACTATTTTTAAAAAATAATTGAATGTCTATTTTATGACGTCACGGGCGGCACTGTCCTATCCTTTTTCTTCAGGAGTACCACCCGTGACGTCATCAAAATAGACTTTCAATAATTTTTTAAAAATAGTTCCCGGTCTCAGAAAAATCTGAAAAAATTCACAGTACATTTTTACCCCTTCTTTCGATTAAGCCACTAAAATTTTCACATTCTAATATTTCATTATGTGTATATTCAATATACTGTATATTCCCTGCAATATATCAACTCCACTGGATTAATTACAATAGAAAATTAATAGACTTACAGTGTGACAAGTATTGGTCGTGATGAAAACTATATTCCTCTAGTCAGTCATCTAGCGCTTTGTGCAAATGCAATAATAATAATAAACGTACGCGCGTACAGCGTCCTTTCTAAAAAATCTATTATAAAGTATATATTTACCATACAGTATTAATACAGTATCATTTAATTAAAAAGTATGAAACTTCAAGACATTAGACAGGCCGCGGAAATATTACTTACTGTGGATCCTCTTTACCATTTTCCTGCTATTTTTTTTTAATTAATAGCTTGAAGTAAATATTACGTTTTTAATATATTAATAATTTAGAAAAATTGTATGTGTTCAAAATTTATATTATAAATTACAAACTGGTTGATATATATTCTTTAATTTTATTTTTAATAAAATAAATAAAAATGCAAATTTGATGAACCATTTACAGATTGCATAGATTAATTTGAAATTGCATGTGTAATTAGTTAATTTTATAAGTAAATGGCTAAATTTTGTAAAATGAAAGAGTTCTTAAAGGGGGTGTGACTTTTCAAAATTAAAAATTCACCAAAAAATCTTCTTTCAAAAAATGTAAATTTCACTTTCCTCCGACTCCTCGTTCCTTCCATACCGCCCGGTCAAAAGTCTACTATGACGTCACATTACTTAAAGTACTAGTAAACCCGGATTAACATGTATTTTTCTTTTAATGACAGTCTATAGCAAGGCCCAATTTTAGGTTTAAAACATGTGTCACACTTCATTGATAATTTTAATTATTTTTTAAAAGTACGAGGGTCTGACGACAATGGGCCACAAGGCTCCTCTAGCTTGAATACGATGTGTGAGACCCAATGCAATATATCAGTTTCTTTTGACCGAGAGGTGTCAGCGTGGTCACGGTTGATCATGTCAACAACACGAAGAGGACACATTGAGAAGGCAATTACTATTATTTATCTTAGTTGTAAATTTTTTTCAAGGAGTTGAACCAATAAGGGTAACCCTCCCTGCGGCACGCCATCCATGTGTGGGTCATGTGGGAGGAGGGTAGGTTTGTAAGGAGACAATGGGTTGGCTGCACGGCCGATTTTAAGTGGCGGAAACGAAAGAGGAGGTGCTGAAATGCAGGTGTGAATTTTATGCGAATTTTTTGAGCACTGTAACTTTGTATAAATGCAGTTTTAAAAGATGCATTTCACCTGGAGGCCATCGCCTACCGCCTTTGACGTCATCGAAATGTCAGGTTCGGTTCACTATAGATATGCATACCTGTACGCACCTGCATAACAGGTAGCCAATCAAAAACAATCTAGCCAAAATTCAAAATTTCAAATGCCTAGCCTTTCGAAGCGGATGAGTTTTAAAACTTAAAAAATGCACATTATTCCATGTACGCGTACTGTAAAAACACACTGGGAGATAATTAATTAAATAATAGAAATTGTTTCTCAAATTGTTTCATTTTATTGAAGAGAAGATGCAATATCAAGTCCTTCCACCACTAGTCAGTTTTTAAATGATTGGCGCCGTTAGCAGCAATCAGCCAATGAAAATGTGTAAATTTATCATACTGGACTCCTTCCGTATCTTTTTTTTTTTTTTTTTTTTATTTCATTTTAAATAAACATGATACATTTCATTTATACAAAAAGACATTTATACCTCAATGAGCTAAAGCTCGAGAAGAGGAATGAAAATTTTGTTTCATCTGGAAAAGAAAAACATGATGACAAAAATATTTCATTACATAATTAACAATAACAATTTAGTTAAAAAAAAAAAGTTGATGTAGCTTATTCATATAAACACTATAAGTTTGGATTATAATATATTAAACAAATAGTCAAAACTAACACAAAATTGATACACAAATTACACATGTTTTAGAAATAGTATTATATTGATTGAAAATTAAAATATTATCAAATCAAATAGTTATTTAGTATACAGATTGTATATTATAATAAGGTTTTATAATTATTAGGCATAATATAATAATGAAGAATATCTACATGTTTGCACATTTCTACTTAGAACAAATTGTTGAGCAATATAGTATTTTTTTACTCTATCTGAGAACATTTTTATTGAAGTTATATTTTTTATGTTATCAGGCAGAGCATTATATAAATGGGTAGCTTTACATAGAATAGAGAATTTACCTAGATTAGTTCTTGTAAAATCAATATGAAAATTATTTGAACGCCTAGTATTGTGGCTATGTACATCACTATTTAGTACTAATGAGAAATTATTTTTGATGAGATTGTTCATAATTTTATACACAAATAGACAAAGATTTTTTGAATTTAAACCTGTAATATTCAGCATGTTTGTTTCAGTGTATAGTTCAATAGTATTTTTCCTCCATTCATAATTATACAGTATTTTTAGAGCTTTATTTTGTAGGATTTGCAAAGGTTTCAATAAAACTTGGCAGGCATTTCCCCAAATTCCTACCATATAATTTAAATGTGAATGGACTAAAGAATAATAAATTTGTTTTTTAACACTGGGAGGGATATAATGTCGAGTACGCCATAAGATTCCAATAACTGGGAGAATTTTTTTTTTTATAGAACTAATATGATTTTCCCATTTTAATTGCGAGTCAATGATAAATCCTAGATATTTGTATTCATCTACTTGTTCTATAAAAATATTATCTACTGAAGGTAAGGTATTACATATTATGTTTTGTCCTCTTTTTATTATCATAAATTTAGTTTTATTTGCATTTAGCGTTAAGAAATTAGTTTTAAACCAATTATTTAGTAAATTTAGGTCATGTTGTATATCACTTATTATATTTTCTTCACTTTTAGAACTGTATTGTAGACAAATATCATCAGCAAATTTCCATAGCTTTCCTCGTAATTTTAGATTGGTTATACTATTAATATAGATATTGAAAAGTCTCGGTGATACAATTCCCCCTTGTGGGATGCCATAGGTAATTTTAAGTTCTTGGCTTTTATTACTATTATTAACTATTACTTGATTCCTATTTGTAAGATATGATTGAAATAGTTTTAGAAATTTATTTCTTACTCCCATATTTTCAAGCTTCTTTAGTAATGTTGCGTGATGAACAGTGTCAAAAGCTTTTTTTAAATCAATAAATAGAAGACCCCCAATATTATCTTTATGTTCGTCTAACGAGGTTTGTAATTTATTAACTACGTCATAAACAGCAGTCTCTGTATTAGAATTTGGGCAAAATCCAAATTGAGAACTACTAATAAATTGAGTTGTGTTAAGATAAGCTTGTAGTCGTAAGTCTAAGATTTTCTCAAATATTTTTGATATAATTGTTAAGACTGAGATAGGTCTATAATTACATACCTGGCATGGATCTCCAGATTTGTATGCTGCAAATACTATTGCGCATTTCAGCTTATCCGGAAATACTCCTGTTTCTAGCATCAAATTAATAATTTTCGTAATTGGTTTTAATAGGCAATCAGAACAAATCTTTATGCATTTACACGTAATGCCATCTATTCCTGGACAGGTATTATTTTTTAAAGAATGTATGATTTGTGCTACTTCTTTAATATTAGTTTTAGGTGCATTGGCACTATTATCATTGTTTGTAAATTCGGTATTTGTTTGTAAAAGATTATGTCTATCAATTTTACTTGCTAATTCAGCTCCTATATTACAGAAATAATTGTTAATATGATTCAGTTTTTCTTGTTCTTCTTTAATAATCTTATTATTATCATCAACAAAATATTTTGGTAACATATTATTTGCATTACGAGATTTCTTATTATATATAATTTCATAAATTGTGTCCCAACATTTTTTGGGGGAATCAAGTTTAGTTTGGTTTCCAAAATATTTTATTTTAGCTAATCTTTTTTGTTTAGTAATTTCATTGCAAATTTCTTTATATTTATCTTCATATCCCTTAATATGGGGATAAAGTTTTTTGTACGCAAAATACTTATTTTTTAATTTTATAAGTAGCATAATTTCCTGAGTCATCCAGCATTTGATAATCCGCGAGTTATTATTAACATTTATATTAGCTGTGATTGTACATTTTTTTATTCTTTCATCTAAGTCTTGTATAAATGCATTAAATACAGTATTAATATCTTTACTTTCAATTAAATTAATTGGATATTTTTTTAAGTTATTATTAAGCATGTCATATTTTGTTATTTTTTTAGAAGCAATTTTATTATTCTCTGCGGAATTTAAGATTTTATTAGCGATATTTATCAAAGCTAATTTGTGATCGCTGATGTCATGGTCTATCAGGGAATAATTCGCTTTTAAATCATAAATGTTAGCAATACAGTGGTCAATTAATGTTGCTGTATTTACAGTAGTTCTAGAAGGGTATAATTCCGAAATTTTATTAACAAAATAATATCCATTAGACGTAATTATATCAGTATAGCTATTGTTTTGAGCTGTTGTTTGTAATAGATTCAAGTTGAAATCACCCACTATGATAGTATGAGAGTTTGAAAGTAAAGGTTCAAAATCTTCTAGAAAACGACCATGATCACTGTCTGGTGGTCTATAGATAACACCTACATTTATTTTTTGAGTTGGTAAATGAACGAATAAAAAATTATCATAATCATTACCTTTTGCTTCAACAACATTGTAAGATAGATTTTTACAAATAAGCATGGCCACGCCCCCTCCTGATTTTTTTTGTTTAGAATTACGGCAAGAGAATACAAGGTTAAAATTATCAATATTGTAGAATTTCGTTTCATTTTCTTTTAGCCTAGTTTCAGTTAAACATACTATATGAATAGTACATATGAATTTTTTAATTAGTGAATCAAGCGAGTCCAGTTTATCTCGCATAGTTACTACATTTATATACAGAATATTTAAGTTACCTATTGCTTTGATATTAAAATCTTCTACGTTACCAAAATTAAAATAAGTTAAATCAACATTGTCACTTAGATTAAAGTCAGCCATTGCAAGGCATGCTTTTTATTATTGTTTACTCACTATTAGATTGTCACTCATCTATTCTGCATTAGCCAAGGTGTCAACTTGCTCGCGAGACTTGCACCAGATAGGCCTGGAGTCGAAGAGCTTGCGAGCAAAGACCTTGCCCTCGCGGGTGATCCACACGTACTTGTAGTTAGGACCATTGCGGTTCTTGAGCTTGTACCGAGCATAGTAGAAGATGTCTCGATACTCCTTGATGTACACTCTGTTGATGAACACTCGTTCATCAGCAGAAGCACAGGTTTCATCATCATAGACGTCTCTCACAAACATCATTGGTAAATTTTGGGTTTTATTATTAATAAACTCGTCACGCAGTTCGTCAGATTTTAGTTTCACTAAGATAGCCGGAGGTCTAGTCTTGCGGGTGGGGTTAGTTAGATTACGAGGATTTTGTGGTAAGCGCTTCACGCTTACAATGTCTTGGTTAGACAAGTTTTGCTTGGTCAAGGTAGCAATTTTACAAATCATATTCGGAAGGTTCTCCTCTGCAAGCACCGGTACTCCCTCTATTATAAGCTCGGAGTTTAGTTTTGCCTGGTTCATGATATATTTCTCATTTTCAAGATTTGTTATCTGTGCTGCCATCTCTTGATTTTTTAGTTTAACTTCTTCAAGTTCCCTTTTCATAATCATAATTTCCTTGCATTTATTATTGGTTTCTTCGTATATATCAGAGAGATGTTGCACTGATTTTTCAAGGGCAATAGATTTTTCTTCCAGTTGATTTACTTTGGGGACAATTTGATCTAGTTTGTTAAGTTTTTCTAAGATTAATTTTAGAGTCTCTGCCATTGACTGGTCCTCGTTTTCACCCTGTCCCTTTTCTCCGCGGCTGCAGTTGTAGCAGATCCACAGAGATCCTAGCTGCTTCATGGTTTTAAATTTAGCTTTGCTAATGCCAAAACACTTATAATGATATAATCTGCCACAGTCACCTTCACACTTCAAGTTATTATCAACGTTTTCACATTTTTTGTAGCACTGAGTGCATACGCCGTCATCACGTTCCGCCATCTTTTGACATCAACTGCTGAATATCTATTAAATTATTATATTAAACCTAAAATTGAGTCTCTTTTCTTATCTACGAAGATAGTAGGATGCCGTAGGATTCATATTTAACTTTATTAAGACCCTTGAATCATAATTTTTAAATGTCTTTTCAACCCCCTATTTGCTGCTGCTAAAACCATTAGTGGAATGATTGAAAAATAAATAGAGTTTTAATTTCAACTTTCGTAGCATGGGCGTCTGTGGCCTAGTGGAAGTACACTTGTCAACTACGGAGAAGTTTTAGGTTCAAATCCCCTCTGGGTCATTTTATATTTTTAGTAGCACGAGGAAGTTTATTTCACATTTTTAATTCAGACGGGGTAAAATTGTTTGTTTTTTTATGATTTGTTATTAATTTTTCTATCATTGTATGACACGCTTTTTTTTTTTTTTTTTTTTGCAAAGTTTTTGAAGTGCGTATTTATATGAAAAAGTGTGACTTATAATAGTATAATATAATTATATTGTAAGAAATAATAATATTATTTTACCCCGTCTGCATTAAAAATGTGAAATAAACTTCCTCGTGCTACTAAAAATATAAAATGACCCAGAGGGGATTTGAACCTAAAACTTCTCCGTAGTTGACAAGTGTACTTCCACTAGGCCACAGACGCCCATGCTACGAAAGTTGAAATTAAAACTCTATTTATTTTTCAATCATTCCACTAATGGTTTTAGCAGCAGCAAATAGGGGGTTGAAAAGACATTTAAAAATTATGATTCAAGGGTCTTAATAAAGTTAAATATGAATCCTACGGCATCCTACTATCTTCGTAGATAAGAAAAGAGACTCAATTTTAGGTTTAATATAATAATTTAATAGATATTCAGCAGATACGGAAGGAGTCCAGTATGATAAATTTACACATTTTCATTGGCTGATTGCTGCTAACGGCGCCAATCATTTAAAAACTGACTAGTGGTGGAAGGACTTGATATTGCATCTTCTCTTCAATAAAATGAAACAATTTGAGAAACAATTTCTATTATTTAATTAATTATCTCCCAGTGTGTTTTTACAGTACGCGTACATGGAATAATGTGCATTTTTTAAGTTTTAAAACTCATCCGCTTCGAAAGGCTAGGCATTTGAAATTTTGAATTTTGGCTACATTGTTTTTGATTGGCTACCTGTTATGCAGGTGCGTACAGGTATGCATATCTATAGTGAACCGAACCTGACATTTCGATGACGTCAAAGGCGGTAGGCGATGGCCTCCAGGTGAAATGCATCTTTTAAAACTGCATTTATACAAAGTTACAGTGCTCAAAAAATTCGCATAAAATTCACACCTGCATTTCAGCACCTCCTCTTTCGTTTCCGCCACTTAAAATCGGCCGTGCAGCCAACCCATTGTCGCACCCTCGCCCGCCGGGGAGTCGAAGGCAGAAAAAAAAAGAGAAAGTCTTCCAACAATTTCAGTGATTTTATATCGTCAGATTTAAATTATTTTTCCTGATCTTCACAAGCATCGCAGAAAAATGACACTCCGCAGGTTCATTTATGGAATATAAATTCATTTGCTTAAAAAGTGTCAACTCTGTGGCAGAGTAAACAAACCTTATATTTGCTAGCAAAGTGAGCAAATCGGCAAATGCTTTGACTTTTCTTTCATATTTTGACCCAGCCGCTTCTCTCTGTGGCCTGATGTCGTCACTGAATAGCCGACGTTACAAGCTGTTTGTATGGGAACTTTAGGGTGGATGTTGTTTTTTTGTACCCAGTATTTTTTAAATACCTATGATACATGATATATATTACAGACAAGGCCGGGGCTTACTAATCCTTTAAGGTCGCGCCCAAGAAAGCAAGCAAGTGGCGGCGAGCGCTAAAATCCACGTTTTCGCGTCTTTAAGCCCGCCTAGCAGCCGACAGCAAAGAGATAAAAATTATTCGCCACGAGATAATTTTATCTAAAGAACATTCTGCGCTTGTATCCGCTTTCGGCATTTCTTCATTTTAATTAGGAAATTAAATATCACGATGCAAACTCAAATTTTTTACAGCTTTCTTTTTTCAATTGCATGACTTAAAACACATAAAATATTTTATCAAGCATCTAATATAACTTTATTGTCGACACACGTATTGGATTGACATAATATATATGTACAGTACATACGATTTATATTATATGTATATGGTATTTCAACAGTTTTTTAATTACCTATGATTTTAGCCGCAGCCTTACATTATATAAATTTATATAATTATAAAATCATGGCAAACACGCAACTAAAACTGTTACCATTTTGTGCATGATCGCTATTTATTTACTTTCTTCGACGTTTGCATTTAGGTTATATAAATATGCAGCATAAAGATTATTCAATATTATTATACCTTTATTAATTATTAATGCAATATACTTTAAAATACAATATTTTTAAAATAATGACTAAATAATAATTAATATTAAAAAATTAAAAATATAGTATTATAGTAATGTACATTCAATGATCTAATCATTATACTGTATTATATACTTATGTAGCCTGCAAGTTTCAGGATGGCCGAGCGGTCTAAGGCACCAGACTCAAGCGAAATTATTAATAATTATAATTAACCTTCAACTTAGAGGCTGCCCCTCGCATAATTTATCACACCAGGTCTGCTTTTAATTCTTGTTTGTAATAGTCAGTGTCATTGTAATATATATATTTGTGTGTGTATGTGTATTTACTATTTATATATAATATATAAAAAGGTGTTCCTGGTCCAAATATAGATGGAAACTTTGTTTCCCTTTGAGTTCCAATAATATAACATAAAAGCTTTATTTATATTCAGAGCTCAAAGTAGGAATACTAATAATATTAAGGGGCATTCACAAAGCCCTAAGGCCACATTTAGGGCTCGATAATTTAAAGCCCGATTTTAGGCATGCTTTTTAGACCCAAAATTTCTTGTCTTAAATTATCGAGCCCTAAATGTGGCCTTAAGACTTTGTGGATTCCCCTTAATTAGGTTTTCTGCAATTTAATTCTAGTACGTATCTACGTAATTCTAGCACAGCAGCAGACTCGGGCACCAGAATATATACCGCAATTCAATCGACGGGGATCGCATCTGCGCTGCAAGTTGGTTCAAACATATAAGGCTTTATATATTTTCTTGCGCTCATTACGCTTACCTATTATACATATCATATGGAAATTTATAAAAAATCATGTGATTTAATTAACTAAAAGTGCAGTGATAACAATCTCAGAGACAACGTGCGCAACTCCAAGTACTTGGAGGCGACGGTATTGAATGCTGATGCGAAACAAATTTTCACAACACTGAACTGAAAAAATCTCCCTACATTCTTTCTCCCTTATGTGTGCGGCCGGAACTGTCCGCTGACACTGAAAACCAGAGTAAGCCCAAGTGTCTATTATAAAGAAAGAAAAATTTGCAATTATAAATAATTATATATTCTTGCCTCAAAATCGTATTGAAAATTTGTTCATTATTTGTATTTATAATAACAGCTAGGTAAAATCTAAAATCATTGAACCGATTGAACGTACAGTACACTATGCTATATATTATATATTTCGTCTACGACTAAATAACAGTTAACATTATAATATAGTAATACTATACAATTAAATACTATATTGCATAATGTTAATTGTTATATAGACTAAATATAGTATAGTACTGTACGTTCAATCGGTTCAATGATTTTAGATTTTACATATTAATTATTATAAATACAAATAATGAACAAATTTGTAATTTGATTTTGAGGCAAAAATATATAATTATTTATAATTGCAAAGTTTTGTTTCTTTATAGACACGTGGGCTTACTCTGGCTTACAGTGTCAGCGGACATTTCCGGCCGCACACATAAGGGAGCAAGAATGTAGGGAGATTTTTTCAGTTCAGTGTTGTGAAAATTTGTTTTGCATCCGCATTCAAAACTGTCGCCTCCTAGTACTTGGAGTTGCACGTTGTCTCTGAGATTGTTTTATCACTGCACATTTAGTTAATTGAATCACATATTTTTTTATAAATTTTCATATATGCATAAATGCAAACGTAATGAGTGCAATAAAATATATATATATATATATATATATATATATATATATATATATATATATATATATACGTAATGCCTTATATGTATGTTAGACTAAATATAATAATTTAAAGTATATTGTATTAATAATTAATAATGGTAATATCGAATAATCACTATGCTGCATATTTATATAACCTAAATGCAAACGTCGAAGAAAGTAAATAAATAGCGATCATGCACAAAATGGTAACAGTTTTAGTTGCGTGTTTGCCGTGATTTTATAATTGTATAAATTTATATAATGTAAGGCTGCGGCTAAAATCATAGGTAATTAAAAAACTGTTGAAATACCATATACATAATATAAATCGTATGTACTGTACATATATAATATGCAGGGATCGGATGCAGATGCAAGATGCACACGGATGCGCAAAAATGGGCTTGCATCCTCATCCGTGCATCCCACATGCACAGGAAAATATGAATGCATCCGGATGCGCATCCCAGATGCACGGGGAAAAATGAATGCATCCGGATGCGCATCCATGGATGGCACGAAAAATAAATTTGCATCCATTTAACACTTTTTTTTCTCTTTTTTTTTTATCAGGTTTTTTGCTAATGGCCTCTAGAAATAAATCTTTAACACGAGGCATATTTTTTAAATTTATTTGCCACTTGTCGTTTAAAAATTACAAGAAACAAAGTGTATTATAAAAACCAAAAATCGGATGCAGATCTGATGCAAGATGCACACGGATGCGCAAAAATGGGCTTGCATCCGCATCCGTGCATCCCAGATGTACGGGAAAAAATTAATGCATCCGGATGCGCATCTCAGATGCATGGAAAATAAATTTGCATCCGGATGCGCATCCCAGATGCATGAAAAATAAATTTGCATCCGGATGCGCATCCATGGATGCACGAAAAATTAATTTGCATCCGGATGCGCATCTCGGATGCACGAAAAAAACGCATGCATCCGGTCCCTGATAATATGTCAATACAATACGTGTGTCGACAATAAAGTTATTAGATGCTTGATCAAATATTTTCTGTGTTTTAAGTCATGCAGTTGAAAAAAGAAAGCTGTAAAAAATTTGAGTTTTCATCGTGATATTTAATTTCCTAATTAAAATGAAGAAATGCCGAAAGCGGATACAAACGCAGAATGTTCTTTAGATAAAATTATCTCGTGGCGAATAATTTTTATCTCTTTGCTGTCGGCTGCTAGGCGGGCTTAAAGACGCGAAAACGTGGATTTTAGCGCTCGCCGCCACTTGCTTGCTTGCTTTCTTGAGCAACCTTAAGTAATGTGACGTCGCCCCCGTTCCAGAAGAGCCCGCGAAACGCTCAAGTTAGGGTTTCGGAAGGTTCGGGGTTTCAAGTAGTATGTAATTAGTAAATAGAAGTACCCAATAGGGTTTAATTAAAAAAAATTAAAATAGTAGACTTTTGACCGGGCGGTATGGAAGGAACGAGGAGTCGGAGAAAGTGAAATTTACATTTTTGGAAAGAAGATTTTTTGAATTTTTAATTTTGAAAAGTCACACCCCCTTTAAATATAAATATCATATAATCACTACGTTTACATGACGGTGTTTAATACGTATCCTTTGACGACGGATAATGTTATTCTTATGAGGCGTCGTCAACGAATACGAATAAAATCGCCATGTGAACATTTGTGAACGTAGTGAATGATATATATAGCAATTTATAGTCCATATTGAAACGACTTTTACAGAGTTTATATTATAGTGTTTTTGCTGCATCTAGACGAAAAGCCACAAAAGGTAATCAAAACAGGAGCTGCGAGCTGCTGCTGTTGCAGGCAAAGGCAGCCGGTATTGATGGCTGACCGTCTGGCACTCCTCACATGCAGCTCATGCAAAAAAATTAATTATATTGCCGCCGTAACTAAATTAGGCCTTGACCATGCTTCGGTAGTACAATACTGGACAAATGATCGCTACTCGAAAAAGAAAACTAAAGGCATGGAGCAATATTGGTGGCTCGGGGCACTTTCCGAGATTTTTGAGGCCAAAAACGTTTTTTAAGGGGAAAGAAAAAGAAATACTGACATAAATTTATGTAAATGTATTATAATATACTTATATTTATAATGATATAATATAAAAAATACTTTCTTAAAAAATACATAATTTCCTTATATATTATACACATTACTCAAACTTCTGCTTGTATAATATGTTATACTGCTATTAATTAAATACTGTATTATCCCTGCCTTCATGCAGGCGCGGATTCATGAGAACCAAAAATCAACAGGGTTTGGGATTATATTGTGTAAGAGAGGAGAATATTATGCAAATTGAGCTGGTATAAAACAGATTTAGTGTTTTATTGACAAATTAAGCTCCATCTGAAAATAATCAATTTTACAATAAGGGAATGGTGGGGGCTAACCCACTTTCTGCTCAATCTCTAATATTGTTCGTCTACAATTGGAGCTTGTGTCAGCACTGTCAGCTAAGTGCGGGTAAATATAAAGAAGGAAGGTTGAAATAATAATAAAATTTTGAAATAATAACTGAAGAGGGCAGCTAGTATAGGACATAAAGCGACATACAAGTCATAATTTGTTCATTTTACAAAGATTATTTTCTTCCGTTTTGCGAGTGATATGAGATTGATGGTTCTAGTTGCACTAATAAGTCACTCGTGTATAATTTAGTTCCTTTTCTTAAATCTATGTTCACATTTTTAAATTAAATTATTAAAACTATAATCCACTTTCTGACCGTCTAAAAATTGTTCATATATACTTGAACAAATGCTGATGACGAAATAGTTCTACAGTATGTTCTTTGGTTATTAAAGATTATTTAATACGTTAGATCGCTCCTTCTTTTATCTTTGATCAAGCGATTAACAAATATTCTTTTAATCTTCGTAAACATAAGAGTTTATTAATGATGTTAAAAGAATAACCACCACTTACTGCACAATATTTTAACCATATAATATATTACAAGTAATATATATATATATATATATATATATATATATATATATATATATATATATATATATATATATATATATATATTGTATGGCACTTCATCAGGGTTTGCCGAATTTTTATTTGGAGGTACTTGAAGAAGATATTGAATCTACTGGGTGTTAAAAATGTTACTATTACTGCAAATTTAAAATGGAATGTTGAAACTGAAATACAGTGGTAGTTCGTATTAATAAGTCAATGAAGACTTTGCATGGGTATGATATCCCGTAGCTTTAGGGATTTAAGGCCTAAAGCTAAAAAAGTTTATTACATTAGTGAGGTCTGTTCTGTTGTATGGAGTACTGTACCTGCATGGTTTGCATGGCACGTACCCAACTTCTGTCACTAATATGGAAATCGAAAGCTTGAAAGGGTGCAAAGCAGCTCGCATGATGCTTGGTGGTGATTGTGAAGATAGGCAGTAAAGACTTGTATATCACTTGTTATAGTTGTAATTTGCAGCCTATCTCTTCTGTTTTAGAATCAATTGATTTAAATTTTTGTTCAAATGTTTGCCTGGCTATTAATTATGATTTCAATGTGTTTGGACCTGAAAGAATAAATGTAAGAAGGAGGAAAATGGCTTGAGGGGTGGGAGTGTTACTCTCTCATACCCCAATAACAAGGGTCATACAGAAGCTTACCTCAGTTCACTTTTCCCAAGACTTGTAAGAGCTTTAGCTGCTAGTTGATACACATACAAGGATGGTATACCTTGATGCCCAGTAATCTTTAACCCAATAAGCAATTATTATTATGTTAATATTATAGTCATTATTTTCATTAACATAACATTAACAAAGTCATTGATTTTATTTTTAAAACTCCGAATAAATTTATTTTTACTATTAATTGGGAGACTGAACACTTAGTGAATGGGATTCCCTTTTTTAGTCACCAATTGAGCACATTTATAAAATATTTGTATAAATGGGTGCATTGATTTTTTTTTCTTTCTCAAAAAATATTATTATGACTAATATAAGTAATATATAACATTATTTTTATTATTGTATATATTTAGGATTTATATTTTCTGAAAATTAATTTAATGCTTTTTAATCAAATTATAATATATATTTTATTCTCATGGCATTTAGTACGTTAAATTCTCGACTTGGCTGTACATATTTTTTAATATATAATTTTTTCTACCGTTGTAATGCAATGGACAACATACATGAAATTTTTTTATTGCAGAAATGAATAGAGGGTACCAAATTATGCCACTCTGAATTCTTTTACATTTTTTTGAAACCCAGAACTATTTTTAAATAATTATTGAAAGTGCGGCCACGCCCCCTGGAGGCGTCAATAGGCGTCCAGTCTCTATCCTTTTTATTAAGGCTGCAGGGGTGCAAACTGAAATCACAGGACTTTTAATAATTATTTAAAAATAGTTCCGGGTTTCAAAAAAATCTGAAAAAATTCAGAGTAGCATAATTTCGTACCATTTATTCATTTCTGCAATAAAAATTTTTCATGTATGTTGTCCATTATTGCTAAACGTAACAGTCCACAGGATCAGTGATATTTTCAGCATGAATCAAGTTCTGCTGTCGTGATTTAAGTTCCTTGGAGGTTTTAAATTAAATTCACGTTTAATAATTTCCCAGACTGCTTCTATTTTATTATTATATTTATTTAATATTAGATTATCGTTGTTCATCATTCTAGGCTTCTAGCTATAGCCTTAATTTTATTTGAATTTCTACATCTTTTTATACGTTTCAAAGAGCAATGAAGTAGTTTTTGCTTGCTTACATAAATATATAGAAGTGTCAAATTCCAACTTTCTATAACTATATCTGAGTATATATATATATATATATATATATATATATATATATATATATATATATATATATATATATATATATATATGTTAATTGTAGAATCTATCTAAAAAAAAAACTCAGATATAGTTAAAGGAAGTCGGAATATAAGACTTCTATATGCAAGCAAGTATGAACTACTTCATTGCTCTTTGAAACGTATCAAAAGAAGTAGAAATTCATAGATTAAATAAAATTAAGGCTATAAGAACAATGAACAACGATAATCTAATATTATTAAATAAATCAAATTATAAAATGAAAGCGGCCTGGGAAATTATTAACTGTGAATTTAATTTAAAACCTCCCATGCAAGAACTTTAATCACAACAGAACTTTATTCGTGGTGAATATCACTGATCCTGTTGACCTCGGTCGTAATGCGTTTAGTAATAATTGATCACAAAGCCAAAAAATGCGACAAAGCCGATAGAGACTTCGGCTTTGGAGCATTTTCATTTTACCAGAACTATAGTTTGGAGCAAAGCTGATATGAAATTTTATTTCGGGTTTGGGGCAAAATTCGACCACATCTAGTTCCACCACATTTTGCAGAGTTCTATTTTGAGAGCCGAAGTAACAGATTCATATTCATCTTTATTGCTTTTCGATTGTAAATTACAATATAAGCACGTCAATATCAGTGTGATTAGCAACTCATGGGGATTGTCAACTATTCTAAACATGACAAATAAAAAAAAAGACAAATTGGAGACAAGCCTCCATTGGCTTTGGCGTCAAATGCGTGATTTGACCCAAAAAGCTGAAATTTGAATTCATTTTGGTTTTGGAGCATCCCATGATGCTCCAATTTAGTTTTGGAGCATCCCGTGATGCTCCAATTTAGTTTTGAGCATTTCTTTCGGCCTTTGATCGAATTCGGCTTTGGATGCCTACATATATATAATATATATATATATATATATATATATATATATATATATATATATATATATATATATATTAGTGCTGTCGAAATTTTTCGGATTTTCGGATTCCGGATTTCTAAAGCTCCGGAATCCGCTTTTTTAGGAGATCCTAAATCCGAAAAGCGGATATCGGATTCAAAGCGGATATCGGATTCAAAGCGGATATCGGATTTTATCGGATATCGGATTCAAAGCGGATTTCGGATTTTATCGGATATCGGAATCAAAGCGGATATCGGATTCAAAGCGGATTTCGGATTCAAAGCGGATATCGGATTTTATCGGATATCGGATTTAAAGCGGATTTAGGATTTTATCGGATATCGGATTCAAAGCGGATTTCGGATTCGATCGGATATCGGATTTGTAAAAACTTGTAAGAAAACGAATACATGTATTTTGACTCGAAAAAATAAATATATTTTGCTGTGTTACGTAAACTAAACTCAGTAAAACTGTAAACACTATATAGCTGTTTGTAACTAAATACTGAATAAAATAGTTTAATTAATAGTCTTAATAAATACACTGCTATTACGCTAATTACGCTATTACTGCTATAACATAGAAAATCTGTAATAAATATACGTATATACTAAATAGTGTAAATAGAATTGAAATTAAATATCGATTTTTGCCAACCTTATGTCCCATATTATATATGTATAATTGCAGTACATTGTATAATTAATGTATAAATTGTAATGTATATGATCATATATATCTATAAGTATCTAGATCTACAGGCTACACCTTCACTATAACTATAGTATCTGTATCTACTATATATATATATATATATATATATATATATATATCATTTCATTTACGCATTTATATAGCCATTTACTAAAGAAATGTATAATTTTTATTTATTTTAATATTTGTAATGCGAATTTGATTCTGAGCTATAATATTGGAGGATTTTCCTTGGCTATTTTTTAGCTCGCATCAGGTTGGGCTGTGCAGGTTCCAAAACTTGCTGCTAGTGGAATTTGTTTGCTTTATAGCTGCTATAGTGCTTACCAACCTCGTAATATCATCATGTGTTTATTAGGGTTCAAAACTCTCTATTATTTTTGTCATGAAATTTGCAATCAAATTTGTAATATAAAACATGAAAACTAAACAAACGTAACGCAGTTTAAAGCACTTTAAACATCCTTTATTTTATGGTCCTTTACTTTAATTTTCAATATTTTGTAAACAAATTAAAAAGCACCAATATTTAAAAATTGTTAAAATTATAAAAACGTACCGTATTCCTGCATCATTTCGTCCGCTACATTCGACAATTTTACTATTCGACGTCTACATCAAGCACGTGCAGTGATTCTGCGGGATTTGGTCTTGCATTTTTTTGCAAGCTAGTCTGTTGAAATCTTAATAGAGTTGAGTTTAAAATTATACTTGTTTCGTTATTATACAAGTTATTTAAATATTAATGAATAAAAACTAAAAACTGTATTCCGATTGAATCCGATATCCGATTTGAATCAGAAATCCGTTTTGAATCTAAAATCCGCGTCAAATTCAAAATCCGATTCAAATTCGGAATCCGATTCAAATTCGGAATCCGATTCAAATTCGGAATCCGTTTCAAATTCGGAATCCGATTCAAATTCGGAATCCGATTCAAATTCGGAATCCGATTCAAATTCGGAATCCGTTTCAAATTCGGAATCCGAAATCCGATTTGAATCCGATATCCGTTCACAAAGATCGGATTTTGAATCCGCTTTCCAATAGGAATCCGAAAAACGGATTTTCGGATTTCGGATTTTTTAAAATCCGGAATTCGGATATCAAAAAAAGCGGAATTCAACAGCACTAATATATATATATATAAATGGCACACACCATTTGCCATTTATTGTTATTAACATCTGCAGTTGTGTTGAGTATAATATAATGTGTGTAAGAGTAATAAATAAATAAATAAATAAATAAATAAATAAATAAATAAATAAATAAATAAATAAATAAATAAATAAATAAATAAATAAATAAATAAATAAATAAATAATAATTCAAATTATAAAATTGCGTTTAATGGACTATTCGTGTTTATTTACAGACGACGGGCTGCCTGTACGAACACATCCGCTGGGGCGAGGCTTTCGTCGTGGTTTACAGTGTGTGCGATAGGGAGAGCTTCAGTGGTGCTCACCAAGTCCTCCAAAGTCTCACCCAGCTTAAACTACCCTCGTACTTCAGCGTGCTGCTTCTTGGCAACAAGCGAGACCTTGATCACTCCAGGTACGATTAAATTCTAATTTCAAGAGATTCCAAGCATATGGCAGCTTCAGAGACAATACAATGGAGTATTGTCCTCAATTTTTTTTATTACAGAAATGGATAGAGGGTGCAAAGTTATGCTACCCTGATTTTTTTCAGATTTTTTAGAGCCCGGGAACTTTTTTTAAAAAATTATTGAAAGTCCTTTTCGTGACGTCACGAGACGCCGCTCCTTAAGAAAAAGATAGGACTTGCCGCCGCGTGACGTCACAAAAAGAACTTTCAATAATTTTTTAAAAATAGTTTCAGGTCTCTAAAAAATCTGAAAAAAATCAGGGTAGCATAACTTTGCACCCTCTATCCATTTCTGCAATAAAAAAAAAATTGAGGACAATATATAATGGAGTATTGTCCTCATTTTTTTTTATTGCAGAAATGGATAAAGGGTGCAAAGTTATGCTACCCTGATTTTTTTCAGATTTTTTAGAGCCTGGGAACTATTTTTAAAAAAATATTGAAAGTCTTTTTTGTGACGTCACGCGGCGGCAAGTCCTATATTTTTCTTAAGGAGCGGCGTCTCGTGACGTCACGAAAAGGACTTTCAATAATTTTTTAAAAATAGTTCCCGGGCTCTAAAAAATCTGAAAAAAAAATCAGGGTAGCATAACTTTGCACCCTCTATCCACTTCTGCAATAAAAAAATTTGAGGACAATACTCCATTATGTATTAACTTATTGTACATAATTATACAGAGTAGTTAGTAGAATTTTTGGCGTAATTAAAATAAGAATATTTAACCTCTATATCCAGGTTTCAATGTCAAATAAAAATTATGCAACAAATTTTTTCAATGGGCAATTTTGTTTTTATTTTAGGCAACATGCAATTGAATGGCATCAATACATTAATAAAATTGTCACTGTTTGAAATTCATTAAACAATTCCCTCATAATAAAATATTGACCCAAACATATAAAATAAAATCCATTTAACTTCTTTCTGACATTGTCTTTCTTCTCTATTTTTTTGAAAAACAACATTTCAATTTCATACATCCGTTGATGATCGACTTTCAGTCAGAATTTTAATTTATGTGGAAATTTTCCTATCCTTGCTCTCAGGCAGGCGTGGATCCAGGGGAGGGGAGGCTGGGGGGAAGGGGGGGCTGCAGCCCCCTCCGAAATTTTGGATTTAACATGAGTAATATAGGCACTCCAATTTGTTTTTTCTAACATTGGCCTTATGAAGACAGCTCCTCCCGAAATTTGGTTCTGGATCCGCGCCTGCTTGCTCTGCTTTTAAACTTTCAATTTCTGGTGCGCTGCTAATTTTAAGTGCACCGTTATGATAGAAAAGAAAATAGAAAAGATATGAGTTGGTTCTGTGATAGTAAAAACAGACTGTTAGAATGAATATTGTCAGAATGAAGATGGGGTACAATTTTTCATTAAAGGTTGCTTTTTATTATTTTAAAATTGCATCAATGGATTTAAAAGGTCAACCAATTTGTCTTCGTTTTATGATACACATGCCCCCCCCCCCCCTCTCTCTCTCTCTCTCTCTCTCTCTCTCTCTCTCTCTCTCTCTCTCTCTCTCTCTCTCTCTCTCTCTCACCCGCCTGCCTGCTTTGTGGGCCAAGGAATGTCTATTGATTTAAAATTTCAAATAAACAAACTACTTAATTTAATAAAAAAATATACATAATAATATATTCATAAGAGCTAGTCTGCTGTTTCCTATTAATTAGTCCCTATATTCCCCCATTCCGGTATTAATGTTACGTGTTGTGCTGGGCAGACAGATTGCAGTGGATGCTGGCCACGAACTCTCACTGCAGTATGGCTGCCAGTTCTACGAGGTGAGCGCTGCTGAGAGCGGTGCAGGTGTGGCACTCGCCTTCCAGTCGTTGCTCCGGGAGGCCCGCTCTGTGCAACTCTTGCGCGCCCTACCGATACGTCGCAAACTCGGTGTCAACAGCGTTTCCAAGGTACAGAAAGAAGTCGCAAATTGCAAACTCGCAATTTTGACACATTGGTTTGTTTAGGTCGTACCAAAATCGTCGAGATCTCATTTTGTAAAATTAAAATTAAAAAATAAATAAATAAAATAAAAAATTGAAACTTATATACTTCAACTGAGTCATCAGTTAGTTTTCTTTCGGGAAGAAAAGGAAGGAAAATTTAAAATTGGTCCTGTTTTGCTTTGGAGAATCCCGTGAAGGTCCGTTTTAAAACTTTATTCACATCCTCGCTTGATTACAAGTTTGGCTCCTTTTGTTTTGGGCTTATTGCAAGAAGAGGGTCACTATTATCAACGCCTGCATCAATCGTTAATTCTTGCCTCCCACATAAACAAAAACCAAGGATACAATTTTATGTAGTAGTTCAAAATGTGGCCACTAAGTAATTCAAATGGTAAATGAGGGCGCTACTGTATACTAACATATTTTTGTTATGTGGGAGGCAATGAATAATCTATGTGTTACCTAATATATTTGTATTAATCATAATTAAATCCTTCTGCTCCCGTCCACAGACAGAAGAGGTCTTTCACCATACGTCACAAAAATATGACGTCACGTGAATGTAGGCAAAAAGCACCTATTTAACATGGTAGTAGCATACCAAAAACTATTTATTTTCTGCGATATGACAATCGTGGTACATTTGACAATTATGTTATTTGATAGATTGAGATGTCAAGTAAATGGAAAAAAATACAATTTTTGCCAATGATATCTGTGAAAAATACAATAAATCATTAAATAAAATGTAAATCGACTCCAAATTTCACGTCAATAATGACCATTTTACGACACTTATGCACTGATATTGACCCTAAGATTCTTAAAAAAATTCAGCCAATCACCGGCCATTGCTTTCCCCGCGGACTTTTGAATACGAGGGGGAAATGGAACAACAAAAAGTAATGATAAAGAATCTAGGTAAAATAAAAAAAAATGTATATGTTCAAGTTATGTACATTTATTTCTTACGTATATATTATTGTTAAAAAAAAAATTAAAATATGTTAAATTAGGAGGAATAAATCAAGTGATTCCAGTTCCCTCTCAGCACCTACTGCTGAATGTAAACAACAACAAAGCCAAGCAAACGCTATATAATGCAGTTGTAATAAATATTCTATAGCGTCACATTCCAAGCGCAGCTCCACGTACCTCATACCTACAAACTTGTGCAAGTCGATCACTAATCACTCACCAAAAATTTTTTGTCCCCCCCCCCCCCCCCTTTTCCCCCCGATTGATTTAATTTTTAATTGGCTTTAGGATCCATAATATGCAGCTCCTCTTTTGAGGGTAGAGCTCGGCCGGACAAGCAATGTATTACGCTAAGCTTTACTAGTTATTACCAGCATCTCTATAGTAGTCAAGTAGTGTGACGACAGACTCGGTATCAGTCATCCACAGCGGTAAGCGGAAAAAAAACCCTCGGAAAAAAAACCCTTGTATTAAAAAAACCTTGAAAAAAAAACCCTCGGGGATAAAAAACCCACGGAAAAAGAAACCTTCGCTGCAAGGACTGCAAGGAGCATTCGTGGCGTAGTAAAAAATATTCGAGATTTTGTGCAGCATAGAATTTGAATGAAAAAATAAATAAGATTTTTCTCCTAACAAACCTTACGGACGAAGCGATGTCAGAATGCGGCGCTGCGGCATTTTTAAGTTAAAGCTTGCCTATCTTCATTTTTTTTTTCCTATTTTGACAGATTATCATTATATATGTTCCAATAATATTACATAAGATATCATATATCTGATTAGTCTCATTAGTCATGTTAATAATAATTATTGAATCACTGAACCTATTATAGATATTATAATTTTCAAATGTTCATTTTATGTCTATAATATGTTATATAATAATAATACGAGTAGGACGACGACTTTTTTTGTTTTATTACTTTTTTATTTTAATTATTTTGTATCCAATATATAATATTCGAAGTTAGAAAAAATGTTTTTAAAATAATTTTTAACAAAAAACACAGTTGGAATTACTATACACAATGCAGATAATAGTTAACTTCCACAACATCGCCAAGTAGACTTCTACATTTTGATGAGCTCATCCCCACACCGTGAAACCTCGCTACCGTGCTACTACGCCACCATGAAATCTTCATGTACGCCACGAATGCTCCTTGGGGCTGCTCCTTCAGCGAAGGGTTTTTTTTCCGTGGGTTTTTTTTATCCCCGAGGGGTTTTTTTCCTAGGGTTTTTTTTCAAGGGTTTTTTAATACAAGGGTTTTTTTCCGAGTTTTTTTTTCCGCGATTCATCCACAGCTTGAGCTCTCTGTTCTCTCACATTGCTTGGCACCGTCTGAAGGTGCGTCTGGAAGTGTATACTGACAGTGAGTACCAACGGTGCTCATGTGGAAACCCTTGAGTTAACATGCGCAGCCAAACTAGTCGTAATCATGCAAGCAGAGAATTGTGAAGTAAGGGTTTTATATATACCGAATATATTAGATAATACACGTGTGTTTTTTTTCGGTGACTGGCTGGTTCTTAAACGCAAAACAGGCTCATTTTTCTTCCCGACATAAGACTGACTCGATCAGTTCAATTAAGATGTCATTCACGTTTTTGCCAATGATAATTGCGTGTTCAATAGTTTAATCATGTGTATGCATATTTATTGTAACGTAGTGCATGCACTAACGATAGACTGTATACGTTAAAATAAATAAGCCTGACTCAAAGGATTTGAGTCAAGATTTTTTTATAATTACAGCAAATTATTCTGATTTCAAATCTTTACTCCGTTCTTCGTTGTGATTTTTCATAAGCCTTGTGCAGTACAATATTCAACTATAACTTGTATGATCATTGCATGGTTGCAAAATATCGTCAAAGCTATGCATACATTTCGCTAAAAACATATAATTATACGATATAATTACCTCTGTACGATTTTTTTTTATCTCAATTGAAACATTTATTCTTCCAATTACAATTACACAATTTACACACAAGTACACGGGACCCACTTATATAATTATATATATATATATATATATATATATATATATATATATATATATATATATATATATATATATATATATATATATATATATATATACAGGGTGTCCCAAAGATCTTTAGATTTTTCAAACCCTAATGGCAACCGTTTGGTATTTTTTAATGTTCACTTTGTATACATCAAATTAAAGCTCTGAATTTAACATTTTCAAAAATGTGAACAGAAAAAAATAATCTGAAAGGTGATGTTTCTTTTTACTAAAAAGAAACATCACCTTTCAGATTTTTACCCATTAGAAGGCAAAATGGGAGGTTTTTGCACTTTTTCGTGCATCGTTTTTTGGACGAGGTGTTCCCAGGCATATGGATCGACCTGGGGTCCCACAACATGGGTCCCCAGGTTCCCTGACTTCACTTCCTCAGAATTTTTCCTACGGTTCTATGCGAAGGACAACGTATTCAAAATTCCAGTGTGAGATTCGTTGGAGCTAAAGCAAGACATCACCGCCACGATTCAGTCCACCATGCCTGCCATGTTGCGCAATGTGTGGCGTGAGTTCGAGGAGGGACTGGATGTTTGCTGAGCCACCAACGGAGCCCATTTGGAGAGGCCTTGCTGCATTTGCATTGAAAAAAATCAACAAGCATAAGAATTGATGCAATCAATTTTTAGGTGCAGAAGCAGTCGTGATTCCGAAAAAAAGTGACCATTTTGCTTTCTAACGGGTAAAAAAGAAAAATCACATTTAAAACAAAAAAATCTGTTCAAATTTTTGAAAATTTTAAATTCAGAGCTTTAATTTGATGTATAAAAAGTGAACATTAAAAAATACTAAACAGTTGCTATTTGGGTTTGAAAAATCTAAAGATCTTTGGGACACCCTGTATATATGTACTGCACATGCAGTGAGTGTGTTAGACATTTAAAAAATATACAGTATATATAGCATAATATATAATATATCTATCATAATAATGAGATGTCAAAAATTAATTTTCTATGCAGTCGAACACATTTTTATGATTAATTAAATATATTATATTCCTGCGCAAATTGCAGTATATATTTTTATCATAAACTGCAAATTCGTAAACTGGAATTTTTGTTAACTACTTTACATTAATATTATGGGTGCGATTCACGGAACATTTAGCCATTTTTTCTATCACGTTTAGCTTAACCACGTTTAACTAGGTGGTTTAAAACGTAAAACAGGTACAGTTAAAACGCCGTTAAAGCTAAACGTGGTTAGAAACCTGGCTTAACTGCTTCGCGAATCGCCCCCATTAGTCTAACAAATTTCGTGACCCTATTAGAGCACCTACAAATTTAAATAATATTTGTTACATTAATTAAATATGTATTATAGTGTGACATTATTGTTACTGTATTACCGCTATATATAGTGGTCGGATATATATATATAGACTTTGTAAAGACGCAAATCTGATGAGACATCTTAGCGCATTGTTGACTGGATCATGTTAAAGTATTTTTTCTGCAGTGTCTTGACTTGTTTTATATTTGTACTTCTAACTGAGGATCCAGTGCTACCAGTGCTTCTATAGTATTTTGTATTTTTTTAGGGGGGGGGGGGGCAAAATCAATCCCGCAATGATAATTTTTGTGTCAAGTGTATGTCACTTAAAACGGCCTTAAGGATATATGAACCTCAGTACTCACCATCAATAGAGGTGGCATACAAATTTTGAAGCGAATCTGTCTTATCAGTTTTGTGAAAACTGAGGTAGAAGTTTAACATTGGCCTTATGGACGGAAACCGGAAATGGAGTTGTTGTAAGAACACTGCCAGACTGAACTTGCTCGAACCATAAGCGATTATTTATAAGTTTTAGATCATTCTCGATTTTTTGAAATTTATTTCATTCGATTCCTTTGCAGAAAAATAGAAAACTATTCTTTCTGAGATTAATCGTGAAGAAGAAAAAGAGTAGCATAGTGACCTTTTAAATGTAAATGATGGTGACTGTTACAGGTGCTGGGGACAATCTTCGGAAAGAACGGTGGCAGTGGTAACAGCATCAGCAGTGGCAGCAGTAGCAGCAACAGTAGCAGTGGCAATAGTCGAAAAGCAGATCGCAAGAAGAGGCCTTCTCTCAGCATCTGATAACTGTGCTATTCATTCTTGTGCAACTACAAATGTTCCCAGTGAGAAGATAGGGGGCGGGATGACTGTAAAAAATGATATTTGACATTCAAGTGAACAGTGTAGCAATTGCAGACACATATACGATAACTATTAATACTTATTTTCATTGTGATCTCAAAAAAGGAAAGTTCTTGAGCAAGTGATTTCAATTTCTGACAGTTCTATCAAGGTTATAAATATTGGTGGAAAAAAGGGGTGTTCGTATTATATTAACCTGAAAATTGTAGCAAACCTTCTTCCTGAAATTAAATAATTTATTTTCATAAAAAAAAAATAAAATAAAATAGCAAAACAGTTCAGTTTCGCGAAATTTAGCATTGACGAAAATCATTGTTTTAAATGATATTGGTGACTGCTGTGACTTTAACCTGCGCGGATTCATAATTTATGTCACCTCAACTTTGGAGTGTTGTAACTCTGGGTGCAATAAGTGCAGAATATTGCAAAAAAATACTGGCACGCTGAAAATTTATTTTTTACTTTTTTTAGTAGTAATTTCATATGTTAAAGGTTTAAGGCAAAAGTTGAAATTTCTGTGATTTCTTTAACAGAACAACCTCGGTCTTTTTGATAGTTTATTTAAAACCTTAATATTTTTAATTAACTTTTTTTATCGTTTTAGCTAGAGTTGAAGAGTAGTTCTAAAACGACCAAAGAAGGAAAAAAAAGGTTTTCCAGGGAGGATACATATTTCTGACTTTTTATTCAATAAAAAGTAGTTTATTTAAAATAGGACAATCAAACTAATTTTATTGCAATGTATCCATATACGCGTAAAAAGCCTGAGAGTGTTATGTTTAAGAAATCATAGAAATTTCAATTCAAGCGTTCAAAATATAAATTTTCCATGTGTCAGTATTTTTTGCAATATACTTTGATAAATAAACCTAGAGTTTATAACACCCATGAATATGATATAAGCGTAGGTAACTCGACTTAAAATTCTGACAGTAGTCAAATCAGCACCCTTTTCACACGAACAATTAACCACTCAAAAAATAGAATTTTTTTAAGTATAGCATTCTAGCATGTTAAATTAATTTTTTCCATTTCATTTTCGGTCTGAAAGTATTTTAAGTTTAGCGTCGGAAAATAACCACCAATTCACCATCACGGTGGCATTAATTAATCTTTATTTACTATGTAATATACCAACAGTCATTCTCTCGCATTATTTTTCCATGGTAAAGTTGCGCCCAAAAGCTTCCGATCGAAAAATAACACCACCAAAATAACACACACACACACACACACACACACACACACACACACACACACACACACACACACACACACACACACACACACACACACACACACACACACACACATACATACATATATATATATATGGCCCAAAGTACACCAAAAAAACAGTGAAAAACAAAGTGGTCTTCAAAAATCCATGAAACTTATATATGATGGACATGTCACCTCATCAAAGAATACCCTAATTTTTGTTTTTGAAATTTTGATTTTTTTCCCGGAAATTTGGGTATGTGAAGTTCCGCTTGGTATCCTTGTTTTTTATGCTTACGACGGGCATAACTTTTTTTCTATGGCAGCTATCTACAAATTTCTTATACTTTTTTGATGCCAAGAATATGCTCTTTTTGGGAAAAAATACTGCATTTTTGTGAATATCATTAATTTTTCCGGGTTTTTTTCAAAACAGGACATTTTCAAAAAAAAAAACTCCACTTTTTTTTTTCTTTAAATTCGAGTTTTCAATAAAAGACAATGTTTATTAAAATAAAATGCAAAGTTTACGAGGTACAATTCATAACTTTTTTTTCTATGAATTTTTGAAGTTGACACTCTCGCTCCTCCCTCGAGCGTGCGGCTAATCGCGCGTTTGCCACCCGGCGCGGCCGATGCTGCTGCAGCAGTACATAGTAGTTCCTTTGTTCTTTCAGTGATTTTCATAGATATAGAACCTTGGAGATGCATATACAGTTCATCCAATATAAAATTACGACCGGAAGTGGCAGCATTTTGGCCTTACTAAACACATTGCATTATAATATTGAACTTTCTAATATTATATTTTCTCCCTTTGAATTTTGAGATTAATCAAAATATAAAAAAATAAGATGACGAAAGGAATTGATCCTGACACTTCCGAGAATAATCAACATTCGATAAACTGTACAGTAGAATTAATAAACGGCCGAGAAGCTTTGCTTTAGCCATCAAATTTTACCGACTTTTTACAAGCAGTGTTGTGAAATAATTATTACTCTTCTAGCAAGAGAGAAATTTTACTAGTTTACAATTCATCGATGTAATGTATTAATTAAGTAACAAACTATTAATTTTTTATTCGACATTGATAATCATTATGCAGCACAAATAAATAGGGCAGGTATTATTTTTTTTACAAGATTACAACCCCATGAGCTTGGAGCTCGAGCATGCAGGTTATGGGTATAAAACTATAAAGGATAAAGGAGGGAATGGATGATGGCCAAGGCCTGTTACGTGTCCTAGTATTCACTGAGAAGAGACTGAGGGAACCGTGGAAAACGAAAACCTCCAGTCAGAACAAAGACTTCTATTTTTCTTATCAATGGATCTACTGATGATGTCCAATGCCTATGGAACCACATATAAATACTCACTGCACTGGATGGAAAGCTCTATATTTGAATTTACCCCAGGGAGGGAGTCACGTAATTTTTACTTCAAACGGTCACCTTCAAAGTACTACAGCGCTTGATGTAGATTGAAGATACATGTAGGAGTGCAGAATTATAATCCATTATCTCTATTATTTGTGCTGCATAATGATTATCAATGTCGAATAAAAAATTAACAGTTTGTTACTTAATTAATACATTACATCGATGAATTGTAAACCAGTAAAATTTCTCTCTTGCTAGAAGAGTAATAATTATTTCACAACACTGCTTGTAAAAAGTCGGTAAAATTTGATGGCAAAAGCAAAGCTTCTCGGCCGTTTATTAATTCTACTGTACAGTTTATCGAATGTTGATTATTCTCGGAAGTGTCAGGATCAATTCCTTTCGTCATCTTATTTTTTTATATTTTGATTAATCTCAAAATTCAAAGGGAGAATATATAATATTAGAAAGTTCAATATTATAATGCAATGTGTTTAGTAAGGCCAAAATGCTGCCACTTCCGGTCGTAATTTTATATTGGATGAACTGTATATGCATCTCCAAGGTTCTATATCTATGAAAATCACTGAAAGAACAAAGGAACTACTATGTACTGCTGCAGCAGCATCGGCCGCGCCGGGTGGCAAACGCGCGATTAGCCGCACGCTCGAGGGAGGAGCGAGAGTGTCAACTTCAAAAATTCATAGAAAAAAAAGTTATGAATTGTACCTCGTAAACTTTGCATTTTATTTTAATAAACATTGTCTTTTATTGAAAACTCGAATTTAAAGAAAAAAAAAAGTGGAGTTTTTTTTTTTGAAAATGTCCTGTTTTGAAAAAAACCCGGAAAAATTAATGATATTCACAAAAATGCAGTATTTTTTCCCAAAAAGAGCATATTCTTGGCATCAAAAAAGTATAAGAAATTTGTAGATAGCTGCCATAGAAAAAAAGTTATGCCCGTCGTAAGCATAAAAAACAAGGATACCAAGCGGAACTTCACATACCCAAATTTCCGGGAAAAAAATCAAAATTTCAAAAACAAAAATTAGGGTATTCTTTGATGAGGTGACATGTCCATCATATATAAGTTTCATGGATTTTTGAAGACCACTTTGTTTTTCACTGTTTTTTTGGTGTACTTTGGGCCATATATATATATATATATATATATATATATATATATATATATATATATATATATATATATATATATATATATATATACATTATACAACATAAATGGGGCATAAATTAAGTTGATAAAAAAAATTTGTCCGATCTGTACCAAAATTTATTTTTAAAGGTTTCATTGCACGCTGAAGCCAGTGGTGTTATTTAAAACATGATGAATGCAATATTGATGATGCCATATTTGTGCTGTATTTTTTTTTTATAGTTATATATAATTAAATCTTGTCATCTTGTCGCAAGTTAAAATTTACGTTCTCTGGTTACGAGTTTCTCAAACTCTTCGGGTTTACAGTATATATATATTTTTGTATATATTATGTCTGTTTCATGAATATATAAAAACACATAAAGAAAATTTTAAAGCGGTGCAAAAATGTCATGCATGAAAAGCCTTGGACCAATCACAGCGCAGTATTGGAATAGAACTTAATCCTAAAATATTTTTACCTCTTAAAAAAAGAGAAATTAAATATTTTACGCGGCCCACTATAAAAAAATTTATATGTGTAGTTTTGGAGTTATTAAATTTTGAGTGGTCTTTGATTTGAATAAATTTTAGTCAACGCAGTCCCAATGATATTCTTCTCCACCTATTTATATGCTATAATTTCAGAAACTTTAATGTAAATGCAATATTATATATATATATATATATATATATATATATATATATATATAATATTACATATCTTATTTTTTTTATGAAGGTGCACTGATTAGATGCAAACGGTGTACCATCCACTGCGGATATATGATGTCATTAATCCTTAAATTAACTTAAATTTTGTCGTTTGAAGATCTATTATATGATTTTGCTGTTCGACTGTGTCAAACTGTGCGACACTAACAAGCAAGAACATATTATAATTATATATCATTTATGTGTATTTATATAGTATTTAAATCAGCTCTAGTTAAAATGTTATTTTCCAGCATCGAAATGTATATATATATATATACATATACATATACATATACATATACATATACATATACATATACATATACATATACATATACATATACATATACATATACATATACATATATATATATATATATATATATATATTTATATATATATAAAATATTGAGAAAATACTGTGTGGAGAGTGTTAATTAAAACTGTATCGAACATAAAGCAAGTTGGTTGTAAATGTACCCACTTTGGATAAATCTAGATGGGAAAATGAGATTCCAATTATAACATTACACTTAAAAAGGAGGAGATTTGAGGTAGGATGAGGTGCTGGTATATGACAGAGGGCCTTGTGTATCAGTTCATAAGACTGCGATTTCGATTATATTATATCGTTAAAAAAATTATGAACATGACAAAATAGAAGTACTTTGGTCTTTGGTAGCACTAGGACACATGAATTTGTTACTCACAGTAATTGCATGGCCCAAAAACCATGATTAAAAAATCAAATTTGTGTTACCTTAGGACAACTTCCTTATTTTTTCATATTATTTATGGAAGATATGAATGGAGTCTACAAAATAAAGTTACTCTGATTTTCTTCAGGTTTTGTTTGAAGGCCATGCACGCCCCTCGCTTGTATTTAGTTCAGACCCTCTATATATATAATACCTTTTTCTTGAGGAGTGGCATGGATTGGTACCTCAAAAATATACACACACACACAAATATGAAAAACGCCTGAAACAATTATGTGAGTAGCATAGATATGTGCCCTCTATTCATTTATTCGTGAAAACATGTAAGTTGTAAATCTCACTGTCAGTTTAGTTTGAAACTATATGTACAGTGTATATAAATGCTTAATATAAAAGAAAATAGTTAAATGCAAAAACTTTTTATTTAATTTACTATCTTAAAATTGGTTAGATATGTAGTCTTAATAGCCATAATCAGCTTAATGGAACCGCGTTTTTAAAATTGAGCTGCCATAATCAGCTATATAGTAGTTCTTTGCGACCATCTCTATCTGCTTTCTGTTCCCCTTATAAAATTTAATATACAATTTTTGTAGCTTGTATGGAACTGCGTTTATCATTGTTATTATTAATTTGTTTGTTTTCATCTTATATTACTATATAAAAGAATATTTTACGTCATTGTAACTTCCGGTCCGCTTTTTAATATAATATACACAGTTCACAATCAGTATAGTCCTTCAAGAATAAAATGTGCTTAAAATTTCAATTAAACAATTTAACAGAATTTAAACATTTTTTTCTTATAGCAAACCTAATAATGTCATTGACGATTCTCTTTATGGTTTTTGAATTTGTTTTTCATTGTACGTGATTTAATTTTATTTTAATATAAATTATAGCTCAACTGAAGAATTGTAGAATATTTAACTACGAAAAATTTTAACTTGCATATTATATATGAACATTACTAATTAATATATTGTGTAAAATTGCAGCTTGATAATAATTTTACATTTTTGAGTAATTTAGAATTTAATATTAAATAAGTGTAGTAATAAATAAATACAACATCATGTAATATAGTGTACAATTTTTTTATTATTATTTTCTTTATGGAACACCATAGCTTACAGGGGGCCCGCAAATTAGTGGATATTATACATGAAGTGCTTGAAGTGATGAAGTGCGCCAACCTAGAATTGCTCTTTTTATTTACTCACGCCTGAAATAAAATGCCTCGTCGGGGTTAGTTTTCTCCGGTTTGATCAGTTCTAGAAATTATCAAATTTAAATGAGCAAAGCCCGGAATAAAATTTCCATTCGGGCTTTGCTTTTTCTGGTTTGATCACTTCTAGAAAGGAGCAAAGCCTTGAATAATACTTCTCGTCGGGCTTAATTGCTCTTTCTGGTTTGGTCACTTCTAGAAATGATCAAATTTAAATAAGCAAAGCCCGAAATCGAAATATTTCAAATATTTGTTAATTTCGATCTCTGCTCAAAACGCTAGGAGCACATTTCGGTGTGCGCAATTTTTTCTTGATTTTCTTGATGCAAACATACACAGTATATTACTATTATCTATCGGTCATGACAAAGTATATATCATATAGGATTGTATTATATTGTAAATCAGTATGTAGAATATAAAATAAATTATAATGTATAATTAGAATAATAAAATGTGAATTGAATCTTATTGCATTCATGAAACGACCAAAAGCCATAGCATAATATTTACATCGGGTTTTGAGTTTTCTGATTTGGCTTAATTAAACTAGTTTTGTTTTATTTTGTATTACTTAAAAGCTGCATGAGGATCTTTGCTCTCTCTCTCTCAACTTTTTTTTTTTTTTTTTTTTTTACGATTTGACCAAAACTCAAAACTAGTTTTGAAAATTTAAATAACCGAAAACCGAATTATTCGTTCATTTCGGATTTATGTCAAAATGTAAAAACACACCAAAATGGTTTTGCATGGTCACTTTTTGTTTTTCATGTTTTTGTCTTTTTGAATACACAATTTTTTTTTAATTAGATGTAATCTTGCATTATATATCGGTTGTTTTATCATGTTAAAGAGGCCGAGTGCCTATTATTGTATAGTAAAATTAGTAAAATTCTGTACCAGTTGATAAAAAAAAATAAATGTTTTCTCTAAAGAGTTTACTGAAACGATTACTTTTTTATTTTTAGAATACCCTATGTTTTAATTGCTGATATTTTCTCCTTAAATGACTAGCAAATATTTATAGTCCTCTCTGAGACCGTCAGCTGAATAATAAAATACAAACATTAAATTTGCACAGACTTTCTGTAGTTGGAACTATTTTTGTTTTCTTCGAAGGTTGAAAGACTTGAAAGTAAACCTGTACGTATCAGTTAATATTTGTCTTTTCTTGCCTTGCATCTGTATCGTGCTTGCTATTTTCTATTTCAAGCGTGTATACTTGTCTTATCATATTAATTACAGATTTAAAAATACTTTTATTTGAATCATCAGCGAGGCAAACAAAATATTTACTATGGATATTGACTGTGTGGGCATGATATTAGGTTCGCAGGCACATGAAAAGCCCAAGTATAGTGTGCTATTTTTTATGTCAGTTAAAATAATTATGCATGTTATGATTTATATGTAATTAATAGACAATTAATTTTCACAAATTTAAATACAACCATTTAAAAAATAAAATATAATAAGATTATTTTTTTTATGAGAAAACCTTAAAAGGATAGAGGCCTCATAATTTAATAAACACTTTTGCTTAATAGAGAATATTAAACTCAAAAAATTTTAATAGAAAAATGGATAGAAAGGGTGCAAAATTATGCTACTCTGAATTTTTTCAGATTTTTTAGAGTCCAAGAATTATTGCTAAAAAGTTTTGGCGAGGTCGGGTTTGAACCCACGCCCCTGTTAAGTCATATCCTTTAATTAAGAGAGGCGTCAAGAGGGCACTATCTCTGCACATTCAATAATTTTTTAAAAATAGTTGTTCGACTCTAAAAACCTGAAAAAATCAAAGTAGCACAACTTTGCATCCTCTCTATCCATTTCTGCAATAAGAGATTTTAAGTCGATACTCCATTGGCCGAACTTGCAATAAATACCTAGAAATAGTTCTCGCACTGTAATACTAATATATATATATATATATATATATATATATATATATATATATATATATATATATATATATATATATATATATATATATATATATATATAAAATACACTAAGGTGACATTTTTATACCCTCTATATTTATTTATGCAACAAAATAGTCATGTGTAGGTATTAGTGTAGATGACCTGGGCAAAGCATTCTACTCTAAAATTAATGCTTTTTGGCCTTGGCCATTATATTGTCTTAGAACTACAAACAATGAATTATATATCAGGGTCACTTGTGACCTCCCATAGAGCTATAGGGGGGGACAGGTAGACATTAAACAAGGTCGATCACCATCGTTATCAGTGACCTCGATAATCACTAATGAGACTTTGCTTCAAATAGGAACCTAATTTAAAGGAAATGCACTCACAGGGGTGTAATTTTTTATCCCTACATCAGGGTTGAGGATGCCCAGGGTGGGGTGGGAGTGAACCGGTGAACTTTTTGCACAAATCAAGTTTATCATTGAATTTCTCAACCTTATATATTAACCCCTAGATACAAATTTTCAAACTGAAATTCAATTTTTTTATTTATTTATTTTTTTAACATTGAAATCCCCTTGCAAGAAATGAGATTTGTGCGCCGTGCCCCGGAAGGGGGTGAAACATCAAAAGTTTCATGCAAAGGGTCTAAAACTTTGATATCTCAGCTACCCCTATGCAAATTTTCATGATGCTAGCCTCAACGACCAGTCCAGGCTGGCAGGGTAAAAAAGTTACACGAGTTATGGAATAGTCTGTTACATATATATTACATTACAAATTACATTGTTCTTAAATTAAATATATATTAATTAAATTATGTGCGCATTTAACGTAATGTACGTACAGTACATTGCAAGTTAATGTAGAAAGTGTAAAATGTGAATATTACTACATTGGTAGATCAGGTAGATTAGATATATATTATAGAAATTAACGATTTTATAGGGTATCCGGAGAACTCGGAGCGGGGGCAACTGGGAGCCGGACGGCTCGGAGCCAAACGTGTTTGCTAGGACAACTCGGAGCGCGGACAACTCGGAGCGCGGACAACTCGAAGCGCGGACATCCTGGAGCCATGGCAGGACAACTCGGAGCGCGGACAACTCGGAGCACGGACAACTCGGAGCCATGGTAGGACAACTCGGAGCGCGGACAACTCGGAGCGCGGACAACTCGGAGCAACGTATAATATACATATTCGGATCAATTTCAGCTATTTTCATCGGTATCCGGAGAATCAATTTCAGCTATTTTCATCGGTATCCGGAGAACTCCCGCTCCGAGTTGTCCGGGAATCATTTTCATCATAATGTCATTATTATTTTTGTATAAAGTTATTGTATTCAATATTATTATAAGAAATAAATAAAGCCCTTAGTCTTCAATGAATGTTTTGTATTATTTAATTTCAAATATTAGATACACAAGGAACTTTAAAACGACGAATGAGGTGGATAATTAAGTGAATAAATTAAGTAGAAAAATATAATTATAAATGGTTGCTATATAATATTTTATGTGCATATAAAAATGCAGAGAAATATTGATAATGACATTATGATGAAAATGATTCCCGGACAACTCGGAGCGGGAGTTCTCCGGATACCGATGAAAATAGCTGAAATTGATCCGAATATGTATATTATACGTTGCTCCGAGTTATTCGCGCTCCGAGTTGTCCGCGCTCCGAGTTGTCCTGCCATGGCTCCGAGTTGTCCGTGCTCCGAATTGTCCGCGCTCCGAGTTGTCCTGCCATGGCTCCAGGATGTCCGCGCTCCGAGTTGTCCGCGCTCCAAGTTGTCCGCGCTCCGAGTTGTCCTAGCAAACACGTTTGGCTCCGAGCCGTCCGGCTCCCAGTTGCCCCCGCTCCGAGTTGTCCGGGAATCATTTTATAGGCCGCGTTGCCTCGAATCTATAACGCTCTAATACAGTGGAGTATCGACCTCAATTTTTTTTATTGCAGAAATGGATAGAGCAGGGTGCAAAGTTATGCTATCCTGATTTTTTCCAGATTTTTTACAGCCCGGCCTGGAAGTAATTTTAAAAAATTATTGAGAAAGTCCTTTTTGTGACTTCACGCGACGGCAAACGGCAAGTCCTATTCTTTTCCCAAAAAAGGACTTATTAGCACCCTCTATCCATTTCTGCAATAAAAAAATATTGAGGTCGATACTCCATGTAATATAGACCTAGATGTGCCCCTAGCGACTTGAGCAAAACCTGAAATTAACAAATATTTCGTGCTTTAATTGCTCATTTAAATTTCATAATTTCTAGAAGTGCTCAAATCGAAAAAAAAGCAAACCCCGACGAGAAGTTTTATTTCGGGCTTTGCTCATTTAAATTTGATCATTTCTAGAAGTGCTCAAATCGGAAAAAGCAAACCCCGACGAGAAGTTTTATTTTGGGCTTTGCTCACTGTTTTGATCATTTCTAGAAGTGCTCAGAGCAAAGTGAAATATAATAATTGGAAATTGTGGCGTATTATATATAGTAATAATTTTTAATAAATTGTAAAACAATTAAATATTGTAAATTTAATAATATTTTAATTACATCATTTTTTAATAAATTGACAAAAATACAAATATAACATTAGCATAGCGTGTATATTATTTTTTTATTAAAAGATTTCTTTCTGTATTATTCAATTCATACTGAAAAATACGATTTTGTCATACTTTTTATATTAATATTGTTTTTTATTTATTTTAAATAGTTTTTTTTTACAGCTGATATATTATAAAATCATTTTAACTTATTTTATAGAACTTACTAAGAAGCAAAGAGCTCCTATAGATACCACCACCAATTTACCAAACCTACCAATTAAAAAAAAAAAAAAAAAAAAAAGCATGTAAAATAAATAATTATTATACCTGATTAGTGATTATTACCTGATCTTATTTTTCAGGGATTATTATCATGGCATTTTAAGTTTCTTCTATTTTTTTTTCTTTGCACAGCATATATTTTAGATTGACAGCGTTTCTTGCAGTTCCAAAACACAGAACTTTGCTTTGAATTTGCTAATGCTGCTGATCTGAGAGACTCCTTTCTTTGTCATGTGTGGTATGTCGTCTGACCTCAGATATTGTTCATCTGCATCCTGGAATTCATTGCTGTATAGAGTATAATTGTAATCATAGCCTTTAAGTATAAAAAAATATAACAATAATAAAAAAATTAAAAATGTCTCTCAGTGTGACAAGATCGTATTTTTTCAATATGACTTGAATAATACAGAAAAAGAAATGCTTTAATAAAAAAAAAAAAAAAAATACTATACACGCTATTAATGTTAAATTTGTATTTTTATCAATTAATTAAAAAAGTGACATAATTAAAATATTATTAAATGTGCATTGTTTTATTATTTATTGCTATAATATGGCACAATTTCCAATTATTATTTTTCATTTTGCTTTGAGCACTTCTAGTAATAATGATCAAAACAGTGAGCAAAGCCCGAAATAAAACTTCTCGTCGGGGTTTGTTTTTTTCGAGTTATATATATATATAGGCTCTTCTAGAAATTAATGAGCAAACCCCGAAATAAAACTTCTCGTCGGGGTTTGATTTTTTAGATTTGAGCACTTCTAGAAATGATCAAATTTAAATTAGCAAAGCCCGAAATATTTGTTAATCCGAAATATTTGTTAATTTCGGGCTTTGCTCAAATTGCTAGGGGCACACCTATTAGGTGTGCGCATTTTTTTCGGGCTTAATTGCCCGAATTCGGGCTTTCGTGCCAACATATACATTATCATAAAGAAATACAAAAAAATATTTTTTGAGAAATTTAATTAATATTAAATTCCCATATTTTTTTACAACTCTGACCTGGCTTCTTTATTGAACATATACATATAATGTATATTATACATAATGCGCGCTTCTAATTATTTATTTTTTATTTTATTTTTTTGCTTACAAATACACTTTTACTTATAGAATATGTATTGTACAATTGTACTGTATAGTTTGTATGCAACAATTAAATGTTTATAAGTACGAATAAAGCACACTATAATATACTGTATGTACACTGTACACCGCTGGTGTTTGCATGATCAATAAAATAAAGTAATATTAAAATAAATAGAAGTACCCAATAGGGTTTGATTAAAAATTAAAAAAAAATAAAAGAGATAGAAAGTGTACCTCTGTTTTTAAGAAACAATTTTTTATATATGTATCTGATTAAAAATAATTATTATTCAATTAACAAGAAACACGTGTCAATAATAATAGTGTAATTTTTTTTTGTAATTTTCTAAATTAAAACATATATATATATATATATATATTTTTTTTTATTGGTCACTTATTTTACAATCAACCAAGGTTATACACAATAACCTTATTGGTTGAAGACATTTACATGAAAAATATGTTTCTTCAAGACCTAGAATAATTATAACACTAGAAGATTGAATCTTATTTATGATTTCAAACTAAAACAAAAATGAAATAAAAGTTGAATGATTGACATATAATTGTTTTTAAATTCTTTCACAAGACACTTAAATACAATTTTTTTTTATCCTTTAATTATCAAGTTGAAGATTTTTTTTTTTTTTTTTAAGAAAGTACATTATTTTCTGTAATTTAAAGTAAATTTTATCCAAAATTAAACCTCATTCTCTAATACAATATTATATATCCTATATAAATTTGAACATGATATTAGAAACAAAAACAAACAATATAACACATCTTCATTGATGTCCATCACCTGAAACAAAGTGACTTTAGTATTGTTGTACTCTCAATATAAAGTATTATTATTTATTTTAAATTATTTTCAATTCTTGTATTGAAAATATTACTTTTAGAATAAGTAAACTATTCAGATAAGTTAATGCATTTAATTATATACTACCTAGTATTTTTTTTTATTATGTTTTTTTTTTTATTATATAAATTACAGAACACACCATTTAAAATTTAAATTTAAAATTTATCTCTTAAATAAAGAATTATTTATTTTAAACTATAAATTCATTAAATTTTAAATTCAAAATATTGTTTCCGTTCCATAAATAATGATAATGTAACAAAAATTACGCTTAAAGGGAATTGTATATTAGGACCTGAAACATTTTAATCTGAAACAAAAGAACATATTAATAGAATAAACACATTTATGTCATATACAAGTGAAATAGGAATTACATAACTAATCATCAATTAGCACATTTATCTATTTTCTGTACATATATAATTTAATATACATTCAATAAAACTTTTACATAATTTTACCGACTTGTTGATAATAACCATTTTTTTATTTTAAATTTAACTTTGCTTTTTGTGTCTACTAATTTCAGATTACTCGGCAATTCATTCCATAATCTAGGTTGGATAAATTCCCAAGTTCTCTCACCAAACCTATTTACACTTCTTGGAGCAAACAATGGTTGTAACAAATTTTGACGTGTACCATGCTCATGTTCTCTTGCCTTTCCATGTGATTCATCAAAATATTTGTCAATTAGCAATGAGTGTTTAGCTTGAAATTTCACTGGTAATATTTTCCAATAGTTATATATATATATCGTCAAATTCATTAAATTTTTCTCCAAATTTCATCCATTTTAATAATCGTTTTTGCATTTTATTTAGTTTTGTCATGGCCCCTGACTCAATGAAGCCCCAAGCTGTTATTCCATAAATAATGAACGGATGAGCTAGAGCAAAATAAATATTTCTAATAGTTTTTTCATTGACAGTACATTTTAATTTATATACTTGTGACATTACTGATCTTAATTTATTTATAATTTTGTTCATATGTAAATTCCATTCAAAATTTTGGTCAATTATTACACCTAGATATGTATGTTCCAGAACTTGCTCTAGTTTACTACATGTACAATTCCGTCTAAAATTATGCAAACATTCATTCGTATGTATTGTAATATTCATTTCTTCATTTTTTCTAAGATATTTATTACAAACATGCATGACTTTTGTTTTTTTAATGTTAATAATTAATCCATAATCATGGGCCCAGTTAGCTAAGTGGTTGGCATTTATTTGTAACATATTATGGGCTTCATTAAAATCTTTTTTTGTTACAAGTATTAACAAATCGTCTGCAAACATAAATAATTTACAATTTTTTAAAACAGAAAATATACTATTAACATAAATGTTGAATAATATTGGGGATATTGTTCCACCTTGTTGAGTGCTAAAACTTAAAGCCCATTGATCACCTTTCACATTACTAATTTGGACTACCATTTTTCTATCATAAAGATAATGTTTTAATAATTCTAATGTTGGGCCTCTTATACCAACTTTTTCCAGTTCCTTAAATAAAGTTTCATGGTTAAGGACATCAAAAGCTTTGGTGAAATCAACAAAGAGAGCTAAAACATGGTTATTATCAGATAATTGTGTATTAATGTAATTAGAAATATCTCCTAAGAGTTCATTGGTTGATCTCCCCTTTTGATAAGCATATTGTTGTTTATTTATTATATTGAATTTATCAAGATATATTGTAAGATCATTAGTTATATATTTTTGTAAAACTTTATCAACAGTTGGAGATAAAACAATGGGTCAATAATTATTACATTCAGTATGAATTCCATTCTTATAAATTGGCCGACATATAGATATTTTTAAAGCCTCATGGCAGGAAATTTTCTTTCTTTTATACATAAATTAATTAAGTTTTTTAAAACTTCTGTTAAGTTTTCTCCTGCCATTTTAATATGCCTGGCCGTAATTTTGTCATATCCCGGTGCTTTATTATTATCCATAATTTCAACTATTTCATTTTTTTTTTCATTTGATGCTTTTTGCAAATAAAAAGACTGATTTTCATATTGTTCCTCAATAACACAAAATTTGATATCGCAATTATGCACAATATTATTAACTCCATCTGCCAATGCTTTTCCGAATTGATTTGTTCAATCACTTAAATTTTGATCACCCATATACCTCATTATTGTTTCATCATTATTTAATACTATTTTTCCTAACATGTTATTAATGTAACTCCAAACTTTTCTTATATCACCATTAAATTTTTTAAATTCCAATCTATTATATTGAATTTTAGCTTTATTTTTTTATCATGTTAACAACTTTGTTTCTCAATTTATTGTATTCAGATCTATATTGTAAATTCTTAGGGTTGCTTTTATGTTTATGAAACATTTTAACTCGATCTCTTTATCATACAGTTTTTAATTTCCATGGTCATCCACGGCTTGCCCAAATTACAGTGTTTTACATCTTTGCATGGAAAGGAACAAATTTTAAATAAGTGATCATAAATATCTTTTATTTTTTCATATATAATAGATGGATTTTTAATACCATTTAAGAAACCCTATCTAACCTTGTCCAATTCAATGCTTAATTTTTTATAATTCAAATATTTATTACAATCTTCACTTTTATAAACTTTATTTTCATTTGATAACATTGCAGCGATTATATATATATATGATCTGATATTTTAGTTTCAATTATGCAAGATTCAATGTCACAAAATTTATTTCGAATATAAATATGATCAATGCATGTAGACGATAACACTTGCTTCACAATTTCTTCTCTGGTTGGATAAAATATGACATTACTTAACCCTGCTTTGGCCATTATATTTTTGTAATTATCAACAAAGTTGTTATTTGTATCTAAAATATTAATATTCATATCACCAATAACTATAATTTTTTCACTCTTATCAATGAGAATACTTTGTTTTAAATCTTTTAAGAATAAATTTTTATTAGTATCAGGAGGTTTGTAAAGAGCATAAATGCTTTTATGTCATTAATTTTTATGGCTATGTGTTCATAATATTGAGAACCTTGTGAAAATATAAGTCGAACTTTATTGGTCTTTTTAATAAAAATCATTATACCTCCGCCCTTTTTTTTATACTTAGAAGAACGAGTTTTAGAGATTTGTGTAAAGCCTGGTATAGAATAACATTTTTCTTCACTCTCAATAATATTTGTTTCACATAACACTATACAGTCTAAAAATTCAATATAATCATTAATTTGCATTAAAAATTGATTCCAATATTTTTTCAACGATCTAATATTTAAATGTATTATAATAAAATTTGAATTTAATTTTTCATCATTATAACATTTTAATTTTTAACCAATCGGATATATTATTATTTTTTAAACATAAACATTCCTCCAAATTTTTGATACAAATTATCCATTATTTAAAATAGTACTTACACTTTTTAAACTATTTTCGTTTCCACATCAGGCTCACCCTGTATTCGGACAATAGCAAGATTTTCGTTCTTACGAACAAAAATCATGCCGCGTTTAACCCACACAAACTTGTAGCCTTTGACCTTGGCACGCTGTTTAGCGAGCGCCACAGCAGTTTGCGGTTGTATGGGGTGAGCTGCTCGTTTATGTAGATTCTTTCTTGCGAGCCGTCATTCAGTGCATCTTCCGACGTTATTTGCTTACTCCTTGCAATGTTGAGGTAGTCATTCCGGGCACGCAGCGAGTTGAACCTTACGATGATGAGTGGTGGGAGGAATTTCAACCCACGGCTTCGTGTGTTTACGCGACGAGCCTCAACAATATGTTTCACTGCCTCCGTTTTCTGAATGCACTCCGCTATGTTTGTGACAACATTTAACACATTATCACCAGGAAGATGCTGCACATTACTAATCTCTATGTTATAATTCAGAGCACCCTGTTCAACCTCACCAAGTCTGTTATGCAAATCACTAATTATTTTGTCTTTTTTTAAATTATCCTGAGTCAGTTTATCCATTGTTTTGCTCATATCATTCATTTTTTTGTCTTGAATTTCTTGATTTTTTATGAAAAGATCATACGAGGAGGACAAAAACTCAACTGATTTTTTAATATCTGTAACTTCATCACTTTTTTTAACTATTTCATCAACTTTTTTCTCCAGGCGCACCAAATATGCCAAAATGTTATTATCACTCTCACCTGTCTCGCTTCCAGGATCACTTAAAGTATCTTGGAAATCTGCTGGAATTTCGCGACAAGTCGCGCACAACCAAGATTGCTTGTTAGGGTGCTTAGGTGGTCGTCCACGAGCAGGATTTTTTTTGGCACATTCCACGTGTACTGGAGCCTTACACACTTTGCATGAAATACTTTCATCTTCACTTTCTATCACTTCATCACACTGCACACACTTCATTGTTTATATTTTTGTTTGCGAAGTAGTGAAAATTAAATAAAACAGCAAGTATCCTGAAGAAAATCGATGTAGGAAAATATGTATATAAAGTTTAACCGTAGCTAGACAGACGAGCGCTCAGAGCTTGTTGCTTGCTCGGCAGCCGCAGCTACATGAAGTGCATCAAGAAACATTGTGCATGAAGCAATAGTGAATCAAGAAATTATATGTGGTTAGATTAGGAGCGATGACAAAATTAAATAAAATGCAAAAAAAAAAAAAAAATTAAAATGTATGAAATTTGGAGAAAAATTCAACGCAACTGATGATGTATATATATATATATATATATATATATATATATATAATATATATATAATTTTTGGAAAATATTACAAGTGAAATCTCAAGCTAAATATTCGTTATTAATTGAAAAATATTTTGATGATTCACATGGAAAGCCGAGATATCATGAGCATGGTACTCGTCAAAATTGTTACAACCTTTGTTTGCACCTAGAATTAAGTGTAAATAGATTTTGTGAGAGAACTTGGGAATTTATTCTTCCCAGACTATGGAATGAATTACCGAGTGATTTGAAATTACTTGATACAAAGAACAAAGTCAAATGTAAAATAAAAAAAATGGGTGTTTTCTACAATTGTATAAAAATTTATTAATTATCATATTAAGTTTAATATACTAGAGTACTAAATTATAATGTATGTAACTAGTACAGTATATTTTCAATTTCAATAATTGTTGTGTTTACTATGTTGTTATTATTGTTTTATATCTAAATGTTCCAGGTTCCGGTAAAGAAACAACAAACCTACGGATAATAATATATCAGTGCGTCGGGGTGAGGATCGCGTGGCTGCGGGGGGTATGGTGGGGCTCTGAAGCTCATGTAACCATATATGGGAGCTAGTCAGAGTCCCATCGTATTTTTTCTTGCAGTTGCGTGATTTGAGTTTGGATGCGGTGATGTAATGGGAGTATTGTCCTCAATTTTTTTTATTGCAGAAATGGATAGATGGTGAAAAGTTATGTTATCCTGATTTTTTTCCGATTTTTTAGAGCCCGGGAAGCATTTTTAAAAAATTATTGGAAGTCCTATTTGTGACGTCACGCGGCGTCAAGCCCTATCTTTTTCTTAAGGAGCGGCGTCTCGTGACGTCACAAAAAGAACTTTCAATAATTTTTTAAAAATAGTTCCAGGGCTCTAAAAAATCTGAAAAAAATCAGGGTAGCATAACTTTGCACCCTCTATCCATTTCTGCAATAAAAAAATTGAGGACAATACTTCATTGTACTTTCAGATAATTTCTTAAAGAGAGTGTGAAATATTATGTACATGCTTGTTTGATGATTGTTGCTTGTTTATTAAAAATAATCATTTGTTTCCATAGCAACGTGATTGTTTAGAAGCATTAATATAGTTCACCCAAAGAATGTAATGACATATCATATGGGCGTTGCGGATGGAGCCTCCAGGTCAAGAGACATTTTTAATCTCCATTCTAGGTATGATGCAGTGCTTAAAAAAATCGCAAAAAAATCTAAGGGATATTTTTCGTACTCCTCTTTTGATTAAGCCAGTATAAAAATTACACCCCGTAAGCCCATTCACACATTAACCACATTAATATTTAATTCTCTCATGCCATACTTTTTGAAAATGATATAAGATACATTAAAACTCATCCCTCTATAATATTACCACACTCTAACAAATCTTTTCTAAAGTTAATTTAAATATTAATTCAATTTTCATTAGTTTCATTACTTATAATTAAAAAAAAATAAATTGAATGAAATTTAAAAACTCAAAATATCAATTAAAATGAAATAATAAGAAATTGAAATAATTTGAATTTAATTTAATATATATTATAAATATGGTAATATTAATTACGAAATTCATTAATAATTATTTTAAACATAAATAGATTTCTCATTAAGTGTGTTATGTATGTTTTTTTTGTTATTGTCATTTACAACCAAACTAAAGTCGTTTTGTTTCAGGGAATGGACATCAAGAAGATGTGTTTATTTTTTGTTTGATTTATTTTTTGCAAAATTTATGAAATATTGTATATAACTCAAATAGGGTAATCGACATTGTTCTAGAGTCTTAGGGAAAATTGATCGATGATGATATTGTACTCAAAATTTTTGTTTTCTTTAAATCATTATAAGTGAAATAAGTTGATAGAAATGTTATTAAAAAAATGTTAATTTCTTTCCTGGAAAAATATTTTGTCATTAATTTCATCTATATATTTTCTTAATAAAAAAAAAATGTTGTAATTTAAGATTAAATTTAAAGAGATAATATATATATATAAGGGTCTTTTGAATAAGAATTATTCTTTTTAATAACTTAATTGTTTTCAACCAATAATTAAGGTACCGTTATGTAAAATAACCTTGGTTGATCTATATATATGTAACAAAATGACCAATAAAAAAACAAAAAAAATTACATTAGATTATATTTATGTGAAAGTGATTTTGAAACATATTGTTTTTTCCTCTCTTATATAAAAAAATATATCGTGAAAATTAAAAAAAATGTTAATAATGAACATTAATTATTATGTTCGAGTGTTATATTTTTATATATTCATGAATATTTTTTATATACCTATGTATGTTATTTTTAAACACCTATTATATAGCTTTGTGTTTAATGTGTCTATGCATATTAATATGCATATTAATTATAGTTAATATTAATTAATTATACTATATTAATATTAATTAATGCATATTAATTATTATGCATACTCAAGTAAAAAAAATTATGGGAAATGTATGGGAAAAAATATGGTTATTGTATGGTTTATCCCATACAATAACCATATTTTTTCCCATACATTTCCCATACAAAATATGGTCTAAAATCTGGGAAAAATGACCGAAAATACGATATTTTTGACCACATTTCTCAGCACCCTGGTATGGTCAAAGTATGTGATGAAAACCATTCAAATGACCATATTTATCCCATACAATTTCTAATCTTGTCAGCTTAATTATAAAGCTAATTAATAAAAGGCTGCATAATTATTTATTGTCATTGATTATAAAATTTATTCTTTCATTAAATATGTACAATTTATAACATCCAATCAGACATAGTTAACATAATATCAGTATTAAAAATATTGGGCATAATATAATAATAATATTTAAATATCAAAATAGTAAGTAAATATTATAAATTAGTACAATAAATATTAAAAACTAACATATATTCGGAGTTATACATCAGCATATATCAGGATTGATGAGTTTCTTTCGTTTGGCCAGGAATGGATTCTGTAAAAAATACAAGAAGAATCTGTTGTTATATAGATTTATAATAAAAGTCAATATTGACTAATATTTAAATGAGATCGCGGTTGCGACACTCCCGACAAAATAACATTGCGTGGTACCATAGCACATGAAAAACACGATATAAGGTAATAACCTAATAATGTAATGATTTTTTGGTCCTTTGGAAAAAGAAAAAAAAAAAAAAAATTAAAAGCAAAAAAATTTAAAAAAAAAAGGAAAAAAATTTGCGGAAAAAATAAAAATGCGCAACGTGGTGAAAATATCGCGATTTACATTGATCGGATACGTACTATCGCGTCTGCCGTGAAAATTCCAGAAGACGTAAAAAATATATCAAAACTTTAATAAGGCAAATAATATTTAAAATATTATTACTATGTTGTATAGCACTAAACCGCATTATAAATCGTTAAGAAATTAAGACGTTCATGAAGTCAAAGAGAGAGCGCAATTATTACGCTCAATCACACGAATATAATCATACCATATCACGTATAATGTTATTTTATTTTTTTACTATAGTGGTAATTTCAGGGGGGGGGGGACTTTTGTTCAGTTCTGTGTATTAAGTCTTAATCGCCCTGATTTTAACGATTTTTAGAAAATAAAATATTCAAAAAATTAAATCGCTCACTCTACTTTAAACAGAGCGTAAATATTACGATATTATTCATATTATATTATGCAAAAACACGCGATCCTTCGAATTTTCGTATTTTACAGCCGAAAAATTTTTATTGCTTGATTATGATACATGCACTTGTCATTCATTTTAACTTTAGTGAATGATCGAGTGTCGACGCTAATATTAAAAAAATTTGCAACATTTGTTTTACTCTAATTCCTGTAGCGTCATAGATAATATTTATAAATTAAGTTGAACCGGGCACTTGACGCAGGGGTATACACCTCTGATTCGTAATCGGATCGTCGTGAGTTCGACCCAGCCATGCACCGCCAAACTTTTCACAAGTAGCGGTTGCTAAAGAACACCCACTCGTGCATCCGGGAGGTGATTGATGGCATCCTCCATCAATTGCCGACCATCCTGACTAAGGTTTCCATGGTTTCCTCAGTCACAACCAGGCGAATGCTGGGATGGATTGCTTAGGACATGGCCGCCTCGGTTTGGAAGGGACCCACAAAAGTAGGGTCTACGAAGAGCCGGGAGGTTAAATTCAATTCAGTCAATTAAATGTGGCCAGTACCCTATACTATAGGGTTCAGTTAAAAAGCTAAAAAAAAATTAAATATACAACAAACGCCGCAAACTGACAATCCCTTACTTTGCCGATTAAACACATGCAGTGATAAAGTGAGTAACCCGAGTTAATTGAAATCATCGCACCTCAATTATTATTTTCTTGGTCATAAATTTTAAATAACAACGCATGCATATTTTATACGTTTAAAATGTAATGTAAAGTAACACGATCAGCTGATCCACACAGTCCAATTTGATAAACATGTAAATCTTAGGCTCTTAGCAGTTAGCAGACTAATAAATATTGAACGAACATACATGACCAAAGACCAAAATGTGTGAATGCTCAAAAGTATCCACAATTATTTGAGCTCAAATTTCTTAATCAATTTTTTAATTTGGCTCTCCATGGGAAACCCTGTGCTAAAAATTTAAAAATTCAGAATATTAATTATTTGCTTTGAAATTTTTGCCCGTAACTTTTAGGAACTACAATCTATTTCTAAACAAAAAAAAAAAAAAAAAAAAATGTAAAATAAAAAAATTGTATTTCTTCTTACTTTCTTAGATTTACATATGAATCAAATGGGACCATGTCGATCAGCAGAGTCGTGTTACCTTTTAACCCCCTGAGAAACTTGATATAAGTTAAAACTTATTTCCTGTGTCTATTGATTTCATATAACGACAAGTTTTTACTGTATAGATATATTCTTTGGCTTTTTCTTTATTAAACTGAAACATTGATGTTTTTTTATTATTATTTTTACTTTTTATCAAACCCTATTGGTAACTCCTATTTACTAATTTATTTTCTTACATATTACTTTGAAACCCCGACCCTTCTGAAACCATAACATGGGCATTTCGCGGGCTCTTCCGGAACGGGGGCGTCCACGGCCCTGCAATCCATCCCAGCATTTGCCTGCGACTGAGGAAGACGTGGAAATCTCAGCCAGGATGGACGCTACAGCTTTTGCCATTTAACGTAAAGTGTATATAAGGGTTCAAATCCAGGGGAACTACACAGTGGAAAAGGGCAACGATTGACCCCTGGGTGGGCACATAAAATATTATGGTTGTGGAAGAATTCAAATTTTTTATTTTTTGCAAGGGAAAAAGTTAGGTGCACTGCCTATAATTTATCTGTTTAATTTAATTTTTGGGAGCTTGATAAAAGGAAAATTCATAATTGAGAGGCCTGTTTGTAAACACTGAAACTAATTTTTTGGGCATAGCTTAGGCATGAGGGGTTAATCAGTTGTTGATTGAAAGCGGAAAAGATTCGAGGTTGTTAATTTATAAAATTAGAAGCTTCAAAATCAGCTGCTCTCTCTGTTAATCGACCGCAGCCTAAGAATGTAAAATTTTCCTTCCGGATAGAAATTAAGACCGCATATTTTAAATTTAATTCGAGGGGGGGGGGGGGCACATTGAATTGAATTCAAATAATTCTTTGGGGTTGATCACATAATACTCCACAGTATTAAATAATGTACTGAAATGGATGAATGGTATTTTTAAATTAAAAAATACATTTTGTCGAAGCCGGCAAAATGTGTCCTACTAAGGCTGGTTGCTACCGCCTTTACAGCTAATAGAGCTTTTCGACATCCAATGCCTCCTCCTGCTCGCTGCCAGCTCCCATACATAGCTTGCAGAATCACTGCAGGTGGACAGGGAAGCGAGCGGAGGGCATTATTATAGATGTCATGCAGGGCCAAATAGCTATGAAGGCATGAAGAGCCTCAATTTTTTTATTTCTACATTGTGTAATAAGCAAACCAAATTATATTTAAATTAACAGAACCAAAACGAAAAGAACAGTAGTGTATTCATACAGTGATATATGCATACAGTACTGTATGCATATATCACTGTGTATGAATACAGTACTGTTATAGTGTAAAAATATACAGTAAATAAGAAATTTACATAACTATAGAAATATTCTTATCCTTGTCTCACCTTTTATAAATTAATAACTGAATTCAAATTTCTCTTTCGAGGAAAAAAAATACATTAATCGTTATGTTGCATGGTTAAATTCTCGACAAGGAGAAAGGGGTGGGGGAAATCATGGTGACTTTTTTACCGTACTTTATCTGTAGAATGTAATTTTTTGGGGTTGATTCAAGGGAAATTAGGTATGCATTCGAGGCCTTTTCATAAGCTCTGAACTATATATGTTTTCTGCACAGCCTTTCCTTTTAAAAATAGTAAAATATGTACTTGGAAATGAGGTTGATGGTGAGTGCAGAAAGTGCAATGTACACTAGAACACTGGGTGGAGTTAACAAATAAATTAAGTGCGAAACCGTGAACGGTACAGGTTTCATGTACATATTATACTTTCTTATATGTAATAAATATGCACTTGGACATGATCGATCGAGGTTGCGATCAAGTGTGGACAGGGTAGAGTTTACAAACAGACCTACAGTACATAATGTATACAGTCTACACAGAGCTAGAAATAAGCACACCACAGTACAAGCATTTGCCTACTGCACTGTATACGTATTGTATTAAACAATTATATTATAGTAAATGGATAGTGAATCATACAACAAAAACGTTCAAATGTTACAACTTTTAGGTACCGGTAATAATTTATTATACTTACAATTGTAAGTTCAGTCATTTCTTCACCACTCGAGCAAGGAGAGGGCAGCTAGCTGTGCAGTGATGGCTGATGGCACAAATTACAAGGTCTCGATCATGTAACTCATGGCCGTGGACACCGGAGGCAGTTTCCCATTGCCGGTACTGCAGTGGTAAGCGGACCAAATACCCCCGGACGAAATACCCCCGGACCAAATATCCCCGCCCGGACCGGACGAAATACCCCCGGACGAAATACTCCCGGACGAAATATCCCCGGACGAAATACTCCCGGATGAAATACCCCCGGACGAAATACCCCCTTGTAAGTGGAGAGGGGCGGGTGACCGACGCGGGAGGGGAAGTTGACTTTATTTATAAAGTCTGTTTTTCTGTCGTTTGTCTGACGTCACGCGCGTCGTATTAAAGAAGGAAGTTAGTAACGTTAGGCTAATACATTATGCATTAATTTATCATATCATTCATATCTTATTAAAATAAATGTGTAATATATTTTGATATGATACATTTTATGCATATTAATTATTAGTGTTTATTGCATTTTTGTTAGATTTTTTTATACTAAAAATTTTCAAAATCGTCCCTATATAATTTTTTAACTTTAAAAAAAAAATTAAGTAAATTTTTTGGTGTAATTTTTTAATTCTGATTCGATTGGTATAGGTCTAAAAATGCAATATTTTTTATTGTTTTTGGTCCCCCGGTGCTATAGGTGCCGTGAACACTTAACGTAGCATGTGTACCCCTCCTGAAGAAACTTAATTTACTTGTTGTTCTATTTATTTCCTTATTTATTAATTCCTTTTCTATTTATATATGTTGGCACCAAAGCCCGAATTCAATGCGCACATCTAGGTGTGCCCCTAGCGATTTGAGCAAAGCCCGAAATTAACAAATATTTTGAGCTTTGCTCATATAAATTTGAACATTTCTAGAAGTACTCAAATCGAAAAAAGCAAAACCCGACGAGAAGTTTTATTCCGGGTTTAAATTTACTCATTTAAATTTGACCATTTCTAGAAGTGCTCAAATCGGAAAAAGCAAACCCCTTTGCTCACCGTTTTGATTATTTCTAGAAGTGCTCAAAGCAAAGTGAAAAATAATAATTGGAAATTGTGCCGTATTATAGCAATAATTTGTAATAAATAATTCAAACAATAAAATATTGTGAATTTAATAATATTTTAATTACATCACTTTTTTAATTAAGTAACAAAAATACAAATTTAGCATTAGCGTGTATATTATTTTTTTACTAAAATATTTCTTTCTGTTTTATTCAAGTCATACTGAAAAATACGATTTCGTCACACTTTTTATATTAATATTGTATAATGTTAGTTAATTTAAATAAATATTTTACAGCTGATATATTATAAAATCATTTTATCTTAATTTACAGAACTTGCTAAGAAGCAAAGAGCTCCTCAAGATGGTACCAAACCTACTAATTGAAAATAAATAAATAAATAAATAAATAAATAAATAAATATTATACCTGATTATTACCTGAACTTGACTTATTTTTGCAGGGATTACTATCATGGCATTTTAAAATTCATCTAAATTTTTTCTTTGCACAACATGTTTTAGATTGGCAACCTTTCTTGTAGTTGCAAAACACAAAACCTTGCTTTGAATTTGCTAATGCTGCTGCTGATCTGAGACACTCTTTTCTTTGTCATGTATGGTACGTCGTCTGAACTTAGAAATTGTTCATCTGCAACCTGGGATTCATTGCTAGAGTATATAAATTGTAATCATACCCTTTAATTATAAAAAAATGATACTAAAAAAATTAAAAGTGTCTCTCAGTGTGAAAAAATCGTATTTTTTCAATATGACTTGAATAATACAGAAAGAAATGTTTTAATAAAAAAAAATTACTATACATGCTATTAATGTTAAATTTGTATTTTATCAAATTAAAAAAGTGACATTTATTATTAAAATATTAATAAATTTACATTATTCTATTATTTATTGCTATAATACGGTACAATTTCCAATTATTATTTTTCATTTTGCTTTGAGCACTTCTAGAAATGATCAAAATAGTGAGAAAAGCCCGAAATAAAAATTCTCGTCGGGGTTGCCTTTTTCGAGTTGGGCACTTTTAGAAATGAGCAAATTTAAATAAGCAAACCCCGAAATAAAACTTCTCGTCGGGGTTCGCTTTTTTCGATTTGAGCACTTCTAGAAATGATCAAATTTAAATGAGCAAAACCCAATATAAATAAAACTTCTCGTCGGGGATTGCTCTTTTCGATTTGAGTATGCACTTCTAGAAATGTTCAAATTTAAATGAGCAAAGCCCGAAGTATTTGTTAATTTCGGGCTTTGCTCAAATCGCTAGGGGCACACCTAGGTTTAAAAACCTAAAATCGTTTAAAAACCTTCAAAATCTTGCTGCAAAACGCTGAGACAATTTATAATTGCCGCACAATCAAAGTAAGCATAGCGGCATAATTATACAAAAATCGTTTGTTTGCGGCACAATTTTGAGTATGTTTTGGTATAAAAAAATTAAAGACGCATTTTGAGATCTTGATACGGCATTAACTATAAATATACTTTGAATATTATTTGATATATATTTGTTGCGGAAAATGGCGTTACTAACTTCCTTCTTTAATACGACGCGCGTGACGTCAGACAAACGACAGAAAAACAGACTTTATAAATAAAGTCAACTTCCCCTCCCGCGTTGGTCACCCGCCCCTCTCCACTTACAAGGGGGTATTTCGTCCGGGGGTATTTCATCCGGGAGTATTTCGTCCGGGGATATTTCGTCCGGGAGTATTTCGTCCGGGGGTATTTCGTCCGGTCCGGGCGGGGATATTTGGTCCGGGGGTATTTCGTCCGGGGGTATTTGGTCCGTGATTCACTGCAGTATAGGCATGATCTGCAACCATGATAAAATTTAAGTTATTAGAAAAATATAACATTTTTTTCTTATTCACATTAAAAATAGCTGCAAATAGTTCAAAGTTACCTTTATTTCAGCAAAACTCAGGCAAACAAGATGGGCAGCTTCCTTCAGTTGCAGTCACATCACGGCTGCAGCATAGCGCGATCCTCCCGCCCAAAGCAACCTGCCGAAGAGCGATCGTTAAAAATCTATTAAAACGTGTTTTTAGGGCACGTGAAATGACTAAAAAATAAATGCAGATAATTACTTACCATTAATTAAGTCGAAAAAAGTGGTTTCGTGCATTTCTTCAATGATAAAACGATCACAGATCCAAGGCAAGCCATCTTTTCAGCAGCTTCTTTTAACGGACCATCTTTATTTTTTTTAAACACACAGCTGGAAAAAAGATCGATAGATCGTATCGATTATTTTAAAGCGCCCCGCTTAAATTCAAACACAGTATATTATAATGATATGTTTTGTTTTGTTTTTTTATTAACATTTAATACTTAATATATTATATATGCAAGCAATTTGAGTACATCAACTTGAGGCAATAATTAATGATTAATATATACTAAAATCTAAAATTGTGTCTGTTTATAACTAATTAATATACAAAATTAAATTTTGTAAAAATTAATAGTCACAAATTAAGGGACATACAAAATTAATATAATAATTAATAATTTAGCATGCAAAAATTAATGTTGATTTCGATTCATTTTTCCCCCTCTTCTACAGCATGTAGTTACTGCATGATGAGCAGAAAATTTTTCTAAGTCCGTTTTGTACTTTAAAATTTTTTCCTTCATCAAAAGTATATGGGTAAAATGTGGTCAATTGTAAATTGTATGGTCATTGTATGGTTCACAAGGTGCATTAAATAAAATAAATTGCTGCCCATACTTTAACCATACCTATTTTCAATCAAATTTTTCATGACCATACAAGACCATACAAAACCACACTTTTCCCATACCAAACCATACAAAAACCATATTTTTACCATACATTACCCATACATATTTTTACTTGAGTATATATTAATTAATAGACACATATGCATATGTGTCTATGCATAGAGTTAACATAGAGTTAATATTATAGTGAATCTATGTAACAACTCTGACGTGATCTATGCTGTAGCTGTAATAAAACAGAGCGTACTTGAGTAGTTCGCTCTGAATAAAAGCCATGCAATTAACGATCGAAATAAAAATTTGAATTTGAAATTTGAATTTGAATTATTTTGGAAATCATATTATGAAATTTTGTTTAATTATTCTATTTATATACTATTATATATATGTTTAATGCCAATAATATATATTTTTTTTCTTTCAGATAATTTTTGCATATTTTAAATGTGAATATAATAAATAAATAAATAAAAAACAAATAATAGTTTTATTTGAATCTTGGCGCTTAGTACGAACAAATCAACGCCCGACCCGGCCCGACGCCGGTCAACGCTCCTTTGCAACAGCAGCGCTCCAGTGCTCATAAGTAATATCACTGAACAAAAATTTGTGGGAAAAATGGCAGATCGTTGATCCCTTGTGTTAGTTTTGTGTTGTTCAATGTAAATACTATATTTTTGTTTCAATTTAACGTAATATAATAATCTATTTATAGTGTAATGGAACCACTATTACCTTCAGAAGTTGCAAGATTGGTGTATGGTAAATTTCTATGAAGTGGTGGTAAAGTTACTAGTGCCTTAATATATTGTAAATCCCACCATGTTTTGATTGAACTGCACAGTTAGAAAGAAGTGCCAGAAGAGTCTTTTAGTCACACTTTTATTTAAAGCATTTATTCGTCATATCATGTAGAATATAGACGGTTCAATTAATAATGGTATTGACTTATGTTGCAGGCTATTTAGAAGAACAGAAATGTACGAAAGCAGCTCAAATTTTCTTGGAGTCCTGTTCACATCTCTCAGAATGCTTGGATGCCCTGAAAAATGGAAGACGAATTTCTACACGGGTTTTTGGTCATAGCTTGATGGACATATTGGATGATCATTGCGATACATATCTTTTGGGTATGTTTGTTAATTCTATCAAATGTATGCATACATAACTCTGGATTTTATAAAAGTGTATGCATACGAGTGTTATAATGAGAAGCTTCAACATTGACGACACAATTCTCTCAGCCAATGAAAATCTTGCGCGCGACGACATGTTCTATCAATAGAGAGCGGAAAAAAGTCACATTTTTTTCAAAAATAGGTGCCTAAAAAGTCAACTTTTTTTGGAAAATAGTCATTAAAAAAAAGTAGCATTTTTTAAGGTAAAGATAATGAATGCGTTTGAATTCACGGGCCAGCCCTGGCTGGCCTGGGCTGAAGCGTTTTTTGTCGTCAAGTGGGGCCAGCCCGGCGGCCATTTTTCCTCCTCTCATGACGTCACTTCCTGGCTGGCTCAGGCTGACGCGGGCGGACTCTACAGTGCGCCTGAGACCTAGCGGACAGACTGGGAACTAATTATGACGAAATTATGACGTTTCATACCACGCGACCAAGGTCACCGCCATTTTACCCAGCCCGGGCCAGCCCGGGCTGGCCCGTGAATTCAAACGCACTCAATATGTATCAGCTGGCCCAATGCTAAAAAAAATCCGATTCAGAAAAATTATAAAAAAAATTAAAAATGTTCTCCTCAACATCCCCTATCAGTAGGTAAAATATCAGGTATACAAAAACGAGCTAGTTTTCTAGTTATTAATTTTTAAAGTTGACTAATTTAAAGGTGAACTGAAGGGATTGCTTTTTTTTTCCATTAGGGAACCTTATATTACCTATCCCATCCATCTGCACTAATTTTTTCATGGCAGATACTTATTGTGCTGCTGTAGGACAATTAGTGAAAAAGTGAAGTTGTGACGTATTAGCGACGGTTGGTTGACTTAAAACTCGCCGCCGTGAAAAAACACACGAGCGACCGCGAGAACTGCCGAGAGAGTGCCGATCGCCGCTCCCTCGGCAGTTCCCGCGGTCGCTCGCGGTAGCTCGTGTGTTTTTTCACGGCGGCGAGTTTTAAGTCAACCAACCGTCGCTAATACGTCACAACTTCACTTTTTCACTAATTGTCCTACAGCAGCACAATAAGTATCTGCCATGAAAAAATTAGTGCAGATGGATGGAATAGGTAATATAAGGTTCCCTAAAGGGAGAAAAAAGCAATCCCTTCAGTTCACCTTTAACATGGAAGTTCCATTTTTCCATGTTAAATTAGAGAACTTTAAAAATTAATTACTCGAGAACTAGCTCGTTTTTGTATACCTGATTTTTTACCTACTGATAGGGGATGTAGAGGAGAACATTTTAAATTTTTTCCATAATTTTTATGAATGGGATTTTTTTAGCATTGGTCCAGCTGATACATATTATCTCTACCTTAATGACCTACAAAAAGTCCCTTTTTTTTTTAGAAAGGCAGCAAATAAGCATTTTAAAAGTATTATCGAAAAAAACATTTTTTTATTAGTTTTAAAAGATGTACATCCATAGATGGCATGCATTGTTAAAAAAAATCTGTGTTTAAAATTCTGATGTGTTCGTGAGTTTTATTTTTTTACTGTATTTCTTTAGTAGTTACAATTGACGATTTGAAGAAAATAGCTGAAATGCACTATGAAGTGTCAAAAAGTCACAAAAAAGTCACATTTTGCCAAAATAGTTGCAAAAACAAAAAATAGTCTCAATAGTCCTTTTTTTTAAATGGTCCTCGTATACACAAAAAGTCGAAATGACTTTTTTCCGCTCTATCTATCAAGCTTCCTATCCTTAAACCCAGCGGTACCTGGTTTTTAATTTTTTCCGACGGTTCTTATGAAGGGCAAGATTAATAATGGACAACATACATGAAAAAATTTTATTGCAGAAATGAATAGAGGGTACCAAATTATGCTACTCAGAATTTTTTCAGAATTTTTTTGAGACCCGGAACTATTTTTAAATAATTTTTGAAAGTCCTGTGATTTCAGTTGGCACCCCTGAATTCTTAATATAGAGGATAGAGACTGGACGCCTATTGACGCCTCCAGGGGGCGTGGCCGCACTTTCAATAATTATTTAAAAATAGTTTTGGGTTTCAAAAAAATCTGAAAAAATTCAAAGTAGCATAATTTGGTGCCCTCAATTCATTTCTGCAATATTTTTTTTTCATATATGTTGTCCATTCATATGAGCCACGGGAAAGATCACTTTACATGCCATAAAAAATATTCGAGATTTTGTGCAGCATAGAATTTGAATGAAAAAATAAATAAGATTTTTCTCCTAACAAACCTTATGGAGCGATGTCTGAATGCGGTGCTGCGGCATTTTACAGTCTAACAGAGATCTTAGATTACTGTATCTGTAGACTCTATGGCGCCTAGCTTCAAGACATGTCTAGCCGTATGTCTGGATGGGATAAAGCAAAAGATGATCGCACCGCGCAGTCGAATCTACACGTAAACTAAGATCTGTAATACTGTAACTAGATATGAGCACAGCTTATCGAAGTGAGGACTTAAGTCCCATATGCATTCTATTAAAATCAGGAGGACTAAAGCCATATTATATGGTGAGTTTTTCAGTTAGTCCTGCTCTTTTGTGTAGTGGTTAGTACACTTGGCTCTCGTCCGAGAGGTCCCCGGTTCAAATCCCGAATACGGCAGACTTTTCGCGACTTGGAATGGGTGTGACTGGCTACTAGATGAAAGAGTTGGTAGGAGGAAGGCAGTTTACGGCTGTCTATACTCTGCTGGGGTGATTAAGACCGCGGAATGTTGTGCAAACAACATACGTGCCCCGCTAAGAAACAGTACTTAACTGTTTGGCGTGCAGACTGGGTATTAGGAGCCCCAGAGAGCACTGTGAACAATGTTGAAAAACAAGTTCCGCCATTGGCAACCAACCAGTTAGTGTCGTAGTATTCAATAAAGGCAGATGGTTAGCTCCTAAAAACATTTATGTTTTTAAATTTTAACTGTGCATGTTTGAACTGTGTGGGTATTTAAGTGCATCGTGTGAAGTGTAAATTTTCAGCAATAGTGATAGCCCAGTTCAAGATAATGATGTAATTACTAGCATGTATCACTCACATTTATTTTGAAATTTATGTGGTTAATGCGCACTTCCAACCTATGAAGATTAAGCCTACTTTATGTTGCAATTTATTTTCATGGCACTCCCATCTATCACCAGCATACAACAACCATAAGAGTATAACACCCACACTGATTCCACTGTCTCCTATACCAACATATCTTATTCAATTTATTCATGAACGTATTGAACACAAAAAAATCAGACATCGCTCAGGGCTGTCTCACTCCTCCATTCACTTCGAACTACTCATTCCTCCATTTATTTTATCCTTGCGTTAGATTTACTGCCTTCATACTTAAATTTTACACTTAACGATTAATCTCAGTTATTGCTGGAGTTCAAGAATATTTCCCTGCAAAGGAATTGAATGAAATACAAGTAAATTTTAAAAAATCGAGAATGTTCTCGATAAACTTAATCGATAAGCGATTAAACTTAATCGCTTATGGTTTGAGCAAATTCAGTCTGTCAGTTTTCTTTCAACAGCTCCGTTTCCGGTTTCCGCCCATAAGTCCAATGTTAAACTTCTACCTCAGTTTTCACAAAACTGGTAAGACAGATTCGCTTCAAAATTTGTATGCCACCTATTGATGGTGAGTTCTAAGTCCCCTGCAAGTTTTGTTGCATTCAGGCACTAAGATTGTGAGATATCAATCTACTGATTGTGAGATTCATCCTTAAGGATTGACCTCAGTTGATTTGGATCTCGGAAACGGCTCCCTTGATTCTAATGAGACTTGCAGGAGTCTTTAAGCTTGCCACAATAAGGTTGGTTAACTTTTTTGAAGTGGATCTGTTCGACCAGTTTTCAGAAAACTGAGGCAGAAGTTTAACATTGGCCTTATGAACGGAAACCGGAAATGAAGCTGTTCTGAGAAAACCACCCCCTTGAATTTGCTCAAACCATAAGCGATGAAGTTTTGGAGCATCCTCGATTTTTTAAAATTTATTTCATTTGATTCCGTTCGACAGAAATTTCCTGTTTCCGGTTTGTAACTGAGGTCAATCGTTAATCATTTTCTCTATACTCCAACATTTGACAAAACACAAAACTATCCACAACATTCTTCTTTCTACTCACCTTATTGTACGCTTTTTACAAATCAACAAATGCAACATTATGCATATATTTTAAACAAAGCAAATTTACCACCAGTTTAAACATTTTAAATTTTCAAGTACAACACAGAATGTTTGTAATATAATAATATATACTGTATTTGTGATATTAATGTATTATTGTAAATTTGTTTGAAAATTTTACAGGGCTGGTTTTTATTTTTTTAGTTGCAGAGAGATCACAACATCTTCCAGACACCACAAAAGCAGCTATTCGTCAAAATCATGGACTTAACATCAAAATTCGAACTCTGCTTGACTCATATCAATCAAGTCAGCCTGTTCCTGTGAGTATTACTGTTCCTCAAGTAAGCAATAACAGTAATGAGGTATTTCCTATTTTTAATCCCCCCCCCCTTTTTATATTGTATTTATATTTTGTCCCTGTTCCGTAATAATGTCCAAAATTTGCTAACTATGATTGTGTGCAATTATGTGCTATATCAGGTGAGTGCAATAATGAGCTTAATGCTTTATCAATTTAAAGTTTGTATGCCAGTATGCACTCACCTCAAAGGCTATTCCCTAAGCTATAGAGTAAGCGATGTGTATTGTGTCAAGCTTGGTTAAAATTTCAACTTTTGATATTCGGTTAGCAAATCGTAAAATTTCCAGGGATCGGATGCAGATGCAAGATGCACACGGATGCGCAAAAATGGGCTTGCATCCGCATCCGTGCATCCCAGATGCACAGGGAAAAATGAATGCATCCGGATGCGCATCCCAGATGCACGGGGAAAAATGAATGCATCCGGATGCGCAGATGCATGAAAAATAAATTTGCATCCGGATGCGCATCCACGGATGCACGAAAAATAAATTTGCATCCATTTAACACTTTTTTCTCTTTTTTATCAGGTTTTTTGCTAATGGCCTCTAAATCAATCTTTAACACGAGGCATTTTTTTAAAATTTATTTGCCACTTGTCGTTTAAAATTGCAAGAAACAAAGTGTATTATAAAAACCAAAGATCGGATGCAGATGCAAAATGCACACGGATGCACAAAAATGGGCTTGCATCCGCATCCGTGCATCCCAGATGCACGGGAAAAAATTAATGCATCCGGATGCGCAATCCAAATGCATGGAAAATAAATTTTCATCCGGATGCGCATCCCAGATGCATGAAAAATAAATTTGCATCCGGATGCGCATCAATGGATGCATGAAAAATTAATTTGCATCCGGATGCGCATCTCAGATGCACGAAAAAAAAGCTGCATCCGGTCCCTGAAAATTTCCAACAAAATCCAACACGCCAGGCAGTTATTGTCAAGAAGAATCCGCTAGCAAAATAGGTAGCAGTTTGTCTTTTGATAGTGAAGATGTATTTTAAATTAATTAGTTAATAAAGTTATTGACACCATTTTACCCTTTTGGGTGTGGCCAGGTATTTAACCTTGTCAGTAAGACTTATCTTGTGACCGAGTTGAGGTTTACCAGACACCCAGAACCCTTTCGTGCACTCGTCTGGAATCCTACTACCAGATCTGGGCAGCCTGCAGTGCAAGCACTGCAGAGCAGCGGAGTATAGACAGCCGTGTACTGCCTTCCTCCTACCAACTCCATCATCTTTAAATTAATTGTTTAAAGTTAATTAAGACATTATTTTCATGAAAACAAGACTATGTAGACATTGATAATAAACCAAAGTTTTCATTTTTATGATGTTTATCTTGAGAGAGGCATAAATTTTGTTTCATGGTCACTACTGACAAGGGAGCTTCACATTTTCGATAGAATTTGGTCATTTTTGCAAGTTTACAAGCACAGGGGAAAACATTGGTAGGTAAATTTTTTAAATCATGAAATCATATGAATAACTTTTAACTATTATTGTCTTTTAGCTTGATAATTTATCCTACTTTTACTTTAATTAATTAATATATTATGAAGCGTATTAAATTATTTTTTAACTTGAGGATAAAAAAATATTGTAAATTGTAAAATTTTTACATACCACAGACTAACCACTTAACCACTTTTTGATACCCAAAATTATCGGCCAAGCACATTTTGATATGTGCTACAAATATAGAGTGACTCAATAACTTTATGGAATAGCCTCCCTGATATAGTAGATACTGTACATAGCTCATTATTCCGAATGAGGGACGATATACTCTGAATTGCTACATAAACTTTTAGAACTCTCATCACTGAATTTCAACACCATGGAGGAAATAGACAGGAGAGCATTCTAGAAGTACGCGCCCCTGTTAATAAAGGAGATAAGAGTGTTAACCGCTACGAGGACCATCTATACGCAGTTTTTCGACCTAACCTAACATCGGCCGCCTAGCCGCAATTATAGAATATGTAGAAGAATAGGTATTCGCGACAATGGAGTTCCACAATAACAGTTGATTGCAGGCATAAGAAACTTACGATTTATTATTTGCTGAGAATATTTAAGCATTTAATGCAATATTGTGTTGTTAATAAATTGATAAAATATATAGTAATTTATTATAGATTTCAATAGAATTTCCGGTGGTATGGCGGTTCACTTTCCTGCTAGAGAATACCCATCCTTCTACCGGCCTTCTACTTGTCCTAGCTTCCCGCCTTTTATTGCATCAGCTGCACTGCTGAATGGCTGCTGCATGAGTTGTTCGTGAAATTTTTCTTCGTGAGCACAACATTTAATTATTTCTTATTTCTCAATAAAATGGCTTGATTGAGCAATTCTTAACTTCAATCCATGTATATTAGCAATACATGAAAGTGCTTTTTATTTGTTTAGAACACGCCAAAGCTTAGATACAGTTCAGATAAGTGAGTGATGCAAAGCCGCGATCACAGTACCACACTAGCGATTTCGATAAATCTTTTTGTGATGAAAATTGTGCCTTGGAATAAACAGACCGCATGTAGAAGACTGGAAATTTAATAAGGTATGCGAGTATATCTTTTATTTTACGGTGGCTTGAACTGTTGGCTAGCACTAAAAGGAAATGTGAATCGTCAATCGAACTTCGCATCTAATAAGCATAATAATCCGCTTGGGCGACGATGTTAGGTTAGGTCGAATAACTTCATATGGATGGCGCTAGTGTCGATTAACACCCTTATCTCCAGCTCTATATCCCTGTTGGGTATCCTTCTATAATTTATCCATGTTCAACACTAATATGCAAAGTGTTCATTAATAACATATAATTGTATTAAACTTGAGATGTTGCTGACAAGTATTTGTTGTGGTGTTACTAGCCTGGAGAAGGAGGGCAAAGCCAGCCATGCTCGCTCCTGCTGAATGTTCCTCCAGAGAACATTGCTGCCTCACCCATGTCTGAAGAATTCTCAGCTTCTTGCCATCGCCCAAGCAAGCCTATCAGTCTTGGCCAGTGCAGTCCTCGTTACTCCACGGGAACTGCAGTCACAAAAACTACAGAGCTCAGCAATGCAGGTTAGTAAGAGCAAGCAACATGCTGTAACTCATCCCCAGGTTTTTCTCTAATCAAGGTTAAAGCTAGTTTGACTCAATAACGCTAAACAAGAGACAAGAAAATATTTTTAAAAAAATGTATGTATATATATTATTCAGTACCGGTATCATTATGTACATACATTATGTCCTTAAGTTCTTGAAAAATGTAAACACAAATAAAACTTATAAGATTCTTCTCAATACATCAATTTCAAGCTCTAAATTTAACGTTTTTGAAACGAATTTCTAACAAGTTGGAACAGGCAATAATTGCGGTTTTCGGTCTCTTTTTCTTGCACTTTCATGACTGCAGCACCTGAAGTTTGATAAATTAAATTTCTTCCTTGATTTTTTTTTATTTTTTGTTTTTTGTTTTACCAGGGGCAGCTTGTGACCTCTAACTGTGTGTGGGGGGGGGGGGCTGTCAGGGTTAAGACAAGACACCACTTAGGGGTTTGGGGGGCGAAAATAGCTCCTCACAGGTGCAATTTTTAATTTTTTTTAAAGGTCGCGTGTCTTTTTTGAGTATAAAATTAGTAATTATTTGTCTAAATTATAATTAATTAATAATAATAATAATAATAATATTTGTTTATTTGGGATAAATTACATTGTAGGGAATAGGGAAAAAAAAAAATAATAGCAACAACATAATAACCCAAATTGGTGAATATAAAAGGCTAAGGAGCCTATACACATAGAGCGAACATTCACCACACATCAGAAAAACTGCATCGTCAAAAATTGTATATATATATAAAAAATAAATATTTAACACATAAAAATTAATACATAAAACGTACAAGTCAATATCACATGATAGAATCAAACAGGCAGAGGAAATCTTACATCTTCAGGTAATGCATTGTATGCCTTTACAACTCTAGGAAACAGGGAAGACAAGTACACTGCTTTGCCCCTAGGTGTAACTAAGGAGGTCTGGCTGCTACGCAGACCAGCCCTATGCTCCTTGACAGACACACGCTCAGGACCGAACACATTGAGATCATATCTTCCAGCTAAGCACTTATTGAAAAAGGACATATCAATTTTCTTCCACTGAGACTCTAAACTAGAAATATCACACTTTATGAGCCTCTGCACACTATCATCACACGATCTATCATATCTCCCGTATCCAAGAATGAAACGGGTTGCTCTACTTTGCACACGCTCCAGATTATGCATATTAGACTGAGTGGTTGGATGCCATGCTGGCGCACCGTATAACAATAGAGGTCTCACAAGAGAATTATACAATGTTCTTTTTACAATTTTCTCATATGATAAACTTCATATTTTATTACTCTCACTCTATTTTTGTTCTCAAAAAGTTTTAAGACTTTTTTTTTTTTTTAGCAAAAATTTGCCATTTTATTTACTTTTGGTAAAAATTGTGATCTACAGTAACATTTCAAGTAAATTAAAATAAATCAGTTCCAAAAGACAAATTTAATCTCGGTCATTAAGATCTCGGATCTGGCCCCCTAGCTAAGTAGCTAACCTACTCAATGGGTTTTGATCTCAGATGTTTACCAAAATTTCCAAATTTTTGAGTTTGCCTACCTTCTATGAGTTCCAGAAGTTCATTCAAAAAGTGTGTCAAGCAAAGTGGGGCTTATGATGCCAGGGTGCAACCATAGTTATAAACGTGAACGCTCCCATAAAAGTGCCTTTTCTCATGAGTGCATTATGTTATACAATTCCAAACGAATGAGCATTCAAGGGAAAATTCCTGGTCAGGAATTGAACTGGGAACCTTCAGTTTAGATCACCACTTCGTTATCACTAAGTTACTCCGACTCTCACTGCTTTCTTTCAAGTACTTTTCCTTAAATATATACAGTATACAGGAATGCACTTAGATGAAAGGGTAAAATGCACTTTGAATTACCATAATTATGTACTTAATGAAATTAATTCCGTCATCACATAGAGTTATTACACTTTGTCTTCCTTTACTATCTAATTACAGTAGTCTAAAATTAAAATATCTGATGATAGTTGTATAAAAACTAATAGAATGGTAAAAGGAGGAATCGTTTTATGAACAATTTTATAAATGGTGATTGAACAATTTAACTTGAAATGTTCAGGTATTTTGCCACTGTACCTAATTGCATTGTTCTGTATCACTTGCAACCTCCTCAATTCTTCTCCATTTACAGTAAAAACTCATTAATATGTACAGTCAAGGGACTCTGGAAGTTAGGGTTACCTTATATCAAGTATTACCTTAAACACATATTTAGAGTTTTTCCTATGCTAATGCAATGCTAAATATTTTTTACAGGGCCACAATCTCCTTCACTCAAAATCGCGTTTTTCCTAACAACAAGTTGTGTAATAACTAGTTTTTACTGTATATCATTCAATAAAACAATATATATATATATATATATATATATATATATATATATATATATAAATATATATATATATATATATACACAGAGTGAGTCACAATTCGTGTGTCATTTCTATCCTCTAATTTGGAATTGCAAAAGTGCTTGTAGAAACTTCAAATTTCGTACAGTGGTAGCTGAGGGTTGTTTGTTTTATGTTCTGGTGGTGAAAATTTTTTCCCACCCTTATTTCATCCCTTCTGGGGGGTGGGTTCCCGTTTTTTACAAAACCCTTATGGGCTTACAATGTTAATGAAAAAGAGATTAAAACATTTTCGAATTTCAGTCTGAAAATTTCAAACTAGGGGTTTTCGAGTATGAGAAAAACAGTGGTGACATTAATTTTTTACTGCCGTTGACCCTTGACCCTTCGCAGGGTCAGAATTTGTCTCTCACAGACCCTTTTTTTTTAATTTTCACATTATCTTCATGTTGGAAAGCTTTTAAGCGTTTTCAAGCATGGTAAAACCAATGAAAGACCTATCAAAGTGTTAAAATTGGTCCCTGGACCTTGCAGGGGTCACTGGTGACCCCTGGCATGACCCCTGGCATGACCTTTTTTCCAAAAGTTTCAATTACGTTGAAATTGATGAGTTTTAAAGGGTTTTCGAGGACGATAAAGCTGGTGGAAGTTCTTGCAAAGTGATAAAATTGATCCCTGACATTGCAGGGGTCACTTGCAGGGGTCACTGGTGACCCCTGGCATGACCTTTTTTCCAAAAATTTCAATTACGATGAAATTGATGAGTTTTAAAGGGTTTTCGAGGACGATAAAACTGATGGAATTTCTTGCAAAGTGATAAAATTGATCCCTGACATTGCAGGGGTCACTGGTGACCCCTGGCATGACCTTTTTTCCAAAATTTTCAATTGCGTTGAAATTGATGAATTTTAAAGGGTTTCGAGGACGATAAAACTGATGGTAGTTCTTGCAAAGTGATGAAATTGATCCTTGACCTTGCAGGGGTCACTGGTGACCCCTGGCATGACCTCTTTTCCAAAATTTTCAATTGCGTTGAAATTGATGAGTTTTAAAGGGTTGTCGAGGACACTAAAACTGACGGAAGGTCTTGCAAAGTGATGAAATTGATCTTTGATCTTGCAGGGGTCACTGGGGACCCCTGGCATATGACCTTTTTTCCAAAATTTTTAATTACAATGAAATTGATGAGTTTTAAAGGGTTTGAAGGACAATAAAACTGATGGAAGGTCTAGCAAAGTGATGAAATTGTTCCCTGACCTTGAAAGGGTCACTATTAGTGACTATTAGTGACCCCTGGCATGACCTTTTTTCCAAAATTTTCAATTGCGATGAAATTGATGAGTTTTAAAGGATTTTCAAGGACGATAAAACTCATGGAAGGTCTTGCAAAGTGATAAAATTGATCCCTGACCTAGCAGGGGTCAGTGACCATTTTCCTATCTTATTTTGAATTCTCGGATTGCCTCCATATTAATTTGCAAATAAGCTAGGGTTTTCAAGGATTTTAAAAATAATGGAAGTCCTCATAAAGTGATAAAATTTATCGCTGACCTTGAAGAGTCCCTGGTCTTTTTTTTTTCTATTTTATTATTATTTTTTTAAATTCTCAGCTTATCTCCATAATAATTTGCAAATAATGGTTTTAGAGGACCATAAAAATATTGGAGGGAATCAAAAAGTGATCAAATCCCTCTCTTATCTCACAGGGAAATTGGTGACCCCTTGCCGGTTTGAATTTGTCGATTTCTTTCAAATTATGCTTTACGTTCTGTTCGCAGTGCTCATAATCGTCACGCACATTAGCAAGCAAACAGGAAAATTATTCATTTTTACATTAAAAATTTAATAAAATTTTAACAAAACGCTTACCAGTACTCTGGAAACAAAATAACAGCAAAATAAATTCAATACAGAGATAACCAACTTGCATTTTTTTTATTATTATTCACAGCGTATGTTAGTTTGTACTGATTTTTTTTTACGTTTTTCTCAATGAAAAAATAACATTTTTAATTATCATCAACTCTAATTTTTAATTCAACTTGTCAAGTACGTGCTTACAATATTCCTATAATTTCAATCTTGCTAGCAGTCTTTTAAAGCCATCCTAATTTCAAGAAATATTAAAAAAAAAAGTTCAAATTAAGAGATACCATGCAGTGCCTCTGTAGGGTAAAAAATAGCTTTAGCATTTTAACACTTAATTTAAACTGACTTCCAATATTTTTATCGATCATCTTCGAAAACCCTTAATACTAGCAAATTACTATGGAAGCAATCCGAGAATTCAAAGTAAGATAGGAAAACGGTCACTAGTGACCCCTGCAAGGTCAAGGATTAATTGTATCACACTGCAAGACCTCCCAAGAGTTTTCTCGTCCTCGAAAACCCATAAAAATTCATCAATTTGAAGGTAATTAAAAAGATTGGGATAAAGGTCATGTTAGGGGTCACCAGTGACCCGTGCAAGATCAAAGATCAATTTCATCACTTTGCAAGACCTTCCGTCAGTTTTATTGTCCTCGACCACCCTTTAAAACTCATCAATTTCAACGCAATTGAAAATTTTGGAAAAGAGGTCATGCCAGGGGTCACCCAGTGACCCCTGCAAGTGACCCCTGCAAGGTCAGGGATCAATTTTACCACTTTGCAAGAACTTCCATCAGCTTTATCGTCCTCGAAAACCCTTTAAAACTCATCAATTTCAACGTAATTGAAACTTTTAGAAAAAAGGTCATGCCAGGGGTCACCAGTGACCCCTGCAAGGTCCAGGGACCAATTTTAACACTTTGATAGGTCTTTCATTGGTTTTACCATGCTTGAAAACGTTTAAAAGCTTTCCAACATGAAGATAATGTGAAAATTTAAAAAAAAGGGTCTGTGAGAGACAAATTCTGACCCTGCGAAGGGTCAAGGGTCAACGGCAGTAAAAAATTAATGTCACCGCTGTTTTTCTCATACTCGAAAACCCCTAGTTTGAAATTTTCAGACTGAAATTCGAAAATTTTTTAATCTCTTTTTCATTAACATTGTAAGCCCATAAGGGTTTTGTAAAAAACGAGAACCCACCCCCCAGAAGGGATGAAATAAGGGTGGGAAAGAATTTTCACCACCAGAACAAAAACAAACAACCCTCAGCTACCACTGTACGAAATTTGAAGTTTCTACAAGCACTTTTGCAATTCCAAATTAGAGGATAGAAATGACACACGAATTGTGACTCACTCTGTATATATATATATATATGTGTATGTGTATGTGTATGTGTATGTGTATGTGTATATGTATATGTATATGTATATGTATATGTATATGTGTGTGTATATATATATATATATATATATATATATATATATATATATATATATATATATATATATATATATATATATATGTAATATATACAGAGTGTTCCACAATTCGTGTCCCAAATGTAACTCGTAAAATGAAATTGCAAAAGTGCTCGTAGAAACTTCAAATTTCGTACAGTGGTAGTTGAGGGTCCTTTGTTTTGTGTACTGGCAGTGAAAATTTTTTCCCACCCTTATTTCACCCCTTCTGGGGGGTGCGTTCCCGTTCTTTATCAAAACCTTATGGGCTTACAATGTTAATGAAAATCAAATAAAAAAATTTTTGAATTTCAGTCTGAAAATTTCCAACTAGGGGTTTTCGAGTATGAGAAAAACAGTGGGACCTTATTTTTTTTCTGCCATTGACCCTACACCCCTCGCAGGGGTCAATGTTGACCCCTAGAATGACTTTTTTTTGTAATTCTCCGAATTTGTTGAAATTGATATGATTTTATGGGTTATCGACGATGACAAAACCCATGAAAACACTTGCGAGTTGATAAAATTGACCCTTGACCCTCGCAGGGGTCAGTAGTGACCCCTAGAATGACTTTTTTTAAAATTCTCCGTTTTCATTGAAATTTATATGCCTCTATGGGTTGTCGAGGATTACAAAACCCATGAAAATACCTGCGAATTGATAAAATTGACCCTTGACCCTCGCAGGGGTCAGTAGTGACCCCTAGAATGACCTTTTTAAAATTCTCCGAATTTGTTGAAATTGATATGCCTCTATGGGTTGTCGAGGTTGACAAAACCCATGAAAATACTTACGAATTGATAAAATTGACTCTTGACTCTCGTAGGGGTCAGTACTGACCCTTGATAGGATATTTTTAAAATTCTCCGAATTAGTTGAAATTGATATGCCTCTATGGGTTGTCGAGGTTGACAGACACCCATGAAAGTATCTGCGAATTGATAAAATTGACCCTTGACCCTCGTAGGGGTCAGTGGTGACCCTTGGAAGGATCTTTTTTAAAATTCTCCGAATTTTTTTGAAATTGATATGCCTCTATGGGTTGTCGAGGTTGACAAAACCCATGAAAATACTTTCGAATTGATAAAATTGACCCTTGACCCTCGTAGGGGTCAGTGGTGACCCTTGATAGGATCTTTTTAAAATTCTCCAAATTTGTTGAAATTGATATGCCACTATGGGTTTTCAAGGATGACAAAACCCATAAAAATACTTGCGAATTAATAAAAAAATTGACCCTTGACCGCTTGTCAGGGTCAGTGGTGTCCCCTAGAATGACCTTTTTAAAATTTTCCGATTTAGTTGAAATTGATATACTTCTATGGGTTATCGAGGATGAGAAAACTAATGAAAACACTTGCGAGTAAATTAAAATAATTATTGATCGATCTCGCAAGGGTCACTGCATGGTGAGCCTTGAAATTTTTTTTTTTTTTTTTACAAGGGTACACCCCTAAGAGCTTATAGCTCGCGGCGGGGTACTGGGTAGGGATAAGGTAGGGAACGGATAGTGGCCACGGCCTGCATGCTTACGTGTCCCAGCATTCGCTGAGGTGAGACTGAGGGAACCGTGGAAAACCTCAGTCAGGACGGACACCTCTACTTTTTCTCAATGAACCAAAGCGATGTCCAAAGCCTGGGGAACCACACACAAGTGCATCACTGCACTGGGTGGAAAGCGAGACGAATTTACCCCAGGGAGGGAGCAGCGTATTTTTTACTTGAAACGGTCACCCATCCAGGTACTAACCACGCTCGACGTAGCCTGACTTCGGTGATCTAACGAGAACCGGTCAATGCACTGCGCCACGCTCGACCTAATTTTTCCACATTTCTCTCCATTTCATTGAATTTGATATGCATCTATCGGTTATTGAGAATGGAAAAACCCATGAAAACATTTGCAAATTCATCAAAATTATTGTTGACCTCGCAGGGGCCACTGATGACCCTTGAAATTAATTTTTCCGAATTTTCTCAATTTCATCGAATTTGATATGCCTCTATGGGTTGTTGAGGCAGATAAAATTAATGAAGATGTTTTCAAGTTGGTTTACATAATTCACTAATTAATCCGCAAGGGTCACTGGTGGCCTCTAGATTTTGAATAAATTTTGAATTATTGTTTTATAAATATCATTATTAAAAATATTTAAGTGGGCCAGTCACAATTGGAGAATACTGACTCAGCCACTGTTACATATGGTGTTCGATTAATTTTGTGCTAAATTTTCAGTGGTATACGACTTCAGTTGGAAAGTTGAAATTTGGCACACAGAAAGCCAAGGGTTGTAAGTTTCAAGGATATTTTTGTTTCTTAAAAAAAAAAAAAAAAAAAAAAAAAAAATCTTCTCTCAACTGTTTGACGGGTGCATGGATTCATGATTTGCATTTCTTCCTTGTGGGATTTCCATGTTAAATTAAGTTGATCTGATAGATTTTGTTACCAATCTCCACCAAACCACCAAAATTCGTATTTAAAGGTTTCAGAGTGTGCGAGGTCAACAATAAATTTGATGAATTTGCAAATATTTTCATGGTTTTTTCCGTTCTTAATAACCGATAGATGCATATCATATTCAATGAAATTGAGAGAATGTGAAAAAATTAATTTCAAGGCTCACCATGCAGTGACCCCTGCTAGGTCAATAATTATTTTAATTTACTCGCAAGTGTTTTCATTAGCTTTCTCGTCCTCGATAACCCATAGAGGTATATCAATTTCAACAAATTCGGAGAATTTTAAAAATATCCTGTCAAGGGTCAGTACTGACCCCTACGAGAGTCAAGAGTCAATTTTATCAATTCGTAAGTATTTTCATGGGTTTTGTCAACCTCGACAACCCATAGACGCATATAAATTTCAACAAATTCGGAGAATTTTAAAAAGGTCATTCGAGGGGTCACTACTGACCCCTGCGAGGGTCAAGGGTCAATTTTATCAATTCGCAGGTATTTTCATGGGTTTTGTCATCCTCGACAACCCATAGAGGCATATCAATTTCAATGAAAACGGAGAATTTTAAAAAAAGTCATTCTAGGGGTCACTACTGACCCCTGCGAGGGTCAAGGGTCAATTTTATCAACTCGCAAGTGTTTTCATGGGTTTTGTAATCGTCGATAACCCATAAAATCATATCAATTTCAACAGATTCGGAGAATTAAAAAAAAAAGTCATTCTAGGGGTCAACATTGACCCCTGCGAGGGGTGAAGGGTCAATGGCAGGAAAAAAATAAGGTCACCACTGTTTTTCTCATACTCGAAAACCCCTAGTTAAAAATTTTCAGACTGAAATTCGAAATTTTTTTTATTTGATTTTCATTAACATTGTAAGCCCATAAGGTTTTGATAAAGAACGGGAACGCACCCCCCAGAAGGGGTGAAATAAGGGTGGGAAAAAATTTTCACTGCCAGTACACAAAACAAAGGACCCTCGACTACCACTGTACGAAATTTGAAGTTTCTACGAGCACTTTTGCAATTCCATTTTACGAGTTACATTTGGAACACGAATTGTGGAACACTCTGTATATATATATATATATATATATATATATATATATATATATATATGTGTGTGTGTGTGTGTGTGTGTGTGTGTGTGTGTGTTACCACCAAAAACCGAATTCGGGCAAAAGCCGAAAAAAATGAGCAAAACTAGTTTTGAGCATCAAGTTAAGCTCAAAACCCGAAATAATCAATTACTTCGGGTTTTGAGCTTAACTTGATGCTCAAAACTAGTTTTGCTTAAGTCAAAATGAGCAAAACCCGATGAAGACTCTTACATCGGCTTTTGTTCATTCCCATTTGAACAAAACTAGTTTTGCGTATCAAGTTATGATTAAAACCCGAAGTAAGATTTTATTTCGGCTTTTGAGCAAAATTTGAGCAAAACTAGTTTTGCTCTTTTTCAAAGACAATTTATTTTTTATTTTGTGACAGCTGTTGTTTACTTTTTATTTATTATTTTCTTCGGAATAATATATTTATTTTTACTTCTTTGCTGTAGTTATTCAAATGCTTGTTTAAATATTTATTTAAATATTAATTAATTTTTAATTTGCTCATTTAATTATTTATATATTAATCAATTAATTTATTACTTAATCAATTAATTTATTAATTTATTGTTGCATTTATGTATTTGTTGCTATTTGGTTCATTGAATAAAAGTTTTATTTTCTCCCTTAATTCGCTTATAAATTTAAATAATGTTACTATACGTTACTCAGGTCAGATAAAGAACATAAAAATAAAATGTCGAAAAGTGTTCATAAAAAGAGCTATTGATTATTATTTGTTTCACCTTTATTATTGTAATTACTAATCACGCCAAAGAGGGCTTCATATGGTGAACGCTTAATTCCACTCAAATTTAAAATAAATTGTCTTTGAAAAATGAGCAAATCTAGTTTTGCTCAAATTCTGCTCAAAAGCCGAAATGAAATCTAACTTCGGGTTTTGGGCTTAACTTGATGCTCAAAACTAGTTTTGCTCAAATTGAAACGCGCAAAACCCTATGTAAAAGTCTCCGTCAGGTTTTGCTCACTTCGATTTGAGCAAAACTAGTTTTGAGCATCAAGTTAAGCTCAAATCCCGAAATAATCGATTACTTCGGGTTTTGAGCTTAACTTGATGCTCAAAACTAGTTTTGCTCATTTTTTTCGGCTTTTGCCCGAATTCGGTTTTTGGTGGTAACATATATATATATATATATATATATATATATATATATATATATATATATATATATATATATATATATATATTATTAGCACCCAAAGCCGAATTCGGGCAAAAGCCGAAAAAATTGCTCACATCTAGTTCTGCGCATCACGAAATGAGCCAAAGCCGAAGTGAGTTTTTTTTTCGGCTTTGGTGCATTTCATTTTGAACAAAACTAGATCTGCTCAAATCGAAATGCGCCAAAGCCGATATGAGATTTTACTTCGGCTTTGGCTCATTTAATTTTGAGCAAAACTAGTTCTGCGCATCGCGGTTTGAGCAAAAGTCGAAATGATATTTTATTTCGGGTTTGGAGCAAAATTTTGAGCACATCTAGTTTTGCGCAAAATAAAGATGATTTTAATGACGAGATGATGATTTTAATTTTAATAATAATAATTTTAATTTTTTAAAAATAAAAATAAAAAACTAAGACACTAAACTTATAATTAATATTAATATTGTGACCTAATATCTTTCAAGCGCTGTTTAAAAATAAATTAATTAGGGAAAAAATAATGACTTTAAAATGTAATCATACGGTATACATACGTACATACCTCATAAAAAATATTGTAAAATCTGTTGTTTTTATAAAACACTCCACACCATTTCTGTCACTTCATTACTATTTGATTATGTTTTTGTTAAATTAATAATTTTTTTTTTAAGAACTGCAGCTCAAATAAAGTAAACATATACGCCACACGTTTTAAAGTATTCTCTTTAGATTCACTCGCTCTCACCACTAAAAATATTGTCATGCACGCACTTGTAAATTTCATAGTTCTATTTCTTCGAACATTGTTATAGCAGCCACAATACATAAACATATTAAACATATACGGCAATCAAATGGGGTTAAACTTCATTGCAGAGGTAAAGGCTACTTTCTTATCTCGTTGTACCGATAACAACCTGTATTGCATGATAGCTAATTCTAAGACATAGAACTATGAAATTTACAAGTGCGTGCATGAGTCTGCATGCAGACAATATTTCTAATGGTGAGAGCGAGTGAATCTAAAGAATACTTTAAAACGTGTGGCGTATGTGTCTACTTTATTTGAGCTGCAGTTCTTAAAACAAAAAATTTATTAATTTAACAAAACATAATCAAATAGTAATTAAGTGACAGAAATGGTGTGGAGTGTTTTATAAAAACAGCAGATTCTACAATATTTTTTATAAGGTATGTACGTATGTATACCGTATGATTACATTTTAAAGTCATTATTTTTTCCCTAATTAATTTATTTTTAAACAGCGCTTGAAAGATATTAGGTCACAATATTAATATTTATTATAAGTTTAGTGTCTTAGTTTTTTATTTTTATTTTTAAAAAATTAAAATTATTATCATTAAAATTAAAATCATCATCTCGTCATTAAAATCATCTATATTTTGCGCAAAACTAGATGTGCTCAAAATTTTGCTCCAAGCCCGAAATAAAATATCATTTCGACTTTTGCTCAAACCGCGATGCGCAGAACTAGTTTTCCTCAAAATGAAATGCGCCAAAGCCGAAGTAAAATCTCATATCGGCTTTGGCGCATTTCGATTTGAGCAGAACTAGTTTTGCTCAAAATGAAATGCACCAAAGCCAAAAAAAAAACTCACTTCGGCTTTGGCTCATTTCATGATGCGCAGAACTAGTTGTGAGCATTTTTTTCGGCTTTTGCCCGAATTCGACTTTGGGTGCTAACACATATATATAGTATATATTGTTTAGTATAGTCAAGTATAGGTAGCACCATTGCAACAACTAACTTAATCCTAACATTCTGTGGTGTACTACACCTGAATTTATATAAATGTCTGAGAACACAGAAAACGTTTTTAATTGCACTAATGTGATTAGGCCAAGAAAATTTAAAGCCCATAACAACACCAAGATTTTTAACTTTACTTTACTTTACTTTTTTTTTTTTTTTTTTGCTTTTTTTTTAAATGTCGTATTCATGCCTAATTATCAAAAACTAAAATAGTTTCCAGTTTTAAAATTGCTTCTGTATTAAATTCCAGGGTCTTTAAAAGAAATACACCTGGAACCGATTACAATTTCGACTGATACAACACCACTGGAGTGCCTGCCTGGACTACCGATATGTGACAACAATGAACCAGAAAGTTCAAAGCAACTGGAGGCAGCAACAGCAGCAGCAACAGCTACCCCAGATGGCAAGAACCAAGAACAATCTTTGCCCAGTGATGGAGACTTACAAAAGTGGTATAACTCTACTCTTAAGAAAAAGTAAGTCTTAGCTTATTAGCAAATAAAACATACCAATAGTTTTTAAAAAAAATTTGAAGTGTGGTGCTGTGTGTTGATATCCAGGAATAAATCATTGTGCTTTTCCACAATTTTGTCCTCTTTGGACCATTGCACTTAAGGTTCATCAAAAAAGTTGTAGTGTCCATCATGACGGAGGTTTCCACTTACATTTCCCTCAGTCACAGGTTACTATCAGGATGGATTGCAAGGTCATGGTCACCATGATCCTGATGATCCCACGAAATGCATAAGTTAGAGCTTTGGAAGGCATGGGTTAGTAAACTTGGTGATGTACCACAATGTTAATCATGATGTAAGTAGACAATAAAATTATAGCAAATGGGAAAAAATGTGCTAGGCAAAAATTAAATTAAAGTCAATTAGATCTTATTGATAGTGTGTTTAACGATTAATCTCAGCTACTCGAAATATTTTTAGTCATATTAGCGTCAAACATTTTACGACAAAATTTCAGCAATAAGTAATCCCCACAAAATTCCCAAGCAATAAGTATACATAAAAACGTACTACACTGCTCTTTTTATTTCGATTTATCCATTAGTGCCGTAGATATCTAATTTAGAACACAATGGGGAATTCTCTTACAACTCAAATTTTAATTTAACTACTATATTATGATAGGGTACATACTAACAATAAGTTTGACTTAAGTTTCAACTTTTTTAACTCAAATTTGGGGACTCTGAAGGGATTATTAGAATAGGGGCAAAGTATGCAACCCGCGCGCAAACCTGAAAATTGTGACGTAGAAACTCCCTAGTTAACACACAACAACTGCCTGATATCATAGTTTGAGCGTCAAGGAGTCATTGGCTATAAATTTTAGTAACACGATCGAAATCAGCAGGTTTTTCTACCCTAGTATCAATAGTTTTTTCTCTAATATCAGTTTACTTTAAGAGTGATAATCAAAAATATAAATTTATTGCCGGAAAATTTTGCCTGCTAGGCAGTTTCTACGTCACGTTTTGGTGCTAAATTCAAAAGGAGGAAGATTTTTAAAAAATTCCCATGCCTCCAATTTTGAAAATTGAAACTTTTTTGTTTTAGGACATTTAATTTCAAGGCATAGAGCATCCGAAAAAAAATTAAAATAAATGTAGGAGAATTCCCCATTAAAATTATGCTGTTTGACTTGTTTTCGAACAGAAACCCCGCGGAGACCTCTGGCTTTCGAACATTTCTTGAAAGTTCTAAAATATAGAAATAGATGGCGTTACTAGTTCTGTTAGATGCACGTCACGTCATTGCAACGTCGCATGTTATTTCTCGCCCGCTAAAATTAAATAAGTCATATGCCAGCTACGTGTGACGTCACAAAAGTGATGATTTTATGATGTCTTACAGTGATGCCACGCTTATCATCACAACTTCAAATTGTCTTCAAACTTAGCATTTCACAAATCTTCACTTTTCTAAATATCTATAAGAAGATTCGTAATCATATTTTCCACCGTGGTTTTCATAACTAATACGCATCTTTTAAGGTATAATTCATGCAGATCAGGCGGTACGTTTCCGAGTTCCGATTTCGTATTTGATTAACCCGTAAAACTTAATTAGCCAATTAAAAAAAATCTATAAGAAAGTTTTCTTAATAAAAAAATAAGGAGAGTCTGTATCATTAGAAGAATACACTGTGCAAGTTTCATTACATTCAGGCGCGCCAGTCCTGAGATCTGGGTAACTGAGATTAATCCTTAATGTTTTTTATAATAATTTGTATATTGTTGAGAATTTGTTGAAAATGAATCAGATAAGAAATGATTGCATGCATTTTTTTGCACATGTTATGACATCATTCAAACATGTGGGTAGCCTGAGACTAAATGGAAACAAAGGTAATTACTGTCCTTATGTGTTTGTGCATAGGTAAATGACAATATATTGCAGATTACCTATGTAGCTTTTTCTTATAAAATAACTTTCTTTAAATTTACAGATTTCGTGCTGTAATGGTTGAAAGTTCCTGAAATAAAAATCTTTATTTACAAATCATCATATATACTGTAGTCTTGAAACAAACAAGGTTGTGATCAGTATTGATCAGTATCAGTTGATCGAAGTATTGAAGTGTTTTTTGAAAATTAGTGCTTTTCTCCTTTGCAGTTTGCTTTAGAAAATTACAAAAATTACATTCTATATTTTCTCCCTCCTCCCCTTCCTTTAATGTGTTAATGATAATCTGTTGAATAACAGTTCATCATCCTTTTTAGAAGCCCTGTAATATTGTTGCTTTGATTTTATCTCTGTGACTCACGTTTATTTAATTGCATAGAACTATTGTAAAATACGTAATTTGAAAAAAATATTTCGGGGGGAATGAATAGAGGAAAAAGAAATATCAACATTTTTCATACCATCTATTATGTAAAATAAAGTATGTTTATTTAATTTAATGCCAATGCCAATGTGTAGAAATACATAATACAGTATAAATTAATGTTTCATATTTTAGTTCTAATTATTGGTGGTTTGCACTGTTTCATAGAACACCACATAAACGTCGTCGAAGTGTTGTCTCATCTCAAACAACCAAAACTTTCAAGGAAAGCCAGAAAGAAGACAACATGACTGAATTTTTACCTCCATCGGTGAGTTTGGAGTTGTGGATGTTACAGTTAATGTATTCATATATTATATATTAAATACTACTGTAACAAATAATTTGTATGGGGCATACATGACCAAAATGTGTCAATTGCCCCAAAATACCAACCAATCAATCAAATAATTTGTATACACAATATCCTATGTCCATCCCTTCCATGCACTCAGCTGTCTTTCCGCCATTAGGAATGTAAGGGTCTGTAGGCAGGCAGCAAACAGCTAAAGAAATTTCTTATAAAAGAAAAGAAATGTGCAGTGCGCAGGACATAAAATTTGTTAAAATTATGTTTGACCGTCACATTAAAATTTGTCATTCAGTTTTGCATCAATTTTTAAGTGAGTAACTCAATGTTATATTCTCCATTTAAAATAACACGCTGCACATCTTTTTTATATGGGTTATTGTAGTACATATGGAGGCTGCTTGAAAATTGTATAATATATTATAGTAAAGTAAGATTTAATGCAAAAAATTCAAATTACTTAAGGTAGAGATAACGCCGAACAGCTGTTCGATGTACTTCCCTTTAATTAACATGTAAACCTTAGCAAATTCACAAAAATTCTGAAATTTTTATGAGAGACAGATATTAATTAGTGCTTAAAAGCCACATATATAGAAAAAAATTCAAAACAATTTAATGAGCCGATTTTTTTTAATTAATTTTTTTTTTTAATTTTCAGCATAGGGCTTTCCCATGGAGAGACAAACTAAGAATTTAATTTAAAAAAATCGGCTTGTTAAATTGTTTTGAAATTTTTTCTATGGCTTTTGAGCACTAATATCTTTCTGTCTCTCAAAAAAATTTCAGAATTTTTGTGAATTTGCTAAGGTTTACATGTTAATCAAATGAACCTACGTCGAACAGCTGTCCAGCGTTATCTCTACCTTGGGGAGGCGGGGGGGGGGGGGGGGGGGGGAACATATTTGCAACCTTCCTACCCTTAAATAGAGCACCCTGTATCCTACTTGAATAATGCTATTTATGTATTGCAAAACATTTTTTTCTTGAAATTATCATAAGAATATATTATATGGACATACACATTTTTGAAAAATGTTGTTTATTATTAAATTTTTATGAAGTGATTATAAAATTGTTTGTTTTTGGACCTGCTACTGTAAAAAAACAAACAAACAATAATTAGATATGTTCATAAAATGACTTAAGGGTAAGGTAACGCCACCAATGTTAAAAAAAATCCCTCTCACAAAAATTCTGAAAAAAAATTAAAATGTTCTCCTCTACACCCCCTATCAGTAGCTAAAATATCAGGTATACAAATACGATCTAGTTTTTGAGTTATGAATTTTTAAAGTTGACCAATTTAACATGGGAGTTTCATTTCTCCATGTTAAAGTAGTCAACTTTAAAAATTTATAACTCAAAAACTAGATCGTATTTGTATACCTGATATTTTAGGTACTGATAGGGGGTATAGAGGAGAACATTTTAAATTTTTTTCAGAATTTTTGTGAGAGGGATTTTTTTTAACATTGGTGGCGTTACCTTACCCTTAAGTTCAATAATTTGAATTTTGTGCCAAGTTGATAGTAATACCACTATTTTACTTAATTTTGCATTGTTTTGTTGCAGGCGTTCATCCAGCCAATGCTAGATAATATACAATTGCACGAAAAGATTGCAGAAACCATCAACAGAGTGCTGGGCACTTCCTCGACACCCCTCTGTGATGGGTCAGCTGAGAGTTCCATGGAGTCCTTCAGCCATGAGTTAAATGCTGCTATTCATTCAGTGGTCGAGCAGACTCAGGCAGACCCAATCTTCGAGCAGCTAATGGATGACATGTTCACAATACCTGGAGGTAAGAATATAACACTGTAACAGGCTCTTTAGGAAAATAATTAGTAGGAAATTGTAAATTATTTACACTCTAAATACTGTTGCCGTGTAATATGTTACATTTTTTTTTTTTTTTAGGTTCATCAGAAGATACAGAAGAGCAGACATCTAGTACATCAGAACGACATGTCAGTAGTGATGGAGAAGAATTGGATATGACTAGAAAAAAAGCTCAGTCCAGAAGGGCTCAAACAGAAAACACTGTAGAAGTGGGTGAAGTGTCGACAATGGCGGTGAACGGAGACGGCCTGTCACATGGTTCTGGAATGATGGAGCCTCCTGCACCTTGGCACATACCTGTGTTGACCTTCCCTGTAGCCCCACTGTGCTCTGCAACACCAGGCACACCAGCAGTCGGCAAAGCTCCTACCAATAGGGAACTCAACACTCCGTATGTACCTATCTATATAATATACATTATTTGCAACAACAACAATACCAATTCTGATTTTGTTTTATAAAAAAAAAATACTTATTTTATTATTATATTGCTTGATTTGTTTTTAACTAAACTCAAACACACATTATTATTATTGACAATAACCAGCTCTTTGGTGTAGTGGTTAGTACACTTGGCTCCCGTCCGAGAGGTCCCCGGTTCAAATTCCAAACACGGCTGACTTTTCGCGACTTGGGATGGGTTGCACTTGAACCATTTGCATCTTGTATTTTTCCTCTGCTATTAAGAAATTTTTGAGTAGAAAATACTTTTTTTTATGATGCCTTGTCCTTTTATTCATCAATATAATAGCTTACAATCTTGATTGTAAATAAGATATTAAATCATTATTTTCAAATTTTCAGGGTCCACGAAGAAGCAAACCTTTCTCAAGGTGCAAAGGAAAGGTTTTTAACTGGCATGGAAATTACACCAAGAAAAACTTTGTTGGGAAAAGTAGCAACTGGTCAAACTGTCAAAATTGATGAACCTCCATTGAAAGCTAGGCTACGTAGCGCTCGAAAGAAAGCAGATGTTGTAGAAACGGTAGTGACAGAAACTCCTGGCAGCAGTGGTGGCCATGTACTAAACACTGTAGAAGGAAAGGAACCATGTTCTTGGTCCCTGGACGTCCAGAATGCTGAGGCCATACGTAGCATCGTGGATGCAAGCCCAACGTCTGGGCAGTCAAAAACTAGAAAACAAGACCAAGAACAGTGTTACATTATAAATGAAAATGTAAGTGGTTGCAGTTCTATTTCAGCTTCTTGAGGCAGTAGCGATAGTGATTGTGATTGACCAACCAGACCAAACTACAAAACAAAATAAAGTATGAAACAAAATATTTAACTTTAGAATTTTACATGGGCTTTTTACGTTTTAAGTGGATCCGGATACCTGATTCCTTTTTTTTTTTAAGAGGTTCAATTTTTAATTTATTATATATTATACATACTATGTTATACATTATGTTATGAGAACTTGTGAGAGTTATGAATTTATCTTAACATTAGTACACATATCCGTAAAATTTCATAGTACTATGTAACTATTTATTATTTAATGATATGTAATCATTTTATCTGTTGTATTTATACTATTTATATTACTTTTAATATACATATATAATATTTTTTTCTACGAAATAGTCCAAATTCAAAGTAGTTACAGCTAGTTAACAGTACTTTACATATAACTTACTTATTGTATCTAAAAAACGATAAAAGCATAAAATTAACATAAAAACTTTTTTAAAAAAATAACCAAGGTCTGTACATAAGTACAAAATTATGTTTTAAATTAATGAAATGAACCCCATGTTCAATGTGTACTCACTTTACTCAGACTTCACTGTTTACTAAGCCAAGTGTTTCGTTTAGATATTTCAGCCTCAAAATTAATCAGAAAAGCCCTTTTTTTTTAATAATCTTAAATTCCTATAACAATCTTAACTCGTAACATAAATAATATTTTTTATTTGACATTTTGTTCATTAACTTAATAGAGAAACAGCCACGTTGATATAAGATTTTTTATTTATTTATTTTTATTGCATGCTTCATTGGGAATATTCCAATGTTGGGATCATGGAGCAAAATAAAGAAATCAATTTTTAAAGCAACTTAAAATTAATTATTTCAAACATAAATTACAATAATTTGCTACAAAATGAGAAGATATTAATATAATTGAAACAATAAAAATTAAAAAGTTAAATTTCTGGATCCCTTCTGTTTTTTTTAGCGAATCCCAGTATCTGGATCCGATCCCTTTTATGTTTTTAAGGGGATAATAAGTGGATCTAGATCTGGCATTTTTTTTTTTTTTTTTTTTTTTTTTACAAATAATTCTTTGCATGAGATTGCATTTTGAAAACTTATTAACTCTGGAACTCATTATTATATCCTATGAGATAAAATGGACAATAGAAACAATTGAATTCAATTGACAATGGATTAGAAGTAGCTACTTTAGCAGATAAAGATGTGTGAGCTTTCTTGACAACTGCATGGAAATAAGGTTATTATTATAAAATTGTTTCCTTGGTTTTAGTGTTCTCATGGAGTTATTCTAATTTTTATTGAACCTAATTTACTTTTCTAAACTTTTGTTGTTGGATTTGTTATGAAATATGTTGGAATATGTATACTCCATTCAAATATAAATATCTGATCCAGCTATACTTGAATATGGCCGGATTGGACATTTTTATTAAAGTGGAGTGTACTACATAAATATTAGCAATAATTATATTTTATTGTATTGCAGGTTTGTGTGGAAGTGTCTTCAGAAGTTCAAGAGGCCATATCAAGTAGTTTGTCACTTGCACAGTCAACAATATCTAAAGATGTAATACAACTTGCTACGACTGATAATACTACGCATCATGCATTCTCTGTACCTGTGGCTACTCAAACATACATGCCATCCCAGGTACAGACTTCCTCTGTGACTTCTAGCCAAATACACTCAGTACCAACAAGTGTGCAGAGTTACTTGGTGCTGAATGATCAGCAACAGATCTCAAAACCTTGCTCCCAAGGACCTGAGGTAACAGAAGCAGCAGCATTGGTGACTTTGGCAACAACAGCAGCATCATTACCACCAGTTCAGTTGCATACATCAATGGCTATGGAAAACTCTAAGATTGTCATGCTTCATACAGAGGCCTTGCAAGGAACAATTCCACAGCCGATCATCTTACCACCTCAAAATATTTGTAAGTTCCTAAAATAATACATTTTTTTTTTTTTTTTTTTTTAAGTTCATTGCTTACATATTTTCTATACTTTGAACAAGATCTGGTGGGGGGGAGGGGGGGGGGAGAAATAGAGAGAGATAAGTATGGGGAAAGAGAGAGAAATGAACAGAAATTGCCCCAAAATATCAACCAATCGACTTTTTTTTTGTCAATTTCTCTCTCTTCCCCCTCTTTCTCTCTCTTTCCCTCTTCTTCTGTATTTTAATTTATTTATGTGATGATTATCTTTATTTATTTCTGCTTTTTCAGTCTTGCCAGAACATGGGGCGTATATTCCACTTCTTACTCGAAATCAGCATCCTAAGAGACAAGAGAACCGCCCTGTTCATATTGCTCCCAAGTTGCTTCCCTTTGAAGGTAAATATATCACAATATATTGATCTAATTTTATTTTTTTTTTTTAAATTATGCTTCCACAGTTAGGCTTTGTGACAAACTTGGTACACTTAAAACTGTAACTGGAATATGCTGGTAAGCTTAGCGATGCTGTACTTCATTGCATGTAAAGCAGGCACAGTTCCAGAAAGAAAAAAAAAAAAAAATAAAATAAATAAATAAATAAATAATAGGTCTGTTCGTAAATACACAATCAGATAGAATCGATTATTTGTGATGAACCTTATATTCCATGTACAGAAGGTTTATCACAAGTAATCGATTCTTTCTGATTGTGTATTTACGAACAGACCTAATAATAATAAAATACTGTATAAATCAAAATCACAATGAGGGAGAAGGGGGGGGGGGGGGGGGGGGAAGGGAGGCATAAACCATAAAGTATCTAGACGATTTTTTCAGATCAAAGGGTATTATTATTTAAGTACGTATATAATTATGTATTTCACAATATGGGTAGCAAGTTGTTACTATAAAAGCCATTTCCCAGTCTTGGGCAACTTGTGAGACAGACAGAATATCAATGTTTTGTACAAACAACATAATGATAGAACTATGGCTAATGCACATTCTTTCAGTATTCTGTGAGGAATAAAATCAGGGCCAGAAGAAACATCACTTCTTATTGATTATAATGTATAATATATACCTATTCATTCATATTCTTTATATTATGCCATATCCTTTGTGGGGTAAGCCAGCAGCATTATTACCTAGCTCGGTCATTGCTGTCCAGGTCAATTTTTCTCTGCTTTTTAGTAAGTTGTTATTTTAAAGAAGTTAGGCTGACTAGACCGAAGATATTTAACGGCTTGCCCTGCTGACCAGACTTTGGGATTAATTTAGCCCACAGAGACAATGTACTGTACTCATTTATTCCCTTGAGTCAGGATTCTTGCTACAGAAACTGCCTCAAGGGCTGGGTCAGCGTTGCCCGTGTTTACCACTAGGAGGTAATAATGCTGTGCTCTTATTACACTTTTAAACACTTATACTGTACATACAGTATATATATACAATATATTATGTTGATATAATAAAATTATACATCATACATGTATTATAAAATTACAAATTTCCACAGGACTTACCCTCCTGAGAAAACCAGTAATTTGATTGGATGGATTTTTATTTCTAGGTATATAATACTCTATGTTTAAATCCTTTTGAAAATTTAGCTAAACTGTCTGATTAATGCCATGTGTTTTAAATCCAAAATTTCATCATCCCCTCCCCTCTGACCTGCTCTCTAGATTTTTGCCTCATGTGAAGTGTAATGATTTTTTAAAGAAATGTTCTGATGCTAAAATTAAATGAAATACATTTGTGTTTTACTTTTCTCATGACAACACAAGAAGCTGTAAAGATGGTTTGCTTAAAAACTTGTGAAAAAATTGTTGTAGATCCAGAGAAGGTCTACATGCGAAATGTTAAACGAAGAATGAGTCGTGCTGGCAAGCCAAAGTTACGATATGGACGTTCAATGCTTCCTGACCGTAAGATAAAGCCTCAAGAAGAGCTAGAAGTTGTGGATGAAGGAAAACTTATCAACATAAGTGCCATGCAGGTGCCAGCTAGTCAGAGCATTGCCATTGTGGAAGTGGGGCCTGAAGGGGATACCTTGTCAGTCCAGCATAAACCTGAGGTACTGTCTCCAGGAAAGGCTGCCATTTCCATGCCCAGCATAAGTCCGCTGCAGCTGCTACCCCAAGGTACCTTAATTTACTTTTATTTATTACCTTATTTTTATTTTATTTTTTATTGCTTTCATTTCATCAGCTTGAGATATATGAACAGGAAAATACTCTTTTTGGCATGCACTCTTTCGTTGAAAAACACACAAAACACTTCTATTTCTGAGTAATATATTGTCACTATAGTCTGAATTAATCCACACTTGTCCTCTATAACTCTTGTTTAATTTACAACTAAGGCAATGCTATACTATATTGTATAACAAATTATTTTAATTAAGGAAAAGGATAGACAACCCGTAAAAATACAAATTATCATAAATGATATATGAAATGCTATATAAATGCTGTATTCAGAGGGGTCGTAGAAAAAGATACCCAAATTTGCACAGTTTAATGTGGTTATAACCATCAAGCTTGCTGTGGACCGGCCACCTTAAATCGCACAATTTTGAATATCTTTTTCTTTTTCTACGAACCCTCTGAATATAGCATTCATCTTTCATCTTTTGATAATTTGTGTTTTTTACAGATCGTTTTAATTGAAATAGATAATGCATAGATGATTTTTCATAATGAATAAATTTTATAATAATTATGTCAGGAAATATATTATAAATTTATTTATATTATTTAATTTAGAACTTAAAATATTTCAGTTGAGATCTCGTCCATAAGTTGATGGTAAAATTATCAAAGTTTAGCTAACATTGATTTGTATATGTTGGCATCCGGAAGCGAATTCGCTTCGGACGCGAAATTTTTGTTCCCAACCAACGCGTTGGGATCATTCGAAAATTCCAAGAAGCGAAATTCGCGTTCGGAGCATCGCAATTTTGATCCCAACGCGTTGGGCACTTCAGCAAAATTCACAACGCGTTGGGATCAAAATTATTTGATCCCAACGCGTTCGGAACAAACGAGAATGATCCCAACGCGTTGTGAACAATGTGAAAAACGTCCAACGCGTTCGGAACAAAATTAAGATGTTTTTTAATGATTTCCATGACGCGAAGTTGATGGCGAGAAAGTCAAACTCATTGAAATTTAAAATAGGATGAGTATCGCGGTTCGCGGTGTACATTGATAAATTAACAACGTAATACTTTCGTAATATGCTAATTAATTAATTGAAACTTAAGGAAGAACAAAAAAATAGGGTCGTATTATGAAAAAGAAAACAGCACTTACCTTTCAAAAAAGCATACAAAATATAAAGCATATAAAAATAAAATATTATTTTGCATAAAATTCAATATTGTCTTGTAACAATTCTTTTATAGCAGTATAAAAAACACTTCTCTCTATAATTATTATTTTTACACTGCAACGAAGAAACACTTGTTCATGTTTTTAGGCATAATGGTATTGTTGGCGCTATAATAGTTAACCGTTTCAACTTCATAATTAACGATCATTTTCCATAAATTAACATGTAAATCAACAACCGTCCCACGTTTTTCCTTTCACGCGACAGACATTACACAACAATAAAATTCTTTGTTTACTAACAACGAGCAGAAGACTTTGATTGAGTTAATTTACACATTAAATTAGATTAAATTTTCTTCAATTTGCAAAATGAAATGACATGATTCATTATGAATTTTACATGAAATTAGTAAATTTATTTTTTTATGTAATTGTCAATTAAAAAAAAAAAATAAGATATGTGATATCCTAGTGACCTTTGGTACTCAATTGTTGATTATATTTGGATACGGTTTATTACAAAGGTCAAGCATGTAAATTTAAATTAAGTCATTTCACTTCTTATTCGTGTGCGGTGCTGTCGTGTTGGTTTATAATGCCTAAAAACATGGACAAATGTTTCTTCGTTGCAGTGTAAAAATAACAATTATGGAGAGAAGTGTTTTTTATACTGCTGTAAAAGAATTGTTATAAGACAATATTGAATTTTATGCAAAATAATATTTTATTTTTATATGCTTTATATTTTGTGTGCTTTTTTGAAAGGTAAGTGCTGTTTTCTTTTTCATAATACGACCCTATTTTTTTGTTCTTCCTTAAGTTTCAATTAATTAATTAGCATATTACGAAAGTATTACGTTGTTAATTTATTAATGTACACCGCGAACCGCGATACTCATCCTATTTTAAATTTCAATGAGTTTGACTTTCTCGCCATCAACTTCGCGTCATGGAAATCATTAAAAAACATCTTAATTTTGTTCCGAACGCGTTGGACGTTTTTCACATTGTTCACAACGCGTTGGGATCATTCTCGTTTGTTCCGAACGCGTTGGGATCAAATAATTTTGATCCCAACGCGTTGTGAATTTTGCTGAAGTGCCCAACGCGTTGGGATCAAAATTGCGATGCTCCGAACGCGAATTTCGCTTCTTGGAATTTTCGAATGATCCCAACGCGTTGGGAACAAAAATTTCGCGTCCGAAGCGAATTCGCTTCCGGATGCCAACATATACACACAGGTTATTTTTGCTTTCATTATTTTGAATCAACATTTTTTTGTTTTTCTGTTCTCTAAGGTTTTATATAAATTATTAAACACAAATAGTGTACAAATGGAAACCATAGGGCTACCATTTTTTAAGTTTTCCACCACAATTGTACAGTTCTTAAAGTTAAAAATTGGAATACATAGGTTGGATAGGAGAAACGGTTTTAGGCCTATAACTCAAATGCAAATTAATTCTAGGGTGCAAAACTTACCTCCAGGTGTTGGCGTAGTCAAGGGCTTCTCATTTTGAGAGAAAATGTTTACGTCCAGTCATTTCCACCGCCTGCAGGGGTGAAAATGTGTAAAAATCAAATATTGTTCAAAAATTTTAAAAAGTGATTTGGGGATAGAAAAATATTTAAAATATAATGGTGTATTTTTAAAATTTTTCACTACCCTAATTCATCTCTAAACTACCCCTAAATTATTAATTTTTTATTCTAAAAATTTTTAATTGTCAGATTCGTGTTCTTCATGGTCAAATTATTATAAAACCATATAAAACATAAATTTCAGAATTAAAGGTGAAACTACCCTACTAACAACCCTATACTCAAGAGTGTCATTTTTACAAATATGTATATGAGAAACACCACTCTGACAATAAAAAATATTAAAATGAAAGATGGACAACTTTGGGGTGGTTTGGGGATGAAATAGGGTAGTTACACCTTTTAAAAATGCACCTTCAGATTTTAAATATTTGTTTACCCCAAAGTCTCAGTTTTTAGAATTTTTCAACAATATTTGATTTTTACACATTTTCACCTCTGCACAAAATGAGAAGCCCTTGACTAGGCCAACACCTGGAGGTAAGTTTTGCACCCTAGAATTAATTTGCAGTTGAGTTATAGGCCTAAAACTGTTTCTCCTCTCTAACCCATGTATTCCAATTTTTAACTTTAAGAACTGTACAGTTAAGGTCAATAAGACTGGAACACTGGACAACATGCGTGAGAGCAGACTAGCCATTAAACATATTTTAGTTGACTTGCCGTGTGGAGTTGCAACTGCCTATTATTGTAGCCAGGTGGCTTTGGAGGAGACAACTGTGAGTTATCTCACCTGAACTCCGACTGTGCTGAAAAGTAAGCCAAACGAGTGGTTACTTCTTACGCATGCCAAGTGTCCCAGTCTTTGTGATGTTAACTGTACAATACAAAATGTATTTCTTATGCTACCTTATAATAGTGCAATTTAATCTACCGCTATCTTTACTTAATTTAAATCCCAATATTTTATGTTGGAATTTCCAGCAATCTTTATTCAAGTGTGCAGTACTGTACCTGATGAGTACAATGACACCGAGACACCTAGTTTTAAGAAACTGGCAAAAATAGTAGTGCAAACATATTCTATATCTAACATTTCTATTCGTTTCAGCACCCGCAGCAGCAATCTTCGTGTCTACGGACAAAGCATCAGTTTTGACAACACACCCAACTGCAGGAAGTTTGGCTGAACCCACAAAGTCAATCAGTGCAGATAAAGACACAGCAGGCCCATCTTGTGCTAAAGATATTTCTCCATCAGTGCAGCACACAAGTGTTGTCAGAGCTTCTCACAATCCTCGCAGACAAAGCCTGAGTACACCGCGAAGAGACCGCAGTCATGTCAGAACACTTGATTTTTCTACGCCTCCTCGTAGTGCAATGCCTCGACGAGCTCATACCTCTCCCAAGGGCAGAGCAAAGCAGCAGCAAATTTCTCCTAAAACTGCAAGCAAGTTGAGCAAAGCAAATCTTATTGTACGTGCAGGACTCTTCAGATCACCCAGCCCTGGATCCACTGAAAATGCTGCACAAGCTAACAAAAAGAAAAGATCTAAGCAAAACGCTACACTTCAACTAGCAAAATCAAAGGTATTATTTTCTTTTGTTTTCTCTTCCATATTTACATTATTTACATATGATTATATAGTACATAACATAATGTGATATCCCTTACGAGGTAAGCATGCAGCACTCGATTTTTGCAGGTCCCACAAGCTTCAGAAATACTTGTGATACTCTTTTTGCCTTTTACACTACCTCTGTATTGCACAAAGTGCTTCTAACACCTGGTCTTCAAACATTTTGCAATCACATAAACCAAATATTTTTTGGTCTACGTTATTCTCTTCTTTTCAAACTACCTTTAAACACCTGTTTTGCAATTCGTTCCTCACCCATTCGTTCCTCTCAACATGTCCAAATCAAACGGAGCATGCTGTGTTCATCATATCAATTAAGCTTTTTTTTCACACCACACTCATTCATCACCTATACCTCACTTTATCACTTTTTTAGCCTTGTGTTATCAGATACACTCCTTAAGAAACTCATACCAACAGCATTCAACTTACTTCTTTGCTTTGTTTGACACACCCACACCTCAGATCCATACGTCAAAGTTGGCATTAAGACAGAACAGAGATATACACAGCAAGTTTAGCCTTGTTAGACAACTTACCTTGTGATAGCCCTGCGATACTACAAATAATTTTCTTTTCTGCTCTCACTTTCTTATCAATCTCTCCATCTACATACACTTCCATCCTCCTGAAACATTTTTCCCAGATATACAAATTATTTCACTCATTCCAGCTGCTCTCCTTTTAACATAATGCCTTATGCCAAAATTGCCTTGTAACTACTCATATTTTCAAACACTATCTATTGCTTTAGTGTTGGCCACATTTATCTTGAAATTTGTTCATACAGTTCATTCTTACTTCAAATCTGTTAAACTTGCTTTACTTTGCAATTAATCTTCATTGCACTCCAGCTATCACCAGAATACAACACCAGCACTGATTCCACTTTCTCCGATGTATAGCAGCATTATCAACCAACTTTACACATTTATCCATGAACATATTAAACAACCACTACGACATCACATAAGGTTGTCTCACTCCTCAATTCACTTCAAACCACTCACTCATTCCTCTATTCACTCTCACACACAGGCCTTCATACTTAGACAAAATTATATACTTATTTCTATTTGTCTTATCATACATTTTTTTCTAAATCTCCCAAAAAAATGACATTCATTTTTTTTTTTTTTCATTTACAGCCGCTTTTCCTTAAAATGTTTCACAGTAAAGAGCTGATCTGTACAGCTCCTCTGTAATGCACTATTTATATCATATTAATTACATAGAGTGAAATTGTTACAAACATTCCCACAAAATTGGAATATATATACACATATATAAGTTGTTTATTAAACACAAATAGTGCACAAATAGGATAAAATTAAAATATATCATACATAATAAACATATTTAAAAAAATAGATAGGCAGACAGAAATAGAAAACAAACAGACAAAATTGGAATATAGTAATATTCCAATATAGTAAGAAGAAAAATATTATTTAAAGTGGAGTTAGCACCATGAAAAGAATGATTTTGTATTTTGGCTATTTTCTGATAAAATCTAAAAATTTCTATCTCGCATAGGTTCTCAAAAAAATAATAATAATAAAGTCTGAGTGAAAGCATCATCTAACATGGGGCCTTACCTGACCCTCGAAAGCCCGAAGCAATGCTGTGTTAGGTGGTATGACAAAAATATAGAAGATATGTTCTATGTCTCACGCTTTAACCAAAAATATGATTTAAAAATAAGAAAGAGAGAGAGAGAGAGAGAGAAAAAAAGAAAGGCTCAAATCTATTCTCCTGTAAAAAAAAAAAAAAAAAGAGAGAAACTCTAATGAGAATTAACATTGAAGATTCTTTTTATTTTTGTATGAGAAAATGGTTTCAAGCATTTTTTTTTAAATTGCTTTTTCATTAAATATATTGATAGCTGAGGGTTATATATATTATATACAAACAATATAGGCTGTTAACATGCAGAAGTAAAATCATGGTCCATATAATTCTTGACGCTATAAAAACATTTGTCCATTAACAGGTCTTTTACACTTGAACAAAAAATCTTGAAGTTATCTATGCACTTTATATCACTCGGTAATTTATTATAAAGACTAAGACACTTCAGAAATGGACCATGTTTATACATGTCCATTCTGCACCAAATAGGCGTTATCACTTTATCAACATTTCTTGTATTGTAGATATGATTAATTTCATGTTTTCTAAACTGACACATATTTTTTTTTACATAACAAACACACTCACTGATAAAAATACATGGCAAAGGTAGAATTGAATGCTTTTTGAACAGGGGCACACATGATGCTCTTCTTTTTACAAAACACATAAGTCGAAGCACTTTTTTTTGCAAAGCAAATAACCTATGAAAATCAACAGAATCTCCCCAACATATAATCCCATATTTCAAAATTGAATAGAAATTTGCATAGTAAAGTACTTTTAAACATTCAAATTCCATTTCGTGTCTTACTTCACCAATTGCAAAAATAACTGAAGCCAACTTATTGCATATATAATCAATATGCTTAATCCATCTTAGATTCTTATCAATATATATATCCAAAAATTTTGTTTGTTCCTTGAGTAAACCTTGAGTCTTAGAACAATCATTATCGGTATATTTTTTTCATATCACCTATATACGAGATTGAGAGTCATTTTTCGGTTTAGGTAAGGCCCCATATTAGATGACTCGTTAAAGGCCTTAAGAACCTTTTCACAGTATTAAGTACACGGTTAGCTTTGCTTCAGTGTGATTCAGCTGCATATTTTTTTTTGTTTCAGTAGCACAAATATCAGAGATAATAGCCGATGAAAAGGAACCTGTGCCGTCACTCACGCTCATTCAGCGGCGACAATATAGGGAAATCCCTGCAAAAGATAGGTTCACTTCCGCTGCAACCACGGCTACAATTTAACTTCTGGAATTTTGAAACTTTACCAGGGCAATCTTGATAGTATTTGTCAAATAGACTGAAAGGATTTTTTTGGTGGCATGTGTACAGACTGAGTTATTGAGGTAGCAAGATAAGCCAAAAATTTAACATTGTTTTCCTATACAACATTTTCGCTCCTCTTTCTACCGCAATAACCCAGTTTGTATGAATGTCATAAAAAAAAATCTTTCAGGCTATTTGAAAAATACTATCAAGACTGCCCTGGTAAAGTTTCAAAATTACAGAAGTCAAATTATGTCCGTGGTTGCAGCGGGAGTGAACCTATCTTTTGCAGGGATTCCTCTATATTGTCGCCGCTAAATGAGCGTGAGTGACGTCACAGGTTCCTTTTCATCGGCTATTATCTCTGATATTTGTGCTGCTGAAACAAAAAAATTTACGCAGCCGAATCATATTGAAGCAAAGCTTACCGTGTACTTAATATTGTGCAAAGGTTCATAAGGCCTTTAACTCTTAACTTTTTTCCATAGAACATATTATGTGAGTTAAAATCTTTTAGATTTTGGTTTGATATAAAGGACCACTTGAACTGTTTTTGGAAAATAGTAACTTTTTTTCTTTTTTTTTTCTGGCAGCAGCTACAGTACTACTTTAAATATCCCTAAATAAATATGTTCAACTTTGAAGTTGTACAATGAACAAAATTTGATCATTTAATCATCCATTTTGGTATTTTTTTAAAATGTGTTAGTGTTATTTTAAGTATGTTTTATGTAAATTATATACTATATGAATGCAAGTGATAAAAAGTGATAAAAAGTGAAATAAGTGATTATAAATTCGTGCCATGTGATATAAATTTATTGAAGTGTAATAAACGTGATAGTAAGTTTATTGTAAATTCTTATTAATCCATCAAGAAAAGAAGAAAATAATAGACTCGTATAGTAACTATCATTGATTAAATTTCTCAATGTTATTATTAATATCCTATGGATAGGGGTTATGTGTAAGAATGGCCTTTAGGCCAAACATCACCTATAATAAAGAAATTATTCTATTCTATTCTATAACTAAAATGGTTTGTTTTTACTTGCAGGAGATAAATCCAGTGGAGCAAGCAACAACACAGCAAATTAATCCTCCTGCAAGTATTGCTGCTGCGCTTCAAGATGTATCCCAGAATCTTGTACCAGAATCCCAAGTCAGCTCTTCAAACCTTCATTCCCTCCCAGTTTCGGAATTGCAAGGTTCTTACCAATCATCTAGCATTAATGGAGATGGTAATGCAGCAGCTGAAACAATTAGTTCCTCAGTCATTATAGAATCCCCAGAACTACCTGCAGTAAATCCTCATTCATTTCCGTCTCCTCCGTCTCCTGTGTCAGCTGTTCCAACTGGCATTGCAACTCGCACGCCAGGAGGTCCTCAAGTCACACGGTCTTGCTGGGACAAGGTAACAGGCATGGACCTGATTCTTGGCTCTCCTCAAACCCCAGACACACCCTCCCCATCTCAGCCAGTTGTTCATCAGAAGAAAGCTCCCAGAGAATGGGATGCTGAATGGCGAGATCTTATATGTCAGCAGACTGATGACACTCGAAGAGACTCAGCAGAAAAAGCTTGCAGTTCTACACTAAAATCTACCAAAAAAATTGCTAGAAGATCTAGCTCGGAGGTTCCTGAGCATAGCAGAAGAAGATCAAGAAAGCTTCGTATTGCAAGCCAAGATTCCAGTTCTGTTGATAGCAGTTCAAAACAAATCACTGAACAAGAACCCTCTTCTGGAGAAGATTTTGAATCTTCCAAAGCTAAAGATAGAAAAAGAAGTGAAAGGAATCTAGCAGTTCAAATAATTAAAAATCAAAAGAATGTAACAACCTTAACAAATATAAATTATCTTGATAAAGGCCTCCAAAATATTAATACTAGGAAGGTACAAAATGGCCAGAAAGCAGTCTTAAAAACTGTAGGAGCTAGGAAAGACACTATACTCACAGAAAATGCTGCATCTATATCAACCAAAAATAAGAAGAATATTTCTGGGTCTCAGATAAACAATAGCATTGACCAACGTGAAAGTGTTGGTACAACTATGGGGTTGGGAAGTATTTCTGTAAATGTCGACCAACCACAGCAAGGCAAAGAAACTTTTCCTCCGGTTAAAAAAATTGTCATTCAATCACCAAGAACAGTGTCTAAACACATTGTTATTAGAAATGAAATCCATGTTGATGCAAGCATAAAGTCACCAAGACGAGCATTTGATTTGAATCACATTCTAGCCGTAGCACCTCCTTGTTTTATCACACCAAGGAAAATTGATGAACCATCTACAAGTACGCAAGAGGAAACTCCCCTGACAAAATTATTAAGAGAACAGCCAGTTCATGAACTTACAGTTATAGATACACCAGTATTTCCACCAACACCTAATTTTGAACTGACTACTAACCAGTGTGTTAGTCCTCCATCACCAAACGAATCTCCGTACTACCCACCACCTAGAGATAATTACGAAGCACAGTCACTGTCAGAAACAGATTCTCTTCACATAGATTTAATGCCTGAAGAAACTCAATATGGAGATACTCCAGCTCCTGAGATGTCATCAGTATTGTCAACTCTAGTTGCAAAGAAACAAACTCAATCTGTTCGAAAAAGTGCAAGAATAAAGACTAGAAAAGAAAAACACAAGAGCTTTAAGTGTACTTGTTGTAGTGAAGAAAGTAGTAATTCTGATACAAAAAAACAATGTACAGTGCTTCACTCTAAAACTAACACAGAATGTCCCACTCAATCTACATCTATTCAACAGTTGTTGCATGCAGAGCAAAGTCGCATTGGCTTAAAAAACAAGCCCAAAAGCACACAAAAAAAATCAAAGAACAAAAGAAATTCTCATATTAGAGGAGTTGAACCTGATGAAGATCCTCCTAAAAAAATGGTTACTCTAAAAAGTCACAATAAATCCCAATCGCCCATAGAATTAGAAACTGTATCCCTCACTGGAGAAGATTTTGGGAAAAAATCCCCTAACAGCTCTTCATCACCACAACCACCGCTGCCTAACTCTCCTTACCGTTGTGCCCCTTCTCCACCATCACCTATTATTCAGAATTTTAACATTGAAGAAGAAATTAATGCAAATAACACCAACTCAATTAGAAAAAAGGATATTCATTTTCGTAACCTGTTAGAAGAAAGAAAACAAAGAGTACTCTCCAATTTGAAGCGAGATTTTTCTAAAAAGGATCTCCCTGTTGTGCATTTAAGGGCTGGTGGAAGCAGTCAAGTAAAAGCAGGACGAATGAGAGACGCAAGGGGGAAAGTACGACAACAAATTAGGCAGAAACCAAGACAAACAAAAGACCCAACAAAAAAAGATAAAGGTAAATCTGCATCTGTTTTAAAATCTTCAACTTCAAATAAAAAAAATGGTTCAATTGTTCCAAGCAATAAGGAACAAAAGAAAGCAGTGCATATAAATTCTGATTTACTTATTCAGGAGCAAAATAAACCAATATATAAATATGCAGTGCACGGAGAATTATCAGTTGACAAGATCAAAGAACCAATAGGAGAAACTCTTAAAATTTGCAAGGAAACCAGTACACTAATGCCTGTTCATATTGAGAGTGATGGCATTAAAGAAAGTTTTTGTTCATCAGATGCAGCTGCAAGCAGTTCCGACCCAGAGCAACTTAGAATTGTTGAATCTTCTCCTTCTATATCCGCTAACACTAGTCCAGGTTCAGTGCAAGAAAAGTGGATGAAAGAAAGTTTTTGTGCATCAGAAACAGCTGGAAGCAGTCCCGACCCAGAGCGACTTAGAATTGTTGAATCTTCTCCTTCCATATCCGCCAACACTAGTCCAGGTTCAGTGCGAGAAAAGTGGTTTAAAGAAAGTTTTTGTACATCAGATGCAGCTGCAAGCAGTTCAGACCCAGAGCGACTTAGAATTGTTGAATCTTCTCCTTCTATATCCGCCAACACTAGTCCAGGTTCAGTGCGAGAAAAGTGGATGAAAGAAAGTTTTTGTGCATCAGAAACAGCTGGAAGCAGTCCCGACCCAGAGCGACTTAGAATTGTTGAATCTTCTCCTTCTATATCCCTCAACACTAGTCTAGGTTCAGTGCAAGATGAAGAGTCTGAACCAGAACCTATGACAGCAACTACCACAAAATTTAATAGTATTCCGAAAACCACGCGTGTGTCATCAAACAAGTTCCATACTCCTCGAAAGTGCGTTTCCGTGGATGAAATTGCCAATCGTCTACGTGGCGTAGTTGGTAGCAGTGATGATGAAGAAATGCCTGCACTGGTCTTACGTGATACTCCCATTAAATCATCATCTCCAGTCCTTGACCCAAAGTACATAAAAACTAAATTGAAAAATGTTGAATACTGTAATATTCTTGAGCAACTAGAGATGAGTCCAACAGAATTAAGATACCAACCTATACATGATAAGACAATCAACTCAGAAAATCTTTTACACAGTAAATACCTTGGACAACAAGAGGCAAGTCCCACTGAATTAGGATATCTACTTGCAAATGGTGAGATATCAGTTGAGAAACTTCAAAAGAATCACATTTCAAACCACTTCAATGATGCAGCATTGATGTCCCTCAACAGCAGCAAAATTTCAGATAAGCAAGATGAAAGCACATTGGTAAAACAATCTAATGAGAGTTCTGCATATGAGTCTGGTGTTGTTTCTTTAAGTGGAGGCAAAAAGAAAAACTCGGAGTTGATTAAAAATGTTGCTGCAGGAATGTTGCCTGTGACTGAACAGAACAATGAGCATGAAAAACATGAAGCATTCAATTGCCCAGTTATAGTATTATCTAATTCTCCTGCAGCATGTAACGTAAGTGAAGAGCATAAATGTAAGCCATTAATGTGTGCTGAATCATTACAGTCTTCAAAAAATAAAGAAAAATCCATTCAAGAACTCAATGCACTAGAAATTCGTAATAGGACTAAAGTGCTAGAACCACCCTTACAAGATGAGGATAGAAAATCTGTACAGGAGGAGATTTCTATGTTTCACTTATCACGTGGGATTCACACTGTAGTTGAAACATCAGACGAGGTAACGAAAGATCAGCAGCCTTCAAAGTGTCTTGAGACTAATATACTGGAGCAACAAAATGTTACTCACACTGAAGCATGCAACCAAGAATTGGAGAATCAATCATCAATCACCATTGAAAATACAGCAACAGAAGAAGTGGTTGAGGAGGATGAACACAAAAACATATTGAATTCCACAGACAGATTTGTTTCACCTTCAGGGAAAGAATCATTTCCCTTTTCTGCAACTGATGAATTGAGTGAGCAGCAGAAAACAGAATCAGTAGAGTCTGGTGCACACCAGAAAAGTCCTTCCAAAATTGTTAATATAGAAAACCTTAAATCAGATCCTTTTATAGCAACAGAAGATGCTGATTTATTACCAACTACCCATGTAGAAGAAATTTTGTACAATAATTGTTTACATGATGCTTCTTTTGAGCAAGATGACCATAATAAATATGATATAACGTCTGAAGCTAAACCAGTAGCTCGTCAAGGCCATACAAAAGTGGGTTATTATCGTATGAAGTATGAGAAAGATGAACTCCACTGTCCTGATAATTCATTGCATTCAAGTAAACTTAAAAATTTAACAGTAACATTGTTGGTGGATGAAGAAGATGGGGGAGAAGCCAGGACACAAGAAGTCACACTCTCTTATACTCCAGCAGTTGAACTTTTTGCCTTAAAACCAAAAACTGCTGCAACAGTTTCTCAGTCCACCATTCTCCATCATTCTCTTCCTCAAAGATATCGTGATGATAAATCACCAAACAGATCTCACTACCCAAGACATAGGTACACCTCCCATGCCCACCTGTTCAGGAGGTCCAGGTCTCCAAAAACAAAAAAATCAAATCAACATTTTAAGGAGACAAATCGAGCTGAGAAGAAATGTCATAGACATAATTATTATTCATCTAGACATTCTAGTCCAACATCTGATTCCTCAAGATCTAGATCAGGTTCAACTCATGATTCTCAAGTTACCTCTAGAAAACAGAATTTTTCCCATGACAGAAGACGTCAGAATAGATCAAGCATTTATAGAGAGAATTACAAAAATCAAGACAAAAAGCATTCAGAAAGGATAAAAAGGCATGGAAATATTTCTCACAGACGCACTTCTGTGAAAGAGCCTTACTTGAAGAGACGCAGCTTCAGTTCAAGTGCTGAGAGCTTACATATTTCCACACAACCAGTAAGAAATGTGAAAAGAAGAAGAAATGCATCACCTGCATCATCAACAGATATCTCAAGCCCTGAACGCACACAACCAATCAGTCGTGCATCAGTAAAACCCCATAGAAGGAGTTCAAGAGAGAGAGCTTCAGAACCAAGAATACCAGGTAAACTGTCAGAACATTAATTTATATATATATATATATATATATATATATATATATATATATATATATATATTCGGTAGTCATCTGGCAAAACCGGTCAACTGGCTTTTTAGAAACTTTACAGGAGAGCCAAAAAACACTTTTTTGAGCGTTTTAAAATTCATAAATTATTTGTTTTTTTTACTGATTTTTTTGATTTTTTTTTTGTGGTATCACTTAATTACGAATGTAGCTTGTAGTGAAATTAGAAATTCAATACAATTAATAATTAATTCAGGAAAAAATAAAATGTCCCAAAATTAGCCAGATAGCCGATTTTGCCAGACTCAGATTCAGGAATTTGTAGCCACTTGGCCGGTTTTGCCAGACTGCAATTAGCTTTTTTTCCACCAGTTATCCGCTTTTGCCAGACTCAATTTCAGGATTTTTTTAAATTTAACATTATAAAATAAGTTAACAATTAAATTACTATTTTATTATATTGAGCAACTGGATTTTAATCTACATAAAAAATAATATTATACAAAATAATAATTGCGTATAATAATCATCACTTGAAATTGAAGCTTAATTGTTGTGCTTCTTAATGGTAGCATTATAATTTATAACAATTATGCTTTGTAAGATAATAAATTACTAGCGCTTTTGAACACTATTACGCAATATAATTCTTTATATACCAATGTACAACATGCACTTCAATTATAAATTAAAATAATATACTCATTAAGTGGGTATTGTAGGTTCAAAAAAAGTTCATCTACACAAAAATAACAGCAGTGCGCTTGACCAGGTCTCGTCAGATCACTGAAGTCAAGCAACGCCGAGCGTGGTTAGCAGTTGGATGAGTGACCATTTTCAACAAAAAATGCATTATCCACCCAGGGGTAAATCATTGCGCTTTTCCACTATGTGGTTCGCCTGGCTTTGGACCATTGCACTTCCGATTCATTGACAAAAGCTCTAGCGACCATCCTGTCTGAGGTTTCCACGTTTCCCTCAGTCACAGGTAAATTCCGGGAAGAATTGCAATTAAAGAAAAGTGCGCGCCAGAAAAAACGTTGAGTTAGTATTTTCTAAAAATAGTTCAAGTAGTCCTCCATATCAAACCAAAATTCAAAAAATTCTATCTCAAATAGGTTTGCAAGAAAAAAATTCCAAAGTCAGAGTGAACGCGTTGCTTAACATGGGGCCTTACCTGACAAAAACCCTCGAATATCTTGAAAAAATACACCATTAGATGGTATGAAAAAAATATAGTAATGTTCTATGACCCAAGCTTTAACCAAAAACCGATTAAAAAAAAATCTCTCAAATCCATTTTTCCGTAAAAACAATAATAAAAAATCTTATGGGAATTAACATGATAGATTTTCTTGATTTTTTTTACGGAAAAATGGATTCGAGAGAATTTTTTTAATTGGTTTTTGGTTAAAGCTTGGGTCATAGAACATAACTATATTTTTTTCATACCATCTAACGGTGTATTTTTTCGAGAAATTCGAGGGGTTTTGTCAGGTAAGGCCCCATGTTAAGCAACGCGTTCACTCTGACTTTGGAATTTTTTTCTGGCAAACCTATTTGAGATTTTTTGAATTTTGGTTTGATATGGAGGACTACTTGAACTATTTTTAGAAAATGCTAACTCAACTTTTTTTTTCTGGCGAGCACTTTACTTTAAGGCCGTGGCCGCCCCCGTTCCAGAAGAGCCCGCGAAATGCTTACGTTAAGTTAGGGTTCGGGGATTCAAAGTAGTATGTTATTAGATTAATTAATAAATATAAGTAAAATATAACCAAATACGGGGGTTTGATTAAAAAATTGCTTCTTCTTTATTTTATTATTTTTTTTTTCATTTTTTTTTTTTTTTTAATACAAGGACACACCCCTAAGAGCTTACAGCTCGCGGCGGGGTAATGGGTAGGGATAAAGTAGGAAAAGGATGGCGGCCCATGGCTTGTTACGCATCCCAGCATTTACTGAGGTGAGACTGAATAAGGAATCGTGGAAAACCTCAGTCAGGACGGACACCTCTACTTTTTATCAATGGACCAAAGTGATGTCCAAAGCCTGGGAAACCACACACAAGTGCATCACTGCACTGGGTGGAAAGAGAGAAGAGTTTACCGAGTAGCGTAATTTCTACTTAAAACGGTCACCCATCCAAGTACTAACCACGCGCGACGCAGCCTGACTTCGGTGCTCTAACGAGAACCGGTCGAATCAATGCACTGCGCCACGCTCGACCTACATATTTGCTACACCCTTCTTTTATAATTAATTAATTATTATTTGAAAATCATAAAAATTACAGGGATCGGATGTGGATGCAAGATGCACATGGTTGCGCAAAAATGGGCTTGCATCCGCATCCGTGCATCCCAGATGCACATCAGGAAAAAATGAATATGCGCATCCACGGATGAACGAAAAATAATTTTGCATCCATTTAACACTTTTTTTTTCTATTTTTTTATCAGGTTTTTTGCTAATGGCCTCAAAATAAATCTTTAACACAAGGCATTTTTTTTTTAAATTTATTTGCCACTTGTCGTTTAAAATTGCAAGAAACAAAGTCTATTATAAAAACCAAAGATCGGATGCAGATGCAAGATGCACACGAATGCGCAAAAATGGGCTTGCATCCGCATCCGTGCATCCCAGATGCACGGGAAAAATTAATGCATCCGGATGTGCATCCCAGATGCATGGAAAATAAATTTGCATCCGGATGCGCTTCCCAGATGCATGAAAAATAAATTTGCATCCGGATGTGCATTCATGGATGCACGAAAAAATTAATTTGCATCCGGATCCGCATCTCGGATGTATGAAAAAAACGCGTGCATCCGGTCCCTGAATTCATAAAAAATAATTATCTATTATAGTCTATAATAATCAGTATTAAAAATAAATAATTTTAAATTAATAAAAATTAAAAATCTTCAATTATTTTTGTAACAAGATTAGAGCCAGATATCCGGTTTTGCCAGATTCATGAGACAGCTTTTTAAACCACTTGTCCGCTTTTGCCAGATTCATGATGAACTTTTTTCAACCACTTGTCCGGTTTTGCCAGACTCAACCATGAGAAAAATATTTTCAAAAATCTTGATATTTTTTCCCTTAAGTATTAAAAAAAAAATAGTTGCATTGTTCAGATGACAAAATGCTTCTAGAATATCATAGGATTCAATGGAATGTACAGCACTATGCAAAAAAACGCATATCGAAAATTTCGCCACTTGACCGGTTTTGCCAGATGACTACCGATATATATATATATATATATATATATGCTTTATGCCTGTATTTTATTCAAAGAGAATTTATTTACACCAACAGTTTGCAATGAAAAACATTAAGCTGAGCATGCAATGTTTTTTTATACCGGTCTGTACATATTGTGAAAAAATGCCAACCACAATGAATAGGTGCCTCAAAATTACGTTACCGTGTCATGGTCAATATGTTATTTTACAGAAATAATATAATTAATTTAGCAATGAGATGTCTATAAAATGGAGAAATTACTAAAAAATATTTATTTGTGTGTGTGTGTGTGTGTGTGTGGTATCATACTCTCGCTTATACCATGACTTGATACAGACATGTAAAAACATGTTCTTGATACCCCAAAAAGTCAAAGTCGCACACGTCTTGGAGAATGCAACGACACGTATATATCATTAAAATCAACATAATTTTTAGTTACTGAAACTGCAATAAAAAGAGTAGCCTTTTCAATCTCTGATTTTTGGTAGTGCCACAAACCGGCCCACAAACATTGTCGTATAATGTCGACTGACACCAATGTGCTTTTCTAAAAATTCAATTAGAAAGATTAATAATACAAATTTATTTGAATAATTGTTACATATAATAATTTCTTCAATATTCTGTACATAAAACGAGAAATCACTTATGATATAAGCCATAAAAATACAGTGCACATTTATTGAGAACAGTTTGAATGAGTTTCGGCTACTGCCTTTAAGTACCGTTAAGACTAAGATGTGTTGTTGCAGACTCGGAGTTGTTGGCAGAAGACGACTTGATGACATATGCTCTGGTGGGAAGTGTACGTGTGCCAGAGCCAAATTCATTTGTGCTTCATCCTGAGTCGCGCTCTCTGAGCCCACCTCCACCTATGACACGTGTGCCATCTTTTTCACCTTCTTTCCGCGGTCACATCAGCTGCTCGCACTCTTTGCCACTGAAGAAAAGACGAGGACATTCTCAAGATATTAATACTCCTGCGGTAAGTAGCTCCAGTTTTTGTTAAATGATGTAGTACTCAAAAATTTTAGTTACTAATTTATTTACTGCGAACTTATATAGTAACTATATTATATTGATGGATCTGCAAAGACAGCACCGGCCGGTGTACATTTTCCAGTATTTTACAAAATAAACGCCGTAATGCCTTTTAAAAATGGGTTCTTTTCATCCTTTATTACTGTATTCTTCCTTCTCATCAATTAAACACTAGATCGGTTGATTGGTTGGTATTTTGAGGCAATCGACACATTTTGGTCATGTATGCCCCAGCGCAGCCATTTATTGGCCGCAAATTTTCTTGCTATGTTTTTTGTAATTGTGTTTTGTGATTATTTCTTTGACTTCTTTGTATCTTCATTTTGTTTGTTTCTATTTACAGCAGCAGTCGAAGGTTCGCCTCAATGGTGAATTCCAAGACTCGCTGCACTGCCTCCTCGTCATTGGCGAGGAGGACTTGCTCCACTGTGCCTGTCACTTTGCAGGCCCTTCTCTTTTCTTCGTAGTGGCGTCAATCCGTAAGGATATGTTGCACTGTCAAGTCTTCGGTGCATGTTGCACACATTGGAGGATCTTCCTTCTCCATTAGATGACCATGTGTAAGCCTGGTATGCCCAATGCGCAGTCTGGCGAGAATGACCTCGTCTCTGCGGCACTTCCTGTAGCTGGTTTGCTAAGCACGAGCCGTTTCCTTGATGTTCCGTAGTTTATTGTCATTTGTGACTGCCTGCCACGTTGTTTCCCATCTCTTTTGAATATCAATTTAAAGCGAGTTTTGGAAGTCGTCTGATGTGATCTCATCTGAGTCGCAGACCTCTTTCTCAGATGCTCGCTTTGCTGCTTTGCCCGCGGCCTCATTTCCAGGGATTCCAGCATGGCCAGGCACCCAGAGGAAGGAGACGTACTTGTTTTGGTTTTTCAACTGATAAAGGCATTCTTGGATGTTCTTTGCCAGAGGGTTCTTGGGGTAGGTTTGGGAAATGGTCTGGAGACTGCTGCGGGAATCAGTGCAGATCATGACGAATCTGTCATCCCGCTCCCGGCAGCGCTCAAGAGCTTTCCAGATGGCGTACATTTCTGCCGTGAAAACACTTGTTTGTTCACGCAGGCAGTATCCATGTTCTTCGTTGCCAACCACAAAGGCACAGCCTACGACGTTGTCCTTCTTTGATCCATCAGTGAAGACCAGAGTGAAATTTTTGTACTGGTCAATCACCTCTGAATAAATGCCCCTGTAAAGAAGAGGGTCTGTTGTGTCTTGTTGTTTGCCAGGTCAAGTCTCACATCCGGCCGTGGGATTTTCTTGGTTGCTTGGTTTCTGAGGGTAGATGTGCGAAGTATTTGTGATACCCAGATCTCCTCTGAATTCTCTCCACCTGATGCCTAGAGGTCTTGTTGTTGTATTTCTTTGCTCGTATTCTTGCCTATGTCTTGGACTAAAGACGCAGTTGTATGTTGTGTGCCGTAGTTTGCTGCGAAGACTCGCGATGTAGTTGCAAGCAAGCAAATCTCGTCGGCTCTTCAGTGGTGGTTCTCCAGTCTCTGCATAGAGGCTTTCGACTGGGCTGGAGCAAAATGCTCCAGTGGCCAGCCTCAGTCCGGTATTGTGGACTGGATCAAAAACTTTGATGTACGATGGTCTTGCTGAGTTGTAGACGATAGCTCCGTAGTCAAGCTTGGAACGAACCAGCACTCGATAGAGTCGCAGAAGTACAGCTCTAAACACTAGATCATGCACTGTGATTACATCAATACTCTACTTATATTACTTTACTAGTAATATCTTTAAGATTGATTTTTTGGAAAGAAGCAGTGAATGTTAAATGTAAAACTATACAAATACTCCAAGAAAGTATTAGACTGCAGTCATGTATGCTGCAATTCTAAATAATAGGACTTTTAATAAGAGCTATATGCTTTATTTTAACAGCTGCACTGTTGCCTTTATCTCTAATGCCTGTTGGATTTCGAAGATGTACCAGAACTTATAGGTGTAAAACTACTAGAGATGTACAAACAAAAATAATAGTAAATACAGAATAAATCAAATATGGACAGTACATAATTTTAGAAATACAAAGCATTGCTTGTTATATAAATTAAAAAAAAAAAAAAAAATGTAGCATTAATTTTGGGAGCCGGACAACATCAGATCTCCCTTTCCTGTACATAGTCACTAATTTGCAGGCAAGGATCCCGAAAAAAAAAATCAAGGGAGGGAGTGGGGGGGGGGCAGCCTTCCCTCCCTGGATATTCGTGCGGTTCTAGATATATAAATATTTAAATGATATTAACCCCCAAAAAATAATTGCACAATTTACTAATACAAGTTTGTTGAGTGCTTGGGTGCATGGCTAGTTTTGGCCTATTCTCAAAAACATAGTAACATGAAATTTTTTCAGCTTTGTAATAATTAGAGAATTGACAAATTAGCAGGAGGTGAAAATCGTGAACTGCTTGAAGAGTAGTCGTGTGTCTCAGATAAGATTGTTCTAATTAGGGCGGACACCATTGCTTGATAAAATTCAGGATTTGTCGTTTCAGAAGTTTGAACATATTTTTTATCTCTGGAAATAAAATAATTAGCTTCTATTAGATGTTGAACTAGTTAAGTCGCAGTGAATTTTGATAAACATTTAAACAAAGTAGCCTTTTCAGCTTTTTCAGATTTTAATTTGTTGAGGTCAGACATAGAGAGGTGAAGCCAAATAATTTGAATTCCTTTTAGGCAACTTTCAGATTGAAATAGTATGTAACTGAAACAACATTGATCGTTACCGATTCTCATCTCTCTAATGCCAGCTAGTTGTATGTATTTTTCTTTATACAAGCTTAATAATTTTGCAAGTATTTATTCTTCTTTAACTGTAAACAAAGCTTCACAATATCTTAACTTGTGATTATTATTTTTAAACCGTCACCTATCTTTTTTTTTTTTTTTTCTCCCCAGCTGAAGCGAAGAGAAGATAACCCCCAAGATATGCTTCTCAAAGTCGGCTTAGACAACCTGTTATCAGCCCTACATGGAGATGAAGACAGTTAAAGCAATGCTGCTAAATTTACTTCATTCCCTGCTGTTCACTCAAGAAATACACTTGACAATTCATTAGTGAGGTGTTACAAAAAAATTTTGACATTTTCAATTTAAGTGAACATTGTAAAAGGAAAGCATATCCCTGGTAGAGCTTTCTAACCATTTGTTTGTTTGTTTGTTTGTTTGTTTGTTAGTTAGTTTGTTTGTTTGTTTTGATTGCATTCTTATTGCTATACATTCTTATTCTTCTGTAAACAAGACTTCAGTTTTTCTTAAATTTTCTTTGTAAATGAGACTGACAGATGCAAAAGAAAACATTTGCAATAAGAGCTATTTTTTGTCTCTCTCTATCTTTGTATTTTTGTACTGTACACTGAGGTGTTGTAATATTAATTTTTTTTTTTTTTTAACTAATGCAGCCATTTATTTGAGCCCTACAGCAAGGCAGTTTCCCTTAACAAGCTATCACAGATGATCTAAAATTTTTAGTGCCCCCGCAGCAATTCTGACTTAACAGCGTTTGTTACCACGCTGTCAGAAAAGAACAAGGAAATATAGCAACGCTGTAGTAAGGTATATGTAATGCACATAACTACAATTTCTTATTTCCTTGTTCTTTTGCGACCGCTTGTCAAAAGCTACTCATCACTTTGGTAGCTTTATATTATGTGCTGAAGTTAGTTTGAGTTATTGCGATAAACACTGTTAGTTAGAATTGCCACAGAACTATCATACAATATTAAGATTTTTACCTCCAAGGTAATAATTGTGATGACGGATGAGGCTTTACCCTCTTGGTTACCAACAAGATATATTGTACTGTTATACAGTATTAAATAACAATGGGCTGATTAATAATGGCAGGAAATTCTTCCGATATCTGACAATTATGCACACACACTCACATGATGCCAGTTTCTAATAAAAGTTGCTTTCTTAACTCAAAATATTGAAATGAAAGTAACCTTTATTACAAATGTCAGATATCTGCTTTTGTGTCTGACAGTCTCGTATATATTATGTATGAAACTGTCAGCTACAAAACTGTATCTTTTCACTTTATAATGAGAGCTATATTTCTTATCACAACACCTGTAAGGTTGACTTAATCAGAAAGTGCAAATAGTTGATTTTGAAGCTGACCGTCTCATGTATTCATATTTAACTAATTACTTTTTTTTGGTTTTAAGGGTAAGGTAACGCCACCAATGTTAAAAAAAATCCCTCTCACAAAAATTCTGAAAAAAATTTAAAATGTTCTCCTCTACACCCCCTATCAGTAGCTAAAATATCAGGTATACAAATACGATCTAGTTTTTGAGTTATGAATTTTTAAAGTTGACCAATTTAACATGGGAGTTTCATTTCTCCATGTTAAAGTAGTCAACTTTAAAAATTTATAACTCAAAAACTAGATCGTATTTGTATACCTGATATTTTAGGTACTGATAGGGGGTATAGAGGAGAACATTTTAAATTTTTTTCAGAATTTTTGTGAGAGGGATTTTTTTTAACATTGGTGGCGTTACCTTACCCTTAAATATGTTGATTTTTCTTTCTTATTTTTTCAATGCCATAATTGTCACAATTTGGTAATGTATACAAAAGGTGTTCTTTAAAAAAATAATCTTTACAGTAGCACCTCCTGCTTTAAGACTATTCAGACTAATTAATGTTTTTATTTTAAAGCAATGTTATAATGTTACTATCATTAAGTTTGAATTTTCATTGTTAAAAGTCTTTTAATTATTTTAATCCACATTATAGGGGTGATAACATTCCGGCTACATTGCATGCATTTCGTTATATTTTTATTATTTAATTGTTTTAAAAATAGTAATATATATAAATAAACTATAATTTTAATTAATTTCTCATAAATGTAGTTATATTCATGCATGCTGTCTTTTATTATTTTACACATTTTTCAGATGCAAATAGCATTTGTCAAGCTGTGCTGTCATAAATAGAGTTCGTAAAAATAGTCTTTCGACTATTTTTAATTTTGAGACTATTGATGTTTTTATTGCAGATGTCCACAGATCTCATGTAACTGAGCCAATAGAGCTAATAAAAAGAGAGACTATTTGCGACTATTTTCCTATTTAACGACTATTTTAGAAAATCTCGATTATTTTGCGACTTTTCATGGGTTTTCCTTGATTTTACGGTCATTTCCATGCTTAAATTTCCAAAACCTTGCATGTTTCTGTCAAACCATGTGAATCCTGAGTTTACACATTGTTGTTCGAGTAGTCTGTGGTGCCCTGCAGGACTATAAGACTAAATTCTAAAAAAAGTCAATTTTTCACTTATTTTCTTCATACCCTGCCTTCTTCTTCTTCCCCCCCCCCCCCCCCCCCCCCCCCCCCCCCCCTGGAAGACGAGACCAGACGACTAGTGAGATATTGCTTTCATGTCACGTTTTTGGCTTGAAACTTTGCATTACAATTTCACCGACTCCTAGACCCATATGAACTCTTAATTTATTGTTAAAAACCCAGTTTCATCATTTTTGGGCCGACTATTTGAGAGACTATTTTGCAAAAAATAAGCGACTTTTTAGGCGACTATTTTGTTAAAAATAGAGACTATTTTTGCGACCTCTAGTCATAAATAAACATACAGTGATATTTTAATTTATGTTGAATACTTCTCAAGCCAAGTATGTAATTTTTATTATTTAATTGTTTCAAAAATAGTAATTTAATATATATATATATATATATATATATATATATATATATATATATACATATATATACATATATATACATATATATATGTGTAAACTATATTTTAATTAATTTCTCTTAAATGTAATTGTATTCATGCATGCTGTCTTTTATTATTATACACACTATTCAGATGCAATTAGCATTTGTCTAGCTGTGCTGTCATAAATAAACATTCAGTGATATTTTTAATTTTGTTAAATACTTGGTTAAAATCACGTCAGATCAAGAAGGAAATGGAGGGGGTCAATAGATTTTGATGAATTTCACATATGTTACACATCTGACCTAGGATGATGAGGTTTGGATATTATTTTTTCAAATTTCGAAAAAAACCGAAATTCAAAAAAGTTTAAAAAATGAATAAAAAGGCCAATCTTGAGAGATAAAAAAAATTATATCTCAAATTCTGTTCAACATAAAATTACAAAATAAATTTATTTGAGTTTATAGTAGAATTGCTAAACTTTTTTTGCATTGACGATGTTGACCTTGAAATTTTATTAAGGTCAAAGGGTAAGAGGTCGAATTACAAACAGCATGTAATTTCATAGCAGGGCCCCTAGCTAAAAAAATTCAAGATAAAGGTTTTGAAGAGTGTTTATCTTTCTATAACATACAGCATTCAAATTTATGGTAGATTCAAAAATTTTGAAGTTACGATTTTTTTATTTATTATTCCGAGTTTTTTTTAAAAATTAAATTTTCGATTTTTTTTTTTTTTTTTTTTTTTTTTTGAAATTTGAAAAAATAATATTCAAAACTCATCAGCCTAGGTCAGATGAGTAATCTGTGTGAAAATTTTGACAAAACTTTATTTATTTTTTTCAAAAACCTCGGAATAATTAATAAAAAAAATTGTAACTTCAAAATTATCTCTCAAGATTGGCCTCTTTATTAATTTTTCAAACTGTTTTTAATATTGGGTTTTTTCGAAATTTGAAAAAAATAATATCCAAATCTCATCATCCTAGGTTAGATGTGTAACATACGTGAAATTCATCAAAATCTATTGACCCCTCCATTTCCTTATTGATCTGATGTGATTTCTCAAGCTAAGTATGTAATTTAATTTTCTGTGCAAGTAAATATAATTGTTAATTAATATTGTGGCTACTTTTTTTTTTTTTTAGTTTTTTTAGATATCTGCTAGATTTGTTTCAATTTTGATCATACAGTAAAAAACGTCACATGTGACGTCACAAAATCTCTGATTAAAAACAATAATAACATTCCTGCTCTTCTCCGAAAAGTTTACAGATTATTGACAAAACCAGAAATTATCTGCCGACTTCTCAAACTTATTTTTCAGACATTGTGACATCACATTCAGTGGTGGGAGAACATATTGGAACTAATTAAAACAAGGAATGTTTGAAAAAAAAACAACATTTGGAAATTCTAAAATCTTCAAAGATTTGATTTTGTAATAAAAAAAAATGTAGCCATGAAGTATTATTAACATTAATATAATATTGACAATGCCATGCAAAAAATTTGATGCATAATTAACCTGAAGTCATTTTTGCGTAGGAATTTCCAAGTATGAAATAACTAACTGGTTTTGTGTAAAATCCTGTTAGTCATTTTTTACGTGGCATCCTCAATATTATATTTATATGTGTGTGTATTATGACTATTATCTATAAATGTGATTTTTGTTGTACATTAAGTTTACCAAGTTACCCAATTTAGCCACCTAAAAAATACTGTTAGGAATGGTACCTGCATTCCGGCACCATTAATAGTTTAACTTGTTTTTATTGATTTTCACTCTCGGTATTATATTATTTTTTTTTTTTTTTTTTGTAGTAATTTTTTTTTTTTTTTTTTTTAGATATTCGCTCAATTAATCTTACGGTTTTAAATTTTGCTCATAGCTGTTAATTAGGTCTGTTAGTAAATTATAGTCTCAATCTTTTTATCAAAGAGTTTGATGAACCTTATGTTACCTGCATGCATATAAATATAAAACGTTCATTCATCATTTGATTGTACATTCTAAAACAACTGAATTGTGTGAGTATAAATAGTATAAATACAAATATTTATGTAAATATATATATAGTACAGAGTATTTTATTTATATTTTATACCAATTAATTAGAAGTTATGTATTATAATAAGTAATGTATTAAATGTCTGATGTAGTTTGATGTTTTAAATATCTGAAAAATTAATTTGATTTTAAATAAAGCAACTTCTAAAAAACAAATCAGGGCTTAATTATTCAGTACAAGTAATTGCCAACAAAAAAAATTATTAAGTAGCAATAAATTATATCTCGTCATGTTTTCCAATTAAATCATCAAATGATATTTATTATTTGATTATATTATAAATATCATTTCGACTGTACCATAAATGCATCTTAATTAGGCAATGATAGAAAGCTATATAATTAAAATTTTATTATATAATTAACAAATTAATGAAGGGTTTTAATAAATTATATCATTATATTTTTGAAATCAAACAATTATTATTTTTGTTCACGAAGGGTAATGTTAAAAAAAATCCCACACATGAAAATTATGATTTTTTTTTTTTTTTTTTAAATGTTCTCTGCATCCCCTCTATCAGTGACTAAAATATCAGGTATACAAATTCGAGCTACCTAGTTTTTGAGTTATGAATTTTTAAAGTTGACTAATTTAACATGGAAGTTTGATTTTTCCATGTTAAAGTAGTCAACTTTAAAAATTCATAACTCAAAAATTAGCTCGAATTTGTATACCTGATATTATTAGCTTCTCTGTGATAGGGGATATAGAGGAGAACATTTTATTATTATTTTTTTTTTTTTCATAATTTTCATGTTTAGGATTATTTTTAACATTGGGCTATAATTTACCCTTAATAGACTATATATAGCTACATAATATCTGCTGAATATAATGAGAATGTTGAGAGTTCTGTTTAGTAATCGATATGGATTTTTTAAAGAAGCTTTTTTTAATAAATTTTTCCTTTAGAATATATAAAAAGATTTTCACAGATAAAAAAAAATACATGATTTACTGATTAATGCACTGCATGATATGTAATATAAAATATAATGGTTTATTTAAGGGGAAGATAAGACACCCACAATGTAAAAAAAAAAAAAAAACAAAAAAAACATGACATGACATGAAAATTATGAAAAAAATTTAAATTTCTCTGCATCCCCTATTTAGTAACCCATGGATAAATTATATTTCTTCATGTAGTAACCTATCAGGTAAATTCGAGCTAGTTTTTGAGTTTTGAATTTTTAAAGTTTATCTTGATAAAAAAAAAGGATAGAAATAACCAGCAAGGCCTTACCGATCGAAAGACTCACTGTGGTCACAGTGCACTTGAAAGTTATTTACATTTTTAAAAAAGTAAATGCTGGTTATTCCTATCCTTTTCTTTTACCAAGATAATCACAACCTAAATGATTTATTTTCCTTAATTTAAAGAATTTTTAAAGTTGACTATTTTTAATATGGAGAAATGGAACTTCCATGTTTCATTAGTCGATCAACTTTAATATTAGGCTGCTGCAGACAGAAGAATACAAATTTTTAATTTATTCACATTAAATAGCAGTTAACTTAAATTTAAATAGTTACTTAAATTTAAAGGGATTTTCAGTGTCAGTCCCATGTAAAAGACTGTGATGTTCTGATCAAGCGGTTTTATAAATAAGAGTTTAATTGATGAAATTAGATACCGTTTGATCTGAATATCACCATCTTATACATGGAAAAGATAGAGACAACACCTCATCTCAGCCTACTGTCTTAATCCGTTTTGACCATTTTACCTGCTTGTCTATGACCTGGGAAAAGAGAAAGCCTTGGTAAGTGACGCCGTCTGACGGCTTATAACGACGGCAACAGCCGCCAGGTAAAATCGGCATTTATGCTGCTGTACAATTTGTTGCATCTGCGCATGCGCCAGGCAGGTAGGCAGGAGGCTGACGGCCGAAGCCGCCGTCGAAAGTTAAAAGTTGTCATCTCTCCCGCCCACCTTCCAGGCAGCCGGCGGAACACGGCGGACAAGATAAACGTCCTCGCTCAATGCAGTATATTGAACATTGACTCCGCCGTCAGACGGCGTCACTTACCAGCCAGCATAAACTAGCCTTAAGTTTGAAAATTATCATTGGACAGTGGCAACTATAGTCAAATCAGTATCATTATAAAAGACACTAAAAAATTAATAACTCATAAACTTTATCCGATTATTTTTTTATTGGGTAAGGTTAATAGTGTTAATACTATATATAGTAACTGTTCTTTATCTTTGGGTGTAAACATAAACCTTCAATTTAAACCATAGGAAATTACTGTTCACAATTATTGTTCACTTTTCAATGTTTTTATGTATCTGCCATGATATGGTCACCCTATCCTATCTTTGATTAAAAACATTAGTATTGTTTAAATTCTATAAAATGTGTGTAGGAGTAACTACATCTATAATATGAACGTTGAAAACATTGACATGGAAGTCTTTAAGAACTTCTGGAAAAAATTGGAATAATCATGGAATTTCATTGGAGAAAATTGCTATACACCCTGCTAAATTATTAGAAAAAATTGTTTATTAATTATTATAATGAATTGCTGCATTGAAATAGAAAATAAATACTTTTTTTTTTTCAACAGTTGCATGTGGATTTCCATCGATCTTTTCAAGAACGAAGCGTCAAGCCAATAACATCTGAGTGGTTGAAGAAGCCATCTCCTGCTCTGAGAAATAGGTATTTACTGTTTTCTCTTGCCAAAAGGGTGAAGTGCAAGAAATTGTTTAACTGTTTAAGCTAAGAGTGTAATACGGTTCTTGATTCCGGATAACGAAAGGTTGCAGAAGAAAACAGGCTGTAAATGCAAAATAAAGAAACTTTGTTTGAAAAAAATACTTGGTCCTTCCCTTAATTAATTTAAATTCATTGGTAAATAGATGCATTTATCACAAAACAACCTTTCTTGATTCTCTATCAAATTGATTTGTTTGTTTATGAGAATTTTTGTTGCATAAAATATTTTAACACATTTATCATTTGCAGCTCCCCGGCAGCAACACTTGAATCAACAAGTAATGGTGTGGCTCATGAGTCGTCAAGTGGTGCTGTGGCTCATGAGACGTCTAATGGTGCCGTGCCTCATTAGACATCCAATGGTGTCGTGCCTCATGAATCGTCAAGTGATGAAGATGAAATGTAGTCAGTGCAGTGATAGTTATTAAGCTTCATTAAAAAAGATTTCAGCGTCATGAGTGATAAAATTGTTGTGAAATATTTTGCAAGACATATAAAGTGATTGAGTCATTTTTTTTTTTCTTCTTTTTAATGAAGCTCTATATTGTCAAAACTATACTATGCTGTATGTGTATTTTATTTTTTTTTTTAAACTATAGCAATACAATCTATCTGTTAACAATTTATTCTGTTTATTGTTTAGTGTAAGTTAGCGCCCTCTCTCAGTAATTTAGTCATTCAGCTGTTTCTCTGGGCAATAAAAACCGGAAGTCAAAAACAGAAAAAAAGAGAGAGAATAGACATGGCGGCATGAAAGTGGTGGATCTCTTGTGACGTCGTCAGAGATGTTGTGTATTATAGTTCGTTTTATAATATAATTACATTAAACTTGTTACTCTTGTTATTGAAACTCTAGTGGATCCTGACAGCTCTAGTTAAGAAAGAAAGAATAAGTAAACCCCCCACAAGTTAACATCAGAAGCGGGATGACCAAAGATTTGGATGCATGGAGCTCTAGAAAATGTCGCGCGCCCTGTGTTCATCAAACTTCGTAGCGCCTTCGTGAAGCCACCATCGTACCACAGCCTCCAGAAATAACACATATCGTTCCAATTTGTTAATATAAATATTTATTAACATTGAATTTTGGTTAATAACTCTTGAAGTAACCAAAATAATGATAAATTATCAAATATTGCAATAGTTCTCTAGAGGGTGGTCTACATTATTGTGATGAATTCTTGTAATTTTGAATACAGTGTTACCAAAATTCTCTCGTAAAAGTCAGCCACTTTGTTGTCTTTCCCAGCACACTGTTGCCACGTTGGTGTTGCATAATTTTTGGCGCAACAAAGAGAACTCTAGGATTCAAATAATTTTAACTAAATTTTGAATGTTAAAATTGACCATCTTTAGAATAATTTTAACTTATTTTTGAATGTTTAAATTATAATAAAGATATTGATTTTGAGCCTAATCAAGCTCTCAATTAGTAACAAAATATTGGCAATTAACCATTGATTTGCTAATTTTGAATTAATAATTGCTGATAGATTACATCAGCATAGAGATACTAGATTTTTGTGAAAGGTACTGTTCCTGTTACTAATCTTTGTCGTAACTTTAACATGTACGGGCGGCGCCAAGCACCACCGCTCAGCGCACAAGACATTGCCTTCTTTGAACAAAGAAACGGAGACTCACCGATGGTTGAAATGCAGCGACGGGCATGCAGCCAGCCACTTCGACAGGGCCTAGACCCTAGGTCAGATGATGCTATCCGGAACTCTAGAGCGACGGCATCACCTGCTAGTTCCTGCTCGGGTGAAGTTGACTCGAATGAAAATGCAAGATTTTCAAGTGAGAAGAAAAGAAGAAGGAAGACCTGCCACAGGCAAAAATATGGTTTAGATTTGCAATAATTGAACAACCACTTTGTTTTTGCATTTAAGTTTAACATTTCATTTTTTTTTATTAAATTAAATCTTGATTAAATTATTAAATATTGTTGTGGGAACTCAAAGTATTATATTGTTCATATTGTTTCAGTTAGGATGTATTTTCTTTGATATTGCTAAGCTGTTCGTAATAAAAGTATAACGTAACGTAAATCTAAACGGCAGCAAAGTTTATAATTAGTTTTAAGTTTGAATTTTTGTAACCACCATTTAGATTTTTTGTTGGCTATCCTAGTTTGAATTCACAAACTATTTTGAAGTAATGTAACTTATATTTGCAGGAGCCAATGTTAACAATTTATTATGTTTAAAGTAAGTTAGCGCCCTCTCTCAGTAATTTACTCATTCAGCTGTTTCTCTGGGCAATAAAAACCGGAAGTCAAAAACAGAAAAAAAAGAGAGAGAATAGACATGGCGGCATGAAAGTGGTGGCTCTCTTGTGACGTCGTCAGAGATGTCATGTAAAATAGTCCGTTTTACAATATAATAACCTTAAACTTACACCTACTCTTGTTATTTAAAACTCTAGTGAATCCTGACAGCTCTAGTTAAGAAATATAAGAAAACCTCTCCCACAAGTTAACATATCTATTTAAGTGGAGTCAATGACATTAGTCCGAAAACAACTAAAAAAAAAAAAAAAGAAGAAGAAGAAAATAGTATTGCACCTGATATGTTGTTCCAGCCCATTCTCGTATTTTTTAAAGACTGAATTACTATTTTTCTTTCTCTATTAGTAATAAATATTAATATTTGAAGTGAACTTGATTACTTCTTGCTTTGGTATTTACTCGCGTAACATAAAAAGCAAAAATTGGCGGTTAAAAGTAAAGTCAAACTTTTCTTTAACACCAGGTCAAATTTCCTTATTAAAATCATTCACATGCGAGCTGAAAAGGTAAATAAGTAACTGTCATTATGATTTTTTACCTTATTTCACTGATTTCATTTGTAAATCTGCAGTATATGGGACCACAAAAACATTGCGTCAAGACCAAGAGACTGTTGGTGGCTACCGACGCTGGCCGTCTATTTCCAAGTTTTATTTAAGCGATTATGAATCGCGTCATTGAGTAAAAAAATACTTTATCTCAAGAAACATGGATTTTTCGTGTTGCTGCCATTGCTACCATGTAAAAATAAATCATTTAAAGATTTTTTTCTAAATATTTTTCGTGGGTTGGCCCTATAATATTTTACAGACACATTCTTGAGTAATCAAAGAAGGTTTTTCAACAATAAAAAACTGCAATTACGAAAAGCCATTTAGCGTTATCTCTACTTTAATATCAGTCATAAAAGAACAACACAGTTTGTAATTTGTTCAAAGAGGTTATATTTATCATCATCTGTTATCACAAATTTTGCTATCAATGTGGCTAGATTTTGTACAGTGAGATATTTAATTTTCTCACAAATAATGTTTTGTGCAGGCACTGGCCTTATATGTATATTTGCTGCTCAAAACATTATTTAATAATGACCATGATACGTACAACTATAATGACGAAGTTATTCTCTATTGTTATTTAATTAAGTCTTAACCTGAGATATTTGGACGAAAAAAGTCGTATCGACAGATGTTCTTAAAATCAATTTGGTAGACTTACAACAATGTACAACATACATGAAAAATTTTTATTGCAGAAATGAATAGAGGGTACCAAATTATGCTACTCTGGATTTTTTCAGATTTTTTTGAGACCCAGAACTATTTTTAAATAATTATTGAAAGTGCGGCCACACCCCCCGGAGGCGTCAATAGGCGTCCAGGCACTATCCTTTTTATTAAGGATTCAGGGGTGCCAACTGAAATCACAGGACTTTCAATAATTATTTTAAAATAGTTCCGGGTCTCAAAAAAATCAGAGTAGCATAATTTGGTGCCCTCTGTTCATTTCTGCAATAAAAAATTTTCATGTATGTTGTCCATTGTCCAAATATCTGCTGATATTTTTCAGATTTTTTGAACCGTTGGTTTAATTATAATTAATTTATTCAAATGTGAATTTCGTATCCTTTCAATGTTAAATTTTTCAATCAACATTATGCAAAAACGGCTCGAGATTTTTTTTAAAATTTTATATACATTAAAGGCTAATTTTTTTTTACTATTTTTATGAATGTTTTCATTTATTTTGAACCGCTGCGTTGCTCGTTCTTGAAACTAGATGAGCAATGTGGCAATTAACGCTCTCAGGGATTGTAGTCTCCTCCCATGCACTCCTGCCGATTAGCACTATACTAGGGCGCTACAGGTTGCCAAGTTTTTTTATGGTCTGACCTTGACAAACAAATTCTCAGGTTATACCTTAAATTGGCCTTATGGACGAAAACCGGAAAGGAAGCTGTTGTAAGAAAACTGCAAGACTGAATTTGCTCAAACCATAAGCGATTATGTTTTAGAAAATTCTCAATTTTTTAAAATTTATTTCATTCGATTCGTTTGCAGGGAAATATTCTTTGACTCCAAGCAGTAACTGAGATTAATCGTTAATGATAATTAATGTATGATCACGTGTATTTTATGTAAATAATATTTAATAACCTAGTCCAAACTTAAATAGTCAGTGAGTGATACTTTTTGTATGATAAAATATATAGGTCTAAAATTGGTCACATGAAGGACCATGAGGTCACTTTTTGGTCATCACAATGGGGTCTCACAGCAGGGACCATGTGGTCACAAATAAGTCGACAATCAAGTCCCACAACAGGGACCCGGAAGTCACTTAATTATAGGTCTCAACAGGGGCCTTGGGCATGAGGTTCCAATGTTGTCACTAATAGAGGTACCTTGGGTGACGTCACCTACTTCCTGACATTAAAAAGGAGGTGTACGTGTATTAGATGTCTTTTAGGCCCTAAATTAGGACGTCGTTTTGACCTACAAAAGACGTCCAAAGGACGTGATTTTGCTCATTGGGATTTTGATACATTTTTAATTGTGACTACCACTACATATATAAAGATTTAACAAATTAGATTAGGCTGTAAAAAAAAACTAATACATATTTATATATTTAATAATATTTAAATATAAACATATAATACAATAAAATATACTTACAAAATAACTCAAAATAATTTAACAATATTCAATTATTTTATACATTAAACTATAGCATATATGTGTATCAGCAGTATCAGCTCAGTTAATTGATACATTTGTGGCTATAAATATATTATACATATATGTAAACATTTAACAATTTGGAACAGAAAACAGCTTAATTTTTACTCCAACTTCGTCTGAACTATGGTATATATACCATTTAAAAAATATGTACGTATAATCTATGATGAATTCTTTAATGAATTTTCAAATAAAAAAAAAAAAAAAAATTACTGAGCTGTTTTTCCGAAAAAAAAAATTGAAATTTTTGCGGGTTAATTAATTTTAATTAATTCCCGTAAAAAATATTTTTATTTGAAAATTCATTAAAGAATTCATCATAGATTACGTACGTATTTTTTAATTGGTACCATTATATATATATAGTTCAGGCTTCCGAAACACCAACTTTAATTGAGACTCAATTTTTTGTGGTGAAGAGCTATTTGAGATGGAATTTTTTGGTTTTCATTTCTCAATAGAAGGCATGCATATGCAGGCCGGTTAAACTATTTTTAGAAAATAAAATATTCCAAAAAATGAAATCGCTTTTAATAAACATAATTAATATATTTATATATTATATATATATATATATATATATATATATATATTATAATTATATATTGTTATTAGACATGCATTTTATAATATATATATATCATATTATAATGGACAACATTATACATGAAAAAATTTTATTGCAGAAATGAACAGAGGGTACCAAATTATGCTACTCTGAATTTTTTCAGATTTTTGGAGACGCCAGAACTATTTTTAAATAATGGGGTACTGACCGGTATTTGAGTTGGCAATACTAATAGTAAGCAGTACTGTGAATTCTATGAAGAACGAGCCCTATTAGAGCATATTCTACGACAATTTGCTGATTTTATATGAATTTTTAAAACTTTTTTTGATGACGTCATAGCATTGAATCTTAAATGGGAAAATGCATCAGTTAACATTGCTAAAATGAAAAGTTATTGAGGTAGGAATTTGAAACCTTCATTATTGTGATTATAGCATACCTTAAAACCTTAATTGCAAATTAAGGTTTGATTACATTTCAATATTAAGTATGGGTTTTGGCAATTAATGTTAATTGATCTATTTTCCTATTTATATTTTATTTATTTATTTATTTATTTATTTATTTATTTATTTATTCACATTAAATACCAGTTGGTACATTGTGACTACATTATACAGTTATTTAATATCTGAAAACACAAAAAGAAATTAGTAAAACAATACATACATACAATTTATAATATACAAATAATTCCAATATATATAAAACAAAGATTATCAGAAATAAGAATTGACACGTTCATTATTAATATTTTTCTTGTGAATAGAATAACAATTCTTTTTAATAAGATAAGTAAACAATTGTGTCTTAAAAATTGATATACTTTCAATTTGTTTTAAAGAATCAGGAAGTTTATTATACAATAACGAGCTCAGAAGGAAATGATCTCTTTTAGTTTGCTCGTAAGCTCCATATTTTTTATGGATTAGGTTTGACTGCCTAGTATTATGTCCAGTAATATTTCTATTAATTTCAAACATAGAATAGTTTCTTTTAACATACATTATCATAAAAAAAATACAAATACTTGGAAAATTCAATATATTAAGTTGCTCCCATATTTTTTTACAACTTTGTCTGGCTTTTGCTTGAATCATACTTCTAATAATTTTTTTTTGGCAAACAAAAACACTGTCAGCATGGGCAGATGAACCCCACAATAGAACTCCATAGGTAATAATAGAATACACATAGCCATAGTATACTTTTTTTAACGTTTCTAAATTACACACTTTTCGTAATTGATTCATTGCAAAATTAGTTTTGGCCAGTTTCTTATTTAGGTCAGCAATATGTGTTTGCCAGGACAATTTGTCATCAATTATTATTCCAAGATATTTACAGTTTGAGACCAGTTTGATATTTGTCAATGATTCAAATTGTGTCTTAGTATTAACAGATCTATTGAACAGCATATAATTAGTTTTTAAATGATTTATTACAAGATGGTTATTGTTGAGATACTCTTCGAGAATTTTCATAGCAAGAGCCTGATTTTTTATAAGTTCCTCAAGATTCTTGCCAATAATAAGCAATACAATATCATCTGCATACAGAATAAGTCTGCAGACACCTTTGAGAGCTATTTCTAAATCATTAATAAATAGAACAAAAAGTAAAGGCCCAAGTACAGAACCTTGTGGAACTCCATGATTACAGTTTAATTTTTCTGATTTAAATGATTTTTGCTCACCTTTATCATTAGTATCACTTACAAAAACATATTGTGTTCTTTGGCTTAGATACGACTCAAAAAAAGATAGACAGTTTCCTCGTATACCATTAAACTCAAGTTTTGCAAATAATAATTTATGATCAACAACATATATAAAAACCATTGCTATATGACGTCATTTATTTTGAGAGGTTTCAAAAATTAATATAAAATCAGGAAATTGTCGTAGAATACTGTAAAAGGGCTTGTTCTTCGTGAAATTCTCGTGCCTTTTAAAATGTTGACTAAAACTTGAAACTTTTTTTTTTTGGTCATTGCAGTACCCCATTATTGAAAGTGCGGCCACGCCCCTGGAGGTGTCAATAGGCGTCCAGTCTCTACCCTTTTTATTAAGAATTCAGGGGTGCCAACTGAAATCACAGGACTTTCAATAATTATTTAAAAAAATAGTTCCAGATCTCAAAAAAATCTGAAAAAAATTCAGAGTAGCATATAATTTGGTACCCTCTATTCATTTCTGCAATAAAAATTTTTCATGTACGTATGTTGTCCATTATATATAATTATTAGTCTTTTATTAAACACAGAAAGTGTACATATTAACAGCACTAGAAACATACATTATAGAAAAACATTACAATAGAGCACATAAAACATACATACAAAACATATATAATAGTTACAGAATAATAGAACAATAGAAAATGATAATAAAACAATATAAAATAAAATAACAGATGATACTAACAGCCTGTTACATCATAATAATAATATATCATATATATAATCACATATATAAAACAAAATATGACATAGAAAATAGATAGAATAAAAAAACTTATTGCTTCATTGCTATTCAAAATCTATAGACTATATGAAATCTCCCCTGGCATAATCGCTAATAGGCTTAATTCTAGATTTACAGATATTTAAATGATATTGGCTACAATATTCATTACATAATTTACATACACAAGATTGTTCAGCTTTATGATAACCAGAAGATTTACAAATTAGATGGTGGAAGCCGTGAACAGCCTGGCGAGTTAAAACATTTCTAACATTGGATCTATCCAATTGGGGCAGACACCAATGTTTACATGTCATAGCATCAGTGCTGTAAAACTCAGGATTAATATCCTGAGCTTTTTGATTCCTGACAGCTATAAAATTGGAATATTGATCTGTCGTTGGAAGTTTAAACATTTCTTTGATTTCTGTAATAAAATAATTGGAATCTATCAGTTTATAGGCCAGTCTAGTTTCGGTAAATTTTGACAGACACAGTAATCTTTTAACAAACATGGCTTTTACTGATTCTAATTTATCAAAATCGGATACAGATAAATGAGGCCATACAATTTCAATACCATAAGTACCCATGTAGCACATTTGATCGGCGCAATATTCACCACAGATCGTTTTGATATCGCCTCAATATCAAATTCGACGTTGGTCCAATAGTGCAGCTGCAACAAACCTCTATGGCTGGACGATATTTAATATCAATGTTGCACCAACATTTAAAATAAGCATTGTTCGGATATTTAATTTTAATATCGTTTCAATAGTGCAGCTGCAACAAACCTCTAGGGCTGGACGATATTTAATGTCAATGTTGCACCAACATTTAAGATAAACATTGTTCGGATATTTAATTTTAATATCATTTAAATAGTGCAGCTGCAACAAACCTCTATGGCTGGAGGATATTTATTGCCAATGTTGCACCAACATTTAAAATAAACATTCTTTGATATTTAATTTAATATTGGGCAAGTGTTTGCTATATACAATATATTTTTTATAAATCTCAGGAATGGCCAACCAATATTGGCACAATATTGGATTCGATTTTGATTCCATAGGGTAATAATATGTACTTATTAACATATATTACATATATGGAGCTGCATGCATCATGGGGTTTTTTTTTTTTAAGACTTTTTCCCAAGTCTCGATGATGGAGTATATTTTTAATGTATAACACTTGTATTTTTATCATAGACTATTTGTTATTTCAATCTATATCTCTTTTTAGAGTTTCTCTTATTGTTTATTAATTTTTGATTCCGTTAACAACAGCATTAAAATATTTATTGTCTTAAAAATTCCCAGCATAATGGTTCTATTTAGTGTTTACTTTTAAAAAAAAGTACAGTGACTTAAATTAATTTTAATTTAATTTTTAAGTGTTTTTTAAATTGAATTAATTTTGCTGCCATCTATTGACAAAGTTAGAACTTATAATTGGTGCAATATTGGGCCAATATTTAGCCAATCCCAATCTAAATATTTCGAACATCGCACTTCAATGCCCACCCAACGTTGCATTGACATTGGGAAACTTACATACAATGAATATTCGGCAAAGTATATTGGAGCAACGTAATGAAATTAAATATTGTGCTGGAAACCTTAATCCAACATTGCATGAATATCGAGCACAAATATTCAGCAATATTCACATATCAATATTGTTTATATATTTATTACAAATTCCTATGATACATTGACTGTCAATCCGTAGCCAACATTCAACCAATGTTTAATGTTGACACTGCAGCAATATCAGAAAGCCATTATTGTACCGACATAAATATTTCAAGTATTGAACATCAATGCCCAGCCAACGTTGCATTGACATTGGGAAACTACATACAATGAATATACGGCAAAGTATCTTGGACCAACGTATAATGAAATTAAATATTGTGCTAGTAACTTTAATCCAACATTGCATGAATATCGAGCACCAATATTGAGCAATATTCACATATCAATATTGTTTGAATATTTGTTACAAATTCCTATATGATACATTGACTTTCAATCCTTAGCCAACATTCAACCAATGTTTAATTTTGACACCGCAGCAATATCAGAAAGCCATTATTGTACCGACATAAATATTTCAAGTATTGAACTTCAATGCCCAGCCAACGTTGCATTGACATTGGGACAACCACATTTAATGAATATATGGCTAACGTATATTGGACCAAGGTAGTGAAATTAAATATTGCGCTACCAACTTTTAGCCAACATTGTATGAATATTAAATGCCAAAATTGGGCAATGTCGGCATATCAATATTGTAAGAACATTGGCTACATATGGGTGATATCGTAGATTTTAAGCCAATATTCCCAATATCTGACCAATATTTAGCCGATAAAGTGTGCTACATGGGTAGCCACAGGGGCGACTTTTAAATTGAATAGTTTGAGCCCTGTTTTGACGGATAGACCAGACAGCCCTGAGATAGTGTACATAACAGTGATAGCGTTCTTACATCTTTCTGTTATATGTTTAGAAAAAGAATGCCCTGTCATTTGAAGTATTATGCCAAGATATTTAAATGAATTTAGAAATTCAATCTTTTGACCGTCACAATAAATTTCATCGTTTTTGCATAACGGTCCGCCTCTTCTAAACTTAACAACCTTTTAATTGGTTTTCTCTGTGTTAATTTCTAGACCATTTGTTTTGGCCCAGATGGATAGATTATTTAGCGCTTTTTGTAGCTTGACTTTGCTCTTTGAAATAATAGCAAGATCATCTGCATATAAATTTAGTACGACTTGATCATTTTCATTTTCACAGTTTATATCTTTTGTAATCTCGGTTATATCTGCAGTAAAAAGATTGAAAAGAAGAGAGCTGCTCGGGTCTCCTTGCAAAACTCCGTTAGATTGAATAATATTACTAGAACATGATAAGCGATCTTGAACACATACATAATTGATATTTAGAATAACAGCTAAGATATTCAAAATTTCAGAAGGAATTACTTTAAGTGACTTCAGCTTTTCAATGAGCAAATTCCTATTGACCGAATCAAAAGCTTTTCTGAAGTCTACAAAAGCAATATATAAATGACCCTTTGGCTTCTCCAATGCTAGTTTAATTTGATTATATACTGTGGATACAGCTTGTATTGTGGAACGTCCTGGCATAAAGCCGTATTGCTCTTTTGGAATAAGATAGTGGGTGGAATCAAAAAGCCTGTTTGCAATTAATCTCGAGAAGAGTTTGTACATGGTATCACCATGGATAATACCTCTGTTATATGAGTCGGGTGACATAATGTTACCCTTCCCTTTGTATAATACCATTAGGTAGGCGATCCGCCACAATTCCGGAATTGTAGCCGTTTCAATACAGAGGTTAAACATATTGGTGATTGTTGGGGTTAACGACTTGCTTACTAGCTTCAAATGTTCATTCGTAATAAAATCTGGGCCCGAAGCTTTATTGTTTTTTAGGCTTAATTTGCATACAATTATAGACTTCAAATTCATTAAGAGGAATATAATTTGAGTTACAATTATAGTCTCTTGTTAATGATAAAAGATTGAGAGTTTGGTCGGATTGTAATTTATTTGTATTTAAGATATTTGTAAAATGGTTTTCCCATTTGTCTATGTTAATTGGGCATGACTTAGTTGGTGGTCTATCTTTCCTAAGATATGTGTATGGTTCTAGCTCTGCGTCTTTAATCATTTTATCTTCCGATTTAATTTTAAATTCTAATTCTTTCTGTTTCAATAAAGCCTTATAACAGCTTCTTGCCTGAATAAATTGCTCATGCAAATTTGGGTTTTTGAATAAATATAATTTGCTGGCATGAAATTTTGATAGAAGATCTTGCCTTGATAGATAACATTCGCTATTAAACCAGGGTTTAGATACTCTTTTATTATTTTTCTTTGCAATAGTAGAATGTAGAATGACATTAGTAATTAAAGTATTTAGACTATTTACATCTTTATTATTGATATGAGTAATTATATATGGTATCACCATAAGTATAAATTTGGTCATTATAATTTCTAATATCAATTTTGTTTGAATAATTTGATCTGTAAAAAAGTTTTTTATTGGGAGGATTGCTAGGGGTAAATTTTAAAATAATTTCACCGGGTAGATGACTCTTTAACAGTGACGAGTTTGTCTCAGAAATAATGACATGTTTTATTAATATAAAATTTTTAGGTTTATAAAAAAGCAGGTCGATTGTACTTGAACCATTTGCGTTTACAAAATATATTATATAATATATTATATTATATATAATATATTATACATATATTAAGATATTACGTCGAGTGACTCCAATGTACGTTATACGTACGTCGTACACGTGGCCCATTTTTTATTATTAAAATTTTCTTTATTAAAATTTAAAATTCTTATCCATTATATTATATATTTATGTATAATCTTAATATCCCATGCATGAATCCCAGGGATCGTCATAAAGTTAGTGCGCCCCCGTAATAAAAACTGCTGGATCTATTTGCATCTGGCGAGGATTGCTGTATAAATGCTGTATATGATTATATAACATTGTAAAATCATGTAAATACTCAATATCAGTATAGCCACAGCATAATTTTATAGAAATGATACAACACCATAATTAGTTGTCAAACACTTTCGGACAAATATAAAAAAATATTTCCGGCCGTGATGTCCCGCGTGCGCATATTTACAAAGTCTACGGTCTGATCGCAAAAGTTCTTTTCCGACAGCTAGGTGGCGACACTTCTTACCTGTGGGAGTCGCTGATTGGCTGCGAGGAGCGAGCGCGCGAAAAAGAGAATTGAGAACGATTTAAAAAAGTATTTAACATTGTAATTGTCCTATTTTATTAAAACAAATTTTTAATTTTCAGCTAGGACATAAATATTAAATAAATATATTTAATTATAAATATTAAATTGTAAACTAATATTGATACGTTAATAAAATAAAATAGCAATTAACTTTTATTACTATAAATAAATAATATAATATATATCAAAGTGGAAAAAAAAAGTAAGTGGATCATACGTGATAAAAGCAAAACCTGAAACCAAAACTATCACGTTTCATTTTTTCCCAAGATTTGTTGTGCCAATTGCCTAATTCAAGAAAACAAAATAGCTTTTGTATTGGGTGGATACTGAAATTTATAATTGTAAATTCAGATGACTGTTTTTTTTTTTTTTAATTATTTTATTGTTAATATTTTTTTATTTTTACAATGCATTTCATGTAATTTAAATTATATATTTATTTTCAATTTCCTTTCATTAATCTTATACGATTTGTTGATTTTTTACATCAGCTTTCGTGTTGAACCTTGGCGCCACAGTATAAAATAGCGATATTCAGTTCCATATGGAACTGAATAGCGCTATATAGCAGCATTCACTCTTATCATAGACCCGAGTTTCGCCTTTTCTATGGATATGGAGAGTGAATGCTGCTATATATGGAACTGAATATCGCTATTTTATACTGTGGCGCCAAGGTTCAACACGAAAGCTGATGTAAAAAATCAACAATCGCGCGCGACCTTGAAAACTCACCTAAATGCTTATACGATTTATAAGATTATAAGATTTGGCACAACAAATCTTGGGAAAAAATGAAACGTGATAGTTTTGGTTTCAGGTGGTGTCAGGTTTTGCTTTTATCACGTCCGTATGATCCACTTACTTTTTTTTTCCACTTTGATATATTTAAATTTCTCTTTTTCGCGCGCTCACTCCTCGCAGCCAATCAGCGACTCCCACAGGAAAGAAGTGTCGCCACGTAGCGGTCGGAAAAGAACTATTGAGTGCGTTTGAATTCACGGGCCAGCCCGGGCTGGCCTGGGCTGAAGCGTTTTTTGTCGTCAAGTGGGGCCAGCCCGGCGGCCATTTTTCCTCCTCTCATGACGTCACTTCCTGGCTGGCCCAGGCTGACGCGGGCGGACTCTACAGTGCGCCTGAGACCTAGCGGACAGACTGGGAACTAATTATGACGACATTATGACGTTTCATACCAGGCGATCAAGGTCACCGCCATTTTACCCAGCCCGGGCCAGCCCGGGCTGGCCCGTGAATTCAAACGCACTCATTGCGATCAGACCGTAGACTTGAGTGCGTTTGAATTCACGGGCCAGCCCGGGCTGGCCTGGGCTGAAGCGTTTTTTGTAGTCAAGTGGGGCCAGCCCGGCGGCCATTTTTCCTCCTCTCATGACGTCACTTCCTGGCTGGCCCAGGCTGACGCGGGCGGACTCTACAGTGCGCCTGAGACCTGGCGGACAGACTGGGAACTAATTATGACGAAATTATGACGTTTCATACCAGGCGACCAAGGTCACCGCCATTTTACCCAGCCCGGGCCAGCCCGGGCTGGCCCGTGAATTCAAACGCACTCTTTGTAAATATGCGTCCCGTGCCCTAGCTAACCGCCCTAGCTTCGTCTGATGAGTGAAGGTGGGAGTGGGAGATGATTCAGATGAAAGTGAGTTTTTTTTTTTTTTTTTTTTGGTTGGTAGTGGACGAGGAATACTATTTTTCGATACCCAAAATTATCTGTCGAGTCAAAATCAAGGTTGGCTTATTTTATGAGTGAAGAGGTGGGAGTGGGAGATGAAAGTGCGTTTTTTTTTTTTTGTTGGTAGTGGACGAGGAATACTATTTTTCGATACCCAAAATTATCTGTCGATGAGAGTCAATCAAGGTTGGCTTATTTTATAATGGCTAAATTTATCCAGGTTAAGCCTCCGATTTGACCAATGTTAACGGGCTTGGCCAATCAGATTTAAGTATTCCAGCTATTCCAGGACCATAGCCCTCCACCAGAGGGCTATATGCCAGGACCCATCGTGCCGCGAAACTTTGAATGCGCCCATGATGCAATGCTATTTTTGAATTTTCGCGGTGCAATGGGTCCTGCATATAGTCGAAAAATGACGCACGAAATACGCACGTGGCTTAACCTGTATAGACACAGTACAGGAAAGATAGTAGCCAAACTCCCATACCTGCGCTACGGGGGAGCTGAAGTCAATTTTTGACACTTTTTGAATATTAATTGGGTTAAGAGCTTACTTTTTTTTTGTAAAAAATACTAGATTTTTTTTTCTAATATTTTAGTGAAAGTTTCACTGTGCTATAGCTTTAATAATTTCCGAGTTAGAGCAGATTATAGTTGATTCTCCTATACCCTATACCATCCCCTACGATAGTAAAAATATATCAGCCTGATATCAGGAAGTGGACAGAAGAAACCTGACATCATGCAGGCTGGCCTGATGTTTCCCGGACGTCTCCACCTGATAGTTCCCTGATGATTTCCTGACAATAACGCCTGATGGCTACCATTTTGGACTATAATAGATAAAAACACATTTTATTATTAGAATTAAATTAAATAAATAACACTATCATCATTAACACTAAATAAAGAATCAATAAAACAAATTGAAGGAAATTTAAATACAAATGCGATGTTGTGCAGCTAGGAGCTAGGTGGCCTTTATTCTAGCTGGCTCGACTGTTGTCCCATATATGGTCCACAGCTATAGGCAGCAAGACGGTGGATTTTCTAATATTTCAGGCCTCAGAGTCCTAAAATACCTGCAGCAAAAGACACCCCACATAGTATATTACCCCCAAAACAACTTATAAGCTAAAGAATTATAGTTTAATTACCATTATTTGTTGATTTTCTCCTCTCCTGAAGTAGCTGCCATTTTTCTATCAACAAACCTTTCTCCTTTGATGCAACAATGGTGCCGCCTAGTGTTAAAACTTATAACTAATGGAGCCTGACACTCCCCTGATACCCCCTGATATCAGGCTGATATAGCCCTGATGTCCCCCTGATATCAGGCTGATGTGACCTGACATCAGCCTGATACCCCCTGATATCAGCCTGATACCCCCTGATATCAGCCTGATACCCCCTGATATCAGGCCTGATATATTATTATCGTAGGGGATAACATTGCAGGATGCCCCATTATTTGGTCGTGCCCCTTTCCTATGATTTTAACATTGCGGCGGACAAACATGCCGTTGACGCGAGCAGTTTTCGACTTCGATTCTAACATACGACTTTCTCTACTATCATCTCTATACTGTGTGTATAGAGCCAACCTTGTTTCCGATATCGTGCTAACCAGGGAAGCTATAATAGAGACCTATGAGGGGAAGTGACACGGATAAGACCCATGTATATTATTAGTCTTTTATTAAACACAAAAAGTGTAAGACCCATGTATAAGGCAGGGCTATTCTCCTATAATAGAGGGTATACGCGCCACTGTCTCTGTATTATCTCTGGTCTGGCTTATGGCGCTAAATACTGAATTCTGATTGGCTTAAAAGTGGTCATTTGGAATTGCTCTGATTGGCCAAAATAAAGTTGTTGATTTTTTTCTAATTGGCTGAAATTTTAATTGTTGAAAATTTTCGAGCGATATCATTGGTTAAGGTAGAGATAATACGGATCAGCTGGCCCAATGCTAAAAAAATCCCATTCATAAAAATTATGAAAAAAATTTAAAGTGTTCTCCTCTACATCCCCTATCAGTAGCTAAAATATCAGGTATACAAAAACGAGCTAGTTTTCGAGTTATTAATTTTTAAAGTTGACCAATTTAACATGGAAGTTCTATTTCTCCATGTTAAAGTAGTCAACTTTAAAAATTAATAACTCGAAAACTAGCTCGTTTTTGTATACCTGATATTTTACCTACTGATAGGGGATGTAGAGGAGAACATTTTAAATTTTTTTCATAATGGGATTTTTTTAGCATTGGACCAGCTGATCCGTGTTATCTCTACCTTAAAGAATGTCCACTTTTCAACCAATCAGAGAGCTGCAATAAAAAAACACTTTTTGCCCATAATTTAATTTTAAAAAGAGATTTTTTATATTATGAAAATTTTTTAAAAAATCATATAAATGGTAGAAATGTAGAAATTATTGTTATAAATTGTTATATTTATTTATTTATTTAAAAAATAATAATTATTTATACATGGACCAAGCGCAAATTCAACAATATATAGGAAATCGCAACTGAAAAAATCAACAAACTCTGATCAGCCAATCAGAAGCGTCCAACTTTTAATGCTTTTAAATCAATGATTTCACTGAGTGAATGTCTCCATCGTCTCAAAAATCGTTCTTTTCACCCTTTAAAACCCCTAGGTGCATATCATGGTTAAGAATGTAAATCCCATGATACAACTATAATAGATAGGTCCGTCAGCCCTACGAATTTGGACTGATCTGCGCATTTTGGCCAAAAACACCCAAGGTGACGTCACGTAGTGAGCTCAAAACAGCTGTTTTGCTGCACGAGGGGCCCCTACCCGAGCAGAATTTTTGTTCAACATTAGCGAGAACGTTGCTTTTTATCTCATCTCAAATTTGATATTTATTTGCAATACTACAAGCCAAACCGGTTGCAGTAACGTATTAAAAGAATTTTTAAACACTGCAATTCGCAAGCAATCTGGGGTAGAAGTTCGTATCTTTGTTCATAAAGCATACAAAGTTGCTATTGGCTGTGCGCAGATTAGTCACCTAGCGTTTGCGCAGCTTCATTTGGATTCAAGCTTTTTTATCATGCACACTTCGCAGAGCCACGCGCAGTAGACTACTAACATTTAAAACTCGTTTCTGCGCAGCTTTTCTAAGCCGTGGCTATTAATTTACGGAAAACTCTATAATAGAGCAGAAAAAATTAAACGTATGCACCGTGCGCATGGGACGGCCCTGGTAAATCCTCTGGAGCTTCAGAAAAAGTATCGAAAAAATCGATTTTAACATTGAGTTACTTTTATTAAAATTTTTATTGAACACTCTTACAGTGTACATATTACATAAACATAAAAAACATAAAATCTTATATTATACACACAACATGACAAATCAATAAATAATAACTTATACACATATAAATGATATATGACATTAAAAATTATTGAGCTATATATATAGGAACATAGAAAAAACAAATATTAAAAAACACAATTATAATTATTACTTGGAAATAATAATAATAATAAATTAACCCGTATAAATCATACATTGTAACACGAATCCCCTTAGCGTCCCTTCCTTAACAATGCCGCACCCTATCTAGGACTCGGTACGCAGCGGCGAAACGCACCGGGGCCATGTTACTGCATATCCCCAATATTAACCTCTAGCTACGTCACGCCATCACGGGCGAGACAGGCAAGCTCTGTGGCAGTGTAACCGTCCGCGGGCAGAGGACACCGCCTGATATTTACCATTTACCTTCCTGCATGCTAACCAGATGGCCGAGTATCGCTCTCGACCGGCAAGCTGTGACAGTGTAACCGTCCGCGGGCAGAGGACACCGTCTAATATTTATCTCTACCTGCCTGTTATCTGGTCAGTGGTCGCGATATCATGAGCGACCTGCAAGCTGTGACAGTGTAACCGTCCGCGGGCAGAGGACACTGTCTGGTATTTACCTTTACCTGCCTGTGTAGCCCGGCTGGTAAAGTCCAGTCGAACCTCGAAGTTAAAATTGAAGATGAATACCCAGGTTAATTTAACAAAAATCTAGAGGTATGGTTTACCATTAATTTATTCCGAAGTCAAAGTATACAGTCAACTCAAGATAAAATTCTATGATGTAATAACAATGACCAAAAATTAATATCAAAAATAAACTATTGCATAATAAAAACATGGCACACATATATCATTGATTAATTAATTATAATATTTGCATATTATAATTATATAAAAGATCGAGAGCACGAAAAACAATACAGTAACAGTACAATTTAATAATTATTACATTGTGGAATTTAACAATTCAAGTTTGAAGTACTGGCAAGTTACCGGCTTTCACTTTACTTATAGTCCATTACGATAAGACACTTGATCAAAATCAGTTATGACCTAGGCTAAAGTAAAGGAGGACCTACAATGTTAAATCTAAACAACAAAGAGAAATAACAAGGGACTGATCGCGGTCGTACAAACCCTAATTACTCTCGTTGCTAAGTTCATCGTACCCGTGGGTAGAAACTCAGCGAAGAACGAAAGCGGTCTCATGGTGACTGACACCTTGCTCTATACGCACGCTTTGGCTTTCGAGGGGTAGTCCTAGTCTATCCGCGGACCCTAGCAGTCCGTGACTGCACGACGCAGTGACGTTCCGTGGCCGTGCAAAAGCTTATATACCCTAGGCGGGGGTGGGGGTGTTGCTGGCTGCGACCTGTTGCGCCACCCAAGGTGGCTGGATAGTAAGGTGGGGACACGGAGCTGCTGCCCCCTCGCGGCCAGTGAGGAACTACAAAAAAACAGTTGAGGATCGCGTTTTTGGATCCAAATTCATCCGCGAAAAATTCAAACGATGGAACTGGAAAAGCCATCAAAAGTCGTATTTACAGTATAACTGTGGGTAAAATTGTGATAGAAATAAACTCTATGTTAAATTCTGAAGAAGATAGACTCATTTTAAAAGAATTTTAATGGTTCATCGGCCCGATGTTCATGGATTTCTATTACACCGTTTGAATTTTTCGCGGATGAAATTGGATCCAAAAACGCGATCCTCAACTGTTTTTTTGTAGTTCCTCACTGGCCGCGAGGGGGCAGCAGCTCCGTGTCCCCACCTTACTATCCAGCCACCTTGGCGCCACCAGCAGCAAAAGTTAAAAACCATTTTTAAAACTGATGCCATTTTGTTGTAAAATTAAATAATTTAAATTAGTTGTATCACGGATATACAACTTGGAAAATACCTAAAAACACAAACTCTCTCACTTTTACAATTTTGTCTACAACTACATTGCATTGCGCTCACGAAATGCCAATATTTAAATATGTCACAATATTATGAAAAATGTTCGCATACCAAATTGACCGATATGGACGTCACTTCTAACACCATGTTTGCATACAAAAAATGCCGTCCCACAAATTCTACTGCTATCATATCACGTCAAATAGCCTGCAGTTAATATAGAACGCGATAAAAATAACTGCTATTGACTTTATTAATTAGTACAATAATTTGAAAAATGGCTTGGGCCGCCAAGCATTGGAAATCTTGGAGACGCCATAAATAAAAACCTTGTCCAAGATATTTTGGCCCAAACAAAACTGTGACAATTCGTTCGCACAATAACTTTGTAATAAAACTACAAAACTTATATGCTAAAACTTTACCTGGTTTAATTTTCAGTTATTAATTGTAAAAAATCATGCATTAAAATTGTTATCAAAATTCTCGCACTGTTTGGTGCAGTTTTGCATGTTATGATTGTTACGCATTTTCACCTTCAGTTTTCTCGAGTTGTTTATTGCGTTGCGCATAACCGGCAAACTTTCAAAAATAATTTTCTATGAAACAACAATCGGAATTTATAAAATTTGATTTTTTACTTTTATTTTAACAGTAAGGGCCATCCATGGTCCTTACAACATTATTAGCTAAATATGCTAAAGAATATATTCGTTTTGGACAAGACAGGGCATGATATGTTTCACATTTTTGACCACAAAATTTACAAACACAGTTGTCATCGGTTTCATGGTATACAAATTTCGTACAAACACGGTGATGGAAACCATGCATTGCAAACCTGGTTATAATATGTATCTGTCTTTATATTGACAGTTTTGCCAGTTAGAATTTACAAATGCTGGGGTAATATAAAAATTGGGATTTATCTCCGAGGCTTTCAAAATTCTGTTTTTCATAAAGTCATTGAAATTTGGTGTACAAGGAAAATTGTATTTCTTCTGAAGTTCTGACACTAAAAAATCTTGATCGATAAGCTTATACACAGAGATGCAAAATTTCGCGCGAAACATGGTGTGCGAAACTTTCGCGAAACTTTCGCGCGAATATTCGCGAAACTTCGCGAAAATTTCGCGAAATTCAAAAAATGACTGTCACAATGCGATTTTTAATATATTTATCAAAAAATTAAGAAAACAAGATAAAATGGCCCCTTTCTAACCTGTCTATCCTCAAATATGTGTTAAATGATTTTAAAAATAATTAAAAGTAATTTTTAAAATTAATAAAAAAGAATTAAATTTTTTTATAATTAATAAATTAAATTGAACTCTTTTTTAATTCATTTATGCAATTAAACCTGTCATTAAAGCAAAATTAGGAAGAAAACGGGTATTCCTTAAATACGATTCGAAAAAGTAGAGCGGGAAATTCAAATATATCAATTTCGCGAAGTTTCGCGCGAAACTTTCGCGAAACTTGGCTTGCGAAACTTCGCGAATATTCGCGAAACTAGCGAAATTTCGCGCGAAGCTTCGCGAAGCGTTGCATCACTGCTTATACACCATGCAGCCTTGAGAATGAAAATTTGGATACTGAGAGAATTTAAGCCTTTTAATAAATCTTGACTTTATTGATTCTAAGCAGAGATGCAAAACTTCGCGCGAAACATGGTGTGCGAAACTTTCGCGCGAATATTCGCGAAATTTAAAAAATGACTGTCGCAATGCGATTTTTCATATATTCATCAAAAAATTAAGAAAACAAGATAAAATGGCCCCTTTCATGACCTGTCTAACCTCGAATGTGTTAATTGATTTTAAAAATAATTAAAAGTAATTTTTTAAATTAATAATAAATAAGTAAATTCTTTTATATCTAATAAATTAAATTGAACTCTTTTTCAATTCATTTACGCAATTAAACCTGTCATTAAAGTAAAATTAGGAAGAAAAACGGCGTATTCATTAAATACGATTCGAAAAAGTAGAGCGGGAAATTCAAATATATCAATTTCGCGAAGTTTCGCGCGAAACTTTCGCGAAACTTGGCTTGCGAAACTTCGCGAATATTCGCGAAACTAGCGAAATTTCGCGCGAAGCTTCGCGAAGCGTTGCATCACTGATTCTAAGATTTCAAAATCGCCAACTTTTAAATAAGGCCAAACAATTTCCAGTCCATATATGTGGCGACTGGCTCTCAGTCTTAAGATGGAATAACTTAAGGGCGGTATTTACAGATAACAGAGGTAATTTGGAAATACCGTACGTAGGAAGCGGCGAGAGCTGCCTTACACGGATCCGGATGCGCATCTCGGATGCATGAAAAAAACGCGTGCATCCGGTCCCTGTTTTTAACACATTCGCGAGGTCGAGGATAGACAGGTCATGAAAGGGGCCATAATATCTTGTTTTCTTAATTTTTTTATGAATATATGCAAAATCGCATTACGACAGTCATTTTTTAAATTTCGCGAAATTTTCGCGAAGTTTCGCGAATATTCGCGCGAAAGTTTCGCGAAAGTTTCGCGCACCATGTTTCGTGCGAAGTTTTGCATCTCTGGACAAACGGCCGTGGCGCTTTTCGGAACTAATTTAGGCTCGACTCCTCGTAAGAATAACATTGTCATATATTTGGAGGCAAATATCGCAGGCAATATTCATTTTAGAACGAAATGCACTTGAATTTCTAATAAATGAAGAATTTGTTTATAAACTAGTATTTTTTTAAGAATTTTAGGACCAACAGTTTAAGCGTGGTTAATTTTTTTGTTAAGACACAGCGAAGCGGATGACAACGCCGCTAGAGCCTAAAATAGTTCCAGATTTGCCGCATGGCGCTGTAGCGATTACATTCGTCGACGCATTGGCGTACCGTTGCTTATGATTTATCTCCTTCTGTTATTTTCTTCCATAGAGTTAAAGGTGAACTGAAGGGATTGCTTTTTTTTTTCCCTTTAGGAACCTTATATTACCTATCCCATCCATCTGCACTAATTTTTTCATGGCAGATACTTATTGTGCTGCTGTAGGACAATTAGTGAAAAAGTGAAGTTGTGACGTATCAGCGACGGTTGGTTGACTTAAAACTCACCGCGGTGAAAAAACACACGAGCTACCGCGAGCGACCGCGGAAACTGCCGAGGGAGCGGCGATCGGCTCGCGATCGCCACTCTCTCGGCAGTTTCCGCGGTCGCTCGTGTGTTTTTTTAAGTCAACCAATTAACCGTCACTGATACGTCACAACTTCACTTTTTCACTAATTGTCCTACAGCAGCACAATAAGTATCTGCCATGAAAAAATTAGTGCAGATGGATGGGATAGGTAATATAAGGTTCCCTAAAGGGAAAAAAAAGCAATCCCTTCAGTTCACCTTTAATATTAAATAGAGAGGCTATCCGGTAGGTGGCGCTGTAGCCTCGCCGAGCGCGGTTCCACTAACTGACGTTTGAAACGGGCGTCTATGACGTCACTATAGGCACTAACAATGTTAAATTTGATCAGTCAATACTGCGCTGAATACAATGAATAGTAGCAAAATAAGCATAACAACAGGTTAATGGGAATTGTAATTGTAAGCAACATTTATTTGGTAGACGTTATATGAAAAACGAAGTTGAATAAAAATTATAAAAAAAATATCCCTAAGTCTATTGGAATTTGACGCCTGTAGGCTGGTACAGCGAACAGCTGCTATAGCAGCAGCTGCATCACGTGATCACAGAGAGCGAATCAGGAGGCTATAAGAGCCAGGGCGTCTGTGTCGTCAGTCGTCACACAGAAATGCAACTCTTGCAATGAAATTGACCAACACACTATAACATTAGGAAGCTAGAAAGTCGCCCCCCCTTGTTTTCTTCATGTTTACAATGCAGATGGTTGCGCTCGGTCGCCATCTTACGTTGGAGATTTGCCTCAGTAGCTCTAATGCTATTGGTATAGAGATAACCTATCCATACATACAAAATCCTTGGAAATTTTCAGTCCGCGATACTGCATGTGGGCTGCCGGCTGTGGCGCTGGGCACGAGCGTTGAAGATCTTGAAGGACTTGAAGATGTCGTCATGTTTTGATTCTGGCAACTTGTCATTTCACCATCCCGTTAAATTATTTTTGGAAGTGTTGCATTAAAAACTGTGTCATTGGATCTCATCGTTATTTTAACCGTACAGTAGACCGTAGATGACTAATTTTCCAGGTCCAAGAAAGGTCTTAATTTGACTGCCATCATTAATTTAGTTTAATTGCCATTGAAATTAACATAATTAACTCCCGAGGTTAATCATGAAGCGCTCATCAGATACGTTATTCCGTGACATTTATCAATTGCCATATTCAAAAAGCACTGGCAATAAACTATACAACAGTTGCAAAGGTTGGTCAATACAGTATAAATATTATTATATTTGTTATAATTATAATAATTACTATATATTTATATATATATATATATATATATATATATATATATATATGTATATATTAGTCATACGTATGCATATATGCATACCTATCATATATCATACAGTATCATATATATAATATATATGCATACAGTATACGTGCAGTTCAGTACATACCGATATATACGCATAATTATACTATATTACAGTATCATACTGCGTGTATGTATAGTCATCAGCATAACACAATTACAGTATTATGTATACTGTAAATGTGTGATGCATGCGTACTGTACGGTATGCAAACTATATACAGTCTATATCCTAACTTTTACACATGCTACAGTTTAATATACGTGATACAGTATATGCATATAATTATATATGTATATATATGGATGAATAATAGGTGACCTGTCCTTACACTGATCCTCGCCATCTGTGAGTGGCGCTGCAACTTTTTGCAACTTGCAGTTCAAAGTCGACCAATCACTTGACAGCATGACGTCATGTCGTTCTAACCCATCAATGGCTGCTCTGTGGTCAACCAATCGCAGAATCGCTTGGCAGCATGGCGAGCCGCGTTGGCCCGAGGTAGTTGTCTTTATCTCGCTAGTATTTGGAATTGAGCAGTGCTAGGGTGAAAACAATTGCACTGAAGCAAACTAGAATAGTTATACCACGTTTTGGCAGTGAAAAATGTAAACTTTTTATTTTCTTTCGTACCTAACTCGCGGTTCACAAATTTTTCCCCCATCTTCGCAATGTATTATTTCGTTTCTACATGCTTTGACCGTACACGAAGTTGCAGCGCCACTCGCACAGATGGCGAGGATCAGTGTAAGGACAAGTCACTTATTAATAATAATATTTATCTTAAAAACTGGGCTATCACCCTCGCTGATGGTTATATATATTTACACTTCACACGATCAACACTTAACTGTGCACCTGTCAACTAGCTGTGTGTGTGTTTTAAAGGGACGTTGTGCAATAATCTTATTGTTCCATATAAAAAGTTTCCTATTGTCATACCAAAATAAAAATAAATGACACTCCGGTTTTGAACAGTACCAATACAGTACAGTAATTGAGATCAATTAAATAAATGTGAATATATAGCCTTAGGCACCGGCAACATTGCACAGAGAGTAGCAGGTAGAGTAGTGAGAGGAGGAGTGGAGGGAGCAATAATGAGAGATATGCTGTGCGGTGTTATAGCCAGTGCAAGCGACGGAACGTGACGTCGCACGTTCCTCCACTCATGTCAATTGTTGCACGCTTACACTGATGCACTTGGGACAGCTCAGCATGTATTTGTACTCTGTTAGTAAGTAACTTTTGATTAAAGAATACTTGCTTTTATAGGGTATTCTATGTCCAGTGGTGAAAGTAAGCCGGTGCGCACCAGTGCGCCGCACTGGTAAGACATTTGACGTCAGTGCGGTGCACTGGTAAAACACTGATCAAAACTTAGTAAAAAGATTGAATAATTTTTAATAAAATTAATAATATTTTCAGATTCGAAGAATAAGTTACATTGTAAAACATTATACATGCTTAAATAAGGAATGAAAATTCTTATACTTCATAATTGTCTCACAAAATCTTTAATTTTCTTTTGAGTTAAAAAGTTGGTAAAGAAAATAATTAAATCAACTATTTACTTTAATTTTATTTTTTTTTTTTTTCACTGTGTAAAAAATAAATAATATGAATTAATTATATGTGATATGAAATGAAATTGTTGCAGTAAGTGCTGCAGTGAACATTATTTAGACTACTGTAGCATATAAATATTAATAATAATAATAAAATTAGTTACAGTATCTTCTACTGTAAATGCTTTTTCAATGTCGAGCACCCGTTTATTTTTTATGTTATAGAAGTAGTTTTTAATACTGTATTTATCTTTCTCAATTTATTTAAATTTCTAAAGGCTTATTACTGGGTCTATTGTTTTATCTTCAATTTATATGAAGAAATATTTATTATTTATTTCAATATTTATTTATTTTATTTTTTTAATTCTTGAATGACTAATCAAATTAATTAAAATAAATTTAAAACAATTTTTTGCTGATGCGTCTTATAAATATACTACACCACGAATTTTGTTATTTTTTTTTTTTTTTTTTTTGTCTCATGGCATTTATTGTACAAAATGAACACATTTTTAATCAATTTTTAATTTTAATAAAGTCAGGAGGCAGAGGGGGGCAGTGCCTTCTCTGGCCCACATACCCACCGAGGTGTAGGTAGTTTAAAAGGTCCATTTACGCAAGATATTAAAAAAAAAAAAAGTAGGGCAAAGGATTCGGGATCGAGGAGGTCAGTGCTAGATTAATAAAATTAAGGAACATTTTAAAAAATTCTTTATAGTAATGATTATTTTAGAAAAAACAAACAGAATAAAACTTTAAATTTATTCTAATATATTTTATTTTTTTTTTTTTAATCGTTGGTTTGGACATGTTGAGAGAATGGGTGATGAACGAATTGCAAAACAGGTGTTTAAAGGTACTGTACAAGGCATGAAAGGATTAGGTAGACCTAAAAAGGTTTGGTTGGATGTGATTGCAGAATGTTTGAAGAACAGAAGTGTTAAAAGTACACAGTGTAATAGAGAGTGCAGAAGGCAAAAGAGTGTTATAAGTATTTCTGAAGCAAGTGGAGTATGCAAGAATCGAGTGTTTTGGAGGGCAATTTGTAGACGGCCGAGGTAATAATGCTGCTGGCTTACCCCGTAAAGGGATATGGCGTCATGTTATGTGTGTATGTAATAAATTTCTAAAGATTAAGTGTCACAAAAATTTAATCATGTGCGTGTGACTCCAGCATTGCAATCAAGTAGTAAAGAGAGTAGCTAACTATAATGCAGCAGCTATAGGGGCCTAGATGACTGCACGGTTAAACCATATATAATATGTCTAGATTTTAATTCTTATTGATGCATGCCAAGGGGGAACAATGGCCACAAGATCTAGATTGAGTAAATAAAAATTAATTTCCCAAACAAATATATATTATAAGCATTACAATTTATGAATGTATAATAACAAAAAGAATTCTCTTGTCTTTTTGAAAATTTTTGTTTAAATAATTTTTTGGTGCTTATTTAAAACATTAATTTGAATATTTAAAAAATGTAATAAATTAATGATTAAATGTAATGATTAAATTATAAAGCAATCCAAATCGTAAAACTTAACTATAGTATTTTTATAATATTAATACTGCTGAAGATCAAAGTCATCAAAGTGCTTTGCAAATCAATAGAGATTTTCTTTCATACTAAATTTTTTATTAGAACAAGGAATATTTTTTTTATGAATTTAAATCAATTTTAAAACAACTTTTCACTGTATGAAAAATTATGCCACGCCCCTTTTCCCCAAAAAATAATGCCTCCTGCAGGGTTTTTGGCCCTTCAGGCCTCTATCTGAGGCATACTGGTAAGAGATTGAAACTGCTTTCACCACTGACTATGTCCCTTTAAGTGCATCGTGTGAAGTGTAAACTATTAACGAGGTTTGTCAGCTATTCTATATGTGTGTATGTGTGTGTGTGTGTGTACGATTGACATCATGTCCTGATTAAAAAATTTATAACAAGCTTAAATATGTTTTGTGTACAGTCGAAAAGCAATAAAGAAATTATTATGAAATTACACACACACACACACACACACACACACACACACACACACACACACACACACACATATAATATATATATATATGCAGCCCCCCCCCCCCTTTCCCCCCTGGATCCGCGCCTGCCCACTCGACCACCTGTTTGATCAACCTCTCTCTCTCTCTCTCTCTCTCTCTCTCTCTCTCTCTCTCTCTCTCTCTCTGTCAAAATAAAAAAATATCATCCAGCCTGCGAGAAAGCGTACATTTTTAAGAAAAGCACCAACAGCAGAGCACTCCGATGTAATTAAAACTAAAGCAAATATGTTAACATTCTTACCTTTACTACAATATTAAAGAAGGTTTTCTGATGAGGGTTCATCATAAAATAAAGGTATTTGATTCTTACCGGACTGTTTCCACTCGTCGATTATGTTGTAGAACATCGAGAAACTTGAGCACTGAACTATAATGTTAATGTTTTTATTATTATCACTATACACTTCAGGTTCACCTGTTTTCTTCATAAGCTTTCGGGAATCATCTGTTCCCATCTCGGATGAATCGAGCCTAATGATTCATCCGAGGATGGGAACAGATGATTCCCGAAAGCTTATGAAGAAAACAGGTGCACCTGAAGTGTAGTGATAATAATAAAAACATTAACATTTTAGTTCAATGCTCAGGTTTCTCGACGTACAACAACATAATCGACGAGTGGAAACAGTCCGGTAAGATTCAAATACTTTTATTTAATATGTATAAATATTGTTAGTAAATAATTTTTGTGTGCAAAGGCCATTCATATTGAAAGAAAAATTCTATTGGACTCTTATCTTTGCTGGTTTGTGATGTTATCCTCACTGTTAGCAGTATGCTGTAATATATTCTGCGCTTCACGATGATTCTAGAGTCAACCACCTACTTCCTCAGGTGATCTGAGACTATTTTTTGCATACAAGATTACTTGAGGCGCCGCAGATCAAACGGGTTTAAAGCAGCAGATGAGAGAGCATAGTACACTCACTAGTTTGTGACACAAAAACAATTGGATGATTAATAACTCTTCAAATTGTCAGTTCGAGCATTCTGAATCTTTTGATTGGCTGTGCATAAAAACTAGCTAATGTGCCAAAATGCCCTCGTGAACTTAGTATCAAGCATGTAGAACATTGTAGCAATGATTCCGCTGTAAAATAATCTTTTTGCATTTTTGTTTCTGCTATTAAATTAACAGTGCAGCAAGAGAGAGAGAGAGAGAGAGAGAGAGAGAGAGAGAGAGAGAGAGAGAGAGAGAGCGAGAGAGAGAGAGAGAGAGAGAGAGAGAGAGAGAGAGAGAGGGTGAAAGTTTAACAGGAGGAATCATGCATTTTTAAAAATATTATCTTCAAAGGTGTTATTTATGTGCATTTATTTTCCATGCACCATGAATCCAATGTCTTAATAATATATTTTTTTTTAAGAGATAGAGAAAGAGTGTGCCTATCTCTCTCTTCCTCCCTTGTGTAAACAATACTAGAGTAAATGATTCTTAATTCATTCATTAATCATTTATCCACAGGCAGCAGAGATATGTTGCAACGTATGACTTTAATGAAATCCATGCCTGTTCATCGTGGGTGTGTTAATACGCTGTGCTGGAATTCTACTGGGGACTGTATTTTATCAGGATCTGATGATCAGCGATTGGTAGTAACCAACTGTTTCAACTATAAGGTAAATAACTAAAATTTCACTGATCATATAAATTTGTGTATAAAATTGTGGTGTTACAAAAAGAAAAAAAAATGCAATTAACTCAAGAAAAATCCCGCAAAATTTTTAATTTCATATTTTGCTCTACATTTTAGCATTTCTAATCCAAGCTCTAGGTCCAGATTTCTATCTGCATTCAAGTTTGAAAAATTATTAAAAATGAAAAGTGGATAGTTTCAACATATTACTAAAACTGACATGAATAAATTAATTCATATTTATTATTTATAATATTAACTAACCCAGCTCTATGATGTAGTAGTTAGAATGATTGTCTTTTGTCCGAGAGGTCCCTGGTTTGATTCCCGAGCTCGGCGGACTTTTTGTGACTTAGGTGATGGGTGTCTGACTACTTTATGATTGAGTTGGTAGGAGGAAGGCAGCTAGAGCTAGGGTGGTTTGTAAGTGGAATTTGTGTGTTTGACAAATGTGTCCCATTTAGAAATGGTATTTTAGTATCTGGCATGCAGAGCTCGGTATTATTAGGAGCCTTAGAGAGCCTGTTGAACAATGTTCAAAAAACCATTGGTCACAACAATACTTAAATATTACCAACTTTTATTTTATATTACATAATGTTTGTTTGAAATAGTTAAGTAAATGTTTGCATCAACAGGCGCAAACATATATATACATATTGTAATACTGTATTAATAGGCATACTTTCCTGTTTAGGTGGTAGCGGAACATAAGACTAGTCACCGTGCCAATATCTTCAGTGCTAAATACCTTTCTGATAACTATGACAAAAATGTTGTATCATGCTCCGGCGATGGCATCATTCTTTTTACAGGTTATACTTGCATTTTTTTATATTTACTTTTTATATGCATATATTTATGTACAGCAATAGAGGCTTCAAGTGTTCCCCGGCGGGAAAATATTCTCCATAAACCACCATGCTAGAAAATTTGAATTTTTCTCAGTAACTATTAAAACTGTTAATTTGAATTCACCTCCTACACCCCTTTTTCCCTCCCCGTTTAGGGATCTTGTGATAATGAATCAAGAGCTTATTTTCCTCTAAAATTTTTATTTAATGCCAAAAAAGCAATTTCGATTTTTTTTTTTTTTTTTTACATAGGTTTAGATAGGACGATGGGAACACCTCAAAATTAGCTGACTTGAAGCCTCTATAGCCAAATAATAATCATAATAATAGTAATAATAAAAAGACAGAGACACTTCAAGTGAATGAGTGTTAGAGTATCCATTTATCCATTAAGCTTGAGGTCTCACTATAGTGAGACCTCAAGCTTAATGGATAAATGGATACTCTAACACTCATTCACTTGAAGTGTCTCTGTCTTTTTATTATGTGTTAATACTGTCAAAAGCAACTATTAATCAAAGCACAGATGAAGTGAATCATAGTATTCCCCATTACTTTTCTGTTGCCTCGTATGCTGTATTTCCATTTTATGCTAGATCAAGCATGGCAAGATCTTTTAAAAAGTACTCTAGAGCACTCACTCACTCGAAGTGTCCCAACCCTTTTGATCATAACTGTACAATATTTTAAAACTATGAAGGCCTTGGTGATTAATTAATGTAAGTTATTTTAGTGTAAGGTCTGTTTTAAACAGGATAGGAAGCTGGCCTGTAATGATTGATTTACAAAACTAGTCCTGTTAAATGGACCGCATGATAGCTTTTTATTTTCTATGTTAAATAATAGAACTATTTAAATATGTATGTATGCCTGCCCTAGAACACATTACTGACTATAAGCCTTTTAAAATGCAATGACCCTTTTTTTCCCCGGGGATACCACAGAGAAAGATAGCATGTGTGTGTGCATAATATTTTTCTAGTTATTAATTTTTGCATTTAAGGTTTAACCTGAGAAATTTGGACGAAAATTTCGCTACAACAGATTTTCTTCAAATTAATTTGGTGGACTTACAACAATCGTCAAATTAGCTCTGAATTTTTTCGGAATTTTTTAACCGTTGGTTTAATTATAATTAATTTATTTAAATGAGAATTTTGTATCCTTCCAATGTTAAATTTGTTAATTAGCATTGCAAAAAAACTATACAACAGATTCTTTTACTTTTTTTTTTTTACTAAAACCTTATTTTTTAGACTATTTTTCTGAATTGTTTTCATATATTTTGAACTGTGGCGATGATCGTTTCCTATATGTGATGATAAATGTGGCAACGTTCTCAAGGACTGATGTCACCACCCCCTCCTAAAACATTATTCGCATTCCAATGCAAACAGTGTTGCCACTACAGCCACGCCTCTTGACCTTGACAGACAAATTCTCAGGTTATACCTTAAGTGGGACTGCTGACTGACCTTAAGGGCCCTCACAACTGGCTGTAGAAGTGAGAAGGGGAAATCAGTATTACATTTTCAGTGAAGCAAAATAACTACATTAAAATACTTTATACTAGTTTTGCAGCTTACAGGGGTTTAGTGCTTCTATTTTAATGAAAAAATTAGAAAATTAAAATTTTAGAGATTTTTCCAGTTTATTTATAACTCCATTAACCTTCTTTCAGTAGTTATCTGAAACTGTTTCCCAAACTTTCTACGTGTTGCTATTTCTATTTCTATTTATTTATTTATTTATTTATTTATTTATTTATTTATTTATTTATTTATTTATTTATTTATTTATTTATTTATTTATTTATTTATTTATTTATTTATTTATTTATTTATTTATTTTTCATTGTTACTTTTTAAACAATGGTTAACAGCAGCATTTTTCAATCAATATATCAACAAAATTATTATTCTGCTATTTTCTTTGTAGATATGAGCCGTGCAGGTGAAACTCAGAGTAATCAATTTAACTGCCACTATGGAACTACATATGAAGTACAGACGTTACCAGGGGACCCACACACCTTTCTTAGCTGTGGTGAAGATGGCACTGTGCGTTGGTTTGACCTTAGGCAGAAAACTAGCTGCCTTAAACCAGACTGCAAGGAGGTGAGACATTTGTTTGTGTGTGTGTGTGTACTCAAAACTTAATCTCGTATAATATTTCTCTCAATGATCTCCTTTATCCCATTAAATGTCTCTTCTATCCTTGTTATCTGAATATGAATGCTATTCACCTTTTGTGTTCTTTCCTGCCATATTGTAGGGCACAAGAGGACATAAATTATAGGTGCTGCAAAATTCAGAGTGTAATTTAAACCTATGTATATTTATTGAAAGATTTATTTTATTTATTTTTTTTAATTACTCTGAACTTTTTCTGAGTTCATATAAGTGGTAATTCTTATGTATCATTATAAGGAAAGGGGAACCATTGAGGTTGGATGTATTAATTTAAGGAAAGAAATAGGAATAAACCAACAAGCCTTACGATGATGAGATGTCCCTCAGCAGGTGAATCTTGTTAGCAAAGATGACACAAATATTTACAAACACATTATTGAACGTTTCGACCAACATTTTTTTGTTTTTCAATCTGATTGAAAAATGCCTCATCATCAAATGTTGGTCGAAACGTTTCAATAATGTGTTTGTAAATATTTGTGTCATCTGTGCCAACAAGATTCACCTGCTATGGACATCTCATCGTGGTAAGCCTTGTTGGTTTATTCCTATCTCTTACATAATTCTTATGATCATTATACTTTTATAATTCACAAGCTCATAATTATATTGATATTATAAGTTGGTACTAAATACTAAAAGACAAAGTTATAAACAGCTCACCGTGAGACAACCCTGCCATACTAATCAATTTCCTCCTACCTGCACTCACTCTCTTAGCTATCTGTTTTTCCACCTACACTTCTGTCCTCTTGAAAAATATATAGTTTTTAACTCTATTTGTGTATCTCTGCTTTGCAGGACATCATGATCTCATGCCAAGGAGCTGTAACTGCTCTGTCTGTGAGCCCAGTAAGGCCTTACCAGCTAGCTATTGGCTGCTCAGATAGTACAGTGCGTATCTTTGACCGCCGAACCCTTGGCACAAGAGCCTCAGGTAATTAATTATCAATGAAGCCAATGTTTTCTGTGTTGCAGGTTCCTTTCTATAACTTGAAGTATCTTACACCAATAAATTAGTAAATCAATTGGTAAATGGTATATAATACTCATTGACATGAAAAATGAAGTAAAATCAGAAGAAGCTAAATACTCTATAACAAAAATAACTTTCTTTACATTATATAGATGAAGGTTTTCACGGTGCAATGTATGTTGATTGCTAAGAACTCTTTCAGAAAATCCGTGGCGGGTGTTGTTCTTCTTGTGACGTTTCGCCTGGAATGTTCAAGGCATCTTCAAGTGAATGAAGATGCTTTGAACATGTGAGGCAAAACGTTGTAATGTTGTTATAACTTATATATGTATACAGTATATGTATATATATACCGGGGACCTCTCGGACAAGAGTCAAATGCTCTAACCACTACACCAAGGAGCTATGTGTATGTATATATATATATATATATATATATATATATATAGTATTAGTCACATCCATCTCAAGTCACGAAAAGTCTGCTGTATTCGGAATTTGAACCGGGGACCTCTCGGACAAGAGTCAAATGCTCTAACCACTACACCAAGGAGCTATGTATATATATATATATATATATATATATATATATATATATATATATACATAGCTCCTTGGTGTAGTGGTTAGAGCATTTGACTCTTGTCCGAGAGGTCCCCGGTTCAAATTCCGAATACAGCAGACTTTTCGTGACTTGAGATGGATGTGACTAATACTAGTTGAAGGAGTTGGTAGGACAAAGGCAGCTTATGGCTGTCTATACTCCGCTGGGGTGATTAAGACCGTAGAATGTTGTGCAAACAGCATAAGTGCCTCACTTAGAAACGGTACTTAATTGTCTGGCGTAGTAAATTTCCATTTAAGTATTTGTCGTCAGTAGATTTTTATATGCTTTCTTTGTTGCTGTAATGTCCAAAAGTTATGAACTTTTCAAACTTGAGCTAATAAGTAATGTGAATATTGCTGGTTGCAGGAGGTCCTACACAGGAAGGTTCTCTGAGACCATTGTGCTCTTTCTGTGCCCCAGAGCTAGACAACATCTCATACCGCATCACCTCTCTCAAATTCAGTCCCGAGGGGGATGATGTTCTCGTCAGTTATTCCTCAGACTATCTCTACCTCTTCAGCATCAAAGTAAGAGTTTTTAATTATATGTACCAATCAAGTATGTACATGTGCATACTGTTACAATTAATATTTACTGTTCTATCATAAGAAAATTGTACCCAAGTACTATATGATGCTTCTAGCAATTCAAAAACTACTTCACTACTTCATAATTTGTTATGATCAAGTGAGAAAATAACCTGAACTTGCAATGTTTGAATGCCAGATCCTCATATATCGTCCCTCGTCCACAATAATGTGCTATCTGCTTCCACTATTTCGTTGCAATAATGAGCTGTCTGCTCTTTCAGGTGAGCGCAATTTTGAGCCTTATTTTATACCAATTTATAGCTCAATATTGCGTTCATCTGAAATAGCAGACAGCTCATTATTGCAACGAAATAGTGGAAGCAGATAGCTCATTATTGCGGACGAGGGACGATATTTTACACTGCGTATCGTCTGCTGTATGCAAGATATTCATCTTCCTTTAGTAATACAGCTAACTGTTAGTTTATGGCTTTGTGTATGGACTTTCTTGCAAAAGGTACAAAAATTACTTGCATTTTCAGCTATATGCTACAGAAAAAAAGGAACACTAAAAACAATGGGAACAGCCAAATTTCTTGAACATGAATGTATATTTACAATTTAATGGTGTCTAGTCTAAATACTAAAAAAAAAAAAATTAAGTGGACCCTCATGTTATTATTTTTCCTGCTTTGAATCAATACAGTATACTGTACCTGATTTTTTTTTTTTTTTTTTTTTTTCTTTTTTAGGACAATTAATTAAAACAACGCTATGCGTGTATATTAGGTTTGACTCGCCGCTCGTTTTAGAGAGAGAGAGAGGGATTTTTTTGGCTTGATCAGCTAGTTTTTGCTAGCAAAATCGTCACACAAATGATACATTTGGTGCGCCACTCTCTAGCCATGGACAGCTGTTTCGGCCTACTGGGCCTCATCAGCATGGCGAGGAGAGAGAGGCAGCAGCTCCCAGCCAGGTCTACATGAGAGCAAGACTATCGAGCTACTGCCAAAGTAGCAGAGTTCGCGCGGCCTTTTATACCGGCGATCCGAGTCTCGCAATTATAGCGCGACTCTTCATTGGCTGCTACTTTGTGGGCGCCAAAAGTTTAAATATGTAACGCTATCGCAGCAAAAACCATTGACAAGCCAGGGATCTGAAATAAAAGGTAGAGATAGTGGGATTTGATAGAGGGTAAAATTGCGAGACTCGGATCGCCGGTATAAAAGGCCGCGCGAACTCTGCTACTTTGGCAGTAGCTCGATAGTCTTGCTCTCATGTAGACCTGGCTGGGAGCTGCTGCCTCTCTCTCCTCGCCATGCTGGTGAGGCCCAGTAGGCCGAAACAGCTGTCCATGGCTAGAGAGTGGCGCACCAAATGTATCATTTGTGTGACGATTTTGCTAGCAAAAACTAGCTGATCAAGCCAAAAAAATCCCTCTCTCTAAAACGAGCGGCGAGTCAAACCTAATATACACGCATAGCGTTGTTTTAATTAATTTTTCTCTTTTTGCTGGGTCACTGACGGCTAAATGCTCGAACTATCTCCCTTCCCAACAAATCTTTTTCTATCATATATGTGTTTCTATCTACTTTTAAAAAAATAAATATCGCTTAGTTCGATTTTTTTCAAATAATTAAATAATATCGCTAGTTCGATTTTCTCTTCCTTTTCCTTCTCCTGTGTTGTCCATCTTTTACCCTCTATCAAATCCCACTATCTCTACCTTTTATTTCAAATCCCTGGCTTGTCAATGGTTTTTGCTGCGATAGCGTTACATATTTAAACTTTTGGCGCCCACAAAGTAGCAGCCAATGAAGAGTCGCGCTATAATTGCGAGACTCGGATCGCCGGTATAAAAGGCCGCGCGAACTCTGCTACTTTGGCAGTAGCTCGATAGTCTTGCTCTCATGTAGACCTGGCTGGGAGCTGCTGCCTCTCTCTCCTCGCCATGCTGATGAGGCCAAGTAGGCCGAAACAGCTGTCCATGGCTAGAGAGTGGCGCACCAAATGTATCATTTGTGTGACGATTTTGCTAGCAAAAACTAGCTGATCAAGCCAAAAAAATCCCTCTCTCTCTCTAAAACGAGCGGCGAGTCAAACCTAATATACACGCATAGCGTTGTTTTAATTAATTTTTCTCTTTTTGCTGGGTCACTGACGGCTAAAAGCTCGAACTATCTCCCTTCCCAACAAATCTTTTTCTATCATATATGTGTTTCTATCTATTTTTAAACAAATAAATATCGCTTAGTTCGATTTTTTTCAAATAATTAAATTTTTAGGACAATGAGAATTTATTATACCACTTTAACATATATATAATAACATTAAATATCTTATTGCAGTTGTTATAATAACATTAGGATTCCCTCTCTGATTCTGTATTAATCTTAACAATTTATTGCTTTCTGAAAATGCACTTGGCTTCCTTTCAGGATCTGAGCAGTATTTCACTGCGTTGTAATTTCGATCTTTTGGATTCTGCACGAAAAGCTGGTCCCCGAGTGGCTCCTCCTGTGAAACGCTTGCGTTTAAGGGGAGATTGGTCTGATACTGGGCCTAATGCAAGACCAGAGAGAGAGGGGGGACGTAGAGGAGGTAAGAACTGATACTAAACTTCACTTTTCTAGATGTGGAATCATTCAGTCATGATAGTGGTTGTATAATATATATGCTTATATGCAATTACAGAACCAATTGCTCAAGTGAGACCAACTTTACAAGCAACACTAATGCAACGAATGACTGATGTTTTGGCAAGAATGCTCAATGATCCAGCTACAAGAGCAGCTTTAAGTGGTGCTTCTGAAGAGGCACACTTAACTCACCACTCTGAATCTACTCCTGCTGCTTCTGCTGTTGAGGAAGAAGCAGAGGATGAAGAGGACGAGGCAGAAGAAGCTACTGAGCCAAGTGACTCAGAACCATTGGCAGCTTCTAGCTCCTCGTCTCCACCACCATTGGCCTCCCTCACATTACATACACATATTCCTGTGTTGCCTCAAACGTTGCACCTTCCTGTGGAAGCAACACAGTCAGGGGAGGCTGCAATAGACTTATCTACCCCAAGCCCAGCCCAGCCAGCAGTTAATTCGGCACCTGACAGTGAATCTCCTCAGTTCATTTCCAATCTTCAAGATAGACTCAGTAGCATGAGGGATGGGTTTATTGAAAGGCAAGTTAAATAAATCAGTATCATTCTTTTCATAGTCATATTTTCTAACCAATTAAGCATTCCTGGATCTTGATTAATATGATCACACCCCCATTCGCCTATATTAAGATCCTAAAATATACGGAAGGCTTCCCCCCCCCCCCCCCTCCTCCCCCAGTAAATCAGAGAGCTAGGGCCCCTTAAGAGCTGAACCTTAATAAATCTAAAGGAATTTAAAGGGAAAACAAAAAAAAAAATATGAAAAAATAATACTCATCAGATTCTTAAATTTTAATTTTTTTTTTTCTTTTTTAATTCGTCTCCGAAATGCATCTTTAATTTATTTATAAACTGTATCCAATATTATGATTATTTAATTAAGTATACTATTATATTATATAATCAAAATATTGCACATATTATTTGATCTGAATAATTTAGATCAGCAATACAGTTTTTATTTTTAATACCAATTTTCTATGAAACAATATTTTTTATTCTGCTTTTCTGTAATACTTTAAAATCTTTGAATAAAAAAAAAAAAAAAATAATAATAATAATAAAAAAAAAATAAAAAATAAAATCATGCAAAGGGTATGCTTGGTATAATAATTTGTATGAACTTTACAAATTAATGAACAAATACAAATAAGAAAAGCATAAAAATATATCTGACAAAAAACCTTAATGACTTGAACTGGATCCAATTATTTAATAAATTTCAATTAAATGGCGAAATGCATGAAGGTTCTGAATCAAATATTAAGTTTTTTATATTTTTCATTTTTAGTATATTATTTTGTCATAATTTTACCCTAAAAAAAGGGGTGTGTTCTTAATAAAAAACCACGCCTGCGACAGACACTTTGCCCCCCCCCCCCCTCCTCCAGTGGACTATTTTTTAATTTCATCTCGAGAACTAACCTCCCTCCCCCCCTCCCCCCTTCCCCTTGAGCAAATCCTGGATACACTACTGTAAAGGATACAATATGCTAATTATACTTTTTTCCATTTTTACCAACACTTGTTATCATGAACCTTCATATTTGTTGATTTGTTGAAATTCAGTTTGGGTAGTATGATAATTTAAAATAAATTTCCAGAAGTTATAAATTTCATTTCTATCTTGATGCTATAGTGATTTAACTTTTGGTGATTAATTGATGGCTTAATTCATACAATATATTTGTTTTATAGACCTTTCATCATCCTCTTCTCTTTCAAAAATGTTGTGTTGGCATTAATTCAATAATAAATTTCCATGCTCTTATTTCAGGCATCACTCTGAGCCAGCTGTTAGTCTTTCCTTCTCTGATGTTGGATCCTCTGCTGGTACCATCTCCCTTGGAATTGGCAATGAGATTGGGCGCGAACTTCCACAGTCAGGGCAGTTGCCAGCAGCCACAGTCGAACCATCTACACCTTCGACCTCACAACCTGAGGCATCTTCCAGTGGCTATCAATCACAAAGACCTAATCATATTGGTGAGCAACCAGTTTCTTAAATACTGTATGCACATTTATTGAAAAATTACCCAGATTCATGCTGTAGGAAACTTATAATGTGTATAATGTTATGTTACTTTATTTATTTATTTATTTATTTCTCATGGTAATTTCTCATGTAAATCTTCTGGCAGATATTCAGCAACAAAATTTAGAATGTCCAACAGGAGCTGGACACTGTATGATAAAAGTAACCAGAAAATCTCAAGAACAAAATGTACCTATAAAAGTAAAAAGGAGCTGGAATTTCAAAAAGGCGGACTGGAAAAAATTTACATCCATGTCCGAAAAAATGTTAACGGAGAGTATTATTACAAACAATGTAGATACGAGTACCTCAAAGTTGGTCGAAGCAATTCATGAGTGCGCAGGGCAAGCCATCCCTCGTGGGAAAGTAAAGAAATACAAACCTTTTTGGAACGAAAAACTATCAAGACATGCAAATCTAAAAGACAAAGCAAGAACAAGGGCACAAGAATCACAGCTTCAAGAAGACATGGTCAAATTAAGGAAATGCCAAGACGAAATGACAAAGTGTGTTATAGAGAGCAAAAGATCTAAGCTCAGAGAAGAACTGTCAACTATTGACTATAAAAAAGATGGTGCAAAAGCCCACAGATTCTTTTCATCTTTATGCGGCAGAAAACAAAAACAGGTAGAAAGAAACGAACCACTAACATACAAGACCAAGACCATGGTTGATGATAAAGAAAAAGCAGAAGCACTTTGCAAATATTTTGCAAAACAAAGTAAAAAGCTCAAAAAAAAACATATTAAAGTAAGGAAAAATCCCTATGTAAATGGCTGCTACAAAGCTAACAAACCATTTACAATAAATGAATTAGAGATTGCAATCAGGAAACTGAAAAACAAAAAGTCTCCTGGAATAGATAACATCCACCCAGAATTTCTCAAACATTTGGGCCCAGTTGGGAGAAATACTTTACTAAAATTAATAAACCTTACGTGGAAAAATAACATACCTGATAAGTGGAGGAAAGCAGAGATAATTCCACTTCTTAAAAAAGGAAAAAATCCACAGGACCCAGGAAGTTACAGACCCATAGCTCTCACAAGTATTTTAGCAAAGGTGGCAGAGCATATGGTGAATCAAAGACTAAAAAGTTACTTGGAAATAAATAAAAAATTGGCACCGGAACAAGCAGGATTTTGATCACACCGAAGCACGACGGACCAAGTAACATTCTTCTCACAAAAAGTCAAAGAAGGTTTCAATAGAAAAGAATCAACACTAGCTGTGTTTGTAGATTTCAAAGCAGCCTTCGACACTGTGTGGAGACAAAAATTACTGCAGAAGATGAAGGAGCTGCAGGTACCTGTAAATATACATAGATGGATAAAGAACTTCCTGAGTCAAAGATTTATACGAGTAAAATTGAACGACAGTAAGTCCAAGTTTAGACAAACCAGCACAGGCGTTCCGCAGGGGGCGGTGACTAGTCCCTTGCTGTTCAATATACTTATTAACGACCTGCCACAAGAATTAAAGAAAATAGCTGGAATACAAGTACGTATGTTTGCTGACAATGTACTTATTTGGACAACTGGAAAAGACATAAAAGAACTTAACACCATAATGAATAAAGCACTAAAAAAGCTAGCCGAATGGACGGATGAAAATGGTCTCACCATAAATACAGAAAAAACTACCTTTGATTACTACAGCCTAAAAAAGAGTGCACAGCCTGACATAAACCTGAGTTACAAAAATATTCTACTGAAACAAGTGCAGAATCCAATATACTTGGGGGTGACTTTAGATAGAAGGTTAGGCGGAGGGACCCACATGGAAAGGAATGCAGACAAAGGGAAAAAGAGACTATCACTAATGAAAAGGGTAGCTAGCGTCAAATGGGGAGCGGACCGTGAAACATTAGCCACAACATATAAGACGTATGTTAGACCTGTGCTAGAATACGGTACTGAACCTTTTATCACTGCAACAAAATCAACAACAGCAGTAGTAGATAAAGTGCAAAACCAGGCCCTCAGAATAATTAATGGGGCAGTGAGATCAACTCCTATTACATCTATGGAGATTAATGCTAACATAGAACCACTACAAGCCAGAAGAGATAAAGCAGCTATGAAATTACATGAGAAATTAATAAGATTAGAAGATCAGGACTGGAACCAATATCAATTAAGCTCAATGAAAACACAGGAAACCTTTACAGAAAAAACTAACAAACTGAAAAAAGAATACCTTAATCCGGAAATTTTACAAAAAAAAAAGAGAAATGATAGCGGAAAATTATCTTAGTGTGACGACGGTGAACGTCCATCATTGCATTACAATAGAAGGCATAAATAGTAAAAAAAACTCTCCTAGAAGAAGAACTCAGACAACTTGCAAATAAAGAAATACACCGGAAGTATCCTCTTCCAAGCTGGCTTCATATTTACACAGATGGGTCTGCAACCCCCGGAGTAGGCAACGCAGGGGCCGGTGTGTATTGCAAGTTATTTCAAGAGTCTGCCCCAACAAGCAAGTATGGCAGCAACTTTGACGGAGAAGTCCAAGCAATAAAAATAGCCCTACTGAAAACCAATAATCAAAACAAATACGGTAAAATAGTCATACTCTCAGATTCAACAGCAGCAATACAAGCAATAGCCTCCTCAAATTCTCAAGACCATAGAGTAAATGAATGTAAAAAACTTATACAAGAACACCAAGACAATAACATAGAAATAGTCTTACAGTGGATACCAGCTCATTGTAATATTCATGGCAATGAGCAAGCAGACTACTTGGCCAAGATGGGCAGCAAGATGACACAGCCAACAACAAGCATCTCCATTCATTCAATTCAAGCTCATATTAATAGTGCAGTGAAACAGAAAGTTGACTCAGATTGGAAAGAACAAGCAAGTATTAAAGCATGGGGAGATCTCATACTTAAATCAGCCAAAACTCACACTTATAATAGACTCACAGACACTGCTAAATTCAGACTAGATACTGGCCATGACTATCTTGGATGCTATCAGAAGAAATTCAAAATCCAAGATAGTGACATTTGTAAATTGTGTAAAAAAGAACCTCAAGACAGAGGGCATCTATTTAGATGCTCAGCATTAACTGCGGAACTTGACTCGTTGCCTGGCAACATGAAGAAAAAAGAGAAGGAAGCCCTTCTCTATTGGCTTACTAGAAGTAAAATGGCTTAAACGCCAATGCGTGGGCATAAGAAAAGAAGAAGAAGATTTATTTATTTATTTATTTATTTATTTATTTATTTATTTATTTATTTATTTATTTATTTATTTATTTATTTATTTATTTATTGTTATTATTATTATTATTATTATTTTTTTACATATTGAAAATTATCTAAAAATAGGCATCACCAACTGTACAATCTTTGTTGGTGTCAGATGCTTGTAACATCACTCGGATGTTTAAAAATAATAACCAAGTTCTTTTAAGTATTTAAGAAAGCAGATGATTTTGTGTGCTCTATTGATTTTTATGTTAAAAATTATGTTAGTTGTCAATTTAGACAACTAAATATTGACTTAGAAATATTGTAAGGAATTGTAAAAGTACAAATTTAATTATTCTCATCCTTGGTGTGTAACAGTTAATTGAACCAATCAATATCTACATTATTTTTGTGTCAATCAGGAAAGTTAAACATCAACTGCAAACCACTTTAATGAGAAACATAAAATCTGACAAGACAAAATTTTTCCACCCAATAAAAATCACACAAACTATATCAGTCAATATCAGACATGAGGGACAGTACTATCATGTTCTCCATCCTTTAACCCAGCAGTATCTACTAATTTTTAAAAATTTCAAACAGATCTATTTAATTTAAGGGCCAAATTATTGATTCATTTGAGCCACAAAAATTCCCTTTAAATGACATAAATATATTTTAAATATATACAAAGAAATATAGATAAGATTTTCTTTTAAAGGACATTTTGGTGAAATTGTAAGTTTTTATATAGTTTTGTTACCTATTGATGGTGCAAAATTATGGGTAAAGAATCACAAAGTAAAAGAATTTAATATATATGGATAATATTTTACTCTGGTTTACATCATCTTATAACATGCACTCTTAAAAGTAAATGTTAAACTTTTGTAAAAAAGTTAACACTACTGCGACACAAACCCTGATTTTTTTATTTGATCCCCCACTGCGTTACCAATTACGCCACAGTGTCCCAGTGGTGCTAGCTTTTTCACAAAAGTTTGGAATTTACTTTTAAAGAGATACAGGCCTCCAATTACAAATTAGACAGACATCAAGTGTTGCTGGAGTTTATAGTCAACTTTCGCATTATTTTATTCTCTGCGCAGTGCGACTGTGCAAAGCTGCGCTGAAAAGAAAGTCTGTGCTGATGTCACAACTCACAGCAAGCTCCGATTAGCATTGAGCTGTGACATAGGCAAGGACTAAATTTCTTACTTTGCACTGCAACTTCGCACGCCTGCACCGCTCGTGGAGAAAAATGATGCGAATTTTGATTCTATACTCTAACAACACTTAGTGACTGTCTAATTTGTAATTTGAAGCCTGTATCCCATGTGCATGTTATAAGATGATTTAAGCCAGAGTAAAAGTTAAAGTTAATAAAAGTTAATATCCTTGACGCCATTTTACCCTTTCGGGTGTGGCCAGGTATTTAACCTTGTGTGTAAGAGTTATCTTGCGACCGAGCTGGAATCTTAGAGTTATTTTGGTATCCATGTGGTATTTTTTGTGGTTGTTCATTTTGTGTACGAGCATTTGCCTTTTTCAGCCACCAATTGGGTTATTTTGTTCCCTCCCAAATATACAATCTTTAACCCAATAAACAATTATTATTATGTGCCTTAATATTTTCATATGGTTCCTAATAAAGCTGATGCAGGACAATTAATTTGAAAATTGAAGGCAAGAAAGATTGGTCTATTAAACTAGCGTGTAACAGCAGCCTGTGATACAACCGGAAGGGAGTGGAAGGTGTTGCGCTTCCCTTTCATCGTATTACAGGCTGTTGCAGCTATGTGGCAAGTTTAATAGACCAATGGTTCTTGCCTCCACTTTTGAAATTAATTGTCCTACATGAGCTTCAATAGGAATCATATATGAAAATATTGAAGCACATAGATACCAAAATAACTCTAAGCTCTCCAAATATGTAAAAAAAAGCATTCCCTTTTGCTCACCTTTAATAAATCCTATGATGAATATTTTTCAATAAATTTTATGGTATTGACAGTTATCTCAGCTCATTGAAGTGAATACTAATTATAAATTAATTGAATGCTAAATAATACTTTGCTTTTGTGCAGTTGCCGGAGATGATAATGAAGATTATGGGGACAGTGAGGATGAAGAAATGGTGGACCCAAACATGTCTGCTGCACAAATGTTGGCAATGGGCTCACGACGAAGATCACATTCATCACATCCAATTGAGGATCATATGGAGAAAGCAATGGCTGCTATCCGTGGTGAATCAAAAGAAAGTTTTGAAGAACCAAATACTCCTAAACCAATTGTCAAACAAAAATACACAGGCCATCGTAATGCTCGAACCATGATCAAAGAAGCCTCGTTTTGGGGAGATAGCTTTGTCATGTCGGGATCTGATTGTGGACATGTATTTGTTTGGGACAGAGGAACAGGTGAACTCGTGATGTTGCTAGAAGCAGATAAGCATGTTGTCAACTGCCTGCAGCCCCACCCCTTCCTTCCTCTGCTAGCTACATCAGGTATCGACTATGATGTTAAACTGTGGGCTCCAATGGGAGAAGACTCAAGCTTTGACCCTGCCTTGGCTGATGTGGTAAGATTCAAATTACTCAATTTATTTTCCATTCTTATAACTTTCGTTTAACAAGAGCAGAAATTTAAAATAAAATAGATATTTGAAAAATAATAAAAAATAAAAATAAAGAAAGTTATTATTGCGCTGATTGACCTTGAAAGAAATACGAAACTTTGCATTCTTCTTATCCTTAATATGGTACTGGATCAAAGCCTTATGTCCTTAATTCAAAGTTTGATGTCCTGTGGTAAAACCTGTTTTTGACAAAGAAAGACGTTTTTATTAAAGGTGTACCAAAGTGTACACTTTTCTTTCATATTCTGGTACGTAAGAATTATTCTGGTATTTCTGTGACTCAATATTTTTGTATGATCTCTAATTAATTTACAATTAATTATTTAGTTTGAAAAATATTATTCCAAAAGTCGTTAGTAGATTCAAGCCAGCGTGCGGCCACAGCAGCCGCTGATACAACAAGAAGGGGATTGAAGGGAATTCGCCCGATTCACGGGAGATTCTCATCATATCAGTGGATTCTGCAGCCGTGCGCCGGCTTGAATCAACTAACGACTTTTGGAATTACTTTTCAAACTAAATAATTACTTAATTGTAAAATAACTAGGCATCGTATGAAATTATTGAGCCATAGGGATACCAGAATAATTCTTACTTACCCGAATATGTAAAAAAATGATTCACTTTAGTACACCTCTAACAATTTTGACATGAGGATTTAGACTTTAAAGTAAAATATGTGGATTTAGACTAAGATGATGAATTGTGCGTCAGAACTCTCTTAATCTTAAGGACTGTACCATATTTCCTATCAACTACCTATCTTGTTTGAAAAGATAACCTTTAACTGAATTGATTTGATTACTTAAATTAATCCTTGCTCAGAAATTCAACATCTATTTATAACTAAATTGGTAAATTATTAATTTTCAAGGTGTCCAAAGCCTTGCTTAGCCCCCCAGTTGCCCGACACCTCAAAATCTAAATATCAAGTCTTGATATGTTTATACTGTATTATATTTTGATTAAAGTTCAGATAATACTTTTACAGCACTGGTACATAAATACTGAGTGCATTCCTTTTGTTGCATTGGGTTCGTACCTGTATGTAATAGGAACATGTGTGCAAAGTTTCAATTTATAACTGTTCTATTTTTTCGAACATCCCCCTTACTTTTTCATTTCTATCCTGGATTGAAGTGTAAATTTGAGTATTTTTGTACTAAGGAATTTTTTTTTACATATTCTTTTTGCTCTGTTGGAGTTATAACTAATGAAACTGTTCCAAAATCAATGATTTGTCTTTGATTTAGAGTTGAATGGTTATCAAAAGCATGTCACTGTCTATAACTGCAGATTTCATGTTTTTAGACTTGTTTATTTGTATGTGAATTATATTTTCATGTTTAGATTTCTTATTTGCATTACTTTTGTTCCTCATATCTGATTAGTGTTCCTTTCTTTTTTCTTCTGGTAGCTGACAAAGCGGAATGAAATCATGCTTGAGGAGACTCGAGACACCATTACTGTTCCTGCCTCATTCATGATCCGTATGCTGGCCTGTCTGAACCAGATTCGCAGGGGTGAGTCCTCCCCTTGAGCGTCTTATTTTCCACCTTTCACCTAACCTCCAGATTCAAGCAGTGCATTTGTAAATGTATGTTCTCTGTACTATTGATGTATAAAAATAACACTATTATTTATTACATTTGAGAGAGAATTTTAAATGACAAATTGTCTTGACAAAGATTACACAAATATTGACAGTTAAATTGTTCACCTTTTGGGAATTGAAAACTGAAATCAAAGTAGTTGCATAAACACCTTGAGTTTTAATTTTCTTGCATTTTCATTGATATCAGTTGGATCACTTATTCATTTAATGTGTACTGTATTAACTTTTTAAATGCAGATAAACTATGACTTAGTTATAAAAAGTACAAATTTTACTATTTTAATTGCATTTTCTTTTCATTATTGTCATCAGTACAAGATTTTTTATTTATTTATTTATTTATTTATTATTTTTTTTTTTTTTTTTTTTTTTTTTTTTTTTTTTTTTTTTTTTTTTTTTTGTGAGGCACTACTAGATTGCCCTGTTCATAGGACAGACCCAGCAGTGCCTCGTTTTTTCCCCAACAATGCCCCCTTGGAGTGCCAGACTTTCGGCCATGGTGTTACCCAGCCTCCACGGAATCACACCCGTAGGACCCGGGTCTATTACCCCGAGCATGACGTACGAGTAGTGTCACCGCAGTGACCATCAGCCCCACCGCGACCGAGCTTTGCACCCTCTCCCCCGACCCACAATCCCCGTCCGCGAGCGCCGTTCACTGTTGTGTTCGGATATTAGCTTTGCTTCAACCACCCGTTTGGAGAGCCTCACCTTCAGACCGCTGCCTCACTGAAAATATCCATGAGGAGCGTTCGTCATACGAGTGTCAGACCTAGGGGACTACTTCCTGACTGCACGGGCCACTACGATATATTGGCACCACATCTCCCTGAGCCGGCCGGCTGGTCACCATACACGAAACATAGTTCCCCCCACACAGTGAATACACCACATAGCGCTCGCGCCCACCCCCCACCCACAAAACCCCCACCCTACGCTGACACGGCTGCTCCTGACTTGCGTCAAGTAAGCCACCGTTCCGTCAGCCTGCCGCTCCCACTCTGCAGGTTTCTGGTGCACCAATAACCATCCACCCACAGAATGGAGCACCCACCTCCAATAAAACCACCCTGATGGTAAGGTGGCCGATCCCGCGGACCTCCCCGCCACTAGGTGCAGCCGGCAAACTGATCACGCCGGCCATCCGGGGACTCCTTCACGCAACCTCCGACAATTGCGCTAGGGACCGTTGCATTTATCCTCCCATAGTCTGCTGTTAAACTATGAAAGTCCCCAGCATTGCCGAGATTTTGCTGCCTAGGTACTCTGAGCTCCGCGGCAGCAGGGAGAGCTCAGGCTCCATAACCGGTTAGTGGCTATGGACTGAGGGCCGTAATTAAACAACCCCCAGGTGGAGCCCCAAGGGCGCGGTCCCACGCATCGCGTACTGAACTTTCCCCACACAGTGTTTAGCATGAGTCAAGAACAGCCAGGTGCCAGGTTATTATTATTATTATTATTATTTTTTTTTTTTTTTTTTTTTTTTTTTTTTATTATTATTATTATTATTATTATTATTATTATTATTATTATTATTATTATTATTATTATTTTTTTTTAAGTTTTTTCACAAACTAATTTTACAGAATTATGTCCAGCCAAGATTATCTTGAACATGATCTTAAAGGAGGGGAATGGCTTAATTTTTTTTTTTTTTAATTTTGTTGATGCAGTAGAACATAATGCACCAAAAGAAATGCCACTTTAATTCCCTCTCCTTCCCTGACTTTTGGTCGATGGAAGTTATTGTGTTCAAAAAATTTGAGTCAATGACTTAATTTTGCACCAAAAGGAAGTAGCCAATTGTGCAAGGGGTTTCTAGAGAGACGTGCTGTGATTGGTTGCTTTCCTTTGGCGTGAAACTATGTCATTGATACAACTTTTTTGAATGTCTAAACTTTTAACAGCCGGAAATCAGAGAAAGAGGGGAAAGATGATGTTTCTTTTGGTGCAGACAGATGTTAATTTTTTTGTTATAAAATTATAAAAGTTGAAGCTATTCCCCTCCATTAACAGCTGGTGCACAATACACATAGGTTTTATTTATTTCAAGCTCATTTTTGTATTTTATAACTTGTTGTGTTCAAAACAAAAGTATTCTTAGATATGATTGGATTCGGCAGTAACGAAACTGACGAGTTTTGTTTTTATTTTATTGTTTCATTAAGAGCAGAATATCACCAATATTAATGATATTCCTATGGCTGAGAGTTCTTCAAGTTGGAATTGTAAACACTATTTTTTTTTTTTTTTCCATTCCTTGGTTGATTGAAATCTGCTGAATCATCTATACATGTTTAATACTTCAAAATATCTCCCTTCCTAACATTTTTTTTTTCTATTGTATGTATTCCTATCCTCTTTTTTTTCAAACAAATATTACTTGAAAACTAATTTTCAAAGATTGATTGATTGGTATTTTGGGTTAATTGACACATTTTGGTCATGTATGCCCCCAATGCTATGTGGACTTAACATTTTTTTTTTTTTTTTTTTTTTTATCTGGCTGTTGTGTTGTATATGCATACACGTATAATAATTTTATTGATTTATTTGGAACAACTGGTTGTAGAGACAACATGGTTCATGTCAAAACTGAAATTGAGAAAATATTAAACATAACATGCAGCACAAGTTGATTAACATAAATAAAAAGCGAGAAACAAATAAAGAGTTAATTATTAACAGGTACATTAATCAAAACACTTTCACTAATTTTATTACTAATAAAATAAGATTTCACTGAATAGAACTCTTTTTCAATCAATATTATTTTTAAACTATATTTAAAGACAACACCACTTATTTCAATATTATTTGTATGTGTAAGACAAGTACACTTTCTATGGCTAGAAAATTCCACTTGTCAGTAATATCAGGTGTTTCATAAGTGCCTGAACACGTTTGATTTGCTCTGCAGGGGCAATATTGGAGGTATCAACAAAAAAATTTAGCACAGGGTAGTTGAAGAACAAACTTTAAGTGAAGTGAAATTTTAAAATCGCTATAGGAAAACCTATGTTATATTTAATAATAATAATATCCTTGGCGCCATTTCACCCTTTCTGGTGTGGCCAGTTCGATATTATTTTAGCCTTTTCAGTAAGAGTCATCTTGCAACCATGCTGGGGCTTTTACCAGGCTTCCAGAACTCTTTCCTGCACTCTTCTGGGCGCGCTCCTACTACCAGATCTATGCATCCTGCAGTGGCAGTGCAAGGCTGGAGGGCAGCAGAGTATAGACAGCTGTAAGCTGCCTTCCTCGATCCTACCAATTTCATTATTTAGTAATCAGTCACATCCATCCCAAGTCACGAAAAATCTGCCATGTTTGGGATTTGAACTGGGGACCTTTCGGACAAGAGCCAGGAGTACTAACCACTAGGCCAGACTATAGAGTTAGCTTAATTTTACTTTCAAAAGGGTTGTAATTAGTGGTTAAGGATTAATGTCAGGCTTAGTAGATGGTGAACCACTCTGAAAATTTCAGCAAACCTTCCTGACACCATGAAATAATTTTCCATGAGAGAAAATTAGACCAAATTTGGTGAAATTATCGAGATATTCAGCATTGAGATTAATAGCTTTTGTTTTAAAAGGGGATGCTGTAACTTTTAGTCAAATCAGTATCTTTTTAATATTATTAGTCTCTCACCTGTTTTTGTTTTGTTTTTTATGACCAGAATTTGTTTTGATCAAATGTAAAAAAAAAGAACAAAAAAAAAAAAAAAAAAAAAAAAAAAGAGTTCAATCATTGAAAATAATAAGAAGAAGAAAATAAAAATAAAGTAATTATGGTGTGATATAGAGTAGTCTCGTGTTCATCATGTGATCGAGACTCGTGATTACGTAGTCCCTTTTTAGTCATAGGTCCGGGAACTCTGGGGACACTTTGTAATTATGCCACTGCTATACTTGCACTCACTCTTCTATAATTCTCTCCATTTAAATTTCAAGACTCCTGAAACATTTTTTCCAGATACATAAATTCTTTCACTTAATTGTTTCAGCTGTTCTTATTTATTTTATTTATTTATTTCACATTAAATATCAGTTGATACATTGTGACTACAAACTAAACATTAATTAAATTTGATATAGCTGTAAAACAAAACAAAAAAAAAATCAAAAAAAAAATTAGTAATAGACAAACATACAAAATACATATGTGTACGGCCACAGTTAAAAATAGCAATATTCAATTACTGTATTAAAACTTAATTTAGACATATTATATATACAAAAAAAAAAAAAGAGGCATAATTGTAACAAAATTTTAAAATATTAATTATCACTTTGATTAACATTTTTCAGTTTTGTTGTTATATGAATTTGCAAATCTGAATCTATTGATCCTTGCATTTAGTGGCCATATTAAAGGATCTTGAATTTGATTTAGAAATTTAAAATCAAGTTATTTTAAAAGAGGCATATGATCGAATCCTCGTGCATTTAAAGTCTCAATTTCAACATTAGTGTTCAATTTACTGTCAATGTACTCCTTGACGGCTTCTTTCGTCGTGCCCGAATGTAATCGCCAAACATGGAGATGTGCCTTCTTTTCCGCCCCTACAAGCGGACAGCCGCTCTCTTTGCTGGCCATGCCATTTCTCTCATGACGGCGACTTTTGCGCCCGCGTACCTTCACGAAACCAGCCTCATCATAATTATTTTTTCCTCAACACTATATTCGTACTGCCAAACAGCATCACTTTTAATTATTTGGTCCACAGTCCACATTGATGCTCGATTTCAGATCCATACAATTCATACTCACTTTTCCAAACTACTAAGATTTCATAAGCCTTCATTGCAATTCGTCTTCACTCTCCACTAACACTAGTGCAACATCAATCATAACAATGACACAAAAAATAATATTTAATAATAGCTACATATAAAAAGTAAAAAACTATTTCCAATATAATCAATCGCTGATCAAAAAATAATAAAAATATAATATTGCAGTTAAAGTACTTTTTAAAGCATTAGTTTATTTGTTGCTATAGTGTTTGATACAATCAGAGACACTTAAATTTAATAGGGTTCACTAAATGAAAGAGTCATCCAGAGAGACATCCATGTTTCTCACTTGCGCCAATGAGAGTCAGCCAAATCTAATGACAATAAACATATAATTTGAGAGAGACCTGGATACCTTCCTAAGTGAATCACATCTTGCTATAATTCAAAAGTTCTTCATGTTTTTAAAAAATGAATCACAATAAATTCTTCTCAGACAATTTTGCAATTAATCATAAAATCACACAGTTTTGCAGTTTGGATTTTTTTTTTTTTTTTTTTTTTTTTTTTTTTTTTTTTTTCCAAATAGAAAATAGATTAGATTTCTGTATTCTACACAAAACCTTATCTTTACTTCTTGTGTTATGTGTTATATTTATGAAAGCAAATTTTAATATAACAGTTTTTAGTGTTAATTTGATAATGAATTTAATCTATACACACAGTAGTTTAATATATAGGAGGGTTCTTTAAATCATCTCCCCTTCCCCCAACCCTTCTTTCTGCCCCCTTGATACCCTTTTTTTTTTTAACTAACCTGCCATTATATATTATTCATATATAATTATATATTTTATTAGGTATGACAAGGTCAAATTCAAAAGTATAATCAATAGCACAGCATTATTACCTCCTAGTTGTGAACAAGGGCGACATTGCATGACCTGACCCTTGAGGCAGTTCCTGCAGCAGGAATAAATTAATTATTCCAATTAAGGAATAATTAAGGGAATGAGTACATTAACTCTGTGGGTCAGCAGCTAAATTATTCTCAAAGTCTGGGCGGCAGGCAAGTTGTTTGCAACATGTCCTTGATACACGAGGTCTATATTAATAACAATTAATAGCCTCGATCATGACTTAAAATAACATCTTACTAGAATGCAGAAAAAAAAAATTGCCTTATACTGTGTTTTTGTAATACATCCAGGGGCGGATCCAGCCCGCGGCTCTGGGGGGGGGGGCGGTGCCCTATCCCGCAAGGTTAAATTTTGGGGTGGTAGGGGGGTGACGGGTGGTGGGTGGTAATACTTTCAATGTATTTTGGGACCTTTGGGGGGGGGGGGCGATCGCCCCCCCCTTGGATCCGCGCCTGAATACATCTATTAAATGTTCTAAACATTCGCTCCAAAAATTATGCCATAAGGTATAAATATATTGTGCAGACATAATGTATTATATGATATGCTTAAAAGTGATTAATTGTTCTGATGTTGTGAAACACGAATTCTCAATGAACACAAATTTACCTTGTCCAAATTAATGTTTTTGCATGTTCCGTTTACGTATTTTGTCTTAACTAATGATTCTGTTATTGCAAGGCCTAAAAAGCACTCCCATTCATTAAAAAATAATGATTTTTTTTTTTTTTTTTTTAGATTTTGTTATATTTTTACTGTCGCTTTCATAAATTACTTTCTTATTTCATCAAAATATATAGGGATATTTTTCTTTCACTATAAATTCAATTCCTAATATTTTTTCCCAATTAAGCATAAATAATTTATTTTTCTTTTCAAGTATTAATGTGCATATTGTATAAAGCCATTACACATTACAACATAAACTATAAAAAAAACACTATACTACAATAACCTTCTTGGCTTTTCTGTCTCTCAGGTGGTCGAACACGGTCTCGCAACTCTCGCAGACTCGATGGTGAAGACATGTAAGATTTTTTGCTGGAAACACACTTGGTATGTGTTCTGTTCCACCCATCTACCTACCCTGAAGCTATATTATACTTAACGAAGCACACAATCAAAGAAATTACTGTGATTTTTCATTGTGTAAAAATGAAATTTAGGTCTTGTAAATATTACTCTTTTTATCCCTGAATAAGTCAAGATTATAATTGATACATATATATATGTAAGAAAACTATTGCATACAATTTACATACATTAGACTGTACACTAGCAAGTTGAGACAGTGAAGTGTTCGCTTTGTTATATAATATATGATCTTGCACTGAGGTTGTATAGGCAACTTGATTATAAACACTATAAGCAGACTTTGTTGGCATGATGAAATAACTATTGCATTAGTGGGATCTGTAGTGTTGTCTGTCATAAGTGCGAACTGCAGACACTATAATAGTCTCTTGTCCAGGCGTGGATCCAGGGGGGATGGCCCCCTCCCCCCAATTTTTGGATTTAGCATGGGCAATTAATGTAGGCATTTTCCTCTTTTCCTCACTCAAATTTTTTTTTAACATATTCACGCCTGCTCTTGTCTGCAATTATGAGCTATCTACCATCACGATTTTGTGGGCAATTATGAACTTTATTTTATACCTATTTACAGCTCCCTTAATTGCGCTAACCTGATATAGCAGATAGCTCGTTATTGCACACGAAATCGTGGTAGCAGATTATGGCTCATGATTGCGGACGAAGGACGAAATTAATACTTATATATATGGCCAGAGCTTACGTAAAATATAAATCCTTGACATTGGCAACAATGTTTTTTTCACTGTCAATAATTATAATAGCCATGACTGGCTGATAAGTGATATACCTAAATCCCGAATTTTTAGCAAAACAATACTTTTTAGTTGTTGCATTATGGTAAGATACATACCGGGTGTTTTATTATAAGTGAACGTCTGTAATAAGCGTTTCATTTGCCCTTGCTGGGATTTATTGGAAAAGTCAATCAATATCACAATATCAATATCTGCATAGCAAACGCTATATTAAATTGGAAAGTGTCTTTAAAAATGTGTTTAACCACTAATTACAACTCTCTTGCAAGAAAATTTAAGTTAATTTAAAAACATTAATTTTTCATCTATGACTTTTTAAATTCTTGATACTTTGGTTTTCAAACTCTAAATGAGGGTAGAAGTAGCAAATCTTTAGAATTAATTTCATTTTTCTTCCAAGAGGGTTATAATGAGAAACCATTTTTTCATTTTTAAAGAAGTTTTACAAGGCAAGTATCCATCTTGACGTCACTAACCGTTTGTCCTACCTTTTAATTCCAAGAAACGATTGGGCTCACTTAAGATTCTATACAGAGCAATTTTTCGACTGCAAATTGTTAACTCCCTAAATAAGTTGCCGGGCACTAACCTTTTACGTTTGCTGTTATAAAATTTTTATTATTAACCTCAGTTCAGTTTAATTAAAGAGAGTCTAAAGAATTTCACAGTAGTTGTGTTCCGACTTTGGAGGGAAAAACCTGCGCAAAAAGGTTGATGTGTGCCGATGTGTGGTGGTTGTAGCAGAAGTTAAAATCGGCCAAACAATATCGTTCAGTTACAACATGGCGACTAAATTTATCTGGTGGATGCTTACCATTTCATTGTAATATAGTTTTTCCTATGCAGATTTTAAATTTCACTTCCATCCCGTGACATCCTATATAATATATAGTGTTAATTATTCCAAGTTCCTTCACAAACCCCTCAAGTTGGTTCTTTAGCTACCCCATGTTCAATTTTGGAGTCGATACCTCGAATATTGCCCCTTTTTTTTTAGGGGTAAATCAAAAGTTAACAGGCACCAATTTTTTAACATTACTTTTTTTTATGCTTTAAATGCAAATTTATATAAATAATTTAAGAAAATATACCACTGCATGACTTAACATAATATATTTATTACCATTGTATGTCCTATTATGTTTTGCTAGTTATTATTTCAAAAGTAAAAAGTAGATTTTGGTATTTCACCTAATTATTAAGTCATTTGTATTGATTATAATATAATATTATACATTTATTAATTCTAGTAATATATATATGATGCAAACTAGTACAGTGATGCAATGTAAGAATCGAGTGCAGTGGAGGTCAATTTGTGGACGATCGAGGTAATAATGTCATGCTGTCTTACCTCAAACAGGATATGGTGTCATGTTAAATACATAATATGCCAGACAAACAGACACCTAATCATATAGAGGATTTTTGTGTCCATCTATTCCCCTCACAGAGTGCTCCAAGTATTCCTTTGTAATATTTAATATTGCCTATTCTCAGAATCGAAACAAGATTCCTTTTTATATTATTGGTGTCCAGTACAACACACAGCACAGAATTAAGGCAGCATTGGTTTTCCCTATCTCTTAACGTATCACCTCCACCAATACCCCTCATGCGAAAGTCCAGCTAGATGTAAACACAGCTTATCTAAAAGTGGCCCTAAAAGTCTCATAGTCTTAGACATCTGATTGTTTGTGATGTATATATAAGTTATAAATGTTTGATAATATTTGGTCTCTATAGACCTGGTATAGAATTTACCCATAATTAAATTTGCATTTTTTTGGAGCTGCTGCACAAATCATGATTAAAAAAAAAAAAAAAAAAAATGTATATGAATAAAAGATTTATGCAGTCAGACTTTGAAGAGTTCTAGCTTAGGGCACAGAAGATTGTCAAAAATATTAGGACGCTTGTGCAGTGGTATTAATTCTAAATGTTAGAAAAATTATTATTATTTAAATCAACCATGTAATCTAAAGATAAAAAAATATTTTTGTAAATCTCTCCAATGTTAGACTCAATCATAGACAAGGAGAGGAGGTCCAAGAGGTTTTACCCCCCTTCCTCCCTCCTTGCGGCACTTTGCACAGGGCAAAGTACATGAAAGTGGGCTGGTTGATTGGTTTACCCATGGAAAAAATTTCTTCGTGGGTTTAATTACCCTCCTCCAATCTCCTATTCTGGTTATATTTACCATAGTATATATATACTTCAATCATATTCCAAAATACTTGCCCACTTTTACTATATATATTATAATTATAATTGAAGTAAAAAAAAAAAAATGTCAATTCTTATATGCACATTGTTAAGAAATTTATTTCACTTGCTGACTAGAGATGGCTGTATAAAAAGCAATAAAAATATTATAAATTAAAGCAACAATAAATATTATTTTGTTTATCCAATATACAATAACGACATCGTCATCTATTTCTGATGGAATTTTTTTAAGGTGAGGAGTGTATATATATCATAGAGGAAATAATTTATCCATGGTATATATATATATATATATATATATATATTTATTTATTAAATAAAATTCCTGCTGTTTAAAGTAGAGTGAGCGATTGCATTTTTTTTTTTTATATTTTTTTTTCTAAAAATAGTTTAAGCTGCCCTCTATTGAGAAATGAAAACCAAAAAATTCCATCTCAAATAGTTTCACCACAAAAAATTCCCAAAGTTGGTGTTTCGGAGGCCTTTAACGTGCAGCCTTATGGAACATAAAACCGCGTTTTACTCCAACACTTTCTGAATTATGCTACCATTTAAAAAATACCTACGTAATCTATGATGAATTCTTTAATGGATTTTTAAATAAAAAAAAAAAAAAATTACGGAGCCGTTTTTTCGGAAAAAAATCTTCAAATTTTTGCGGGTTAGTTCCCATAAGGATTTTCATGATTTTTTTCCAAGAAAACGACCCCGTAATTTTTTTTTTTATTTGAAAATTCATTTAAGAATTCATCATAGATTACGAAAGTATTTTTTAAATGGTACCATAGTTCAGAAAAAGTTGGAGTAAAACGCGGTTTTATGTTCCATAAGGCTGCACGTTAAAGGCCTCCGAAACACCAACTTTGGGAATTTTTTGTGGTGAAACTATTTGCGATGAAATTTTTTGGTTTTCATTTCTCAATAGAGGGCAGCTTAAACTATTTTTAAAAAATAAAATATTAAAACCTTTCAAATTTCAAACAATATCTCTTTCAAGAAAGATATTTATTTTTTTAATTGACACGTTTTTCCAAAGCTTAATATATGATTGGACAACCTACATGAAAATTTTTTTATTGCAGAAATGAATAGAGGGTACCAAATTATGCTACTCTGAATTTTTTCAGATTTTTTTGAAACCCAGAACTATTTTTAAATGATTATTGAAAGTGCGGTCACGCCCCCTGGAGGCGTCAATAAACGTCTCGGTCCTATCATTTTTGTTAAGGATTCAGGGGTGCCAACTTAACTTACAGAACTTTCAATAATAATTTAAAAATAGTTGCGGGTCTCAAAAAAATCTGAAAATATTCAGAGTAGCATAATTTGGTGCCCTATTCATTTCTGCAATAAAAAAATTGTCATGTAGGTTGTCCATTGCTCCTGTTGATGGTGCTCTGTTTTGTTTCTTTCCTATTTTAAGCTCCCTTTTTCCTGTTTTTTTTTTTTTTTTTTTTACCCCTCTTCTTGCTATTTCTTTAATATTTAGTGCTTTTATCATAAAAAGTATTTTCTTTTTTTAGGCGCTATTTTTGAGAAAAAAAAAAGCTTAATATCCAGGTCCATGCAACCCCAGGCAACAGGTTATATGCATGAAGTAATTTGTATAATTTATCCATGGTTGTATGATATATCTCAGGATGTGATGCACATATCATCACATACCAAATCTAAATGAGGAAAGTCCAAAATATTTGTTAATTTGCAGTTCTGCTCAAATTGCTAGGGGCACATGATCTAGATGTGCACATTTTTTTCGGTCACCTTTGCCCGAATTCGGGCTTTGATGCCAACATGCAATCATCCTCTCAAAATATAATATATAATTATTATATATACATTACATAACAATTAAGTTCCATAAGAATAATACGCTCAATTTTCCCAACTGTTTATGAGAAAAGGGCACATGTCAAAAATTACTAATTATGGCTACGTTTTTCTATTCCGAAGCCCAACATCTGAGATCCTCTAGCTGATATTTGCTCCCTGCCTCTCATGACGTCATAATATTAGGCTCAAAATCGGATGTTGACTACCAATTTCTAAGCCATCCACTGGCGCATGCGCAGTTGCGCTTTCCGAACCTCAGAGCTTTGGTGGGAAATATTTAGGGGCGGAACATGCTTGGCGGGGGAAAATTAGGGGCGGAGCTAGAAGTCTGAGGTCTTGGGTTGGGAATAAAAAAACATAGCCAAAATAATAAAAATACCATTTATATCAATTGTCTTGTTATTATAATCTCAATATCTGATTTTCATCATAGTATTTTTCTATAACTCGAATCTTTTCTTTAAAACTGGGGAATGGCTTAAGTTTTTTTTTATTATTATTAATAATATTAATTAATAAAACGTCTAACTTATTATTGCACCAAACAAACAAAACACCTTACTACGCCTTCTAGGAGTTCCAGCAGTGAAGTGGGGCTTATGCATTAACATTTGCACACATGTAGCAGAGCTTCTGGGTTGCTACTTGCCGCTGCGAGTGTTTATAGATATGACGACGTAAGCCCTGTTTCACTAGCTGGAACTCCTAAATAGCGCTTTTTTTTTCTTCAAATTTTTAAATACATAATAAGTTGGACATTATTTATAAATCAATACAAAAGCTGAAGTCGTTTCCCTCTTTAAAAAAGTACTGTCAGTGTCGAGGAAAAAAAAATCATGCATAGGAAGTGGTAAACCATTCTAAAAACAGTAGCAAACCTTCATGAGTCATGACATTATGAAATTTATTTTGGTAAAGAAAAAATAAATAAAATATGCCAAAATCTGTTCAAATTTTGAGATACTAAACATTAATATACAGTATATACACATACATATTATATGTGTGTGTGTGTGTGTGTATTTCAATGTGAAAGCAGAAAAATATCACAACTCGATTGGTACATAAAATGGTTTGTGATATTTTTCCCACACCACATTGATATGCAGCAGGGACTGGATCCCTATGTGCTAAATATAAAATAAATATTGAATAAAAAATTGTTTATAGTGAAGTGAAATTCTTTCAAAGAACATTTTAATATGTTGCAATGCTGATTCAAATCCCACCACCGTGAGTACTTTACGCCTCAAGTTACATTTAGAAAATATTTTAGGATAAGATTGTGGGAAATAATTTAAGAAAAATAATTGGTATGGAATTGTTTTACTTATTGAAACATAAATACAACAACTCGGTACAATGTCTAAACTTCAGAGACTTAAATTATTATTGAAGTTAAAAATAATAATGACTTAAAGATAATTTATATTTGTGCAAACTGTATTATTCCTAACAAGCAATATTTTGTATTTTAGAGGTAACACCAAATCTAGAAACTTGAGGACAAATAAAAGATATAGAACTTATATTTTTATTTAATCTCTTTCATCAGTCACTATACTCTTTAAGGCTTGACATTTGATTTACATTTACAAGATTCGGGACCAGTATAGAATTGAGTATTACCATGTTGCAATCAACTGCAATTGATGAAAGAACATTTGGCAGTAAAATATAAGTAATTTCTAAAATAATAATCAAGCATGATAATACCAATACATTAAAGATGGGACCAGCCCACAGACAGGGTACCAGCCCATGTCCATAGAAATGGACACAAATCTTTGTAGTAAAATTCGAGTCACAGCCTTGAGTGAATTAGTTGATCATCACAGTTTTTGTCTTCCACTGGCTATAAGTATTTTTACAACTAATACAGGTAGAATCTGAAACACAGAATATGATGTCTCACATTAGTTTCATACGCATATGAAATGAGGGCTTTGCAATCAAAAGGGTATGTATAAACCATTGCTGGTAAGGGTGAGTTTCTTATCAAATTATACTAACGGCCTATAGAACATTTTTTAAACCCATTTGATTAACAGGCTTTCAAATATTTTGAATATAATGAAATGAAAAATATTTTTCCAATTCTATTATGTCATACATTATAAATATCCATTCTGCATGCCAGGCAGTCAAGTACTGTTTCTAAGTGGGGCACATATCACACATGCACAACATTTCGTGGTAACAATTACCCAAGTGGAGTATAGACAGCCATAAGCAGCCTACTAACTCCAACAAATATTAGTCAATCACTCCCATCTCAAGTTATGAAAAGTCTGCCGTGTTCTGGATCTTAACTGAGGACCTTTCGGACAAGAGTCTAGCGCTCTAACCACAACACCATAGTGTGATTGTGAAAAATAAATTATTCATGAATACGTATCTGACATAACAGCTTACAGTTTATATATGGTAAGTTACCCAAGAATTTACCATTCTAGCTTTATGGGGAAAAAGACATAGCATTTCTTATATCATGCAACCACCTACTGCAGCTACTACAAAGGTTATTTAATTTTTAAGGTAATTACTGCATATACAATACTCTGAAAATGCATGATTGTCAGTTGCTTTTTTACTATTTTACCATTGTTAACTTTCAACCAAAAGATTTACTTACTTTAGAAAAAGAAAGTCATTCCTTTTTACTATTGTTAAACCGTGGGAGGACGAAGTCTCTGATGAGTGAATAGCCAATGCCTAGAGTGAGACACACGACGACGGCACCCTGAGCAGTGACACGCAACTGCATGAGGAACACTGAAGTGGACATATTGCCGCGATGCTTGTAGCTGTATGCTCCATAGCCACAAGCTGCCACCAAGCCAGCAAGTCCTGCAAGCAGTATACAAATATTCATCAATAATTTGCAGTAAGAATCATATTTTTAAGTCAAGTTCTTATTCTGAACAGTTTAATAGATAGTACGTTGAAAAGAAATTGACAACAAATTAATTAGAAATATTTATTTGATCATTAGGCAGTATAGTGATTAAATCACAATACAAACAGATCTTGTCAAGTTTTATATGCTTACAATAAATCAAAGCACAAAGAAGTTCTTCACGTCTAGATTTTCACACTAGTTACATTATATTATAATATTGTTTATTTACAAATTTGAATCACAAGATTGACACAATGGAGTATTGTCCTCAATTTTTTTTATTGCAGAAATGGATAAAGGGTGCAAAGTTATGCTACCCTGATTTTTTTCAGATTTTTTAGAGCCCGGGAACTATTTTTAAAAAATTATTGAAAGTTATTTTTGTGACGTCACGAGACGTCGCTCCTTAAGAAAAAGATAGGACTTGCCGCCGCGTGACGTCACAAAAAGGACTTTTAATAATTTTTTAAAAATACTTCCCGGGCTCTAAAAAATCTGGAAAAAAAAAATCTGCAAAATACTTTGCACGCTCTATCCATTTCTGCAATAAAAAAAATTGAGGACAATACTCCATTATATTATTTTTTTAGTAGATTGTTATGAATATTGTTCAATGTTTTTTCTTGAAACAAATTTGAGTATATCTGTACATGATAATTTATAATCAGATTGAAAGTATTCTTTTACATCATAATAATATTCTTCATAAATTAACACCTGTTTTAATATATTTTTAAACAATGTGATATTATTTATACTGTATTTCTTAGAAAGTCAGGAAGAAAATCATAAGTTTTGCTGTTTGGTACTATGGTCTTTTTTCAACATTAGTACGTAGATGAATGAGATTGTACTACTGTTTTATTTCTATTATATAAATTAAATGTATAATATCCTTATTTTTTGCATATTGATCTATATTTTTCCTTCTAAACATTATTAAATTGAAAATATATATAGAGGGCATTGTCATAATACCTAAATCAGCAAAATGTGATCTACACGATTCTGGTGGTTTAAAGTTCTTAATTATTCCAACTTATTTTTTCTGTGGTATTAGCAACAAGTACTATCATCTCATTAACACAATTACTTAATATTATATACAATGAAAAGAGAACTGGGTTGGTGTTTTCTAAAAATGATTTCATGGTCATGACTTAATTTCTAATTGTATATTGAATTTTAGGTGAGTGAGAGTCTGTGATTTTGACTTTAGTTGCTTTGGTAAAAAATTGTTTAAGGGTAAGGTAACATGGTTCAGCTGTCTTTTTAGGCCCATTTGATTAATATGTAAACCTTAGCAAATTCACAAAAATTCTGAAAAAAATTTGAGAGACAGATTTTAGTACCTAAAAGCCAAGTGGCTCTTCATGGGAAAGCCCTATGCTGAAAATTAAAAAACTTAATTAAAAAAAATTGGCTCGAATAATTGTCTTGAAATTTTTTCTATGGCCTTTAGGTACTAAAATCTGTCTCTCAAATTTTTTTCAGAATTTTTGTGAATTTGATAACGTTTACATGTTAATCAAATGGGTCTAAACAAACAGCTGATTCACATTACCTTACCCTTTTAAAGTAGAGAATGATCCAATTTTTTAAAGGTCGAGTAAGTCAAAAATACTATATACTAGAACTGTTCCTCTATCACTTAATGACCCCTCCCCCCAAATATATTGACGTCATTTACCAAAAGCTTATGTTTGTTTATATTTGGACTGTGCACGTTTTAACTGTTGTGTGTTTTTAAGTGCATCATGTTAAGTGTAAAGGTACAGTGAACAATATTTCAGCGAGGATTATAGCCCAGTTTTTAATGTAAGTATTACATTTATATATATATAATATATATATATATATATATATATATATATATATATATATATATATATATATATAGACACACACACAAACACACCAGGGGTGGCTTGTACTATGGGGCTGCTGGGCTACAGCCCTCCCAGAAATTTTGAGAACAAACATATAATTGAAGAAAATATTAATAACAATTATTATATCCTTTTTCAATTTCCTGCAAAAAAGTTTATCAGCTCTAACATTTGAAACTACACAATTTTTACCACACCCACGTAAATTTTACCAAGGCATTCTACATCATAGAATGAATGCCTTGATTTTACCATGCTTGTGGTGCCTAACGGCGGACTGCGACACTAGACAGTCCAGGCGCCAATGATATTTTTTTAACCCTCCCCTCATTCCCCTCCTCTCCAACACCCACAAAAGCCATATGATTTTGGAGCAACTTGGACAAAAAACCCCAGTAGCCTGCGCCAATGAGCTTCTAGTATTTTGGGAGCGGGAAGAAAGAGAACAATATTTAAATGATTTTTCCCTCCCAAAATACCAAAGAGCAGGCATCTACACCCCCAATCATTAATGGAGTATTTACCTCAAATTTTTTTTATTGCAGAAATCGATAGAGGGTGCAAAGTTGTGCTACCCTGATTTTTTTCAGATTTTTTAGAGCCCGGGAACTATTTTTAAAAAATTATTGAAAGTTCTTTTTGTGAAGTCACAAGACGCCGCTCCTTAAGAAAAAGATAGGACTTGACGCCGCGTGACGTCACAAATAGGACTTTCAATAATTTTTTAAAAATACTTCCCGGGCTCTAAAAAATCTGAAAAAAATCAGAGTAGCATAACTTTTCACCCTCTATCCATTTCTGCAATAAAAAAAATGAGGACAATACTCCATTCAATAATGTAGTTATAACTACAATACATAATTATATTGGTGAAGTACCCCCCGAAAATATATTTCTTGTGCTTTATGTCACATGCTTTAACTGAATTGAGTTTTTGATAAGATTTTTTCCACTCGTTTCTCCAGAAAAATATACTGTATTGAATTTTCTTCCCTAATTTAATATTTGGGGGGGGGGGGGGGGCATAACTATTTTCAAAAACAAAGAGACCAAGAATTATTAATAACTCAAAGCAGTTAATGCTTGTGGCATAAAACACACAAATGTTTTTGAAATGGTGCGTCACCAGTGTTGAATTTATAAGGAGAGATTATCTAATAATCTCAATGTTAAATGAAGAAATAGGTGATACAGGAAAACATCGTATTTTTAGTGAACTTTAATTTAAAACATTTGATCACTCTTCTTAAAGATGAATCTCAGCTACTTTGGAGTAAAAGAATATTTTCTATGACGGAATGGAATGAAATTAATTAATTATTATTATTAAAAAGTTAATAAAAAGTTAATATCCTTGACGCCATTTTACCCTTTCGGGTGTGGCCAGGTATTTAACCTTGTGTGTAAGAGTTATCTTGCGACCGAGCTGGGGCTTACCAGGCTCCCAGAACCCTTTCCTGCACTCTTCTGGGCTCGACTACCAGATCTGTGTGGCCTGCAGTATTTGAACTTACAGGGGTGATCACTTCCTTTGGAAATATTCCGAGAGATGGCAGCACCGTGATCAATTGTGCCGCCGTACGTACATACAGCACGTGCCAGTAGATGGCAGCAGTGTCACTTTTTACAGCGTCACCCCTCCAAGTACTAACCACGCTCGACGTTGCTTAACTTCGGAGATCTAACAAGAACCGGTGCATTCAACGCGACAAGGCTGTATGGGTATTATTATATTAAAATTGAGAATGTTCTAAAACTTAATTGCTTATGGCTTGAGCAAATTCAATCTGGCAGTTTTCTCATAACAGCTCCATTTCCGGTTTCCGTCCATAACGCCAATGTTAAACTTCTACCTCAGTTTTCACAGAACTGATAAGACAGATTCACTTCAAAATTTTTATGCCACCTATTAAAGACGAGTTCCAAGTCCCCTGCAAGTCTTGTTGCATTCAGGCGCAATGATTGCGAGATCTCAATCAACTGAGATTCATCCATAAATTGTAATAATACTGTACATAAAATTAGATCTAATGTATAAAAATAAAGATTTTTATGTGACAAGCTTCCAAGTTTGTTGAACTTAAATATATGACACAGCAAAGTTGGATTCAACACCTTTTTTCTTTACTCTGACAATAGAAGATAAGTACTGTATGTAGAACATTACTATTTCCCAATAACACACATTTTCTTAAAATTATAAATGGAAATACTTCATATAAATCTAAAGCACAAAACAACTTTCTTTTTCTTACCTATTGGCATGAAAGGTGATTCCCTCGCCTTCCTCGCAAGTTTATCACCCTGGGATTCTTCTCCAAAATTTGGTGCTAATGGAGAGAGTTGACCCGTTGACCCCATGCTCCTTGGAATCTGAAAAATTTTAAATCAAAATTAATCAAAAGGCTATTAGGGCTATTAGCAAACTAAGAGGACATAAAGACTGTTGAGAAATCATATCTGCTGCCTACCAGAGCCAACACCACACGATTACAAAAGAAGCTATAAATTGTATTAAAAATGAGGTAATAGATTTGCTTCAGCTCCTGGATGGCAGAGCTTAAAGGCCTTATGAACCTTTTCACAGTATTAAGTACACGGTTAGCTTTGCTTCAGTGTGATTCGGCTGCATAAATTTTTTTGTTTCAGTAGCACAAATATCAGAGATAATAGCCGATGAAGAAGCACCTGTGACGTCACTCACGCTCATTCAGAGGCAACAATATAGGGAAATCCCTGCAAAAGATAGGTTCACTCTCGCTGCAACCACGGCCGCAATTTTACTTCTGGAATTTTGAAACTTTACCAGGGCAGTCTTGATAGTATTTGTCAAATAGCCTGAAAGATTTTTTTTGATGACATTTATACAAACCAAGTTATTGCGGTAGAAAGAGGAGCAAAAATGTTGTATAGGAAAAGGATGTTAAATTTTTGGCTTATCTTGCTACCGCAATAACTTGGTTTGTATAAATGTCATCAAAAAAAATCTTTCAGGCTATTTGACAAATACTATCAAGACTGCCCTGGTAAAGTTTCAAAATTCCAGAAGTAACATTGTGGCCGTGGTTACAGCGGGAGTGAACCTATCTTTTGCAGGGATTTCCCTATATTGTCGCCGCTGAATGAGCGTGAGTGACGTCACAGGTGCTTCTTCATCGGCTATTATCTCTGATATTTGTGCTACTGAAACAAAAAATATTATGCAGCCGAATCACACTGAGGTAAAGCTAACCGTGTACTTAATACTGTGAAAAGGTTCATAAGTCATAAGGCCTTTAAGGTGATCTGCCTGATCTGGAGATTTCCCAATTAATGGATCTCATCTCTTCTCAAAGTACTGTATACTGTATATAGCTCCATGGTCAACATTTTGTCCTCTTCCAGCAGTGTACTATCACAAATTCAAATTGTTTATTTTATCTCATTCCAACTACAAGGTACACATATTAAATACATGGTATTTAGCATGGATAAGATGCATCATTAAAGCATGTACATCAGTATAAGCAGTTAACGATTGACCTCAGTTACTACGCGAGTCAAAGAAAATTTCTGTCAGATTGAAGCAAATGAAATAAATTTTAAAATTACAACTCTATAACTAATTGCTTATAGTTTGAGCAGATTCAAGGGGGTGGTTTCCTGACTTTGGCTCCAATTCCGGTTTCTGTCTATAATGCCAATGTTAAACTTCTACCTCAGTTTTTCTAAAACTGATCAGACAGATGGACTTCAAAATTTGCATGCCATCTATTGATGGAGAGTTCAAAGTTCCCTGCAAGTCTAGTTCAATTCAAGGGGGCCGATTCCAAGATCTTAATCAACTGAGGTCAATCCTTAACTACGTGCTTTAGCCCTTAACCACATAAAACAAACAGAAAACAAAATAACAAAAACAAACAAACAAGATACCGGTATTCAATACTGTACACATCCACATCAGTCAAAATTAATTTAACGTTCAAATTTTCATCTACAACACTATAAAAACAATACTTATTAAGACCCCACAAGCTGCCACTGAATAAAATAGGCATACATATCATGGGCATTCAGTATAAGTAATATAAAACATTGTATTAATTTACAAATTTGATTTGATCAATCTGCACATACAAATTACAAATTATGTATCATACCAATACATTACATACAAGCTTAGTTTATACTGTACTGTATTATTATTATTTTGCTGTATCTCAAGTAAATTAAAAATGTTCCTACCTCATTTGGCATGATTCAACAATCCTTTCTGAGACAGACCTTTAAATAAATGAGTCCAACATTAGATAATAGAATATGCATACAGTACTTTGCAATATGTTTTGGCCTACACTGTAGGAGTCTAGTCTATGTATATGAATTAGATTAGCCGACCCAGGGCCGCGCGGCTATACAGTACATATGTGTTACGCAACTTATCTTCAAGGGAGTCAGTAATAATCATTAACCTCATTTACCTAGAATTAAATATCAAACTTGCATATATAGAATTCATAATATCATACACACCCATATATCAACTATCAATAACTTTAAATTTGTATGCATATTAAAATTACAAGAAATGGAAGGCCAATGAACTTAAATTATCTTGTAATGTATGCATATTATGTATGATAATCATTTTATATGAAAAAATACGTACCGGTACAGTATGCATACAAATTAATTCAAGGTTTATTGTGTATGCATATAATACGTTACCGCAGTATGCATACATATTATATGATGAAGAAGGTTATCGATGGACGTGATAAACGGCACGTACGCTCAAGAGCTTGCAATGATTACATAACTGTGTATGAATGTTGCATATTGCATACGTACGTATGCAGTACTGAAGTGCTGTATGCATACCGTACCAGGACAATGGAAATTAAGCCATCACAGGCTACCAGTGCTACCACACCTATGTTTGTTACTATGCAATGCATATACTTGCTACTTCCGCAGACACTTAATTAATTTATCATACCTAAGAAACCAGAACCAGCTGCTGCGCTGCAGCTAGGATGTCCACGATCGAGATTACGTAAAAGTATACTATGATACTCCAGCTGTATGAGCTGTAGTACTAATCTCTGGTACTAATACCCTATAATCCACTCTCTCACTGAGCTGACGACTTATCCTTCTACCGTCTCAACGTCTAGTACGTCTACAATCCTAAGTTTGAACACCGTTTGAAGCCGGTTTGAACTGTTTGATCTTTTGAAGTTAGATACGAAGAGGGGATTGCGCTGACGTCATGCGAGGAGGGCCAGAATGCACGGACTAGCATATAAACAAAGTGTACAATAATTTTTTTACTTAACTTAATAAAATAACTCAAGTTTAAATACTTCGATAATACTTTAACAGTACAGTACACGATAGAACTCATAAAAAAAATCTCACCGCCAAAAAACTGTTAAAAGTATTTTTTATAATTTTTTTTCGGCATTTTGCCTATGCTCACTGTATAATCTGGCCTTCCTAAACTTTCTCTTTTCCCTCCCTCCTGCACCCCCTTCGCAATGTATTTGTATAGGGAAACCCCTCTCTCGCCTCACGTAAACATAAACAGAAATCAGCACTAACAAGCCGTCACATTTAACTGGGTTATGGTCGGAAGCGCTCGGTTTTCATTCGGCTCTGCTCGGCTAGTAGTGATGTCCTTCTCCTTACAACTTACAAACCGGCGGCGGCGGCGGCGACGACCATGGGACCATGCATAAGCCCTCTGCCACCAGAGGGCTATGGACCATGCAATGACAGATACTACCAGTGATGTGAAATTCGCGCGAAGATTGGTCCGCGAATATGCGCATGCGAATATGCGCGAATATGCGCGCAAATGCGCGCAAATGCGCGCAAATGCGCGAAAGATACTTTCAAGATGGCGGCCGCGCGCAATTAAAATCACGTGAGCACCTCGGCAGCCTGAAAGGCCGATTGCTTTAATTCCATGATTAATTAACTCTAATTTAATCCAAACACTAATTAAGCAAGGGATTATACCAAGAAAAATAAGAAAAGACTCTCTGTAGCATTTACTGTAGTTTTAACCAGTTTTAAATTGCTATTTTTGTGGCGGGAAAGTCAATTTTCAATAATATGCGCGCATATGCGGCCGCAGATTGCCCGCGAATATGCGCGAATATGCGAATATGCGCGCATATTCGCCGCGAATATGCGCGGACTAACATCACTGGATACTACGTACAGTTTAACCAGCGCCTGCGTCGATAGATTCTTGCCTTGCACTAAGCGATTTGGTGGGACCGTGGGATATCTTGCAGCGTAGTTCCAATTATTGACGCAAATGCTCTCAGAGCGCCACCATACTATCAGTTGCGATCGTCTTTTTACAATTTTGCGCGGCGAATTTTGAAATTAACGTTGGTGCCAACATAAAAATGAGAACTAAAATATTTTATGATATTGTTTAAATTGTATTTTAATTTTTTTAATAAAACTGCAAATAATATTGTATTTTTTACACGTAATATACTTGTGCAAATAAAAATTATTATGGTCTTTAAATGTGAGTTCACAATTTTAGGAATATTTTGTGTAAATGGCACCTCTACTTTATTGATTAGTACTGCAGCGCTCTCCGTTTAATTAAGCAGAGCGTACTTGAGTAGGAGGCCAAAACCCAGCCGGCGCGATCGTCATCTGTCGAGACATTAGCCGTCCGGAATTTAAAAAATAACATGCAATGTAATCGGGAGGAAATATTTTTTTTTAAATATTTACTTGATATTAATGAAGGTGTCTTGTAGTGCAATAATACTTCAATGTAGTCTCCCGTTTGCTAATTATTTTATTTAGTTCATAAATATCATACTTCTTGAGATATAAGACGGTAAAGTTAGGGCGGGAACTTGGTTCTATCTTCCAAGCTTTAGTAATGTATCATGACGTCACGAAATATTGAAAATATAAAAGTACTTGAATCAACTTTCATACATTATTTTCGATGTAGTAAATAACTTTACTTGATACATACAAAGTATAGAAAATGCAATTAAGGAAAGTGAAAGTCACTCGCTATGAAGAAAGGCTTTCAATGTTCATATGACGTCATCGCCAGTAAATTGACTTTTATTACTTCGCGCATGCCGGCGCATGCGCAGATGTAACAGAAGTAGCAGAAGTCGGGTTCATAAAAGTTTAATTTAAGTGTATTAATATTGTTTTTGCGTGAAAAAAAAGGTTGTCCAGTAAGATTAAACTATATTAGAGTTAAACTTGTTTCATTTTGAAAACTCTAGCATACAGCGTAATTGTCGTAAACCGCGACCAAAGTTAAGCCCTCTCCCATTTGATTACACGCAAACCTGCTGCTCAGTAGGACGGCTATTGAAAAGTGGGCGCGGTCGTGTTGTGGCCTTCTACTCAAGTTTGCTCTGAATTAAGTGTACATATTTTGAACTATTTTGACCGTCCACGAATTAACACAGGCCTGACTCAAGACTACTAGGCAAGAAGAGATCGACGCAGGCGCTGAGTATAACAGATCTTAGTTTACGTGTGGATTCGATTACGCGCGGCGGCCATCTTGGAAGTCATAACATGGCTAAGATAGGGGGCACCAGTCGGTCTAGACGTATAGTCTAGCCATGTCAGGCGTAACCTTAGATTTGTTTTACTGTACATACTATACTGGACTATATATATATTATAGCGGAGGTTTAAAATATAATAGCTTCATCAGGTCTCCGCAATGAGGGAACAAAATTAATTAAATATGCATATATAAACCAAGGCTTCAATAAAAAATGTGTTTCCTACAAAAGTTGCCTAATATATATATTAGTACCCTTCGGATGGCATACTTCATTTTCCGGAAAAATGTTTTTCCAAGGAGGAGATAGCTAGAGATTTCTTAGTTTTTAATTAATTAAAAATTAACTAATTAATTTATGAAAATTAAACTTACATCATTGCATTAAGGACGACAATTTGGCCGCTTTATTTTAAAAGTTTTGTTGTTATAACTATATATATATGTCCGCTGTATAGGCCGATATGCAGCTGCACATGACTATATATAGTTATATATAACTTAAGGTAGAGATAATATGGATCAGCTGGCCCAATGCTAAAAAAATCCCATTCATAATAATTATGAAAAAAATTTAAAATGTTCTCCTCTACATCCCCTATCAGTAGGTAAAATATCAGGCAGGTATACAAAAACGAGCTAGTTTTATGGTTATTAATTTTTAAAGTTGACTAATTTAACATGGAGAAACGGAACTTCCATGTTAAATTAGTCAACTTTAAAAATTAATAACTCAAAAACTAGCTCGTTTTTGTATACCTGATATTTTACCTATAATACTGATAAGGTATGTTAAGGAGAACATTATAAATTTTTTTCATAATTTTCATGAATGGGATTTTTTTAGCATTGGGCCAGCTGATCCATATATTATCTCTTATACCTTAATTCCTTAATTTTCTGTGAATTTTTAAACCTGAGGTACTCGGAAAAACCGTTGATTTAACCCGACCTTAATTGCGTTATAAAAAAATCGCCAAAAATTGAATTTTTGCTCTAAAAATATAAAATTAACATGTCCTTACAAAGAATAAGATTGTATATATATAATGTGTGCCAGTATTTTTTAATACCGGTACGTCTATGACAATAGACCACTTGCAAAACTATGTTTTAGCAAAACGTAAACAAACTCTTTTCACCCAGGATATTGTTGGTTGTTGTTGTGTGTATTTTTTTTTTTTCCAATACATTGGATCTTAAATGGGAAATTCACGATTTTCACATACAGATTTCAATGCATTACATACGTATAATTTTAAAAATAAATATATCACCGGCATATCTGCAATTCTTGGCTATTTAACATTGAAAATTGCATTGGAAGACGGTTTCTTTATTTCAATATAGTAAATTTAGTATGATACCAAATCAGCCAATTGCATGGGGTGTAAGATACGTAACCAAGCAAGCTTCAGATTGTTTAAATTATTGCAACATGCAGTTAATATCAACAAACTGTGCCATGGAGTTTGCCTAGTTAATTACGTATCTTAATTACCCCATGCAATTGGCTGATTTGGTGTCATACTAAATTTAAACTATATATTGAATTAGATGGTTTCTTTATTTCAATTATTGAAATAATTAAAGAAACCATCTAGCTTCCAATAAAATTTTCAATATTATAAACGGCCAAGAACTGCAGATTCCGGTGAAATATTTATTTTTAAAATCATATACGTATGTTCATACGTATTGAAATATATATCGTATATGTGAAAAACGTGAATTTCCCATAAAAGGTCCAAATGTACGTATTGGAAAAAAAATACACGTAATCAAGCGATGGTGTCACGTTATGGAAAAATCGATCGAATTTTCCAATAAATTTTCCAAAGCTCAAAAAAGTGAACATTCTTAGATAAAGCTGTTCTACTATATAGGGTTTATTATATTTTGCTGAAAAGATTGATTTTCGAGACGTACGCGTTGGACACGTTCACTACGTCAGAACATTAGTTTTTAGGGATCTGAAATTCGTGGCTTCTGATTGGTCCGTCAGAATTTGTTGATTTTTTTTTCGCGTCAAAATTTCAATCTATTGTTGCGCATAATTGTAATTTCCCGAGAAATTGTTTGTTATATGAATTAACCCAGGGCCAATCATCTATTGAATAGCATAGAAATGAATAAAAGAATCGAGGATTAGCCCTGTTGTGAACTTATGATGGTGAATTAAAGAAACGATTTTGTGCCTGCAGTTTCCTAGTATGCCCAGGTTTCACCACAATGTCCGATAACAGGACCTTGTCTCCGACTTTGAAAACCACTTCTTTTGCCCTCTTGTCATGACTTTTCTTTTGCCTCGCAAAAGCTGCTAAATTTCCTTCATATACTTCTTCCCACGTAGCTCGTAATTTTTCGCCTAAACTGGTTACATCAACATCCTCTATCCTCTCAATTTCTTGATCTACTGTACTGAAAGGGGATCTCATAGGAACACCAAAAACAACTTCATGAGGAGATCTGCCAGTGCTCGAGTGTGGCTTGGTATTGTAACAAGACACTACATATGGGAGAATATTAGGCCAATTGTTCTGCCTAAGATTCGAATAATGGGACAGTATTTTCTTCTCATCGAGCTCTTGATTTATTTCTAGCGGATCAACAACATATACAGCATCTCTTTTTGCACTTAATTGCTTTCTAGGTACCTGTAGAAAAATCATTTTCGCAGCCTCTGGAGGAATAGTAACAGGGTCAGGCAGCACCAGCTCACTATATGTTGGCAAGAGCCCGTCTGGGGTTGCGATTCCCAAGGCATCAACATGTTTATGTGAATCTGCTGTACAGGAGGCTAGCGACACCCTGCCGCCGCAGAGCATCATCTCCTGATTTGCTACGTCTATAACGCCCTGATACTTCCGCAAAAAATCAAGTCCTAACAAGCCCTCGTATTGGCTATTGTGGTGTTCGACCACATGCATTTCCATCCTATACTTTCTACCGTTAATACGTAATTTCTTGTTAATGTAGCCATAAGATCTAACTACATTATTGCCCAGGCCGACTGTATTAAACTTGCTCGGTCGTAGATCTCTTGTCCCACTATGGTGCCAAATCACTGATACTTGTGCTGCTGTGTCTACCAAAAATTTAAGATCTTCTCCGTTCCATTTTGCACTAAGTATCAGCTGATTTGGCCCCTCGTCGCAGTTACTTTACCAAGCCACACTCGAGCACTGGCAGATCTCCTCATGAAGTTGTTTTTGGTGTTCCTATGAGATCCCCTTTCAGTACAGTAGATCAAGAAATTGAGAGGATAGAGGATGTTGATGTAACCAGTTTAGGCGAAAAATTACGAGCTACGTGGGAAGAAGTATATGAAGGAAATTTAGCAGCTTTTGCGAGGCAAAAGAAAAGTCATGACAAGAGGGCAAAAGAAGTGGTTTTCAAAGTCGGAGACAAGGTCCTGTTATCGGACATTGTGGTGAAACCTGGGCATACTAGGAAACTGCAGGCACAATTCAAGGGTCCGTAAACTGTGGGTTACATACTATATAATAATCATTTTAATAATAATATATTTTTAATAATGAATATAATATATATAATATATATAATATTATAATATGAAGTAAAAGCGTCAAAAAGGCTTAAATATTTATAAATTTCTATATACTACATATATTAATTATGTCTGTCAATTAAACTTTTTTTATTTATTTCGTCATTCCACACATGTATTCCAATCAGGGTCAAAAGGCCTACTAATGCATGAGCAATGAAAGGCCGCGGTAGCCCGGTAGCCTATACACACCATTTTTATTTATTTTTTTTATGAAATTTTGGTTTAGGAAAAATTAATTTAAACGTATTTTGGTGATAACGCGAGTCATATGTTATGTAGAATTAACCCCCTTCTATATATTTTTTTTCTTTCACCTAAGATTGTTGTTGTTGTTGTTTTTTTGTTGTTTTTTAATCGAAAAGTTTTGCAAGCATAATTAAAGGCATAAAGTCCCAGTGTTAATAAACGACTAACCTTGGGAAATTTTTTTTTTGTGTGTGACTTTGGATCAAGAAATGCACAATTAGGAATTTAATCTTAAAGTCACAAAATAAAAGGATTATACTACTATACTGTCGGATATTTACAAGTTGATTCACCTGAACTTTAACTTAGCCCAGAATATTGCAAAATATACTCTTGCACACAGCAAATGTATTTCTCAATTTTTAGTAGCTATATAGAAATTTCATATTTTTTATTCAAAAATTTAAATTTCTGCCATGTACTGTACGTGATATACTTTTGATAGTTTTGATAGAACAACCTCGGGTTCTTTCAGTGGATTCTTATAATTATATGCAGGACTTTCCCGATTTGCGCACATTTAAAAATTCATATAAAATAACAAAACATATTATGACATTGAAATATTTAAAATAAACGCATGAAATATGTACGTTAATTGCGATAAAAATAGTTTAATTATCCTAATTTGACAAATTAATTTTTATAATTAAATAAAAAGTAAGAACTGCATCTCCTCCATGGAGAAACTTTTTTCTTGAATAACAAACATATTATATTGCTTCCAACGTAAAAAAATATTGGCCACCAAAAATATTTGTTGAGAATTAATACAAATTTTTGTTCAAAGCTTTATCAATTTTAAATTAATTTTAGAGTTTTAGCTTGCGCACTTTGAACTATTAAAATTAATTAAAAAAGCAATAAAGTTTATTTGAATAAAAAAAATATTTTCCCATCAAAAAATGACAAATATTTTTTACTTTGGATGTAATATATGTTTGTTTTCCCGGGAAAAAAAATTCCAGGGAACAAAAAAAAAATACAGTACTTACCTTTTATTTCATTAAAAATTGATTAAATTTGACAATTAAGCCCTTTTATCGCAATGTACGTATTTTCATCATTTCATGCAGTGTCATAATTAACGTGTATTGTACTTAATTCTATATGCATTTTTATGCGCGAAAAAACGGGAGTCTTGAAAATACATTGAAAATCCCGCGAGGTTGTTCTGTAAAAAAAATGCAGATCCAATTAAAAAAGTACAGTTGAGATAAATTATTGTAATTTATAATATAATTACAGATTTTTTTTCATTGATTTTTAAATTAATTATAATAGTTGATGCGCGTGCTTGAAAAATGACCGAATTCATTAAAAAATATATTGCAGTGCGTTATTAAAATCTCTCTAATTTTAATTTTCAGGTTAATTAGATTCTGCCTTTTTGTTCCGTTTCCTAAAAGAGTGGATATGGATATGGAGTTTCGTTTCACATTTATGTCGTTTAAGTGATTTGAGCATTTATAATCTAGAGTCAGTCTGGCCATTAAAAATTGTTGACTTCGAAATTTTACTCTGTGTCAATCACGGGTCAATTATAAAATGCTAACCGCTCAAAAAATTCAAATATTTATGACTTTTATAAAGGATTCTTTTATCTTTGATAATCAGACACGACTTTTTTTCGGGATAACAAATTGTACTATATAGTACACAGGTTCTTTGAAAATCTATAATACCAAGTTCGTATTTTCTAAGAAAAATAACAGTTCGTATCGAATTCTATATAATGACGATTCAACTAAAGATCCAAGAATTCTATATCTCACATGCATATAGGTTCGCCAGAGATTAGAAAAAAAAGCGTAGGGCACTTTACCTGAAAAACATCCTCCCTAATAACTCGAAAAAAATACACCATGGGTGGTATGAAAAATATAGCCATATTTAGCAAATATAGTATTTGCTACTACCACCAAGATCTGCACCGACGGCGGCTCCAGGCAGGCTCACGCCCAGGCCCTTCAGCGCTCACCGTCGCGACCCTCCTACTCACCGGGGCTTCGCAGCGAGCGGCCGAAGCCACTCGCCTTCTGCCACCGGCGGCCTGGTATATATATAGGCACAACGCTTCAGCGCCATCCATTTTCAGGGCTAGTTGCTATATTTTTTTCATAACATCTATAACAATTTTTATAGCAGTGTATTTTTTCGAATGAGTTAATGAGGGTACGCCCTTATATGTTATTAATCGACGCGTTCTCTATGTTTTTGTATTTTTTTTTGTATTTTTTTTTTTTTAGTAGAACCTATAATATATTTGGATTGGAATTTTTTGGATTTCGATTTTATATGGAGGAACACTAACCAAACATTTTTTTAATTTATTTAATTTTGTCTCAAATCTAATTTATGAATAAACGAAAACTAGTAAAATGTTGACATTTTAAATTAAAAAAATAAAATAAGTATGCCACACCCCTTTTTCTAAAAAAAAAAAAAAAAAAAAAAAAACGCACCTGTGTCGGGCTACCATCTACCTTACTCCCCCGCTCCACCAGCTCCGCGGCCGGGCCCTTCGGACCGACCCACCTGACACCACCTGCGGAACGGGCCTTTAGTCCTCACACCGACCCGGGCCTGTTTAATCATGCGTGATCGAATAGATCTAGATATATAATATATATAAAACAAATACTATATATATAATGGCAAAAAATTATATAATAAAAAAGAAGCAAGTATACACATACCATAATTATGCATCTTTTCGTCTTGTATATGAAGAAGACTATATGATGAAGAAGACAAGAGCGAAGCCGGAAGATTTTGTAAAAAAAAAAAAAATCGTATAAAATTTAATATAATTTAACTAGGTATATAATTTTAAAAATAAAATTTCTAGCGTTCTTTAATTCAATTAATTAATCCATGCACTTTTCCGGATCGGCGTTCCGGACCGTTTTGGCTTATTTTTATCACTAAAAAGTACAGGGTGTCCCAAAGATCTTAAATTTTTTAAAGCCAAATAACCACCGTTTGGCATTTTTTAATGTTCACTTTTTATACATCAAATTAAAGCTCTGAATTTAACATTTTCAAAAATGTGAACAGAAAAAAAAAAAAATCTAAAAAGTGATTTTTACCTGTCAGAAGGCAAAATGGGAGCTTGCACTGTTTCTTGCGTCGCTTTGGGGCCAAGGCCTCTGTATAGGCTTTTAAGACTCCACACCATGGGTCCCCAGGCCCCCTGACTTTACTCCTTCAGAATTCTTCCTACGGGGCTATCATGTGGAAGGGACCGTATTCACAATTCCAGTGTGAGACGTGCTGGAGCTAAAACAGCGCATCACTACCATGATCCACAGTCCACCATGCCTGTCATGTTGCGCAATGTGTGGCGTGAGCTCTTGGGGGGACTAAATGTTTGCTGAGCCACCAATGGTGCCCATTTAGAGAAGCATTGTTGCATTTTCTTTGAAAAAAAATCATCAAGCATGAGAATTGAAGTAAACAATTTTTAAGTGCAGGTGCAGTCGTGATTTTGAAAAAAAAGTGCTCATTTTGCTTTCTAACGGGTAAAAAAGAAAAATCACCATTCCAATTTTTTTTTCTGTTGACATTTTTGAAAATGTTAAATTCAGAGCTTTAATTTGATGTATATGAAGTCAGTATTAATTTTGTTAGTTTGTTCGTAATTTGGGTTTGAAAAATCTAAAGATCTTTTTGGGACACGTACCCTGTATATTATATTATAAAAAGATGTTTTATTTAAAAAAATAAAAATATACCGCGTGTTGAATGTTAGGAATTACAATAAGAGTATATTATTAGTGCAGTTAGGAACGATGGGCCTTCAGGGCGTTACATTTGATTTAATTATTATAATTTCTCTACATTAATTTTCCACAAATATTTTCCTTCGTTTTTCTTACACCTTGTCCGATCGCGATGTCTATCTTCTTGGTCATATGAGGGAAAATTACACACACAAAAAAATTTTTTTAGGAAATATAAGGACCCTCGACACGGTTGAAGGTCCTCTAAAAATATTTCGATCAAGCCTCAAGACATGCTGCAAGTTATATAGTTTATCCGGTTTATCGTAGAAAATCAGATTATTAAAAAAGGGTTATATATTTTCTGGTGGACTCTGATTGGCTAAAAAGGGGTACGGGTTATTTGCTTATTTCCACTACCAATCAAATTGCTTAAAATTTCCAACAATCCAATTTTTTAACCAATAAACGAAGAATCAACAACTTAATTTAAACCAATCAAAATGAAGAATTTAAGCCAATCAGAATCCAGAATTTGGCTTCCATAAGCCGGAAGGGAGTGACTATACCCCCTACAATAGAGGATTAGCCCTGCTATAATATATACAACACTCCAAAAAGTCGGAGCGCACATACTTATGACGGCGACACAGTTATATATATAAGCATCGTCATCTGAAACTTATATATACGAAGTCGAATTATAATAAGTATATAGAACTTACTTAACTTACTTTGTATAATATATAGTTTATAATAATTATATAGTTTAATATATTATATAAGTAACAAAACTTCCAATACTACTCTCCGAAATATTATATATATGTGTTAATTTTCACTTCGATTTATTCATTTGAATATGGGCGCGACATACAATATATATATATATATATATAAAATATATTATTGTATATAATATACAATATTATATATATAATGTATATAAGGCATCCACGCTAAGGCATCTGGATTGCTGCTGGATTTTGTCCCGATTGTCCGGGATTGTTGTGGGTTGCAGATCGTCAGAGGGATCAGCTAAAAGGATTCATTTTCGCGCTCAGTTATTAATATATACCCATTTTTCTACTTTTATCCTAATTAAGTGAATATATAGGAAATGAAATAATGAGCTTTATTTATAGCTTTCGCTGATTTTTAGGATATATTATGATAGGATTGTAGCTTCATTCTTATCCTATAATTATTAAGTAAATATAGAAAGTAAATTAACTCTGCGATCCCGTGGTCCCGTCAGTCATGCACCTACGCTTGTCACGTGTACAGCCTATATAGCTGCATGCTAGCTGCAATGTATATATCTTCCGACCCAAATTCCGAGAGAAATGATAGGTATATATATTATATATTATGGCACCCATCATGAGCTTCACAGAACAACATGCAGTACTCACGACATAAAACAAACAAAAAAATTGTAAGCATATTATAATATATATATTATAATGGTCTCTTTCACTAGTCTACTAGAAATGAAGAACAAAACACAGTAATTATTTAAATATTTATATATATTATAAATTATATTATTTATTTATTTATTTATTTATTTATTTATTTATTTATTTATTTATTTATTTATTTATTTATTTATTTATTTATTTATTTATTTATTTATTTTATTCACTATATAAGTATCAGTTGATACATTAATTCTGACTACATATATTATATATAGACGCCCATATATAGCATATATATATTATATATTATACATTCAATTTATTACAATATATAACTCTAAAATAATAAAATATTCTAATTATTGTAACTATATATATTATATATATATATATAAATATGCGAATTATTAAAGACATTTTTCTTGTTGCATGAGCTACAGTCAAATTAATTTAGTATTAATTCCGGAAGTAGCCGGAAGTTCGTGTGCATGAATAAGTTAGCATCAGCTCTTCTATTTGTAATTCAGTTTTGAAACTTTACAGTGAGGTTTGAAGTAGAAATACTGACCTCTGTGTGAAATTATAATGCTGAAATATGGATAGGAAGTCCAGAAACTTCACACTTCCGGCTACTTCCGGAGGGAATGTTATGTAAATTTGACTGTAGTCCAATAGAATATAATAATAATTTTTTTAATAAGGTATATAGACAAACAATTGCTTCTTAAAAACAGATATACTGTCAATTTTTTTTATATAATCTGGAAGATTATTGTGCGTACAACACTATAGTAAGTTCTGCAATGACTATATATATACACTATACATGAGCTCAGATAAAAATGCATGAATGGTCTCTTTTATTAACACATTATTACATTATACACATGCATTTTTTGCATATTAATTATATAGGTCCGCATATATGACCCTAAAATGACGTTGTCATATATCTAGCTAGGGCTATATTAAGGAAACATAGAAATCACCAGAGTTTCTCAATTTTAAAATTTAAGAAACCACAGAATTTCTCCGACTGAGGAAATTTGCAGAAATGTATAATATATGCATGCAGCTAGCGAATTCAGCAGGTCAATATAAAATCACCTCGAAAAACAATTAAAATTTGTTAAAAACGTCGTGTATTGCGTGTATCCTAAATTAAGTGACACAATGAGGGCAGATGAGTGAATTCACAAGAAGTTATATATATACAGATCAAGTTCATTTTTGGTAATCAATTTTCTTTGTGAAGTACATATAGTATATTTGAATTTTTTCACCCGGAGAGCTGATTTATCTTTGTGATCTTAGGATTCAGTTCAATCAATTGCATTGAAATTATTATTATAATTATTATACTATTATTCTTTGCCAAGATACACGCGTACCCCTAATTTGAGAGGTTTTACAGTTCACGGCAGGGTAATGGGGAGGGATAATTAATGTATAGGGAACGGATAGTGCCATGTGGCCACGGCCTATAGATCGACAGTGGTTATGCGTCCCACAGCATTCGCTGAGGTGAGACTGAGGGAACCGTGGAAAACCTCAGTCAGGACGGACACTCTATATACATGGCATGTTATCAATTGGACCAAAGTGATATCCAAAGCCTGTGAGGAGGGGAACCATGGCACACAGCATAAATGCATCACAATTAACACTGGGGGGAAAGATCGAGATATACTAAATTTAACCCCAGGGAGGGAGCAACGTAATTTTTACTTGTAATTTTTACTCATTCAAGAACTAACCACTATCGACGTAGCTTGACTTCGGTGATCTAAAGTGAAACGGTCAATGCACTGCGCGCCATATGCTCGACCTTATTATGAGATAATAAAAAATATTAGTTGAATGGCAACGCGAAAAAGATAAATTGATATTACTTAAGTTGGAAATTGGAAACTATTTCCTGCATGGGGGGTAATTGTTTTGGTTAATGGAATCAGAAGAAGAAGATCAATATTTACCCTTGAAATAAAAGTTTGATGTGCTGGCTCTTTGTCGATCATTCGTCATATATAGGATAAAAAAGTTGTTTTACTTTGGTATATGGAATTCCCAGTTTAAGATGAGAGATGCTTAATTTTTTTAGTTTTGAGATGAATGAGATCCCTTTTTGAAGGGTTGAAAAATTCGTTGCAATTTAGCCTCAAGGGTCACAACTGCCACAAACAATTAAAGGCATATATATCAGCTATATAGCTCTATCATGCAATTCATGCAGGAATTGCAGGATGAAAAACTTCGAAACTCCACAAACTACAAAACTGATTTGCAAAAAATGGAACACGATTCTTGACTTACTCTGTAGATTTGAAAATATCTGTAATGTATATATTAAGACGGTATTTTAATTACACTGTACAATTTTTCTATATATTATATTGTACACAATTTTTCCTGCCAAGAAAACTTACTCTCCATTTGTTTGTGGAGAAATAATTTTCTTGTAAGGAAAATTTGTATCTAAAATTGTATCGTGTAATATAGGCTTTACACGATACAATTTTTCTAAATATTGCATACAATTTTTCCTTACAAGAAAACTTAAACTATAACTCCATTTGTTTGTGTGGAGATAAAATTTTCTTGCAAGGAAAAATTGAATATAAAATTATATCGTGTAATACAGGCTATATATATTAATATAGTTAATATATATAGAGTAAAAAATATATAAAACACAAGTTTAATAATTAAGATTATTAAGAACTTACGAGATACATCACAACTTCGTAAATTTTTCAAGCACCTAATTTCACACAAATACTGAGAGTTTATAACAGCTCGCAGGTTATAAGTATGTACCGTTCAGTAAGGTTTGTCCTTTCAAGTAAGTTGCTTGTAGGAAGCACCATCTCTTTTATTTTGCCGTGCAAGTGACGGATTGCACGTATGCGCTTTGTAAACATGACAAAACTAGTTTTTCTCCATATATGCCCGGTAGACTTAATATACTATATATATATATATATATATATATATATATATATATATATATATATATATATATATATATATATATATATATATATATATATATATATATATAGTTTAATATATAGTAAATAAAGACGCAGTAATCCACATGCACGTATTATAATCTACCTTGAGTACTTAATTGACTGTTATTCAAATGCATACGTGCATCAAGTAAACTCGAGAAAGCTTTTAAGATTTAAGAACCATCAACGCTATTATGCTATGATTAATTGCTAATACATTTTTAATGACGTCGACAATCTATGTTTATATATTATGTAGGTTGGGGCCGGGTACTAAAGTTTTACAATATATATATATATATATACATATATGTATATATATATTAGTGGAAGAGGTGATATATATATATATATATATATAAATTGCATAAAAATATTATTCAGTAATTAAATTATTCCCAAGAGTTAATTTGAAAAACCATATATACACTGTACAGAGTGAGTCACAATTCGTGTGTCATTTCTATCCTCTAATTTGGAATTGCAAAAGTGCTTGTAGAAAATTTCGTACAGTGGTAGCTGAGGGTTGTTTGTTTTATGTTCTGGTGGTGAAAATTTTTTCCCACCCTTATTTCATCCCTTCTGGGGGGTGGGTTCCCGTTTTTTACAAAACCCTTATGGGCTTACAATGTTAATGAAAAAGAGATTAAAAAATTTTCGAATTTCAGTCTGAAAATTTCAAACTAGGGGTTTTCGAGTATGAGAAAAACAGCGGTGACATTAATTTTTTACTGCCGTTGACCCTTGACCCTTCGCAGGGTCAGAATTTGTCTCTCACAGGCCCTCTTTTTTTAATTTTCACATTATCTTCATGTTGGAAAGCTTTTAAGCGTTTTCAAGCATGGTAAAACCAATGAAAGACCTATCAAAGTGTTAAAATTGGTCCCTGGACCTTGCAGGGGTCACTGGTGACCCCTGGCATGACCCCTGGCATGACCTTTTTTCCAAAAGTTTCAATTACGTTGAAATTGATGAGTTTTAAAGGGTTTTCGAAGACGATAAAGCTGATGGAAGTTCTTGCAAAGTGGTAACATTGATCCCTGACCTTGCAGGGGTCACTTGCAGGGGTCACTGGTGACCACTGGCATGACCTTTTTTCCAAAAATTTCAATTACGATGAAATTGATGAGTTTTAAAGGGTTTTCGAGGACGATAAAACTGATGGAATTTCTTGCAAAGTGATAAAATTGATCCCTGACCTTGCAGGGGTCACTGGTGACCCCTGGCATGACCTTTTTTCCAAAATTTTCAATTGCGTTGAAATTGATGAATTCTAAAGGGTTTCGAGGACGATAAAACTGATGGTAGTTCTTGCAAAGTGATGAAATTGATCCTTGACCTTGCAGGGGTCACTGGTGACCCCTGGCATGACCTCTTTTCCAAAATTTTCAATTGCGTTGAAATTGATGAGTTTTAAAGGGTTGTCGAGGACAATAAAACTGACGGAAGGTCTTGCAAAGTGATGAAATTGATCCTTGACCTTGCAGGGGTCACCCGGTGACCCCTGGCATGACCTTTCTTTCCAAAATTTTCAAGAACTTTGAAATTTATGAGTTCTAAAGGGTTGTCGAGGACAATAAAACTGACGGAAGGTCTTGCAAAGTGATGAAATTGATCTTTGATCTTGCAGGGGTCACTGGGGACCCCTGGCATATGACCTTTTTTCCAAAATTTTTAATTACAATGAAATTGATGAGTTTTATAGGGTTTGAAGGACAATAAAACTGATGGAAGGTCTAGCAAAGTGATGAAATTGTTCCCTGACCTTGAAAGGGTCACTATTAGTGACTATTAGTGACCCCTGGCATGACCTTTTTTCCAAAATTTTCAATTGCGATGAAATTGATGAGTTTTAAAGGATTTTCAAGGACGATAAAACTCATGGAAGGTCTTGCAAAGTGATAAAATTGATCCCTGACCTAGCAGGGGTCACTAGTGACCATTTTCCTATCTTATTTTGAATTCTTGGATTGCCTCCATATTAATTTGCAAATAAGCTAGGGTTTTCAAGGATTTTAAAAATAATGGAAGTCCTCATAAAGTGATAAAATTTATCGCTGGCCTTGAGGCGTCCCTTGTCTTTTTTTTTCTATTTTATTATTATTTTTTTAAATTCTCAGCTTATCTCCATAATAATTTGCAAATAATGGTTTTAAAGGATCATAAAAATATTAGAGGGAATCAAAAAGTGATCAAATCTCTCTCTTATCTCACAGGGAAATTGGTGACCCCTTGCCGGTTTGAATTTGTCGATTTCTTTCAAATTATGCTTTACGTTCTGTTCGCAGTGCTCATAATCGTCACGCACATTAGCAAGCAAACAGGAAAATTATTCATTTTTACATTAAAAATTCAATAAAATTTTAACAAAACGCTTACCAATACTCTGGAAACAAAATTACAGCAAAATAAATTCAATACAGAGATAACCAACTTGCATTTTTTTTTATTATTATTCACAGCGTATGTTAGTTTGTACTGATTTTTTTTTACGTTTTTCTCAATGAAAAAATAACATTTTTAATTATCATCAACTCTAAATTTTAATTCAACTTGTCAAGTACGTGCTTACATTATTCCTGTAATTTCAATCTTGCTAGCAGTCTTTTAAAGCCATCCTAATTTCAAGAAATATTAAAAAAAAAAGTTCAAATTAAGAGATACCATGCAGTGCCTCTGTAGGGTAAAAAATAGCTTTAGCATTTTAACACTTTAAACTGACTTCCAATATTTTTATCGATCATCTTCGAAAACCCTTAATACTAGCAAATTACTATGGAAGCAATCCGAGAATTCAAAGTAAGATAGGAAAACGGTCACTAGTGACCCCTGCAAGGTCAAGGATTAATTTTATCACACTGCAAGACCTCCCAAGAGTTTTCTCGTCCTCGAAAACCCATAAAAATTCATCAATTTGAAGGTAATTAAAAAGATTGGGATAAAGGTCATGGTAGAGGTCAACAGTGACACGTGCAAGATCAAAGATCAATTTCATCACTTTGCAAGACCTTCCGTCAGTTTTACTGTCCTCGACAACCCTTTAAAACTCATCAATTTCAACGCAATTGAAAATTTTGGAAAAGAGGTCATGCCAGGGGTCACCAGTGACCCCTGCAAGGTCAAGGATCAATTTCATCACTTTGCAAGAACTACCATCAGTTTTATCGTCCTCGAAACCCTTTAAAATTCATCAATTTCAACGCAATTGAAAATTTTGGAAAAAAGGTCATGCCAGGGGTCACCAGTGACCCCTGCAAGGTCAGGGATCAATTTTATCACTTTGCAAGAAATTCCATCAGTTTTATCGTCCTCGAAAACCCTTTAAAACTCATCAATTTCATCGTAATTGAAATTTTTGGAAAAAAGGTCATGCCAGTGGTCACCAGTGACCCCTGCAAGTGACCCCTGCAAGGTCAGGGATCAATGTTACCACTTTGCAAGAACTTCCATCAGCTTTATCGTCTTCGAAAACCCTTTAAAACTCATCAATTTCAACGTAATTGAAACTTTTGGAAAAAAGGTCATGCCAGGGGTCATGCCAGGGGTCACCAGTGACCCCTGCAAGGTCCAGGGACCAATTTTAACACTTTGATAGGTCTTTCATTGGTTTTACCATGCTTGAAAACGCTTAAAAGCTTTCCAACATGAAGATAATGTGAAAATTAAAAAAAGAGGGCCTGTGAGAGACAAATTCTGACCCTGCGAAGGGTCAAGGGTCAACGGCAGTAAAAAATTAATGTCACCGCTGTTTTTCTCATACTCGAAAACCCCTAGTTTGAAATTTTCAGACTGAAATTCGAAAATTTTTTAATCTCTTTTTCATTAACATTGTAAGCCCATAAGGGTTTTGTAAAAAACGGGAACCCACCCCCCAGAAGGGATGAAATAAGGGTGGGAAAAAATTTTCACCACCAGAACATAAAACAAACAACCCTCAGCTACCACTGTACGAAATTTTCTACAAGCACTTTTGCAATTCCAAATTAGAGGATAGAAATGACACACGAATTGTGACTCACTCTGTATATTTAGTGATCGGGGAACGTACGCGTCAATATTTATTTCATCAACTTGAACTTTTTTTATAATGACGATCGAAGCTATTAATTTGACAAAATATAATATTACATATTATAATTTATAGTAAAAAAATAGTAAATATGTGTCAATAATATTTTATATATATATATATATAATATATATATATATATATATATATATTATATATTATTATTAATTTTTTTTTTTTTTCCCTTGGAGTGCCAGAATTTCGACCATGGTGTTACCCAGCCTCCACGGAATCACATCCATTCGCCCCGGATCCAATACCCCCGGGCTTAAACAAATGGAAAGTGTCACCGCAGTGACCATCAGCCCCACCATGACCGAGCTTTGCACCCTCTCCCCGGTCCCCATGACCCGTCCGCGAGCGCCGTTCACTGTGGGGTCGGGCATTAGTGCTTTATATACCCACCCGTTCGGTAAGCTCTCGAGAGAGACACCCACGTCTAAATCTGGACTACATCTGAACTGCAGCAGTTCAGATCAGTTCAAAATTATGCTAGTTCAGATAGTTGTAAACAGTATAAAATTGGCCGGTTTTGAACTGTTTGAGCTACCAATTTTGAACTGGCCACAGTTGTAAATAGCTCATAGCAGTCCAGACAATACAGCTCAGAACAGTCCAGCCTAGCTCAAACTAGCTCGTTTACGTTGATACTCAGGCAGTCCATTATAGCTCAAACTAGTTCATTGCTGCTATACATGCAACAGTCCATTCTAGTTCAGAATAGTCCAGCCTAGCTCAAAAAGTCCAAAGCACTATAGCAGCTGTACTGCAGTCCAGGGCAGTCCATTCTAGTTCAGATTAGTCCAGCCTAGCTCAAAAAAGTCCAAAGCACTGTAGCAGCTGTACTGCAGTCCAGGGCAGTCCGTTCTAGTTCAGAATAGTCCAGCCTAGCTCAAAAAAGTCCAAAGCACTATAGCAGCTGTACTGCAGTCCAGGGCAGTTCATTCTAGTTCAGATTAGTCCAGCCTAGCTCAAAAAAGTCCAAAGCACTGTAGCAGCTGTACTGCAGTCCAGGGCAGTTCATTCTAGTTCAGAATAGTCCAATCTAGCTCAAAAAAGTCCAAAGCACTATAGCAGCTGTACTGCAGTCCAGGGCAGTTCATTCTAGTTCAGAATAGTCCAGCCTAGCTCAAAAAAGTCAAAAGCACAATAGCAGCTGTACTGCAGTCCAGGGCAGTTCATTCTAGTTCAGAATAGTCCAGCCTAGCTCAAAAAAGTCCAAAGCACTGTAGCAGCTGTACTGCAGTCCAGGGCAGTCCATTCTAGTTCAGAATAGTCCAGCCTAGCTCAAAAATTCCAAAGCACAATAGCAGCTGTACTGCAGTCCAGGGCAGTCCATTCTAGTTCAGAATAGTCCAGCCTAGCTCAAAAAAGTGCAAAGCACTGTAGCAGCTGTACTGCAGTCCAGGGCAGTCCATTCTAGTTCAGAATAGTCCAGCCTAGCTCAAAAAAGTCCAAAGCACTGTAGCAGCTGTACTGCAGTCCAGGGCAGTCCATTCTAGTTCAGAATAGTCCAGCCTAGCTAAAAAAATTCCAACTTGACTGCAATATGTTCTATAGTAGAACCATTTTATGATCAGCGCTGTCACTTTGACGAGGCAAGCCGGCAGCTGGTATTCAGCCTGCAGCCGCCGGCTTGCTTCGTCAAAGTGACAGCGCTGATCATAAGATGGTTCTACTATAGAACATATTGCAGTCAAGATGGACACCTTTACTTTTTATCAATGGACCAAAATGGACCTGTAAACATACTTTAAATTATCTCTGGAAACACAATAATATTTAACACGATTATGTTGGTAACGCCCATAAAAATAACAATTTCCGTCGTCAATAGATAATTATTAATAAATGCCATGCAAACCTAGTGAATATGCAGTGCAATATTTGTACTGTACCAATTGTACAATTATTATTATAGTGCATGAAAGATAGAGCATGATTTATAAGTTGAATAGCTTGATCACTCATCACGCATTTGGCAACGCTGTCTATTTTTGTGGCCATGCAGGTGAACTCGGTGAGAAATGTGAGACATCTCACCTGAGATCTCATAGAGTTGAAATAAGATTATATACACATGAGCTCAATATTATATGGACTGACGATCGCTTTTATTTTAAACACTAAACTTGTATCATATAAAATTATTCATTATAACAGTTATAACTCAAGGCATACAGTACTAAAAACTAAAAAAAAAAAAAAAATAATATCTAATTCTACATACAGTATGCAAACACAATGAATATATTTAATTAGTTTGCTAGCTCACAGATAAATTTCTAAAATCTAACATGCTGGCAGCTGATATATATGTGAATGCCTATTAATTATGATAGGTGTAGGTGGACAACATGGGATATAATCCATTGCAGGATAAATACCGGTACTTATAATATATGCATAAAGTATGCATATACATTATTGCTTAATTAATTCTTATTGGTGAAAACAGCATAATGAAATAAACAACACGAAATTTTACCCAGTGACCACATGGACGTCCCCGGGACGCCCCTGGGACATCCCTCTAAGGTCCCCGTTGGACGTCCCCAAGGACATCCCCCATGTCCATCAAAAAAGGACGTCCCTGCGGACGTCTTGTGGACATCCCTCGGGGATGTTCCCTAATTTTCACTTGCCAATTATGTATTAATTCATCTTAAAATTTATATTAAAGAAGTTTAGGGTCTTTTAGAATGAGGACTACAAGATTACCAAATAAAAAATTTGGGTGCGTCGGGAATCGAACTCGGACCTTTTGGTTGATAGACGACGTCGTAGACAACTTGGATATTGCTCTTCGTTACTAAAGTGTGGTTTGTTTGGGTACATAAATTGTAAAGTTTTGGGTGTTGTATGATATTTTAATATTACGAGCGAAGTTGCGTTTTTTTATTTATTTAAGCAAACTGGTACATTGGGAGATTGTTATTATTTAATACATCATTAAATATATTGAGATTTAAATTTATTTAAAATAAAATTTTATAATTTTAATTAAAAAATGTTTATTCATTAATAAATTATAAATTGCAACGCTCAAATGCATCTCTAATTGTTAACAGACTTTGACATTAAAAAAAAAATATTTTTAATTTTTTAGAAATTTTTAAAGGTCCCTCCGAGGACATTTATTGTGGGACGTTCAAGCGTGTCCCTCTAAAATCCCCGGGGGACTTTGATGGGACCTTGTTTATTTTTCATAGATATTTTTATCTACGAGTATATGTTATTAAAAAAAAATATTTTTCTGTGCAAATTACGCACTTTAAGGTATAACCTGAGAATTTGTCTGTCAAGGTCAAGAGGCGTGGCTATAGTGGCAACACTGTTTGCATTGGAATGAGCTTAAATTTTTAGGAGGGGGTGGTGACATCAGTCCTTGAAAACGTTGCCACATTTCTCATCACATATAGGAAACGGTCATCGCCACGGTTCAAAATATATGAAAACAATTCAGAAAAATAGTCTAAAAAATTAGGCTTTAGTAAAAAAAAAAAGTAAAAGAATCTGTTGTATAGTTTTTTTGCAATGCTAATTAACAAATTTAACATTGGAAGGATACAAAATTCTCATTTAAATAAATTAATTATAATTAAACCAACGGTTAAAAAATTCCGAAAAAATTCAGAGCTAATTTGACGATTGTTGTGAGTCCACCAAATTAATTTGAAGAAAATCTGTTGTAGCGAATTTTTCGTCCAAATTTCTCAGGTTAAGCCTTAATATTAAGTAAAATTTCACGTCTTATTTTAAATATTAATATTTTCATATAATATTTTAAATAATATTAACTATATTTGTATATTTTTAAAATCAGTACATAATAATGAACAGCACATATTATGATTTTAATGAAAAAATTGACTAAAGGGTCCTTTCAAAGTCCCCCGGGGATGTTCAAGGGACAGCCGTGTTGCATCCCCATAGGGGATGTTCTGAGAGACTTTCATAAAAATATTAAAAAACCTAGAAAATTATTTTCGAAGTGTAGCTAAAACCGTTTTTAGAACACGGAAAACATGTTTAAAGTTAAAGGGTTTTGAAAACTAGCACGTAAAACGTTCAGGGATGTTGGGGGATCTTGCGGGGATGTTCGCAAGGTCCCCGGGATGTCCATGTGGTCACTGGGTATGCACTGTATGCATAAGTATATGATATGCCCTATATTATATACACAGTACGTATTGTATGCATACATAATATATAGATTTTATCACCATCATTCTGTTGATCATTTGCGTATATATACTCATTTATAAGGATCGAGAACGTTGTAAAAATTCTACTGGCAAAAAAAAAAACATAGAGTATATGCATACTGTATGTATATATTATACTGTACTACATGCAGCTGAATTTTGCTATTAAAATGTCAAAATGAAAAGAAACTGTGTAAGAAATGTGTGATAAAATTGGCACTTACCGGTATCGCAAATATTGATAGACCAAAATTTAACTTATGCCCATTTTTCTTACATTTCAGCCTTTAGGACTATCCTTTGTATTTTTCCACGTACAGAGGAGGAACAGGGCTGAAGAACGTCACTTCTAGTTCTAGTAGGTAGCCTAAACCTAGGACAGATATGCCAAACTCCCATGGCAAGAACAGAACAAAATTTTCCGATCAACTTTTGACCCTGATATTTAATGTATAGACTCTATGTACGTAAATTCTTACCTTCATAGATGATTATAGGTTAAGAGCACCAAGGAACCACTTAAAAATAAGAATATCTGTGACTACTAATGATACCATACAAGAAATCACCGAAATCACGACAATAATAGAAAACAGCTGAAAAGCCGGTAAAGATTTCAAATGCTGCGGAAGCGGAAGTGCGGATCCTGCGCGGAGCACGGCCGATCATCTTCTGTATGTAACGAAATATGTACAATTAGCATGAAAATGTTATCGGAAACAACCACCAGGTGGCGCGTCGGTCGAGCTTTGTCAAGTTGCGCTTTGCGTTATTCATTTTCTTACACTAAATAAAAATGGCTTCCACTTCCGGTTTATTTTTTAATTAATTTGCTTACTATTTTATGATTATGTACAAAAGAACACAGAGAAAATGGGTTTTATAACTTGTATTTAAGAAATTTTACATATAACAGATTTGACAGTTGTCACAAAATGGTCCCAGGCTCGAGTTTTCCACTCCGCGGGAGAGATTTTCTCCTCCTTGGCATGCAAATCCAATGGGTTGGTCCAGGCCTGGCCAGCTGCAGGCTTGTTTCTGCTGTAACACGAAAAAAATAGCTATAAACATGCATATATCGGTAATTACTATATTAATAGGTTACACATGCAGAATAGCCAAAAGAGAACGAAAAATTACATCCTGCAACAGAACTGATGAAAACGGGACATAAACAACGCCTAATGTTCCGATATTTTGGTCATGTACTAACCTTTACTTCGTTCGTTCATATCAGGATGAATCCATCTCTTGTCTTCATTATATAGTGGTGATACAGTTCTTGCAGTCACAATAAGAGCTTAAAAAAGTTGCACACACATTTATAACTCTTCAATAAATAAAATATAAGAAATAATTATCGAGACGACGATAAGCGCCATTCCGCTGCCGTATTGAAGTCGCCATGTTTTTCCTAAGAAGCTGATATTATAAAAAAACTTGAGAAAAAAATTGAAACTTCCTGAAACAACCGCTTGAGGACCAAGAAAATACAAATATTTGGGCCGCTCGGGAAGTCGCATCGCCATGGCGCGGAGCGCGCGGTGCATTAATGTAAAAAAATCCAACCAATCAGAGACCTGCGCTAAATCAACAGCGCTAAATCTTCAAATAATGGTTTATTAATTAATAAATCTAAAACCTCGATCCTATATATTTGAACAGAGACGTACATATACAGTATAATATAAATATAATATATATATATGTATATATATTTTATATATCTACGCTATGATTGTACAGTATGTTTGTGTATTATACGGTTAATGGTATGTGGAGCTTAATTATAATGTATAATATTTTATATTTTATTGAGGAGAACGGTACGTACGTCAATATATGTGATAACTATATAGTAGTATATAGTGCTCAAAAAATACACGCACGCGCGTTATTTCTTAACATAAAAGTCTTAATAGGGTACAAAATATTATATTATAAGTATCTTAAGTTTAAGTAATATATAATACTTTTACTCAAAATAATTTATTCAATTAATATTTTAAACTATTTTAATTAAAAAATTATATGTAATTTTTATCACATAATTAATATATATCCCGTGTACAGTGTAAATGTGAGCATATATAACTATGGCAATATAATTAAAATTGTGAAATAATTAATTTATTTAGACTGCGGTTATATCCGCTATATATATATATATAATATATATATATATATATATATATATATATATATATATATATATATATATATATATATATATATATATATATATATATATATATATATATATATATATATATATATATATATATATATATATAATATAAATAAATACGTTATATTATATATAGTGTGTGTGGACTAGTTTAATTAAGCTAGCAACTCAGAGAAGCTAGGGTACATGAGTTAGACTGGGCTGTCTGAGCTGCGGTGGACTGTCCTGGACTGCAGTGGACTGTCTGAACTTCTCATCATTGCAGTTAAATAATTTGAACTGGACTGGACTGTCTGAGCTGCATTGGACTGCCGCAGAACTGATTTGATCTAAACTGGACTGTCTGAGCTTCAATTAATTCATTTGAACTAGACTGGACTCTCTCAGCTGCATTGGACTTCCGCTGAACTGGTTTTTGAGCTAAACTGGACTGTCTGAGCTGCGGTGGACTGTCCTGGACTGCAGTGGACTGTCTGAGCTTCAATGGACTAATTTGAACTAGACTGGACTGTCTGAGCTGCGATGGACTGTCCTGGACTGTCTGAGCTCCATTGGACTGCCGGTGAACTGGTTTGAGCTAAACTGGCCTGTCTGAGCTGCGGTGGCTGTTCTGGACTACAGTGGACTGTCTGAGCTTCAATGGACTAATTTGAACTAGACTGGACTGTCTTAGCTGCGATGGACTGTCCTGGACTGTCTGAGCTTCATTGGACTGCCGCTGAACTGGTTTGAGCTAAACTGGCCTGTCTGAGCTGCGGTGGACTGTCCTGGACTAGAGTGGACTGTCTGAGCTGCAGTGGACTAATTTGAACTAGACTGGACTGTCTGAGCTGCAATGGACTGTCCTGGACTGTCTGAGCTCCATTGGACTGCTGCTGAACTGGTTTGAGCTAAACTGGCTTGTCTGAGCTGCGGTGGCTGTTCTGGACTACAGTGGACTGTCTGAGCTTCAATGGACTAATTTGAACTAGACTGGACTGTCTGAGCTGCAATGGACTAATTTGAACTAGACTGGACTGTCTGAGCTGCAGTGGACTGTCCTGGACTGTCTGAGCTTCATTGGACTGCCGCTGAACTGGTTTGAGCTAAACTGGCCTGTCTGAGCTGCGGTGGACTGTCCTGGACTACAGTGGACTGTCTGAGCTGCAGTGGACTAATTTGAACTAGACTGGACTGTCTGAGCTGCGATGGACTGTCCTGGACTGTCTGAGCTTCATTGGACTGCCGCTGAACTGGTTTGAGCTAAACTGGCCTGTCTGAGCTGCGGTGGACTGTCCTGGACTACAGTGGACTGTCTGAGCTGCAGTGGACTAATTTGAACTAGACTGGACTGTCTGAGCTGCAATGGACTAATTTGAACTAGACTGGACTGTCTGAGCTGCAGTGGACTGTCCTGGACTGCAGTGGACTGTCTGAGCTTCAATGGGCTAATTTGAACTAGACTGGACTGTCTGAGCTTCATTCCATTGCCGCTGAACTGGTTTGAGCTAAACTGGCCTGTCTGAGCTGCGGTGGACAGTCCTGGACTACAGTGGCCGTCTGAGCTTAAATGGACTAATTTGATATAACGGGACTGTCTGAGCTGCAGTGGACTGTCTGAGCTTTTATAAACTAATTTGAACTAGACTGGACTTGCTGAGCTGCATTGGACTGCCGCTAAACTGGTTTGAGCTAAACTGGACTGTCTGAGCTGCATTGGACTGCCGCTGAACTTGTTTGAGCTAAACTGGCTTGTCTGAGCTGCGGTGGACAGTCCTGGACTACAGTGGCCGTCTGAGCTTAAATGGACTAATTTGAACTAAACTGGACTTTCTGAGCTGCGGTGGACTGTCCTGGAATACAGGACTAGTTTGAGCTAGCCGAAGCTACTTTGAGCTGCAGAAAGGTTATGAGCTGATATGAACTAATTCAAACTGCATTGAACTGCAGCAATTTTGAGCAGGAAACAGCTCAGAATAGTTAAAAACTGTTTTGAACTGATTTGAACTTCGCTGTTCAAAACAGTCCAGAATATTAGCTCATTTGAACTGCATGAGCTGATTTGAACTACCTCAATCAGCTCAGACTAGTCCAGATTTAGACGTGGGCAGACAGGAGACTGAATAGTCCCCCACCCACAGTGAATACGCCACATAGCGCTCGCGCCCACCCCCCACCCACATTTACCCATCCCCCGCCGACACGGCCACTCCTGACTTGCGTCAAGTAAGTCGCCATTCCGTCGGCCCACCGCCGCCACCCAATGGGGTTCAGATGCACCGATGACCATCTCCCCAATGAGTGCAGCCTCCTTCTACCCCTCAAAACCACCCTGATGGTAAGGTGGCCGATCCCGCGGACCTCCCCACCACTAGGTGCAGCCGGCAAACTGATCACGCTGGCCATCCGGGGACTCCTTCACGCAACCTCCGACAATTTTGCGCTAGGGACCGTTGCATTTATCCTCCCAGAGTCTGCTGTTAAACTATGAGAGTCCCCAGCATTGCCGAGATTTTGCTGCCTAGGTACTCTCTGAGCTCCGCGGCAGCAGGAAGAGCTCAGGCTACATAACCGCTTAGTGGCTATATGGACTGAGGGCTGTAATTAAACAACCCCCAGGTGGAGCCCCACCTGAACTTTCGCGTACTGAACTTTCCCCACACAGCGTTTAGCATGAGTCAAGAACAGCCGGGTGCCATCTATTATTATTATTATTTTTTTTTTAAATAAAACCCTATTGGGTACTTTTATTTACTATTACATAATACTTAATTCTTACGTACTACTTTGAAACCACGAAACTTCCGAAACCCTAACTTGAGCGTTTCGCGGGCTCTTCCGGAACGGGGGCGGCCACGGCCTTGCAAATCCATCCCGACATTTGCCTGCGGCTGAGGGAAACGTGGAAACCTCAGCCAGGATGGACGCTATACAGCTTTTGTCAATGAACCGGAAGTGCAATGGTCCAAAGCCAGGGGAACCACATAGTGGAAAAGCGCAACGTTTTACCCCTGGGTGGGAAACATGGTTTTTGTTGTAAATGGTCACCCATCCAACTACTAACCACGCGTGGCGTTGCTTGACTTCGGTGATCTGACGAGACCCGGTCAAGCGCACTGCGCCACACGTACCTCCACTAATATATATATATATATATATATATATATATATATATATATATATATATATATATATATATATATATACATACATATATATATATGTTATATACACAGAGTGATCGAGTCACAATCTGTGTTTCAATTTCATTATTTTCATGCAGTCATGGATTTCGCAATGAATGTTTGTGGAGTTTGCTTTGAAACTTTGTACCTATAATCTCTGTGATATGATACCTTTGTTTATGACCTTTGGTCTTTGGTAGCGAGTTTTCGATTTTTTTTTCCACCCTCTGGGGGGGGGGGTCGTGTGTGGTGTGTGTCAACTCAAGAATTGCATTTCTTTCATGGGATTTTCATGTTTAATTAAATTAATATAAAAAAAAAAAATCGATGTGCACCAAAATTTTATTTTAGAATTAAGTAAAATGCTCTTCTGATTCAAATGGTGCTATTTAAAAATTAACTAAAACAAAACCATTCATTAAAAAATGAGCTAGAATAACGAATCAAATAATCAATTTGTATTTTATATAGGTTCTTTTTGACATAGAGACATTCAATCATCAGCCTATAGGCTTTATTATTTATTTTTTTTTTACGGTTTTTACCCCAGGAACAGCTTTTGAATTTTTTAATTCGGTTCACATCAAGGGTTTGAAATGTTTGAATGTAATTAAGGGATGATTCTTTTCTACCTTTAATTTTAAAATTCTTAATATAAACGGATAAAAAAAAAATTGAAAGCTGTTACTGGGATAAAAAATAAAACCTGATCGATGAATGGGAATGTCAAAAAGATGCTAAATTGATTATTTGTTGTGTTAGCTAGCCTAGAGCTCATTTTTTTTTTTTTAATGAAGGGAAGCCGGGTGTGTTGGTTAATTTTTCAATAGCACCATATATGTATTGGATTCAAAAGGGCAACTTATCCCGTAAAATATAAATTTGGTTCACATCGAACACAAAATGTTTGTATCACTTTAGTTTAAATCACGTAAAAGATGCGAAACGCAATTTTTGGGTTCGAGACCCCTAGAATAAACGGCCAGAAGTGTTGAAAAACATTTTTCATCGAAAATTCGCTACCAAAGTCATAACTATAGGTATTTATTTCAGCTATCAGCCTCTATAGCTCTCTGGTACAAAGTTAAATTTCAAAGCTATCTGCAAACAACCCTTCATTGCAAAATCCATGAGACTGAAAATGATCAAACACGAATTGTGAACGACTCACTCTCTGGTATAAACTATATGATATATATATATATATATATATATATATATATATATATATATATATATATATATATATTTATATATATAATACATTTATATATTTATTATTCATATGAATAAAAAAGCCAAAAAATAAGCAAATTAAACACTATAGACAGAATAAAGAATAAGTATTAATTAATTGCCAGTGGCGTGTAGCCATGCAGTTTTTGTTCAAGGAAGGGGGGGGGGGTCATCAGGATAAATATATTCAAAACACTGCAGCAACGACGCCCGGGGTGGTTTGGCAGGCGCATTTTTTTTTAAAGTCTCGATCGTGACACTTTTGAGAGTGAAATTGGATCCAAAGAGATCATCACTGAACAAAGTGCGAATGAGGAGTGTGATACTGATTTTTGTGCAAGTGCTTGTGTGGATATTTCAGGTTGTAGTGTCTCAGAATATGATAGCTGTAGCTATACAACAGAGGATGACTCTGAAGGTTATTCTGATGATTCTTTTCCTCGTCTGACGAAGATGATGGTAAACAGATAAGTAATATTAATGTATTTAGAAGGAAGAACAAAAATCCACATAACAAAGTTCTTAAACAGAACAAAAATACCAACAATAACACAATATTAAAAATAATGCATTTAAATGTTTCTAGCGTCAGAAATAAAAAAGGAAATATAGAAATATTTTTGCAAGAAAATGATCCTGATATTATATGTTTTACTGAGCACTGGCTGAAACCAGGTGAAATAGATAATTATAAACTATCAAGGTATTACCTTGTTGGTGTTTTTGCTCGAAAAAAAGGTTATGGAGGCGTGTGTATATTTGCAAAACTGAATCTTGTAAATTGTATTACAGTTACAGATATAGGTCAGAATTTAAGCAGAGAAAAAATATTTGAATGTGTGTCTCTGAAAGTAGAATTACAAGTAAATAAACGGAAAAACAAGACCATATCTATAATAGATCTGGTACAAAACCTAATATTAACAATGATACAAGTTTTAATATAGAGAATGAAAGTGAAATTAATTACTTTTTTGATCTATTTACAGAAATGTTAGATAAATGCAATGTTGTAAAAAACAAAGTTATTATTATGGGTGACTATAATATTGACATCTCCAAAACTGAAAAAAAGACAACTACTGAATTTGTTACTATTGTCAATAGTTATAAACTTAAATTTAAAATTCATGAATGTACCAGAGTGAATCTAGATACTAATGAGGGTACAATTATTGATAATATTATAACAAATCTAGTAGATGATGATATTACTGTAACTATTGTAAAAGCAAAATTGTCTGATCATTATGCTCAGACCCTTTGTATTAAAAATGTAAATAAGCCCGTCAATTCCTATGTTTGTTTTAGAAGAGAATATAACGAAAACAATATTCAAAAGTTTAAACAATTCTTAAAGTTAACAGACTGGACGCATATTTACCAACAAGAGTGTGGTGAAAAAATGTTTGATGAATACTATAAATTTTTGATACGTGTTTTTCATACACATTTTCCACTTAAACGTAAGAAAATAAATTGTAACCCATTGAGAAAGAAATGGTACACATCTGGTTTGAAAAATAAAAGAAAACAAATACACAATTATCTACATAGGGGTATAGCATATAATTCAAAAAAAGTTAAAAAATTAAATAAACAATATAAAAGAAGCATACGAAATAATAGAAGGCAAGTAAAACGAAAACGTATGCAACTGGTATGCATCTCGTATAAATCTGGTATGGAAATCCTATGTTAATGCTATGGCAAAAACTGGTATGGAAAAAGGTTTGTTCGAAGTATGGAATTGAAACAAATCCATACCAGATGACGTCACATTATTTCAGAATAGTTACAGACGAGTTTACATACGTGCATACCAGTTTACATACGTGCATACGTGTTCCAACCATTTTTACTACAGGGCCTTGGCCACGTGGTAAACTCGTATGGATTGGTTTGCAATTCAATTGCAACTGGTTTGCACAATAGTAGCGTCCCCTGCCCCCTCCTCCATTTCCGCCCCTCCCGCCTACTTCCTGTTTCCCCTACAATTTATTCTCCACGTGCAACTAAACTTTGCCATAATGGCGACCGGCCAGCCTTCAGCTATAGAGTTCTTTCTGCATGGATGGGAATTTGCAGCATCAGGTCATCAGATGATTTTATTTTTTCGAATATGCTAGATGCTACTACATGCATTCCAGCTCCTCCACTAAAAACATATAAGAGAAGATAATTAAAATATACATAATATACATCTTTGATTACATTATCTATTTTATTATTACTATATATATTAATCATTCAAAGGTATAATATAGTAAGTACTTATAATTATGGAGAATCAGATCAAATTTAATTTATCCATGTAATTTTACAGAGTAATTTTTATTAATAATATTTATAATGATCAATTTTAATAGTAAAATTGACAAATAAAAAATTAAAGTTTGAATTTAAATGAATTTGCATGCAGTTATAAATTGTACTGTAATGCATTAAACTATGTATATACATAAAAGTTAAAATGAGTATATTTATAAAATTATATTAATTGTAATGTTTACCTGATTCCTTGCTATAATAATATTATATTATAGCAACAGCATTATAATATGTCCGCTCTGCTCGGAGTCCATGGCTGCTCTGCTGCTTGCTTGCAGCTTGCTGCCTTCGTGTTTGGAATGTTAAAGTTAAAGGGTATGCAACAACAAATTCTATTGGTTTAAAAAGAGCTGAAATTTTTTTAACATTACTTCTAAACCAATGGCAAGCCATCTTTTACACAGCTAGGAATGAATCTTCAAATTGATGCATACGAGTTTCCATACGTTTAACGGTTTTTTGAAGGAAGTTTAAGGTCACGTACACATTGCATACGAGTTGCAAACTAGAAGGGAGTTGAGAAAAAAAAAAAAAAGTTCCAACCGAGATTTTTGTGTGCAAGTGAGTTCCAACCGAGAGTAGGGTGTGCAAGTGTGTTGCAACCCAGTCGTCCAACCTAGTTGCATACTAGAGAATGTGCAAGTGTGTTGCAACCCAGTCCGTCCAACCTTGTTGCATACTAGAGGATTTTGCGTTTTTGCTGGGCATACGTGCTGATACGTGTTCCAACCGTATTGCATACATTTTTAGCCCGATCCATACCAGATTTATACGTGATGCATACCAGTTGCATACGTTTTTGTTTTACTTGAGGAAGGGATTATTTGTATAAATTTGTAAATGAATCAGAAAATAAGTCCAAAGCTGTATGGACAGTAGTCAAAACTGAAACAGGAAATAGAAAAGGAGAAAAAAATTCATTTAAAAAAAATATAATTACATGCCCACTTACAGGAGAAAATGTCACAGACCCTCAACGTATTTCCAACATGTTAAATACATATTTTATCTCGTCAGTTGAGGATGCACTCCTAAATATTAATGATACACCATTTAAAATATATGGGCCTAGAACAAGTGAATCTATGTTTTTCTTTCCTTTTTCCGAGATGGATATATTAAAAATAATTAATAAAATGAAAAATAAAACTTCCTCTGGTGCAGATGAAATATCTGATAAACTAATAAAATGTATAGGGGAAGATATTGCTAAGCCATTAAGTGTTATTATATCATATTTATTATGTGAAGGCGTATTCCCTCGATTATTAAAAACTTCAAAATTTACAGCTGTTGAAAAAGTTAAAAATACTACAGATATTACCAAACAAAGGCCTATTGCTGGACTCTCGGGGAAATCTAAGATCATAGAAATCGGTGTAAAAAACCAGATTCAAAATTTTTGTATTTCAAAAAATATTTTTTCAAAATGTCAACATGGCTTTACTCCTGGTAGATCAACAACAACAGCTGTTGTTGAGCTTGTAAATTCAATTAATGAGCAGAATATGCTAAAAAACTTTACCCTTGCTGTATTTATAGACCTTAAAAAGGCTTTTGATATTGTCAATCATGATATATTGTTAAAAAAACTTGATTTTCTTGGTATTAGGGGGAATTGTCTTGAATTTTTGAAATCTTATTTAAAAGATAGAACTCAATATGTACAAATAAGTGATATAAATGAGAATGGAGAGAAAGTAATATATATATCTGAGACATTAGGGTGTTATCATGGTGTGCCCCAGGGTTCAGTATTAGGACCACTGCTTTTTGTACTATTTATTAATGACTTAGAATATGCACTAGGATGTTGCTGTAAAATCATTCTGTATGCAGATGATATAGTATTATTAATAACTGGCAAAAATTTGAGTGAACTTATTGCAAATAAGAAAAAGGCTATGGAACTCTTACAAGTTTATCTTAATCAAAATAAATTGATCATGAACCATAGCAAAACAAATTTTATGTTGTTTAATAGATCAGATGACACAAATTAAAGCACAATTTGAAGCACAATCTGGTGTGAAGCTAGTAAAAAGTTGTAAATATCTTGGTTTAATAATTGATGATAAACTCAGCTGGAATTTACATATTGAATATTTGAAAAAGAAGCTGCATTCTGTAAATTTTGCAATGAAGCAGCTTAGAAAGGTATGTAACTTAGACACCCTAAAAGTTGTATATCATGGATATGTTGAGTCCAATTTAACATATGGTATACTTCTTTGGGGATCATCAGATCAGTGCCAAAACAATTCAATATTTAAATGTCAAAAAAATATTGTACGTTGTATGGTTAGAGCAAAATCTAGAGTAAGTTGTAATAGCTTGTGGCAAAAACTAGGCCTACTAAATTTTCCTTGTTTATGCATATTTTCCATGATAATGTTTGTAAGGAAAAATATTGACAATTTTACGACAAATGAAAAAATAACAGGTCATAACACCAGAAATTCTCAAAAAATTTATATAGATGTTGCTAAATCTGAACAAGAAAAGCGAAGTTTATATTTATTAGGCCCAAAGCTGTACAATAATCTTCCTGATACCTTAAAACATCTACCTAGTAATCAACAGTTTAGGTCAAAACTGATTGAATTTTTACTGCAGAACAATTTTTATGCCATAACAAGAAAAAGAACAGTTTTAAATAATGTAAATGCTTTCCTTGTAATAGATTGATTTAATAATATATATAGTAGTATAATTAAGAATTAGTTTCAGATTGTTTTCTATTAATAAAAATGTTTTTGTTTTTTTTTTATATAAAAGTTTTATTTCTTAGGTATTGTGGACTGACTAGATAATACTATAATATGTATGATTGTAATTGTAATAATAATATAAAACTGATGATAATATGTTTTAAATTTAATGTTTCTTTTACAGGTAATGCAATACTAAAATATTGTAAACATGCATTTTGTACCTCACGGTTCTATATGTGCAATAAATAAATACAAATACAAAAATTAATATATTATCAAAACTGTAATTAACATTTTATGTCTGCGCATGCATGTATCATGATACAATAAAAATAAAACCTCTTCAACCGGGTCGCCCAGGACCTTCTAATTTATTTTTAATTGGAGCCGGAAATTTCGTCGCAAGACATTTTTGGTCGTAGGAATTTTGGTCGCAGACATTTGGTCGTATAATAAGGACATTTCGTCGCAAGGACATTTGGTCGTATAAGGACATTTCGGATCGACGCATAGATATTTGGTCGCAATTAAGGACATTTGGTCGCAAAAAAGATTTAAATTTTAAACATTATATGTATTTTTTATATTTTAAATTTCTTTCAATCAATTAAAGTTTCATTTTTGATGAATTTAAATCTTTTATGCGGATATATATAATTACATTACATTATATAATGGAAGGTATAATATATTATAGGGTGTAGAAAAAAGGCAAAATAATTTCTGTTCACTTTCCGTTATTGTTTAATTGCCATCTAATAATGAAATAAAAGATAATTTTATAATATGAGCGTAGGTTTTATTTATAGGTCTGATGGGTACAGAGGTAAGAATCAGAGTGAGGATCGATAATCGACTATGATAATATCACATTAATATTTGTCTATGCTAGAGCGCCTCTAGTGTAGATTCATTGAACTACATTCATTAGGTTCACAATTAAAATAAGACATAATTACATATTATGCTAGTTTACCACATCTCCCCCTTTTAAGCTTTGTGTTTACATGCTTGATTAAACTGCATTAGTTTCTTTCTGCCCATCCAAAACGTTGGACGATCAATCACTTTATATTTAATAACAATTTAACGATAGAACTTGGTAAGCGTCCCGATTGCGACGTTGCTATGATTTAACGCTTTTCCATATGACATATATAATTTACCGTTAAACATTATTTTAACTTTACTTACAATTTGATTAGAGTTTTCGGACTCTTTACCCTTTACTTATTTATAAGATATTTTTACACAAATCAAATTGAAAATAACATATCTGCTCTATTACAGAATTAAGAAATCTAGCTAAAAGTGATTAATCTTCCTTTACATACATAACACCCTTGCTGAAAAGAAGAACATAAGAAATACATAATACTATATATTCATTAAGTGACTGATCTTAACCAGCTTTAAAGATTTTTAAATCTGTCGCTTTATAATTATAATTTGGTAAATATATTATTTATTGTGCTTCATTTATGCACTTGTCCATAGAACAGAAAAAAACATATCTTCCACAAGCAATTAATGCATGTATGAATATTTTATTAGTTGCTAACAATGCTAGCTAAAATATGACAATATCATTTAATTTGAATAATTCATATATTATTTTGTTTGTTTGTTTGCAAAAAGATTAATTGTTACAAAACAAAAAGAACAACAGATATATTATATTGAAATACAAGGATATAACTTACAATGAAAATATATTTAATTTAGTAAGTTACCATTACAATTATATTAGGTCATTGCATGACCTTTGCTTGAAAAAATTTGCATTGCATAAAAATGAGATGATGGTCTATCTGAATTGAATGCACACAGTTTGCATTCATGACATATCAAATAATAGAGACTCAAGGTACACATCAGTCTGAATACTAACTATATACACATATTTTAAATAATTATGATGTCTTTGTATTTTGCATTTAGTCTGCATTATTAAATATTTTTTTTAAAATACGGTAGACTTAATTATTATTATTGCATTGACTATAATATTATTAGATTCCCTGACTCCACGGCACAGTACGTAGGGCACAGTTAGGTACCAAAAGTTCAACCTTGTGTTCTATTAACATTGTAATTTGAACTTGGCAGTCCGGTTGTTAATCCCATTGTGGCTAGGCGCAATTGTGAATATCACAGAAGTGCCTAGTAAAAGACCTTTGGTTGAACTGTGATTCTCACAAAATGGCCGAACTGTGAAAATCACAGTTCGACCAATGGTTTAGATTTGGTAGCTCTCCTACGCCCCTTCTCCTCATTAATTTTTTATTTTTTCATTACATTAGAGCTAATTAAGTTAAAACATATTACTAAAAAAATGTAGTTTTTTAAATATTTTTATTTTATCATGGTAATTAACAGAGTACTCTAGCATAAAAAAATTAAAACATTGATGCATTACGCCATATAGCAGCTGCAACTCTTTTGTCTCTATCCCGCATATTGGCTTCCATGATTTCTGGTGATAGAATCCACTAATCAGCATTTCACGCAGCAGAGTTGCATGAATGCCTGTAAAATTATGAAAATAAAATTATACACATATGAAAAGATTTTTTAAATATTTAACTCACCATACATAAATAGCTAGCCTGGGCATAATTTCCTCAGTGTTGAAAGAGAGAATTCAAGGGGGCGGGCTGAGCTGGAGAAAGAAAAGCTATGATAGGGCCTCTCACGATGTTAGAATTTGTAATGATCACTGTAAAAAAGAAGCAATTTATTAGAAAACAAAGAACTTTGCTATTTCTATATACTTTTTAATATATTTCTTACCTTCTTTAAACACTGCAAAGCAGACTTTTCCAATAAAAAAGAGACAGCATCTCTGTTTTTGTTGACAATGACACCCATATGTTGTATCCCTAGTCAAAAAGTAGCTTAATGGTCAGGCTTTGACCACTTAAAATAAATGGTCGGACCACTGAAATAAGTAGTCGGACTACTGGCTTCAGTAGTCCGACCATGAATCATGACCATTTGGTAAATGGTCATATGGTTTTCAAATGGTCATGGTCAATAGTCAATGGTCATAGTCAATGGTCATAGTCAATGGTCATAGTCAATGGTCATAGTCACTGGTCATATTATAGTCAATGGTCAATGGTTGACTACTTGGTGAGATGGTAAATCGTCCTGGTCTGACTACTTGGTAAATGGTCCGACCATTTACCAATTAAAAGTAGTCACACCAGGACGATTTACCATCTCACCAAGTAGTCAACCATTGACTATGACCATTGACTATGACCATTGCATGACTATGACCATTGACTATGAACATTGACTATGACCATTGACTATGACCATTGACTATGATCATTGACTATGACCATTGACTATGACCATTGACTATGACCATTGACTATGACCATTTGGTAAAAGTAGTCACTTGCGTGCGCATGCCGCGCATGCGCAGTTGCGCATTTCGAGTGACCATCAAATGAAGCATCTAAAATGGCGTCCGGTTCCTCAGAAGCAGATCGAGTTCCTAGAAATTAATCGAAATTCAAGCACTTTAATGTCAGAGATAAGTACCTTTCCAGTACATTAAACGTATTATGAAATGTTTTTTTGTGATGATCTCGTTACTTTGTGTCGAATAATTTGTTCCAGGTAGCCTTAAACACTCCCCTGACTCCACGGCACAGTTGGGCACAGTTAGGTGCCAAGTTCAATCTTGTGTTCTATTAACATTGTAATTTGAACTTGGCAGCCCGGTTGTTAATCCCCTTGTGCTTCGGCGCAATTGTGAAATTCACAGAGGTACCTAGTCAAAGACACTTGGCTGAACTGTGATTCTCACAAAATGGCCGAACTGTGAAAATCACAGTTCGACCAATGGTTTAGACTTGGTAGCTCTCCCCCGCCCCTTCTCCTTATTAATTTTTTATTTTTTTATTTCATTAAAGCTAATTAAGTTAACGTATTACTAAAAAGATGTAGTTTTTTAAATATTTTTATTTTATCATGGTAATTAACAGAGTACTCTAGCATAAAAAATTAAAACATTGATGCTAGCAGCTGCAACTCTTTTGTCTCTATCCCGCATATTGGCGGCCATGATGTCTGGTGATAGAATCCACTAATCAGCATTTCATGCAGCAGAGTTGAATTCATTGCCTGTAAAATTATGAAAATGAGATTATAACACACATATGAATAGATTTTGTAAATATTTAACTCACCACATAAGTAGCTAGCCTGGGCATAACTTCCTCAGTGTTGAAAGAAAAGAGAGAATTCAAGGGGGCGGGCTGGGCTGGAGAAAGAAAAGCTATGATAGGGCCTCTCATGATGTTAGAATTTGTAATAATCACTGTAAAAAAGAAGCAATTTATTAGAAAAAAAAAGAACTTTGCTATTTCAATATACTTTTTAATATATTTCTTACCTTCTTTAAAGACTGCAAAGCAGACTTTTCCAATAAAAAAGAGACAGCATCTCTGTTTTTGTTGACAATGACACCCATATCATATGTTGTATGTTGCTTTTTTTTTTCTTACTTCAATTTTTTAGAAACAGATGGCGCTACCATCCGGGTATAAATTTTTTCAAAGTCCAAAATTAATAAGTAAATTTGATAATAATTAGATATATTGCCAATGTAGTTTATTTAATGAAAAAAAATATCAGTTGGATATTATATATATCAATTAAAGCATCATTTAAGCCCCTTCTAGTTCATAGTCGATACAACTTCAAAGAGTGTATTCAATGTGCCAAGTTACGCCAAGTTTAGAAAGCTAGGATGCTCTGGGGTACCTAATATAAACACTGTGCCCTACTGGATACTCATGGGCATTCCCACGTCTAAATCTAGACTACATCTGAACTGCAGCAGTCCAGATCAGTTCAAAATTATGCTAGTTCAGATAGTTGTAAATAGTATAAAATTGGCCGGTTTTGAACTGTTTGAGCTACCAATTTTGAACTGGCCACAGTTGTAAATAGCTCATAGCAGTCCAGACAATACAGCTCAGAACAGTCCAGCCTAGCTCAAACTAGCTCGTTTACGCTGATACTCAGGCAGTCCATTATAGCTCAAACCAGTTCATTGCTGCTATACATGCAACAGTCCATTCTAGCTCAGAACAGTCCAGCCTAGCTCAAAAGAGTCCAATGTACTGTAGCAGCTGTACTGCAGTCCAGGGCAGTCCATTCTAGCTCAGAACAGTCCAGCCTAGCTCAAAAGAGTCCAATGCACTGTAGCAGCTTTACTATAGTCCAGGACAGTCCATCGCAGCTCAGAATAGTCCAGCCTAGTTCAAATGCGTCCAATACATTATAGCAGCTGTACTGCAGTCCAGGACAGTCCATCGCAGCTCAGAATAGTCCAGCCTAGCTCAAACGCGTCCAATACATTATAGCAGTTGTACTGCAGTCCAGGACTGTCCATTCTAGCTCAGAATAGTCCAGCCTAGTTCAAACGCGTCCAATACATTATAGCAGCTGTACTGCAGTCCAGGACTGTCCATCGCAGCTCAGAATAGTCCAGCCTAGCTCAAACGCGTCCAATACATTATAGCAGCTGTACTGCAGTCCAGGACTGTCCATTCTAGCTCAGAATAGTCCAGTCTAGTTCAAACACGTCCAATACATTATAGCAGCTGTACTGCAGTCCAGGACTGTCCATCGCAGCTCAGAACAGTCCAGCCTAGCTCAAAAGAGTTCAATACATTATAGCAGCTGTACTGCAGTCCAGGACTGTCCATCGCAGCTCAGAATAGTCCAGTCTAGCTCAAACGAGTCCAATGCAATGTAGTAACTTTACCGCAGTCCAGGACTGTCTAAAGCAGCTCAGAACTGCACACAGGTAGCGCTACAACATTCAAATGTTGACACACAAAATGGTACTCACCCGCTACCTTAATGCCCCCGGGTGTCGGTCCGGACGGTCGTGGCTAGGTCCAGGTTACTAAACACAGGTAGTGCTACAACATTTACCTGAACATTCAAATGGTGATCTCGACACACAAAACGGTACTCACTTATAGCTACCTGCATGCCCCATGGTGTCGGTCTGGAGTGTCCTGTCAGTCATGTCTTCGTCAAAGTTGTAACAGTAAAGTATTATATAAATGCACTCACTCATGCTACACAAAAAGAAAATACTGGTAATGTGAAGAAAATGAACTCAATAGATAGCTGTTAACACTAAAAACCCTGGCAAATGTACAGTATCAATAATTATGCATACCCAGTACTGTAAGTATTTTTATATGGAAAAAGTGTAAGTAAGAGAATCAAAGAAAAACTACAATAGTGTATATATTATACAAAACTAAAAAAAAAAAACATGCATACAGATAGAAAATGTATTAAGCTTCTTACACATAATCAAAAATTGCTGCAGAGTGTCTTATAAATAGAGATCCGAAAGAAAATGAAGTAATTTTTCTGCGGAAAGCCGTGGCAAATTACGACTTTGCATGTAGTATGCAAATGCATAATATGTGAAAGCTCTTTTACAGCAATAAAAACAGGCATAATGCATAGAGTATTATGTATGCATACTGTAATGTTACAGTACAGTATATGTACAGTATGCATGTCATACCGGTACAGTGTGCATACATAGTTGTTAGGCTCGAACATACACTATGATATACAGTATGCATACAAGGCCTCAATATTTAAAAGAAAGTTACTGTACCTCTGACCACAGGATCTTACTGGTATACGTTATCAGTGAGATGAGGTAGTATTCGTTCCCAAATATTCACACTTTGGCAGCGTCTCGGGCCTGTTAGAGAGAGAGTGCCACTTGGACAGCAGCAGGGAAAAGAAAAATATTCCGATCAGATTTAACCCTGATAGTTGTCATACGGACTTAATACACAAAATATCTTACCTTATAAAGTTCCTTTCACATGGTCCGATTTTTTTGCAAAAATATGCCGCAACAAACGTACCGCCGTAAGAAAATCAAGTGAAGCTTGATTTTTTTGCAAAATGTTGCGGCGTGATTGTGAAAGAAGCCTAATAGATTACATGCCGAAGAGTTTGAAATATAGTAGTTTAATTAATACGTCAAATAGTACACAAAACAATAATTTGTATCACAACACCACACGCTAGCTAGCAGCCAACTATAAGCAGCATTGAGATAAAATAATAGCAGCGTCTGGTCGCCGGTCGGACCGGTACAAATTTCAAAACCGTTTCAAAACAAGATGGCGCTTTGTGCGGCTCAGTTCTTGGCGCAATGCATGATGGGCATTGATGGTGAAAACACACCACTTTCTTCAAAATAAATGCTGCTGCACGACGAAAGTTCAGTTTTTATAGTTTATTATTTCTACCTCTTTGATTTTTATAGACTTCACTAATTATGTAATTTAATTAAATTTTGTAATTTATTTGTGAGCATTTGCATGTCATGATGGTGTTTTATAATTATAATATCTTATAAATATGTAATAAAAGAACTAAGCTAGCTTCTCAATAAACTAATTTGAACTAGACTGGACTGTCTGAGCTGCATTGGACTGCCGCTGTACTGGTTTGAGCTAAACTGGACTGTCTGAGCTGCGGTGGACTAACCTGGACTACAGTGGACTGTCTGAACTAGACTGGACTGTCTGAGCTGCGGTGGACTGTCCTGGACTGCTGTGGACTGTCTGAGCTTCAATTAACTAATTTGAACTAGACTGGATCGACTCTCTGAACTGCATTGGACTGCCGCTGTACTGGTTTGAGCTAAACTGGACTGTCTAAGCTGCGGTGGACTGTCCTGGACTACAGTGGACTGTCTGAGCTTCAATGGACTAATTTGAACTAGACTCTGGACTGTCTGAGCTGCGGTGGACTGCAGTGGACTGTCTGAGCTTTAATGGACTAATTTGAACTAGACTGGACTGTCTGAGCTGCGGTGGACTGTCTGAGCTTCAATTAACTAATTTGAACTAGACTGGACTGTCTGAGCTGCATTGGACTGCCGCTGTACTGGTTTGAACTAAACTGGACTGTCTGAGCTGCGGTAGACTGTCCTGGACTACAGTGGACTGTCTGAGCTTCAATGGACTTATTTTAACTAGACTGGACTGTCTGAGCTGCAGTGGACTGTCCTGGACTGCAGTGGACTGTCTGAGCTTCAATTAACTAATTTGAACTAGACTGGACTCTCTGAACTGCATTGGACTGCCGCTGTACTGGTTTGAGCTAAACTGGACTGTCTAAGCTGCGGTGGACTGTCCTGGACTACAGTGGACTGTCTGAGCTTCAATGGACTAATTTGAACTAGACTCTGGACTGTCTGAGCTGCGGTGGACTGTCCTGGACTGCAGTGGACTGTCTGAGCTTTAATGGACTAATTTGAACTAGACTGGACTGTCTGAGCTGCGGTGAACTGTCCTGGACTGCAGTGGACTATCTGAGCTTTAATGGACTAATTTGAACTAGACTGGACTGTCTGAGCTTCAATTAACTAATTTGAACTAGACTGGACTGTCTGAGCTGCATTGGACTGCCACTGTACTGGTTTGAACTAAACTGGACTGTCTGAGCTGCGGTAGACTGTCCTGGACTACAGTGGACTGTCTGAGCTTCAATGGACTAATTTTAACTAGACTGGACTGTCTGAGCTGCGGTGAACTGTCCTGGACTGCAGTGGACTGTCTGAGCTTCAATTAACTAATTTGAACTAGACTGGACTGTCTGAGCTGCATTGGACTGCCGCTGAGCTGTTTTGAGCTAAACTGGACTGTCTGAGCTGTGGTGGACTGTCCTGGACTGCAGTGGACTGTCTGAGCTTCAATGGACTAATTTGAACTAGACTGGACTGTCTGAGCTGCGTTGGACTTTCGCTGAACAGGTTTGAGCTAAACTGGCCTGTCTAAGCTGCGGTGGGCTGTCCTGGACTACAGTGGCCGTTTGAGCTTAAATGGACTAATTTGAACTAGACGGGACTGTCTGAGCTGAAGTGGACTGTCTGAGCTTCAATAAACTAATTTGAACTAGACTGGACTGTCTGAGCTGCATTGGACTGCCGCTGAATTGGTTTGAACTAAACTGGACTTTCTGAGCTGCGGTGGACTGTCCTGGACTACAGGACTAGTTTGAGCTAGCTGAAGCTACTTTGAGCTGCAGAAAGGTTATGAGCTGATATGAACTAATTCAAACTGCATTGAACTGCAGCAATTTTGAGCAGGAAACAGCTCAGAATAGTTAAAAAAACATTTGAACTGATTTGAGCTTCACTGTTCAAAACAGTCCAGAATATTAGCTCATTTGAACTGCATGAGCTGATTTGAACTACCTTAATCAGCTCAGACCAGTCCAGATTTAGACGTGGGTTACAGCTTACCTAACTGTGAACCTTAACTGTGCCCAATTGTGCCCTACTGTGCCGTGGAGTCAGGGTCAATGTTTATCGGCTCTTGGGACATGATAAAAAAGATCGCCGGAAAGAGACGCTATCATGGGTAAATATATTACTTAAAGAAGTGACTGTTTGAAAATAATTGTTTTGCTGATTTCTTTTTTAATTAATATTGTGATGATATTGATAAAATTTAATATGAAATTGCGTAAAAAATTAATATAAATTTTTCTTTATATTTGTTTTGTTTGTAGCATTTTTGCTATCTTTTACCAATTCAAAGTAAAAATTTGGAAGAATAATTTTATCACATGTTCCAGCATCATTCGATCTCTACTAATATATCTGAGGCTAACTAAAGTTTTTGCTGCTCATGATGTACGGCGTGAGGTGGCGCCATATATATGCAACTACATGACCATTGGATCACTTGAAACCGCGACTACTTGACCATGAAATGGACCACGACCACTTGACCATGAACTTGACCACGAACTTGACAGTTTGACCAAGACTACTTGACCATTAGCCAATTTACCACTGGCAGTAGTCAACCAATTGACCATTGAGTTATTTTTTTGACTAGGGATGTTGCTTTTTTTTTTCTTACTTCAATTTTTTAGAAACAGATGGCGCTACCATCCGTGTATAAATTTTTTCAAAGTCCAAAATTAAACAAATAAATTTGATAGTAATTAGATGTAGTTTATTTAATGACAAAAAATATCAGTTGGATATAATATTTCAATTAAAGCATCATTTAAGCCCCTTCTAGTTCACAGTCGATACAACTTCAAAGAGTGTATTCAATGTGTCAAATTACGCCAATCGTAGAAAACTAGGATGCTCTGGGGTACCTAATATAAACACTGTGCCCTACTGGATACTCATGGGCATTACAGGTTACCTAACTGTGCCCAATTATGCCCTACTGTGCCGTGGAGTCAGGGTTATTGCTTAATTTAGAGATAAATAAAATGAGATGTTAGAATTTTACAAAAAATGGCTAATATCCAACTGAAGCTATGTAATTTTTAGTACTATAAATTTGCACCTTATTGAGCAAACCATACTAGATTTAAAATTTAACATTACTGTATCTATCTTCTCATTCCACTACTCTCTCTCCCTCTGCATACTTTGCTGGAATTTGTTGTTTTTAACTTAAAACAATACCCACACAGCACACAAAACTCAATATCTAGATATTTTTTGGATATATTTTGTATATGCAGATATTTAGTGGATATACCACAATTCAAGATAACGATATCTAATATTTATACAATATTTATCTAAAGTGCCGAGATAATATGTAGATAAAAATTGGATACTGCTATCTTTTACCTTTGCTTATTTTGGAAGAGATATTACATAGATAAAGTTATCCAAATTTTAAACATGCACATGACAGTAAAAATTTATAATAAATAATATAATAATACAGATTTAATAGATTTATTGTATATAATGTATAAAAAAAGAATGAACACAAAATATTATTATTTAATGTTACATTATATACTTCTAATTAATAATTTTAATATTTAAATTTTATGTACATATTTGTTTATTCCATTGAAATTTTGAATTAATTAAATTTTGAAACCTAAATTAATTAAAATTTTCTTTAATTAATAAATTAAAATAATTAATGCGTATGTAAACTTTTTAAAACTTACTGCATATTTATAGATAATTTTATCTATAATTTATCTGAGGATATTTTTATCTAGATATTTTATAGATAATTTTATCTATTCTCTATCTGGAGCGATTTTTTTGCATCGCGGGTATAATTTTTATGTGACGTCATGCGCACTTCGAAAATTCTGCATGTTTGTTGTAAACACAACGGTTTTATCGTGAAAAATATATAAATTTCTCATCTAAAACCAAAAATATCTTCAAGTGGAAGGTAAGAAATCAATTATGAGTATTTTCTGCTCATAAATCTTTGGTCGGCTTTAACAATGTGTGTACTTTTTGTCCAGAAAAGTGGATTATATGGGCTGCGGCGGTTGACTGCATGCTGCACCAATGTAAGCCTTGGAGTATTGGAGTAGCCATGCAGGTTTCAAGTCGTCTAGTAATTTATAAGGTATATATGCAATGAGGGTTTAATTATTACAATGTTTTTGCCAGTGTTAAAATTAACATTATTTCAGGCCAGCATTTGTAATTATATTATAATATGGATGATATATTATTAACAATTTTAGGTTCGTTATTTTCACCGACCGCGGCGCTTATGATATCATATGCATACTGTATATGTATGCATACGTTTTACAGCTGTGTATTTATGGGTACTGTATTTTTACTATAATATTTATTACTGCAAATTTTTATACTGTAATTTCTGTATACGCAGTATAATTCTATAACAATATGTCACAAATAAGCAGCATATTTATTTTAAAGTTTCAGTACAGTATTTCATATATATGCAAGTGCGCGCAGTATGCATACATATTTATATTAGTTTTCACCACCCCTATTGTTTTCTAGGAGCAAATTTCACATTGGCCATACAGTGGCTATATATATATATATATATATATATATATATTATATATATATATATATATATATATATATATATATATATATATATATATATATATATATATATATATATATTCATAATGACCAAAATGCAGCCATTCTGCAAGCAGCATAAACATAAATATAGTGATGTTTATATGTTTTGTTTTTTTTTACTTTACAGGGGTGCAGACATGACAACATCCAATACCTAGACCCAGCTTATCTACCCATGGCATATATTATATAGTGCAACATATTGGTTCCTGAAAACTGCAGCCAGCAGCTGTATTGGGCAATATCATCAGATCATCACTACAGATCAGCAATGCTGACCAGCAAAAGAAGCCAAGCAAGTAGGGAGAACAGTGTGTATATGTTTTTAAAATGAATAAGTGAGATAATTTTTAATGTATGCATACTAAATTGCAGTTGTTTTCCTTGTATTTTTATATACTCTTGCATATTTATAATAATTTAGTACATCTGTATTGCTCAAATTAATTAAGGTTCTTTTACTTTTTTAATAACAATTAAAACAAAACATATATAATGCATACTGTAGGCATACAGTTAATTATTGTTTTATATGGAATTTGTTATACTGTATGCCATGCATGCAGTGACTAGCTATATGCATTTAATATTATAATTATTAATATATATTGAAATATTAATGAATATGCATACAGTATTATATAATATATGTGTTTATGTTATAATATGTCAGCAGCAGTTAAGTTTTCTTAAGAAATGAGAACCAATTTTGTCATATAATATTATTTTTTTTATCATTCTACATGTATGATGATTTATCACAAATTTTTTAAAAATTCCTTTAATGTATATTGATTGAGAAATGTTATAAATAATAAAAATGTTTGTTAAATTAAATTATTATGTGTGTTTTTACTTAAAAATAGAAGCATAGTATATAGGAGGATAATATAGCTAGATAAAAACTGTATAATTATAGGATAAGATATTAACAAGATAACTTTATCCAAAAAATAGAGGACATTTAGCTAGAAAATATCCATGAAAGTTCATAGATAATATCTATATAATTTTTAGATAAGTAAAAAGTTCTATACAGATTATATCTAGATATCATCTAAAAAATATCCATTGTGTGCTGTGTGGGTATATATTAAATTTGGTTTTTTGTTTACACATTATTATTTTTTAACCCTTTAAGAATAAATATTAATTGAGTTAAATTTGACATTGAAATTAACTATTGGGAATTAGTTATGATTATTGCTGACATATGGCACAAATTATTTATTAATAAACTTGGAAGTTACAACTTTCTCCCATATCAAATTAAAATTATTCAAAACATTGTGCTAATTTATTGTCTTACTAAACTGCTCATTTGTTTACTGCTGCACATTATCAGCTTTGACACAATCAAGATTTATGATTATTTATTGTGATTACTTATGAACTGCACTTTTAGAAATTTCTGATTACAATATCATCTTTGCTTATATAATATATACAATCATTATTGTTTTTTTTCCAATTATGAATAATTTGAGCTTACATTTTAACTTAAAACTTTTAAGACTTTGCCATTATATAAGATTATTTTCCCCTTGTTATTTCTACATATTTCAAAACTTCAACAGTACAACTTGAGATTTTGTCAACACTACGATTGCAATATTTTCCCCTTTTGGGGGGGGGGGGAGGAATAATTTATTTTGCACATAGCAATTTAAATATTTTGGCATGAAGAATACCATATTATTTTTTGCATTAGTGTTCACACAGAATACAAAATATTGTCTATTTCAGCTTATCTCAAATTTAGGTATAACTTTTGACATTGATTAATTATTTGAGCTGAATACTCATTATTATTATATGACTTTTGATACATTTGAATTGTATCTTTAGTTAATTAACTATATAGAGTTATTTGCACTATGATTTCAAAAGACAACCTAGCTCTATTATTTTGAGACTTGAATTTCAATTTGCTGTTGCACTATTATTATTTACAGTATATGCAAAAATATTATTTTTTGAATTATTATTGACAATTTTAATTATACTGTATTTCTTCCATAATTTGAGATTTCACATTAACAATTATGGTGTATTATCATTATTTAGCACCCTCTAATAATAATAGTTTTGAGTTTTTTTTCTTATTGCATATAGGACCACAAATGATTCAACGGATGTTGACGTTATTTGAATTTACTCGTCAATTCTAATGCACCAAATTACTGTCACTTTCAAGCAGGATTTGTGAGGTTTTTTTAGACAGGATATTGTGTGATCAAGATGGATATCCCTTTTTACCTTGGGCTTAGGTTTTAGGTAACATAGGTAAAGGAATGATGAGGATGCAATTTTACAGCCCTTTGTACATTTTATTTGACATCGTCAAATTTTTTAATACTGGTATGCCACAAAATTTACTACATTTGACTTTGTTTTTTATTTGCTGTAGCTGTAGATTTCATTGTTTATTGGGATTTACAACCTTTAGTTGTTACTCTGTATGTTCGTATCATTTTTCCATTTACAGGATTACAATTTCCTCTTTCACATTACTGTATATAATATTTGTAATATATATTTTTTTATTTAATATTACAGGTTTACAATTTCCTCTTTCACATTACTGTATATTTGTAATATACTAATATATATTTTTTAATATTACAGGATTACAATTTCCTATTTCAATTTACTGTATATTTGTAATACCGGTATTTGATTTGTATTACAGGAGAACAATTTCCTCTTTCATTTAAGCCATTTCAATGTTTTTTTTTATTTATAGGGCATTAGTGATTACCCTATCTCTACGGTCTGGTTGAACCTGGTAAGGTGCCTGGTAACAAACTTGGCCATCTGCAGGTACAATTTAACATTATATCCGTACCAGCCTGGCTGGTAAGAAATGGTCACTCTGCATAGCCTGGCTGGTAAGATTTTACCTGGTGTGCTGGTACGGGATACCAAGTCTTACCTGGCAACCTTAGATCAAAATTTCCCTGCCCCTGCTCCTGCCATAAAATATGCTGTTTACTAATTTTTTTTAGTATCAAAAATTATTTTTTAATTTTCTATATACGAAAAAGTACAGAAAAAATAAATTAAGAATTTTTATTTGGTACTTAAATGACACATTCAAAACATGTTTTGACTCATGCAGTGCTGACATCTGAAAGGTGGGGCAGAGCGAACTTGATTAGGACTCCACAACACGACCGCGCCAACTTTTCAATAGCCGTCCTACTGAGCAGCAGGTTCCCACGAGAAAAAAAACGTGAATAATTCGTCAATATGGTTGAAAATCTCACCCATATTCCCATACATTGAAATATATTGAAGTATGGCTCATGCAGATTGACGCTTCATTCAAGCATATTGACAAATTTTCAGCTATTTATCAAAATAGGTGAATTTCAAGCAGTTTCACTCACCCATATTGACATATACTTACATATTTTCACACAATTGACTCGTACAGATTCACGCAGTTTCACGTATATCCAAGTATTTCTAATTTGGTGTGAACTTCACCTACATTGATGCCTGTTGACTTATTTTCACTCACCCATTTTGATAAAGTTTCAAGCATTTTCACGCATTTATTGCTCTACAATTAATATGAAGTAAATTGATTCATTTTGACGTACTTTCAGCTACTTTGACACAATTTAAATTCACTCTTTTTGGCATATTTTCACGAACTTTCACCCTTTTACCGACGAAATTTTTACACCAAGTCTGTTCATGCATATTGACACTTTTTAACATATTTTGACGAACTTTGACCCTTTTACTAACCAACTTTTTCCTTAAAGTCCGTTCATGCATGTTGACACTTTTTGACATATTTTCACGAACTTTCACCCTTTTACCAACCAAATTTTTACACCAAGTCCGTTCATGCATATTGACACTTTTTGACATATTTTGACGAACTTTGACCCTTTTACTAACCAACTTTTTCCAGAAAGTCCGTTCATGCATATTGACACTTTTTGACATATTTTGACGAACTTTGACCCTTTTACTAACCAACTTTTTCCATAAAGTCCGTTCATGCATATTAACACTTTTTGACATATTTTGACGAACTTTGACCCTTTTACTAACCAACATTTTCCATAAAGTCCGTTCATGCATATTGACACTTTTTGACATATTTTGACGAACTTTGACCCTTTTATTAACCAACTTTTTTCATAAAGTCCGTTCATGCATATTGACACTTTTTGACATATTTTGACGAACTTTGGCCCTTTTACTAACCAACTTTTTTCATAAAGTCCGTTCATGCATGTTGACACTTTTTGACATATTTTCACGAACTTTCACTCTTTTATCGACCAAATTTTAATACAAAGTCCGTTCATGCATATATTGACACTTTTTGACATATTTTGACCCTTTTACTAACCAACTTTTTCCACAAAGTCCGTTCATGCAAGTTCACCTATTTTTACACTTTTTCAAGCATTTTCACACGGTTATCGACCAAATCTTCCCACAAAGTCGGTTTATGGAAGATAACACCTTTTTTTACAAAGTCCATTCACCTGTATAGATTAATTGTCAAAATAGGTCAATATACGTCAGTGAACTTTGTAGAAATAATTGGTTAGTAAATACGTGGATGTTCGCGAAAATATGTCAAAATACGTTGGTGGACTTTGTAGAAAAATTTGGTTAGTAAATACGTGGAAGTTCGTGAAAATATGTCAAAATGGGTTAATATACGTCAGTGAACTTTGTAGAAATAATTGGTTAGTAAATACGTGGAAGTTCGCGAAAATATGTCAAAATGTGTCAAAATACGTCAATGGACATTGTAGAAAAATTTGGTTAGTAAATACGTGGAAGTTCGTGAAAATAGCTCAAAATGGGTCAAAATACGTCAGTGGACTTTGTAGACAAATTTGGTTAGTAAATACGTGGAAGTTCGCGAAAATATGTCAAAAAGTGCCAATGTGCGTGAATAGACTTGGTAAAAAAATTGTTCAAGAATTGAAAGTGGGGGAACTTCCGGTCATTCGACTTGGCGGTTGGTAGCTATACAAGATGGCGACATAGCTAGAGGTGCGTGGAAGCTTCATGATTGTGGTGTTTATGAGGTGTTTAAGTGAAGTTTTACTTGTTCCTGATTATTAAATTGTTAATTAAAGTGAAGTTAGGTAATCATTCGTTTGTCCAATGTTAAAATTTGCAAGTTTTCCGCATTTTTAATGATGAAAAAAGAGATAATGCGATGTTGAATTCCCTCCGGCCGTACGGCACGTGTTTACAAAATGTCAGAATCGGATGTTTAGTCGTGTATTCAAGATGAGAAAAAGAAGATTAAAACACGAGAAGTCGTATATCAGATAAGTAAAATTAGTTCCTTATTTAAAAAATTACTATTATGAGGTATATGAATTCGCTCATTATGATGGTTAAATTGAAACAGTTAAAGTTTGGCCCTATATTATGATAATTAAATTATTTTTCAGTTAAATTATTCAAGCCTAGAGGGAATCAGTGAAAATTTATATTGCTATAATATTCAACCCTATAGTAAAAGTTTTATTAGAGGCCTCATATTTTACTGTATGCCTATATATTTCTGTTTGTAATAATGCTTTTAATTGTTATTTTTATTTTGCTCTTCATTTTTAATTGTGGTGTGGCAAGTGAGAACAATTTCCATTGTGTAAAAAATTTGCGAGCGTGTTTCTTTGTGGATTCTTTGCACATTTCAGGTATCGATGGACTGACGAGGCTATGGAACTGCATTAACTTCAACGGTTCGGTGAGCTAGCCTATGACGAGAAATGTATGCTGTTGTGCGTGAAAATGCATGTGTAAAAATGCGTGATGTATAATATGCATGAGTGAACTTAATAACAAAATTTGATCGATACTTATGTGAAAGTTCTTGAAAATATGTCAAAAAATGTCAATATGCATGAACGGACTTGTTGTAAAAAATTTGTTCCATAAAAGCGTGAAAATTCGTGAAAATATGTCAAAAAGTGTCAATATGCATGAACGGACTTTATGGAAAAAGTTGGTTAGTAAAAGGGCCAAAGTTCGTCAAAATATGTCAAAAAGTGTCAATATGCATGAACGGACTCTATGGAAAAAGTTGGTTACTAAAAGGGTCAAAGTTCGTCAAAATATGTCAAAAAGTGTCAATATGCATGAACGGACTTGGTGTAAAAATTTGGTTGGTAAAAGCGTGAAACTTCGTGAAAATATGTCAAAATGCTTCAATATGCAGAGGGGATTTTATAGAAAAAATTGGTTGACAAATGGGTGAAAGTGCGTCAAAATGCGTCAATATGCATGAGGGGACTTGGTGGAAAAAATTTGTTCCATGAAAGCGTGAAAATTCGTGAAAATATGTCAAAAAGTGTCAATATGCATGAACGGACTTTATGGAAAAAGTTGGTTAGTAAAAGGGCCAAAGTTTGTCAAAATATGTCAAAAAGTGTCAATATGCATGAACGGACTCTATGGAAAAAGTTGGTTACTAAAAGGGTCAAAGTTCGTCAAAATATGTCAATATGCATGAACGGACTTGGTGTAAAAATTTGGTTGGTAAAAGCGTGAAACTTCGTGAAAATATGTCAAAATGCGTCAATATGCATGAGGGGATTTTATAGAAAAAATTGGTTGACTAATGGGTGAAAGTGCGTCAAAATATGTCAAAATGCGTCAATATGCATGAGGAGACAGTATGGAAAAAATTGGTTGACAAATGGGTGAAAGTGTGTCAAAATGCGTCAATATGCATGAGAGGACTGTATGGAAAATATTGGTTGACAAATGGGTGAAAATATGTCAAAATGCGTCAATATGCATGAGGGGACTGTATGGAAAAAATTGGTTGACAAATGGGTGAAAGTGCGTCAAAAAGCGTGAGAATGAGTGAAACAAGTACGGGGGGCAATGCAGGTCAACAGAGGTGAAAGTGGGTGAATATTCGTGAAATACCCACTCATTCAGATACACGCGTAAAAGGGGCCAATTTTGGGTTAATATGGGTGAAAATAGGTGAGTCAATATATGTGAATATACCTGAAAGTACGTGAGGCCGAACGAAGGATTTGGGCCGGCATTTACGCCAATATTTGTCAAAATACGTGAAAATACGCCAATATATACGAGCCAATCTGCACCAAAATGCTTCAATACACGTGAATTCACTCGCGAATATTCACGCATAAAAGGGGCCAATTTTGGGTTAATATGGGTGAAAATAGGTGAGTCAATATATGTGAATATACCTGAAAGTACGTGAGGCCGAACGAAGGATTTGGGCCGGCATTTACGCCAATATTTGTCAAAATACGTGAAAATACGTCAATATATACGAGCCAATCTGCACCAAAATGATTCAATACACGTGAATTCACTCGCGCATATTGACATAAACGAGGGGCCAAATTTGGGTCAATTGGAGTCAATATGCGCGAGTGAATTTGACTCCAATTTTCACGCTTATTTTCTCGTGGGTTTGCGTGTAATCAAATGGGAGAGGGCTTCACTTTGGTTGCAGTTTACGACAATTACCTTGTATGCTAGAGTTTTCAAAATGAAACAAGTTTAACTCTAATATAGTTTAATCTTACTGGACAACCTTTTTTTTTACCCAAAAACAATATTAATACACTTAAATTAAACTTTTATGAACCCGACTTCTGCTACTTCTGTTACATCTGCGCATGCGCCGGCATGCGCGAAGTAATAAAAGTCAGTTTACTGGCGATGACGTCATATGAACATTGAAAGCCTTTCTTCATAGCGAGTGACTTTCACTTTACTTAATTGCATTTTCTATACTTTGTATATATCAAGTAAAGTTATTTACTACATCGAAAATAATGTATGAAAGTTGATTCAAGTACTTTTGTGTTTTCAATATTTCGTGACGTCATGATACATTACTAAAGCTTGGAAGATAGAACCAATTTCCCGCCCTAACTTTACCGTCTTATACCTCAAGAAGTATGATATTTATGAACTATAAATAAAATAATTAGCAAACGGGAGACTACATTGAAGTAATGTTGCACTGCAAGACACCTTCATTAATATCAAGTAAATATTTAAAAAAAAATATTTCCTCCCGATTACGTTGCAAGTTATTTTTTAAATTCCGGACGGCTAATGTCTCGACAGATGACGATCGCACCGGCTGGGTTTTGGCCTCCTACTCAAATACGCTCTGGGTGGGGATATGCGGGTAAAATGGCGGCCACAGAAATCAAATTTAGAAATAAACTTAAGGAATGAAAGGAAACTTTTTAAAGAGACTCTTCTTGCATCTCTTCCATCCATAAAACTGTAGTCTGGGATCTTTCAGTGGCTCACAGTATGCCAATTCCTGCAGGGCACAGTACATTAAACATTAAAACTTTGATTCAAAATGTTGTGGCAATCTTTTGATTCTGATCATTTAATTCGATCTTAGAAATAAATAAAAAAAAACATGACGGTATGCTTTTATTAAATATTTGATTTTAAATTGAATGATGAGAAACATAAAATATTCAAAATAAAAATATGTACTTACCATGCAAGGAAAATAATGAAGAGCAGGAAAAACAAACTGCTGGCATTGTGTCTGCAATGATCTGCAGTTGACTTATGGTTTTTCCTTGATTTTGGGTTTCTGTGAGCACAAAAGTAAAACATTAATACCTACACCTAAGCAGTATGATTTATTTATAACTGTTAAGATGTTTTTTTACCTCCAAAGTCACTTTATAACAAAATTTTCACAGTAAAACAGGTCATTTTCACGGTTGTTGAGATTTTCAATCACTTCCATATGTTTTGCAATGATGCTTCACTTTTTCACCACCAGGTATCAGTGACTAATAAAAACGACTGAAAATTTATATTTATTTTTAAATAATTTATTAATTAAAATAAATCAATTCATTCCATAATTAATGTGCAAAAAAATTGTTTTTTTTTTGTTTTTTTAGTATTTTGGTAAATTCTCATCAACAGTCGATCCACACAGTATAAAAATTAAATTATATAATTAATCTATATTTACAGTGCATGTATATCAAAAAAATTATTTAAATATTATATGTATAAAGTATAAATATAATATAAAATATTATTATAATTGTTAACTTTAGAGGTGATTTCCTACTATTTCCTTCTTAACTAGAATTGTCAGGATTAACTAGAGTTTCAATAACAAGAGCATATGTAAGTTTAAGGTTTTTATATTGTAAAACCAACTATTTTACACCACATCTCTGACGATGTCACAAAAGATCCACCACTTTTCATGCTGCCATCAACATTCTCTCTTTTTACTTCCTACGTACTTCCGGTTTTAATACAAAATAACAGCTGAATGACTATAATTTACCGAGAGAGGGCGCTATCTTACTTTAAACAAAATTAATAGTTAACATCGGCTGTCCTGGACTATTTGCTCCTGCAAATAAAAGTTAAATTACTGCAAAAGATTTTGTGAAATCAAACTAGGATAGCCAACAACAAATCTAAATGGTGGTTACAAGATTTAAAACTTAAAACTAATTATAAACTTTGCTGCCGTGTAAAATTACATTACTTTAGTTTTATTACGAACAGCTTTGCAATATCAAAGAAAATACATCCTAACTGAAACAATAGAATAATTTGAGTTCCCACAACAATATTTAATATTAAAATCAAGATTTAAATTAATTGACAAGAAGTTGTCTTAAACTTTAATGCAAAATTAAAGTGGTTGCTCAAATATTGCAAATCTCTAAACCATGGGTTTGCCTGAGGCAAGTCTTCCTTTTTCTGTTCTTCTCACTTGAAAATCTTGCATTTTCATTCGAGTCTTGATTTTCCTGGTACGAGGGATTTCAGCTTGATCTGAGTTCAGTCTAATTGGCTTTATCTGGGATTGGTACACATGGTCATAAATCACTGAGTTCATTTGATAACAGGGGACATGGGAATTTGAACTATGGAATACTTTTGTGTTGACCCAATTAGGCAGATTGCCTTTCGGAGCATAGCTAGGGTTTCTTGCTTTGACCGTCTCGGCTGTCCACTTTAACCTTGCTCTGGGGTTGGGTTTGTTACTAGAAGGCACTTTGTTGATCAAAGTTGGGACATGATTTTCACATCTAGATTGTTCAAGATTTTTGTCTGTTATACAAAAAATACTTCTAGTTTCAGTCACATTTTTAGCTGCTGCAAGAGATTTTGCTGCGGAACTTGTGTTGATAGCTCGGTTACTTTTCTCCGTAACTATTTCTATTCTATTCACCGAGTGTGTCTTTTGTAAGGTTTCTACGGAATTGACGATTGTTTCCATAGAGGCTTTTGACAAGCTTTTATAGGGTTCATTATCTGTATTACCAATTATACAAGTTTGTCCAGATTAATTAACATGATATGGGAGAGATTTAACCAAGAAGATCCCACCATAAGGTCATACCTTTGTGCTGAGTCAGGTAAAATAAATAACTCACACTTTCCTTCGACTCCGTCGATATCTAGAGTTACTTGACAAGAGCCGATAGGTTGAAGACCATTCTTCTGTTCTCGACTAGCGAAGCCAAGGAGCTTACAGTTGGTTTGTCGAGAAACTAGTTCAAGATTGCTTGCACAGGACTCCTTTATTGTGCAACAAGAACTACCTGTGTCAATAAGTCCAGTGACTATTTTGTCGCTATTGACTTTGACATCTTTCTAATACATTGATTGAGGTTTTATGGAGGAAATTTCTACCATATGGATAGTCTCAACACTTTTGGGATTTTCCTGCAACTTTTTGTTATTCCAGGGATTGTCTGGGCAATATCTTTTTGTATGACCTGATTGCTTACAAATTTCACAAAACATAGTCCTTTTAAATTTGCATTCTGCTATTTTGTGTCCATATTGATGACAGTTAAAACAAAGGGGCTCATTTTTCTCATTGTACCTGGGTAATGGGTTTTTACCTTGAGGAGAGTAGACTAGGGACTGCTTAGCATCTTGCTCACTAAGTTTTGATTCATTTTTCTGTTCAAATTTATTATTGGAAGAAGAAATATTATCAGTGCTTTCTTTATTAAAATCCTTCACTCTTACATCTGGTTGCTGCTGATGGTCTAGAAATTTTTCTGCAACACTCAAACTATGGTGCGAGTTCAGTTTTCGTTCCTTGTCTGGAGACATTCTATTTCTAATGTCTTTTTCCATTTGACTAAGATCTGTGTGGGATTTTGCATCTAGATGGTTAGCTAATCCACGGTCAGTCAGTCCAAGAATTACTTCTCGCTTTATATCAGGGAAGTCAAGTCCACATTCTTCACACAACATTGCTTTATCCTGAAAACAATTAAATGCAGACTCGTCTCTCTTTTGTGATCTATCCTTCATCTTGGTCCAGGACTCGCTTTTGCTATAGTGAGAGCAAAACGAATCCTTAAACGCAGACTCGAACTTTTGCCAAGTGTCTATTCTGGTTGACGCTTTCAGTTCTAAACGTCGAAACCACTTCTGAGCTGCACCCTCTAGATGAGCTCGAGCGTTGTCAAGCTTGAACCTCTCGTCCTAATTATAGAGGTCAGCGAGACGCTTGTACGCTCTTATCCAAGCTTTCGCTTCACTAGACTGTTCATCTCCATTGAAACTTTTAACTCGTTGGTTCAAATCTGGTAGGAGCATAACACTAATTTGTTTTTGTTTTGCAAAAGTAGTCAGTACTTGGTCAGACTCTAGTTTACTGTTGACGAGCATTGACATAAGTTTTATCATTTGATTTGAAGGAGTTTGTGGTTCTCCGCTGACTAAAGATTGAGGTTGTATTTGGTCTGATTCTGGAGAACAAAAGAATTGAGTAGGTTGAAAAATAAGAATAAGTCTAGAATTGGTTGGTGTGGGCTTTACGGGTTTAAACATTGTATTTCTACTGAGGGATTCAAGTGTTCATAATTCAGGATTTTTAACTATAGGTTCTGGTCTAGAATATCTGTCATCTGTAGTAACAAACTCAACATTCCGTTGACTAGAATCTGTTTGTTTATCTAAAATCTGAACTGGCATGATTGATTCAGAATTTAAATCAATAAGATCATGTACAAAAACATTATTAGCCTTTTCTTTTAAAAAATTGACAGGATTCAATAATTGTTTAGGATCAGTTTCATTCTCAGTATCTAAAATACTTGTTACGCTTGATGCCGGAGAGGCTCGATGGCTAGCGTCTTCTCGACTTGATGGACCAACTTGGGTCGGACGTCTTGAATATTCAAATCTTGACGAGGGCACTGGTCTTTCATTCCAATAGCTAGGACAAGACTGTGGGTTCAAGTATAGATCTTCTAAATGTCTAGGGTAGGGGTAGCTGTACTGCGCATGATTCATCATTGGATTATGCGTATCACCAATAGGTTGAAAATATCTTGGATCATATGGATCAAAATATGGGTACGGTGAATAGGGTTGACAAGGGTACAAGAATCTTGGGTCTGGTCTTAATCTAGAGTCACCAGGAGTCATGTTTTGATAGGCCTCATAAGTCTGATTTAGTTCACGGGGTCCATCATTTCGGGACAGGCTATGGTATGCATATGGTGAGTAGCCGTGATTACAACTTGGGTGGACATAACTAGGGTACACCATGTCTGCTGGCCTAGGGTTGCCATATGAGAATAGTTGTGTTTGATCTAGATAGGGCTGATGTGGGAGGGATGAGCTGAATGACATTTCAACCTCACCCGAGCAGGAACTAGCAGGTGATGCCGTCGCTCTAGAGTACCGGATAGCATCATCTGACCTAGGGTCTAGGCCCTGTCGAAGTGGTTGGCTGCATGCCCGTCGCTGCATCTCTTCGTCTTTCTCCACCGATGAGTCTTCGCTTCTTCGTTCAAAAAAGGAGATGTCTTGTGCGCTGAGTGGTGGTGCTTGGCGCCGTCCGTACATGTCAAAGTTACGACAAGAATTAGTAACAGCAACAGCACTTTTTACAAAAATCTCGTTTCTTTATGCTGATATAACCAATCAGCAATTATAAATTTAAATTTAGAAAATCAATGGTTTATTGCCAAATTTTGGAACTAATTCAGAGCTTGATTTGGCTCAAAATCAATATTTTTATTATAATTTTAACATTCAAAAGTAGGTTAAAATTATTCAATAGATACTTAATTTTAACATTCAAAATTTCGTTAAATTTATTTGAATCAAGAGTTCTCTTTGTTGCGCCAAAAATTATGCAACTAATACGTGGCAACAGTGTGCTGGGAAAGACAAAAAAATGGCTGACTTTTACGACGAGAGAATTTTGACAACACTGTATTCAAAATTACAAGAATTTATCAATATTTTGGTTACTTCAAGAGTTATTAACCAAAAATCTATATTAATAAACATTTATATTAACTAATTGGAACGATACGTGATTTTTCTAGAGGCTTTGGTGCGATGATGGCTTCACGAAGGCACTACGAAGTTTTCTGAACACAGGGCGCGCGACATTTTCTAGAGCTCGCCGGCGCTTTGCATCCAAATCTTCTTTCTTCCCGCTTCTGATGTCAACTTTAGAGGTGATTTCCTACTATTTCCTTCTTAACTAGAGTGTTCAGGATTAACTAGAGTTTCAATAACAAGAGCATATGTAAGTTTAAGGTTTTTATATTGTAAAACCAACTATTTTACACGACATCTCTGACGATGACACAAAAGATCCACCACTTTTCATGCCGCCATCACTATTCTCTCTTTTTACTTCCTACGTACTTCCGGTTTTAATACAAAATAACAGCTGAATGATTATAATTTACCGAGAGAGGGCGCTATCTTACTTTAAACAAAATTAATAGTTAACATAATTTATATGTTAAATAAATAATATTTAAAAAATAATAACAATTTAGTATAATAATATAGTTACAAGATCTTCTGGTAAATCATACCAGGCAATACAAGACAGTGGCTGGTATTGCCTGGTATATATGCCCTGGTTCGGCTTATCAGCATTTCATGATGGCTGGTAAGAACAGGTACGGCTTACCAGCACTGCTGGTTTAGTGCTTGTTAGAGTCTACCAGCCACCTTACCAGGTTCAACCAGACCGTAGAGATAGGGTAGACGGTATATTGTTAGCAAGGGGTGGGGGGTGCGCATGACTGTTATTGACTTTGCCTGGCCCTCGATCTGCTCGTCCTCCAGCCGGATTGGGGCCTCTGGTACCGGGTGTCCCCGATGTGAGGATTCCTCCTTGCTTTTTCCGTCCTCTGCCAAATGCACCCTCGAAAGCGGCACAGCTACTGCTCCGAAAGGGTGTGACAGGTCTTTGTCCCTTGCGACTCTGAGTACGAGCCCGCTCGACTGCGTCTGCAAAACAATACCAGATTACGTTCTTACCAACCACCTTGTCTATTAAATTGCGGCGTTGGCTGGCATAGCTACTCTATATTATTTATTGAAGAGACAGCCTTTATTACAACAGTATGATATGTATATATATTTTATTCATTCTTTCCTTTGAAAGATTTTATACATACAATTCCCCTCCAAAAGACACTTGCAAAATTAGCCAAACAAGGCGTCTTCGATTCGATCATGGATAATATTAGCCTTGCTCTCTGGTAGGGTCGTGTAATAGGGTGATTTATGAGACCTTTGTCTCTTGCACCGCTACCATTTTAGTGAACTAGTATCTCGATTATTAGTATTTGCTATTTGGACACAATAATTTCCCCATTTTTTCTCAAGGCTTTACCATGCAATGATTAATGAATTTAATTTACATTGCACAATTATTGGGTATTTCACTGGATTTTCATTAATATGACTCGACCAGTTCCCTATTCATCCAAAGAGACTCTAACATTACTGCGGTAATGCCGTCAGTTTACAGGTATGCATATGATTATATGATACTGTAACGTACTATACCGATTTTACAGCTTTTTTACCCTGCGCTGGAGTTCAACTGCTGTCGTGTGGTTCTCCGCTCGAGGACCCTTGTGCCCAACTCTTACCAATATTTAGCGTTGCTTAGATGGTACGCGCCATGTCATGTAGATGGGTGGCTTGTCTCCTTTACAGAAGATTTCCTCAAGGTGACTGGTGACTGCTGCTTTCCGCTTCTGTTTGCTAGGCTGCGGGTGATGAATCGACGGTATGCATACAGTCCGTGTATTGCGTCTCTGATGCGATGTTGCTAAACCTCGTGCTGATTCATTTTGACTGCATACAAGATTGTTGAAATGATGAAATCCAGACCTCTTCACTGGAGTATGCTGGATTCTTGTCTTCATATGCCGGTCTTGCCGATTCTCAGCGGTTTAGTTGTCGTAAAACGAAGGTAGGCCAAATTTCGGGATGCCCAAACGTGCTAGTTACGTACCCTTGTCAAAAAATGAGTAGTAGTCAAGTGGTTGACGACTTAAAACAAGTAGTCAGACTACCGAGTCAAGTGCTCAGGTGCTCAGTGTTCAAAATCTTGACCACTTGCTAAGTAGTCGGACCACTGAATCAAGTAGTCAGCGCTCAGTGTTCATAAAATCTCGATCACTTGGTAAGTAGTCAGAATTTTGTGACCACTTATGCAAGTAGTCGGCGCTCAGTGTTCATAAAATCTCGACCACTTGGTAAGTAGTCAGAATTTTGTGACTACTACTGCAAGAAGTCGGCGCTCAGTGTTCATAAAATTTCGACCACTTGGTACGTAGTCAGAATTTTGTGACTTCTTATGCAAGTAGTCGGCGCTCAGTGTTCAAAAAATCTCGACCACTTGGTAAGTAGTCAGAATTTTGTGACTACTTATGCAAGTAGTCGGCGCTCAGTGTTCATAAAATCTCGACCACTTGTTAAGTAGTCAGAATTTTGTGACTAACTTATGCAAGTAGTTGGCGCTGAGTGTTCATAAAATCTTGATCACTTGGTAAGTAGTCAGAATTTTGTGACTACTTTTATGCAAGTAGTCGAAACATCATGACCACTTAGCACTTGAATACTTAATTATATAGTTGTCACAAAATTCCGACTACTTAAGAAAGTGATCACTTACCAAGTAGTCAATTGTACAGGGTTCTCGTGATGAAGAAAATTATCTAAAATGGTGGAACTAAACACGTGTGAGACGGGGTTGTGTGTGCAGAGCTCCCGGAACAATTTCTTTTTCAAGCAGTTTTACATCAGATAAGTACCTTTTCAGTACCTAAAACGTATTATGAAATGTTATTAATTAAAATTCTCGTTACTTTGTGTCAAATTATTTGTTCTAGGTAGCCTTAAACAGTCAATGTTTATCGGCTCTTGGAACTTGATAAAAAAGACGCCGAGATGAAAGCCGTTGGTAATTATTCTTCAAAGATGTTCATATTTTATTATGTATTTTATTTATTATATAATAATTATAAATCTTTAATAATCAACGTGTTTTTTTTTCATATATATATTTTTTTATTTATTAAGTATATGAATTAAAAAATATTATTCCTTCATTTTGCTGTAAAAAATTAAAAAAAAAATACTAAAGAAATTAAATTAAAATTAATAAGTTAGGAATAATTTAATAAAGTAAATGTTTTAAAAAGTGCTTTATATTGCATGGAACATAAAATTGGCATGTCGCGTATATTATAGATGTTAAACTTTTTCGTCCTATTTGTTTGTCAAGTTTTTATCTTGAATTATTACAAAGTATTATAATTAAATATTAATAATTCAAGTTAAAAATGTGAAAGAATAATTTCTTTACTTCTTCCAGTTATAATTTATCTATCTGTTGGCTTAAACGGGAAAAAACTGCATCGTGATGATGGACGGATATATCGCGAGAAAATACTAAACAACCGTTTAATTTGACCACTTGAAATCGACTACTGGTGACTACTTGAAAGTGACTACTGGTGACTACTTATGAAAGTGACTACTGGGGACTACATGAAAGTGACTACTGGAGACTACTTGAAAGTAGTGACTACTTGCGACCACTTGGGCAGTGACTACTTGACCACTGCTCAAATTATCACTTAGCAGTAGTCACCACTTGACTATACTGCCTTTATTTTTCGACTAGGGTATTTTTACTTAGCTGTAATATGCAAAATTATTACATAAAATGGACAAACGTGGCTCTCACTCCCTTCTTTTCGTTGACTCTGACTCTATCCCTCTGGTTTTACTGCAGGATGACGAAGATTTTTGCCGATTTTTGTTGTGACGATTGTCTTCAAAAATGGTGTGCACGTGCAGACTTTTCTTCGCGAACTTTTTTTATCAGCAGACATCCGCTTACCACTCGTTATTTGACGTGTTTTTATTTTCTACTTTAACAGATTAAGTATTTTACTACAATTCTGACACCATGTTTAATTGCCATCTAATAATGAAATAAAAGATAACTTTATAATATGAGCGTAGGTTTTACTTATACGTCTGATGGGTACAGAGGTAAGAATCAGAGTGAGGATCGATAATCGACTATGATAATATCACATTAATATATGTCTATGCTAGAGCGCCTCTAGTGTAGATTCATTGAACTACATTCATTAGGTTCACAATTAAAATAAGACATAATTTTATATTATGCTAGTTTACCACAGTTATAATTATTAATTAATCAATTAATAATAACTATATGATACAACGAAGAACATTATAAAACAAAAAATCATACATCCATATCCCAGTGAACACACGGACATCCCGGGGACCTTGCGAACATCCCCGTAAGATCCCCCAACATCGTGGTCTTTATGTTGTTTTATAATTTTACTTTGCAGAAGGGTGAAATACCTAAGCTATGGAAGGAGGCAAGAGTTATACCTGTTTTTAAATCTGGTGACAGGGCTGACATAAACAACTATAGACCCATATCTCTTACTTCCCTTCCTAGCAAAGTATTAGAAAAGATTGTTGCCCATGAAATGTTGAATCATTTTAAGTGTAACAACCTGCTTCATGAAAATCAGCACGGATTTATTCCAAAACGTTCTTGTGTAACAATGTTATCGTAAGTGCTGGATGAATGGGCCTTCAATTTGAGTAAAAGAGGTGTGAAGCAGGTGGATATAATAAATTTGGATTGGGCAAAAGCTTTTGACTCTGTTCCACATAAAAGATTAATATCCAAGCTCTGGAGTTACCGTATAAGAGGACATATGTTAAGTTGGATAGAATCATTTCTTACAAATAGAACCCAAAAAGTTGTATTTAGGGGTTCTTCTTCCAATTTAGTCAATGTAACTTCAGGAGTGTGTCAAGGTACAGTCATTGGCCCACTATTATTTTCAATTTATATGCTTGATTTACCAAATTCTGTAGTATCATCTTTTTATCAATATGCTGATGATAGTACATTGTACAGAGCTGTTCGTGATTCATCTGATGTGGAAATTTTGCATAATGATTTGGTATCCATTAATTATTGGTGTAAAAACAATAAAATGTGTCTAAATGCGAGCAAGAGTACACACATGATGTTAGGCAAATCTCATTCTCCTTTAGTGGAGAGTTATAGTGTTGGTAATGAAGTAATTCCTAGTAAATCTGATGTAAAACTACTTGGTATAAATATTACTAATGACTTAAAGTGGAACAAGCATACGGACATAATAACATGTAAAGCCTTTAAAATACTTGGAATGTTATGTAGAAGTTTATCTGGTGCCAGGCGTAAATCATTAAGGACAGCTTATCTTACTTTGGTGCGTCCTGTAATAATGTATGGTTATAACATCCCCATTTTTATTCATATTATTAATAATTACTTTTCCTTTTCCAAATTGCGTTCAAGGTTTACGCGCTCAATATCATGTTTGTAAGCTACCAACTTAAATTCCAACTTAAAATTCCTTGAAATTTTACGGTTGGTACGGGCGAACTGCCGACATTTTTAATCACGCCCAAATGTTAATAAATTTTCTTTCAAATTAAAACTACACAATGGGAAAAAATTCCCGAGTTGAACCTATTAGCACATCTGATAATATGTTAAATCTACTTTCTTTTAAAGGGATACAGGCCTCAAATTACAAATTAGACAGACATTAAGTGTTGCTCGAGTTTATAATAAACATTCGTATTATTTTTACATGCGCGCGGTGCGACTGTGCGAAGTCGCGCTACAAAGAAAGTCCTTGCTGACGTCACAACTCACAGCTGGCACCGATTAGCATTGAGTTGTGACGTCATCAAGGACTTCATGACGTCATCAAGGACTAAATTTCTTACTTTGAACTGCGACTTCGCACGGATGCATCACGCGTGGAAAAAAATGATGCGAATGTTGATTATTTACTCTAAACCCACTTGGTGACTATCTAATTTGCAATTTGAGGCCTGTATGCCTTTAAGCTGCTTACAAGGTAAATAACATATGTATTTTTTATGTAATCTCGTATTAACCAAAATTACCCCTCGTGCAAATGTCTTAAAAATTAACCATAAATTATTTGTTTCAAGTAAAACTAATGGCATATTTCAATAGATTATTTTTCAAAGTGTGCATAGAAGTATGCAGTTAATCATAATAGCTATTTGTTGTGTTAATATAAATAATATAAAATTGCTCTTTTGCCGGCTCATAAAACACGCCATAATTTAATATTTAACGTCAAATTTGCTTACCTTTCTGTATAAAAATAACGCTGTTTAATAATAATTATGTTATCTACTGTTTTTATGTAAATTATAATTTAATTTTATGATAAAAACTTGTCTTAAAAATTAGTAAAGTGTTATAACAGGAACAAAATTCACAATGTGGCAGCACCGAAATTCATAAATGTTACGTCATTTTGTACCATGTGACCATATGGAACAAAGGCGCGCATCAAGAAAATTCTCGTCAGTCTTCGCTTGAGTGTCAGCGGTGAAACATGTTGCCGCCGCGCTCGCGGATTCTCAAAATCCTTTGTTTGGTGGCCTAGTGCATGGGTCCGGCTACAGATGGCAGTAGCTGATCGTCAACCTGCCGACGATCAGCGAAACACCAGCTGGTAGTGTCCACGGCTGTCTGCGACAATTAAGATCTTCGTTGTGTTTTACTACAGATAACCTCAAGATAATTCAACGCAATTATTATTTCAACAACACACCTAAGTATTAAACTGTCTGCTTAACATAATTATTTAATCCAACGTTTTCTACAGTCAAAAATCCACATAACAATAATATTTGTCCATAATGTATTTTCCCAACCTTTTGTTTACAAAATATATGAAATAAAATAGAGTCAGTGTTTGTCAATTTTAAATTTCAATCTTCTTAATTTACAATCTATAATATCTTTTCTATTATAATAAAATAGAACAAAGAAAATAGGAAGAAGTGGGCTTAGTTAAAGCTAAGCTAGTGGCTCATAGTAATTTGACGGAGTTGTCGGACTCTCGCCCATCCTACTCTCACCCCTAGACAACCTGAGGCCCATCGTTCAGTTTCATCGAGGGGAGGAAGCAAGGGTCCGTAACAAACCTGGTGGCCGTGTCCGGGATGAAGGGCCGACCTCGGCAGTGCAATTGCACGCAGGTTGCTGCCCGGCCGAGCGTCTCATTTACACTCGCAAGAGTGTACAGTTTCTTCACGCCGAAGCTTCAAGTACGATTTTCTTCTCATTACAAGATAAGTAAACACAACAAGTGAAAGCAGTTTCTTCGTCTAATTTTTTTCTGCAGATAAGGGTTGAATTTGCAGGGCAAATATTATACCTGCATTTAATTTCTTCCGCTTATCATCGACCTCGAGTTGACAGAATATATTTAGCAAGTCCCACAGCTAGGACGACAAAGAGTGGTGCTTCATCCTTCCCGGGGGTGGAAGAAACCGAAGAGGCACCCAGGGGGCAAGTCGAGTAGGATGAGCCCCACAACGGCACGTTAAGCAAGATCCCCTGATGCGACGAGTAGGGAGCATCATGGTTCCAAGAACCTGGGCGAACGGTCACGCGCAGGTGACACGGTCGCCTGGGGAGTCAGTAAGTCTTGACGGAGCACGGACTTCTCTTACAACCGCTGGCAGGCGGGGGTGGGAGGATGTGCCGTTGGCCACCCCGTGAGGAGGCCGGTAGGGATCGCAATGTCGGACCTGATGCGATTGCTACGCACTTTGGTGACCTTTATCAGCAAGGGAGCCGTATAAGTGCTAGAAACAGCTGAGAGGGAAGACGAACTACAGCATTTTAACCATTAGTAATTAAGAAGATTAGGATTACGGCATAGTTTTAAGTGCAAATAGAGCAACCTGTACATATAGTTAATAAGTGCTTCGATATTTGCAAATTTTAATCAAGTTGGAGTAACTAAAATTATTCACACGTCATCATCGTCACAGCATGATAGTGGCAGGCGATCGCTATCACACTGCATTCCAAGCTGGCCTTGCAAGGTGCCAGCTAGCCGCCATCATTCATCAGAATTACACCAAAGTCGTCATATTTCCACTACACCAGGAGGAGAGAGAATCATCACAATTCATCGCTTGCTGGCAATACTAGAGGGAGAAGCCAGCATGCAAAATACTACATCATCATGTACTACACTGCCCTCGATGGGGGGCAACCAACGTCACAGGGGGCAGCTACCCCTCTTACATCGGAAAGTATAGTTATGATATCTTCGACGAGCTACAACCCCGAAATAAGTCAACGACTAGCTGTTTATCGCCCGTTGCTATTAAGCTGTATTTTTTATTTTTAACTGCACAAAATTTTTGTGTAATTATTTTCTAACTTTTACATCATCCCGGTTTATGCTTGGGAAGCTTGGCGGCGAATACGACGCCTGAGACACTTAAATTTACCCGTCCCCGTCCCACACTTTACGTCAAATATAAAGGCATGCTCACCCATATTATAAACGCAATCAAGAGCCAAGATATGTCGAGGAGATCCATCCGCCCTGCCGAATCAAAACAAGACAACGGAGGGTGACTATCGCTACTGTATAATGAAGGACTAAAGGGACAATTTCTGTATTTACTGTATGTGTTTTTCATTTATTTAAATTCATAAAAATGGTTTCGTTAATTCTTTTGCTTAAAAATTTTGATAAGTATATCAAAAATTGTTTAAGAGGGGGCAATTATAACATCCCCATTTTTATTCATATTATTAATAATTACTTTTCCTTTTCCAAATTGCGTTCAAGGTTTACGCGCTCAATATTTTGTTTGTAAGCTACCAACTTAAATTCCAATTTAAAATTCCTTGAAATTTTACGGTTGGTACGGGCGAACTGCCGACATTTTTAATCACGCCCAAATGTTAATAAATTTTCTTTCAAATTAAAACTACACAATGGGAAAAAATTCCCGAGTTAAACCTATTAGCACATCTGATAATATGTTAAATCTACTTTCATTTAAGCTGCTTACAAGGTAAATAACATATGTATTTTTTATGTAATCTCGTATGAACCAAAATTACCCCTCGTGCAAATGTCTTAAAAATTAACCATAAATTATTTGTTTCAAGTAAAACTAATGGCATTTTTCAATAGATTATTTTTCAAAGTGTGCATAGAAGTATGCAGTTAATCATAATAGCTATTTGTTGTGTTAATATAAATAATATAAAATTGCTCTTTTGCCGGCTCATAAAACACGCCATAATTTAATATTTAACGTCAAATTTGCTTACCTTTCTGTATAAAAATAACGCTGTTTAATAATAATTATGTTATCTACTGTTTTTATGTAAATTATAATTTAATTTTATGATAAAAACTTGTCTTAAAAATTAGTAAAGTGTTATAACAGGAACAAAATTCACAATGTGGCAGCACCGAAATTCATAAATGTTACGTCATTTTGTACCATGTGACCATATGGAACAAAGGCGCGCATCAAGAAAATTCTCGTCAGTCTTCGCTTGAGTGTCAGCGGTGAAACATGTTGCCGCCGCGCTCGCGGATTCTCAAAATCCTTTGTTTGGTGGCCTAGTGCATGGGTCCGGCTACAGATGGCAGTAGCTGATCGTCAACCTGCCGACGATCAGCGAAACACCAGCTGGTAGTGTCCACGGCTGTCTGCGACAATTAAGATCTTCGTTGTGTTTTACTACAGAGTCTACAGATAACCTCAAGATAATTCAACGCAATTATTATTTCAACAACACACCTAAGTATTAAACTGTCTGCTTAACATAATTATTTAATCCAACGTTTTCTACAGTCAAAAATCCACATAACAATAATATTTGTCCATAATGTATTTTCCCAACCTTTTGTTTACAAAATATATGAAATAAAATAGAGTCAGTGTTTGTCAATTTTAAATTTCAATCTTCTTAATTTACAATCTATAATATCTTTTCTATTATAATAAAATAGAACAAAGAAAATAGGAAGAAGTAGGCTTAGTTAAAGCTAAGCTAGTGGCTCATAGTAATTTGACGGAGTTGTCGGACTCTCGCCCATCCTACTCTCACCCCTAGACAACCTGAGGCCCATCGTTCAGTTTCATCGAGGGTAGGAAGCAAGGGTCCGTAACATGGTACTCCTGCTTGGCATCCTGTTACTGTCACTAACACTAAGAAACTTCAAAGGGTTCAAAATCGTGCTACCCGTCTTATACTTGGAAGGGATGCATTTTTCTATAATAATGGTGTTAAGTGTAAATATAGTGGTGAAGAAAGAGGTGATTTATGTAATATACCTGTTATTTCTGATGTGCTTCGCCGTAATGATTTGGTATTTTTTCACAAGTGTTTGCGTGGTGAAGTTGATATGAACATTTTTTCAGATGACAGGATTACATTACGTACAAAGCCAAGTATGCTACGTAATAAAGAAAGTACTGAGTTCATTTTTCCTGTTTGTAACTCTTATTGTTATAATAATTCTTTCTTTCCACGTGTTGTAAGGGCATATAATAAGCTTCATCCTAATGTTAAATCTTTAAAAACTAGCTTATTTAAGGCAATGATGTAAATTTATTATTCTTACATCTACTTTTGTAGTTAGCTTATATATATATTACATATTGTATACTTTTGCAACTTTTGTTTAGTTGCTCTTACTTTATTTTGGGTGTAGAACTTAGGTATGGGCCTTGCCTTTTTTTACATCCCCTTGGGCAGTTTTTCATTTATTGACTGTGACATTTGTAATTTGTCTGTTTCTGCTCAATAAAATATTTATTATTATTATTATCCCTGAACGTTTTACGTGCTAGTTTTCAAAACCCTTTAACTTTGAACATGTTTTCCGTGTTCTAAAAAAGGTTTTAGCTACACTTCGAAAACAAATTTCTAGGTTTTTTAATATTTTTATGAATGTCTCTCAGAACATCCCCTGGGGATGCAAAACACGGCTGTCCCTTGAACATCCCCGGGGGACTTTGAAAGGACCCTTTAGTCAATGTTTTCATTAAAATCATAATATGTGCTGTTCATTATTATGTACTGATTTTAAAAATATACAAATTTAGTTAATATTATTTAAAATATTATATGAAAATATTAATATTTATAATAAGACGTGAAATTTTACTTAATATTAAATTGCGTTATTTGCACGGAATATTAATTTTTTTTAATAAAATATCCTCGTAGAAAAAAATATATATGAAAAATAAACAAGGTCCCATCAAAGTCCCCCGGGGATTTTAGAGGGACGCTTGAACGTCCCACAAATGTGTCCTCGGAGGGACCTTTCAAAATTTCTAAAAAATTAAAAAAATTTTTTTTTAATGTCGAAGTCTGTTAACAATTAGAGATGCATATTTGAGCGTTGCAAATTATAATTAATTAATGTATAAACATGTTTTTATTAGAATTATAAAATTTTATTTTAATTTATTTTTAAAAAATTTAAATCTCAATATATTTAATGTTGTATTAAATAATAACAATCTCCCAATGTACCAGTTTGCTTAAAAAAAATAAAAAAACGCAACTTCGCTCGTAAAATATTATACAACACCCAAAACTCTACAATTTATATACCTAACTAAACCACACTTTAGTAACGAAGAGCAATATCCAAGTTGTCTACGACGTCGTCTATCAACCAAAAGGTCCGAGTTCGATTCCCGACGGACCCAATTTTTTTATTTGGTAATCTTGTAGTCCTCATTCTAAAAGACCCTAAACTTCTTTAATATAAATTTTAAGATGAATTAATATATAATTGGCAATTAAGTGAAAATTAGGGAACATCCCCGAGGGATGTCCACAGGACGTCCGCAGGGACGTCCTTTTTTGATGGACATGGGGGATGTCCTTGGGGATGTCCAACGGGGACCTTAGAGGGATGCGTCCCCGGGGCGTCCCGGGGACGTCCATTTGGTCACTGGGATATTGTATTATTTAATAAATAATAATATGTATGTAATATATAGAGAAAAAAAAAAGATAAAATTGAATAAACAAAAACTCAATGCTTAATTTACGAATCATTATATTACATATTTTAGTTCTATACTTTATAATTATATCGAATTTATATATATATATATATATATATATATATACAGTATATATATATATATTGCGACCAAATGTCCGTGCGACAAAATTTCCTTGCGACCAAAAAATGTCCGTGCGACTAATTTAATGTCCTTATGACCAAACGTCCTTAATTGTGACCAAATGTCTTTCGACGAAAATACCTATGAGACCCATTTTTAATATGACTATATATAGAGAGCGGAAAAAAAAGTTATTTCTACTTTTTGTGCACATGCATGAGGACTATTTTGTTGTCATTTAGGATGTCCACCTATTTCCGGACGTGGATTAAGATAAGCCTATAAAAAAAATGACTATTTAGACTATTTTTTGTTTCTGCGACTATATTTTGACAAAATTGTAACTTTTTGACACTTCTTAGTGAATTTAAGCTATTTACTTAATTCAAATCGTCATTAAAAACTAGGAAAATATAGTAAAAAATAAAACTCACAAACACAGATTTTTTTTTTTTTTTTTTTACAATGCATGCCATATGCCATCTTCTAGCTATGAATGTACAGTACGTGTGTACATCTTTTAATACTAATAAAAATATTTTTTATCGATAATACTTTTAAAATGCCTATTTGCTGCTTTTTCTAAAAAAAATAGTGACTTTTTGTAGACTATATAATATAGCTATTCCAAAAAAAAGGCGACACTTTTTTTCCGCTCTCTAAATATTACATATATGTGCAATGTAGTAATAACGTAATAAATAAAGCATTGACTAAAACATGTTAGTTAAACAAAGAAAGTATATATAATTCGATCATCTAAACAATTTTACTATTTTTATTATATATAGTTTCATAATTACTATCGGATGTATACATATACATATATACTATATACACATTTTTATAGTACAGCTAGTATTTTAGAGATTAAAATTAAGCTGCAATTCGGATATTATTTCGGAAAAAAAAAGTTATATTTATTGCTTAAAATTTCTAAGATTCAGTTTTATAAATTATAATCAAGTCTTCTCGATCGAATTAATATATGCCATGTGCATATATAACTGAAATTAAAATTTGTACCTATAGAAAAATATAAAAAAAAAAGGCAAAAAGGCAGAATAAAATTATACACAAAATTTATTTTATAATATATCCCAGATATATATTATATATATATATATATATATATATATATATATATATATATATATATATATATATATATATATATATATATATATTTATATATATATATATACTGTATATATATATTATATACATATATTCCATGCAATTCATTTTTTTTTATTTATAGCTTCTCTTATAAATTTGTTGATTTCTTATTTCTGCAATGGACCTTTTAATTATATTCAGAGCAATATTAAATAAATTAAATTGCACGTACACGTGACGACGAGAGCTTTTTAATTACAAAATATAGATGTAGGATCAAACCTATAAAGATACCCTGCTCAAAAATCTTGAGCAATATCTTACAAGATCTTTTATGATCTTGTCAAGTGAACTCAAGAAGTCCAAAACAGAGGCAAGACAGTAATCAATGCTGGTCAGGAATATATATTATGCTTCTAAAAATAATATTTAAGCAAAAAATTTGGGAAAAATAAAAAAATAAGATATTTTTGGTTTAAAAAGATCTTGAGCAAGATAATAATCTTGTTCAAGACGTCATTTCTTACGTAAGATCGACATCTGGGCAAGAAACATACTTGCGCAAGAAAAAATATCTTGCAAGATAGAAAATCTTGCGCGTGTTTTCGAATTTTTTGCAAGATTATTTCTTGAGCTAGTTTATGGCTTGCGCACGATGGTAATCTTGCTCAAGAAGTCATTTCTTACGCAAGATAGACATCTTGGCAAGTAATTAACTTGCTCAAGAAAAAATCTTACGTAAGATTGAAAATCTTGCGCGCGTGTTCAAAATTTTCTCAAGATTTTTTCTTGGGTAAGTTACCGTCTTGCGTAAGATCGCAATCTTGTGCAAGAAATCATTTCTTACCCAAGATTTCCATCTTGGGCAAGTAATAGACTCGAACAAGAAAAAATCTTACGCTTGTTTTCATAGTTATCGCAAGATTTTTTCTTGGGTAAGTTACCGTCTTGCGTAAGATGGCAATTTTGTCCATGAAATCATTTCTTACCCAAGATTTCCATCTTGGGCAAGTAATAAACTTAAGCAAGAAAAAATCTTGCGCGCGTGTTCAAAATTTTCTCAAGATTTTTTCTTGGGTAAGTTACCGTCTTGCGTAAGATGGCAATCTTGTGCAAAAAATCATTTCTTACCCAAGATTTCCATCTTGGGCTAGTAATAGACTTCAGCAAGAAAAAACCTTGCTTGCGTGTTCAAAATTTTCTCAAGATTTTTTCTTGGGTAAGTTACCGTCTTGCGTAAGATGGCAATCTTGTGCAAGAAATCATTTCTTACCCAAGATTTCCATCTTGGGCAAGTAATAGAACGAACAAGAAAAAATCTTACGCTTGTTTTCATTGTTATCTCAAGATTTTTTCTTGGGTAAGTTACCGTCTTGCGTAAGATGGCAATCTTGGCCAAGAAATCATTTCTTACCCAAGAGGTCCATCTTGGGCAAGTAATAGACACGAACAAGAAAAAATCTTACGCTTGTTTTCATAGTTATCGCAAGATTTTTTCTTGGGTAAGTTACCGTCTTCCGTAAGATGGCAATCTTGGCCAAGAAATCATTTCTTACCCAAGAGATCCATCTTGGGCCAGTAATGGACTCGAGCAAGAAAAAATCTTACGCTTGTTTTCATAGTTATCGCAAGATTTTTTCTTGGGTAAGTTACCGTCTTGCGTAAGATGGCAATCTTGTGCACGAAATCATTTCTTACCCAAAATTTCAATTTTGGGCAAGTAATAGACTCGACCAAGAAAAAATCTTAGGCTTGTTTTCATAGTTAACGCAAGATTTTTTCTTGGGTAAGTTACCGTCTTGCGTAAGATGGCAATCTTGGCAAAGAAATCATTTCTTACCAAAGAGATTCATCTTGGGCAAGTAATAGACTTAAGCAAGAAAAAATCTTGCGCGCGTGTTCAAAATTTTCTCAAGATTTTTTCTTGGGTAAGTTACCATCTTGCGTAAGATGGCAATCTTGTGCAAGAAATCATTTCTTACCCAAGATTTCCATCTTGTACCCAAGATTTCCATCTTGTACCCAAGATTTCCATCTTGGGCAAGTAATAGACACGAACAAGAAAAAATCTTACGCTTGTTTTCATAGTTGTCGCAAGATTTTTTCTTGGGTAAGTTACCGTCTTGCGTAAGATGGCAATCTTGTCCAAGAAATCATTTCTTACCCAAGAGGTCCATCTTGGGCCAGTAATGGACTCGAGCAAGAAAAAATCTTACGCTTGTTTTCATAGTTATCGCAAAAATTTTTCTTGGGTAAGTTACCATCTTGCGTAAGATGGCAATCTTGTGCAAGAAATCATTTCTTACCCAAGATTTTAATCTTGGGCAAGTAATAGACTCGAGCAAGAAAAAAATCTTACACTTTTTTTCATAGATATCGCAAGATTTTTTCTTGGGTAAGTTACCATCTTGCGTAAGATGGCAATCTTGGCCAAAAAATCATTTCTTACCCAAGATTAACTAACATCTTGTACCCAAAATTTACATCTTGGACAAGTAATAGACTCGAGCAAGAAAAAATCATATGCTTATTTTCATGGTTTTTGCAAGATTATTTCTTGGACAAGTTACCGTCTTGCGTAAGATGGAAGTCTTGTCCAACATGTCTTTTCTTACCCAAGATTTCCATCTTGAGCAAGTAACAGACTCGAGCAAGAAAAAACTTAACACTTCTTTTCATAGTTATGGCAAAATTTTTCTTGTATAAAATGGCAATCTTGTTCAAGAAGTAATTTCTTACGCAAGATTTTAGTAAGTGTGAAAACCTTCCCATGGTCATATAATTTTTTTGCCGATCGATCGCACCCGTTTGCAGATTTTTTTCTATTCAGAATCGCAATATTCAATTTTTTTTAAATAAGGGTAACAGCACCCCCAATAATTAGTCAGGGTAATTTAATCACCTTCATTAAATTCAGCTTGCCAATTAACCCTTGGATACAAGTTTTCATCTTGATCGGTGCATTTTTATTCGTTTTCAAAATTGCGCGCGATGGCGAAACAAATGCAATGCGATACGCGTTTTTATAACATGTGTTGAAACTGAAAATGGACGGTTGGTGAACGTAAGAGCTGAAGAAGAAACATGAAGATTTTGTGTTCATTTGTGCTAATTTAGTACTTTATACACAGTTCCAGGTAAGCTTAAACTTATGTTTAGTTGTTTTTGTTTAATATATTGTTAAGCTCATAGAATATTTTATGTTTTTTCATGAAATTCGGATGGCCGGACCTGCTTCCTGTTTGCCTTGCAACTGCTTGCAAACCTGGAATATGATGACGCGAATATACTGAGGACAACCTGCTGCTGTTGTATGCATAAAGCAACAAGTCATAGAGATTATTTGCAATGCAGGGTTTTGTTTGTGATATTTTGAAACAGGTATGTATAAAATACTGCAATGTATGATAAATTGATCAAAATCTTGCAAGATCTTGTGCAAGATTTGCTAAATTTCTAAAGGAAATGTCTTAAACAAGAACTTTCTAGATTTGTGCCTAATTTTATTGACGAGTTTCTTTGTTTTTGACCCCCAGGTTCCACCGAGCCTAGCTGAAGGAGAAAATACATGGCATGGCCCGCGGAGTAAAAGAATTATTGAACGGAGAGGTGGAAGAAAGCAAAGATGATGAACATATCCATAAAGAAATGAAACCATGCATCATGAGACTTCCTTATTTAACGAAAACTAGCTGCAACTAACAGAATACTAACTTTGTTTGTTTGTTTTTTTTTTCAGTACGTTATGTTGGCTACGTGACTCGGAGATTGCTACTTGGAATTGCCGCTACATTACTGACCCAACATGGCTGCCTTTCAACGGATTTAAACCAACCGACAGCATTGCACAAGATCTTGCGCAATTATTTTGATCTTGAGCAAATATTATCTTGACAAGATCATGCAAGATCTTGAGCAAGATACTATCACAAGATCTTGAGCAAATATTATCTTGCGCAAGATAATATCACAAGATCTTGAGCAAATATTATCTTGCAAGATCTTGCAAGATCTTTCCCAAGAACTTGCACAAGATCTTGCAAGATCTTGCAAGATCTTGAGCAAGATGCTGTCACAAGATCTTGTGCAAATATTATCTTGAGCAAGATAATATCACAAGATCTTGAGCAAATATTATCTTGCAAGATCTTGCAAGATCTTTCCCAAGATCTTGCACAAGATCTTGCAAGATCTTACAAGATCTTGAGCAAGATGCTGTTACAAGATCTTGAGCAAATATTATCTTGAGCAAGATAATATCACAAGATCTTGAGCAAATATTATCTTGCAAGATCTTGCAAGATCTTTCCCAAGATCTTGCACAAGATCTTGCAAGATCTTGCAAGATCTTAAGCAAGATAACAATTGCTCAAGATATTATGATATGTCTTGCTCAAGATCTTACTTAAGATCTTGCAAGATCTTGCAAGATCTTGTGCAAGATCTTGGGAAAGATCTTGCAAGATCTTGCAAGATTATCATGAGCATAATCTTGCCAAGATCTGCCAAGATCTTACAAGATCTTGGCTCAAGATTTTTGAGCAGGGTATAAACTTTTATGTATAGATCTGACAGAATTTTTGTTCTAGCTAGCACGAACAGGCCGGGCCAGAGCTGGCCCTCTGGTGGCCGTCTTGGCGAGCTTCTGGCTATATATATGGCCTACCAGAAGCGGGCCATTCATTGGCCGTCTTACTGTCAGCCGTAAATGGCTTGCCAGACCTGGGCCGGACTGGGGCTTCAAACAACAAGCCGTAACAGGGACTTAGAATATTTTCAATAACATATTCACATAATAAATAATAAGTAATTAACATATCGTTGTTACATAATTATTAACGTTTAAAAAATAAATGTAGCTGAAAACTTAGGTCGGAATAAAAATATTTTTGTTAAGTATTCCAAATGTAAAGTTTATAAACCTAAATTTACCATTCTCCTCTAAGAAAGGCAGTGTCCTAGCGGTAAGGACCTTCAGCTGCGGATCCAAAGGTGCAATGCCGAGTTCGATTCTCTCCCCATCCAAATTTTTTAATTTTTTTTTTGTTTTTTTGGGACCCAAATGCGTAGAAAATAATAAATAAATACAAAAAAAAAGGGGGGGGGAAGCAAATTTTACTAAAATAAAGGTGAAATGCAATGACCCTTGCCCGCCAAGCCTGCATGGCCCAAGAACGGCAAAAACCTCTGGCCGTTTTAAGCCCAGATTGCCATAAATTAAATGGCCCATGAATGGCTGACCAAGCGTCTGCCAATCTGGCATGCCAGAATCTGGCCAGGTCTTGGCCCAGCTTCTGCGTGTTAGCTGGGAGACTACTTTCACATTATAACCCCAAAATTTCCTCTTTGGACCTTTTTAAGGGTCGAAAAAATTGTTGGATCAAAATTTTCATTTAATTAATTTATTGACATGCAATGTTTTTATAGTGGCCGGGGGACAATTTTTTCAAGTCTATACTATATATATAACACATTTTTTTTTTATTATTTTTGTTCACAATTTTTGAAGTATAAATGTTTACATTGGGGGTAAAATGTGTTCATATTTTTTAAAAATAGTTCAAGCAGTTTGCTCCATATATTATTGAATCGAAATCCAAAATATTCTATATCAAACATTGGTGCCTTACCTCTGTCAAAGATCCTCTAATGCCTAAAAAAAATACACTGTTAATTAGGTGGTATAAAACAAATATAAAGCGTTTTGTCGTACGTATATATGATCCGAGCTATAATAGCTTTAACCAAAATTAATCCGAGTAAAAAAAAAAAAAAATGGATTCGATCCATTTTTTTTTTTTTAAATAAATTCTTGGTTAATTAAAGCTTGGGTCGTAGAACATTAATTAATACATAACTTTTTCATTCCACCTAACGATGAATTTTTTTATGCGTATGGATAATTCGAGTGTTTTTGTCGGAAAAGGCCACATATGTTAATTAAAAAGCAACGTGTTCAATCTGACTTTGGATATGGTGTAAAATATTAATAATAATTGTATTAATAGCATTGCAGCCCATAGCAATTATTTTTTAACAAGAAATTGAACCGATTTTCTCCTGTCCCTCTCCTCTTTTTTTCCTTGTCTCCCCTTATTTTGAGACCTTTTAAAAGTTACTGCCCAAAGCCATATGATCAGAGCTACCCGCCAAGTCACCTGTAGAACTGCCCATCAACTAAATCACAACTACCCGATAAAATATAAATATTATATTAATTTTGTTGTTTATATAACAATTTTGAATAAGAAAAAATTTAAATACCTCATAAAATTACTAAATAATTATTTCCGAAACTTTACTAAAACCAGCTCATACGGCGCCATATATGGATGCAGTCAATACGTTAAATAGAGTTTTTAATTGCAGCATTTGTTAAAAACATTTTTTATTGCATAATGATCATAGAAAAGAGTGCTGGGCACTACATAATTATAATTCAATTTTACTACTGCTAAAAGATTTGATAAATACATATATGATCAATATAGAAGCGCGACTCTTTAATTGTTAGCTAGAATAAGAGTTGATTCATGTTAGATCGATTATGATCTCTATTTTTCAAATTAAAACTCTATTTAAAGATAAGTTTTAAAAGGTACACATTTTGTCTGGGAAAAAGGTGTTTAATTTTGTTAAAAATTAAAATCTAAGATTGAATTAAATATATATTATACAATTTACTGTATTGAAATTAGAAGATAATTTGTTTATTCAAAAATAACAGACATTATTTATATATCAAGGATTTTTTATGTATAACCTCTGGATAGGTGATGGTGCTGCCGTCGGTGAGGCACAGTCGTGAGGAGGAAGTGGGTGGCGGTTACAACAGTAACTATAATATGGAATGCCCGCCATCTTACGTTGGAGATTTGCCTCAGTAGCTCTTAATGCTATTGGTATAGAAATGTCCTATCCAGAGGCTATACATATATATATATATATATATATATATATATATATATATACAAAATCCTTGACATGTATATAATGACATATTACATTACATTAAGTTGTACAGTAAACCCCAAGAGTTTGGAAAACTCATAACCAGGGAACGTCAGTAAGTTACACATACCATCGGATTAAAAAAGGTGTACCCTTGAATAACATATAAAAGTACCCTGAGGAGAGAGGAGTACATTTTTTGGGTTCTGATGGTAGTTAAGGTAGAGATAATACGGATCAGCTGGACCAATGCTAAAAAAATCCCATTCATAAAAATTATGAAAAAAATTTAAAGTGTTCTCCTCTACATCCCCTATCAGTAGGTAAAATATCAGGTATACAAAAACGAGCTATTATTATAGTTTTCGAGTTATTAATTTTTAAAGTTGACTAATTTAACATGGAGAAATGGAACTTCCATGTTAAATTGGTCAACTTTAAAAATTAATAACTCGAAAACTAGCTCGTTTTTGTATACCTGATATTTTACCTACTGATAGGGGATGTAGAGGAGAACACTTTAATTTTTTTTCATAATTTTTATGAATGGGATTTTTTTAGCATTGGGCCAGCTGATCTGTATTATCGCTACCTTAAATTTTTGATGAGATGGTAAAACATATTTAAGTATCATTAATTTGTAATACATAAACAAAATGTGGCTATAGGAATGGGGACTATTATAAATTATAATAATAATATATAATTAAAGAAAAATCATTCAAATCATGGCATACATAAAGAGAATTGTAAAAACAAAAATATATATTTTTATTAGTGTTATAACACGATCTATAGATCAAAAAATTACTCAGAATGGCAGAACTATATGTGCGTGGGTATATATATTATTATTAATATTTTATTAATAATAATTATTATAATATTAATATAATAATTTATTAATATATATATATATATATTAAATTATTCAGAATGACAGAAGTATATGGGTGTGTGTGTGTGTGTGTATAAGACTGCCTAGCATACATCCAATGGTATGCAAAAAAGCACAGGTATCCAGAATTGTACACATGTACAATATTGATTCTCATTTGTATGATACAAAAGAAACAAAAATAAAGTTGCTACAGATCGAAAGACACAACTTCTCAGTTTGAGAAGAGTTTTTTCTATCAATCTGCAAAAAATTATGAATTTTTGCCAAATAGTATTGATCAGAGATATTGAAAGTGATATTGTCTTTAAAAATGGTTTAAAAAAAGACATTGATTGAAAAAGAGTTCTATTCAGTGAAATCATATTTTAGTAATAAAATTAGTGAAAGAGTTACGTATATATGATTAATGTACTTATTAATTAAATAAATCTGTGTTGCATGTAACACATTGTATGTTAAACATTTTTGTTATATATAAAACTTAACACACGCAGTAGCTAAAATAATTAAACTATTTGTGTTTTACAAACCATTTGACGTATATGCTGGGCAGTCTTTGCCCATCCTTCTTTGTTTCATGCAACTTTCCACAAGTGGCACTTATTTTAATAATATACTTAGTTTATATATTATTGAAATCAGTGCTATTAAAATTGTGGAGTGTCGCATAAAACAAAGGATCGGCGAAGACTGCCCAGCATGCATCAAATGGTATGTAAAACACAAATAGTTTATTTATTTTTAATTTCAGTTTTTGACTTAAACCATCTTGTCTGTACAACCAGAGGGGGAGGGGGCAGGATTCACACAACAGCTAGGGGTACTCACAAAACCCCAATTGATCAAAAATATATGGATGACCGTGGTGCGGATGGCGCTGGTAATTTTTTTTTATTTGCACCACTGCGATACTCAGTAAGGATTATAGCTTCATATGTAATGTATGTATTTGCACAAAAAGTGAAGATAATACAAAGTGTGAAACTGTACACTCCATTCAAATAAAAATGTCTAATCCAGCAATGTTAAAGTATAGCCGGATAGGACATTTTTATTTTAATGGAGTGTACACATATGTCATTCAGAACAGCACAAAGCTTCATTAAATATCATGTTCATCCTTGATAATTTTTTGCCTCTTGGAGCCTTTGTTGTCCTGGCTTTCACCAAGCTCCTCACCAACACCAAGATTGTGTTTAGAGGCTACCTTACTCTTGATATCTCCCATTTTCTCATGCTGGTTAACAGAAAACACTACAAGATCTTGAGAGGCAGCTGGTTTGGAACATTTCACTACATCCTTGTCCTCATCCTTTTGCTGCACAGATTTTGAATTATTTGCTCTCTGTAGCCATGACTGCATCAATAATTTGCTTCCCTCTTGACTTTTCAACTTTGACCTATGAAAAGAAAAAGAATACAATTGTAAGTTTTCAAATACATTCATAATTTGCTAGATCATTTGTAAACTAGCTAGCCTCATAATTTAACTACTGTGCATATATATCTGAATAGAATAACAGAAATTGGAAATTGCCAAATTAGTTGCATATTAGCTGGAACATTATTTATGACAACCCTTGTAAAACACTATTATACTCAAGTATACTTGCAAAGTATAATTAGTATACTAGAGTATAATATATTATAAATTATTTTATTATAATAACTTTGTATATATTATTATACTTTAGAAGTATACTAAGCATAGAAAAAAGTATAATAAATTAATGATAAATTATACTAATTAAATCATAAAAATTATAATATTACAGGATTATAATAAAATAAGTATACTAAATTATAATGAAGTATAATTTTATTATTATACAAGATGGCTACCATTAAAAACAAATGAGCATCAGAAAGCGTTGTAATAATTTAGTCAGCTGATGGGAAGTTTCTGTGAGCACGACGATGGCGTCTTTTGATGAAAATACAGAAAAATGACGGGAAGTATCCATAATTGATTTTCTTCTTGTTAATATTTACATTCATTAAGGTAAAAGGATACTTTTTGATGATTTTCTTTTATAATTAAAGTTCGAGCTTTGTTGAGAGATTTTACAATGCAAGTTTAGTCACGACCCCAAACCTCGATCCTTGATCCATGCACGCTAGCTTGCTCTATAAATTTAACATTGCATGATATATATATGCTATTATTGCTAACTGCTCCAATTTTGATCTTGGTTCAAAATTTCTGGTATCTGGTAGTTCTTGTACTATTTATTATTATATATAATACATATATAATATATATATATATTATATATAATATTGGTCTTTTATTTTCCGTTAGTGCATAATTTTCATTTGTTCTATATATATTTTTTTCATCTTTTTATATTACGCCATGCTAATATATATACTTTTAGTTGCTGCATTAAAAAAACTTATGTATGAATAGTTATTTGGCTGATAATAAAAAAAAAAACAGATTTTGAAAATTTTCATGACGTGTACTCGGACAAATTATTTTTTTGTGCCAAAGCGACAAAAGTCAAACGGGGATAATAACCATGATCTTATGTGCAATACTGACCTATCTGCTATATCAGATGAATGCAATTAGGAGCTTGAAAAATATATAAAATAAAGCTCATTGTTGCAATCATGTACATGAAATAGAAGACATAGATGTATTATTATTTCACACAAGATCTTGGTAACATATTATTATTGTTCATTATTGCAGACGGGGACGATTTACTAATTTTTATGCTATTTTAATTATAGAAACTATACTAAGTATAATAATTTTAGTACATTTAGTATAATAAATTTAATATAATTAAGTATAATAAATTTGTGATATATCAAACATTTATTATAATAAATTTAGTATACTAAGTATACTAAATTATACGAAATAAGTATTATAATTATACTTTTTTTATTATACTAAAGTATACTTTATTAAAGCTGGAAGTATACTATTTTTATTAAATTATACTATATTAATGTATGATAAAGTATACTAAATCATAAGTTTTTTTTACAAGGGAATGCAGTGCAATTTTTTTCTTTTTTTTTTTTTTTTTGTACCAATGTTATGTTTTTTTTATGTGATAATGAATTGACGATCCTTAACTTTTACTGTGATTATGTATCTGACGTGCTTATATTGTTGTACAATCGAAAAGCAATAAATAATTATGAATTATGAATTAATTTACAATTAACTAATAATTCCAGAATGTGCACAATTTTAATGTCTGTCAAAATGTTGTTTGTATTGCAGCTATTGCTATAGTACGCTAATAAACAGAACACACTCTCAGGATTGGCACAAACAATTAAAACAAAATCTTGCACTTTGATAGAATCTTTTTGATTTAAAATTTAATTACAACTTTATAGTAGCCATTTTAGCCAAGTAGATACCACCACCAGAGCTGGTCATCAGATAGTGGAGCAGCCAGAGTAGAAATTAATCAACAAAATAAAAAAGATAAGATTTTAAGAATTGTACCAAAATTTGTACATCCTACAGGAACCTACCTATACTGTCATATATAGTATGATTGTCATAGGTCGCAAGACCTTTCTATAAGGTTTGTATTGAAGGAAGAAGAGAAAGTTTGAGGTGATGCTGCTTACAAGGTGCTCAAACATAAATGAACCAAAGCCAGAATAATAGTCTTCGGTATTTGCTTCCATTGATTTGAACAACTAAAAGATGGAATTTTGTATTTTCTCGTCTTTGGTTCAAACTCATCTTTTGGGAACAAATACATGCATGAATAGTGTTAAAAATTGTAGAACTTTGATTATTCACATTTTTGCAGGTTGAGGAATTATTTTCCTCTCACTGCTGCATGTCCTTTTTTTCATATTTTGTTTAACGTAGTGTAGTAGCCTATTAAGCTATCCATCTTACATTGATACAAATTTAAGGTTTAAAGAATACAGCAAGTACATTAAAGATGTAGAATAATTCCTTGTCCCATACCAACATTGTTAAGGGTAAGATAACGCCACCAATGTTAAATTTTCCACTCTCATTTCCTGTGAACATATCTTAAAATGTTCTCCTCTATGTCGTTTATTAGCTCTTAAAATATCGCCAGTACAAATACGATCCAGTTTCCGAGTTATGTGGATTGAAACTGAACCCATTTATTAAACAAGCATACCCTGCATTTCAGTGACATTAGAAAAATTATATAATCCAATCGTCCGATTTTTAAAAAAAACTAGAAACAAACTTAATGCACTAGGACAAACCTTCACAGCAAAAAAAAAAAAAAAAAAAAGACAACTATGAGAGTGGGAGCGACGTAAATTAATAATAACTGCACGATTTTTAACACTCGCACGTCTCACACACCCCTTTTTTGTCGGCCATTAAACAACTGTCGAATGAAACAGGCTGACTAATGAACCAAAACAACGCTTATAATCCACTCCATCTAAACTAAAAACTTTCCAAAAATGTTTTATAGTAATGAAAAGAAAGTGTTATAAATAAAACAACCATAAAATTACAATTTAACTCATTATTTACAAATAAATTGAATATAAAAACTTGCGTGACTGGCGTGACTTGCGTGGTATCTTAGAGTGGGACAATTTGAATATTGATATAGAGGCGCTGCGATCGCGGCGCAACTCTAGCATTACCTTTCCCTTAACCTTTTTTTTTTTTTTTATTTCTTAATTTAAATTATTGCTTACATGATATTTATAGGCTTGATGCAAACAATACTATTGAATTTAGAGCTGTTGACATCTTTGCTAACAGGGTGCCACACAAGTTGCTTTGTGACGTGCACCATCTTCATAGCTTCCACCACCTTTACTGTACGAGAATTCAGCCAGTCCTGCAGCATACACATATTTAAGTATTAGAAAAAAAAAAAAAATACTATTGTTACACAAGCCCAGCAGTGCCTCCCCACCCCACCATAAAAATCCACCATTTTAGCGTGGCATTATTGTAATAAAATTACCATTTTAGCATTACAGAAGCAATGCCATAATTAAACCACGGTAAAATGATGATTTTTCATGGTTAAATGCTTTTAATTAATGGTTATCAAGCATGCAATATACATGTATCAAAAAGTTAATAATATCCTTGACACCATTTTACCCTTTCGGGTGTGGCCAGGTATTTAACCTCGTGTGTAAGAGTTATCTTGCGACCGAGCTGAGGCTTACCAGACCCCAGAACCCTTTCCTGTACTCTTCTGGACTCCTACTACCAAATTTGTTCAGCTTGCAGTACAAGCACTGCAAGGTAGTGAAGTATAGACAGCGGGAAGCTGCCATTCTCTCCTACCAACTCTATCATCTAGTAATCAGCCACACCCATCCCAAGTCACGAAAAGTCTGCCGTGTTCGAGAATTGAACTGGGGACCTCTCAGACCAAAGTTAGGTGCTCTAAAAACTACACCACAGAGCAATATATTATATAACTATGCATATATTTTTTTGCTAAAATTATGGATTTTTTTTATAAACCTAGGTAGATACTTTAGGCATTCTATTGCATTTAATACACTGCAATGAAGCAGATTCGTTGCTAACAATATTTCTGAGAGCCTGTGGATCAAACAGGAATAAAAACCATTACAGATAAAGGTTAATTTCTTATTTCATTTAAATGATAATGACCTGTAGTGAAAATGGCCATTTATCCCATTTGATCCACTCTGATTTATACCCAGAGAGTTTAAGGAATACATATTGAAAACTTACACTGATCTTTTCTTCGGTGTCTAGAATCACAGGCATTCTGTTGTGGATGGTTGAAAAAGGTCCTGATGATTCCATGGTAAGCACTGAGCAGTTCAATACTTTTTTGCCCTAGTTGAGGTAATGCAATATAAATGTTAAAGAAGCATACTTAAATAATAATGGTACAAAGAGATGTATTGTTAAAATCACGTCAGATTAATAAGGAAATGGAGAGCGTTAAATAGATTTCAATGAATTTCACATGTTATACATCTAACCTAGGTTGATGCCATGAGGTTTGGATATTATTTTTTCAATTAAAAAAAAAAAAAAAAAAATCAATAAAGATGGTAATATTGAGAGATAGTAGAATCACTAAACTTTTTTTGCATTGACAATGCTGACCTTGAAGTTTTATTTAGGTCAAAAGTCAGAGTCAGAGGTCAAACTACAAAAAGCGTACATTTTCAATCTAAATCACCTAGCTAAAAAAATTGAGATTGAGATATATAATTTATATTATATGTGTAACTGTTAGGTGGATGCACACAACCTTACTCTGTATTTCAATGTATGGTTTGAATCGTTCAAATAGTAATGTACCTCAGGAGAAGTCCACTCAGAGAAAATTCCAGCCATAGACAGGAGCCGAGGTCCTTTCCATCCATTGGTTTGACTCCATTGAGTTTTCCATGTTTCACGATCTTCCAGCTTTACCTAAACAACACATCTGACTGGTTAAAACATCCTAGAAGAAGTTAGTTTTTTAATCTCACTTCGTTGACCTACTGCAGTGAAAATGATTTTTAAGGTAGAGATAACGCCGAACAGCTGTTTGACGTAATCCCATATGATTAACATGTAAACCTTAGCAAATTCACAAAAATTCTGAAATTTTTTTGAGAGGCAGATATTAGTGCCTAAAAGCCACAGAAAAAGTTTCAAAACAATTTAACGAGCCGATTTTTTAAAATCAATTTCTTAGTTTGTCTCTCCATGGGAAAGCCCTATATGCTGAAAATTAAAAAAATTAATTAAAAAAAATCGTCTAGTAAAATTGTTTTGGAATTTTTTTCTGTGACTTTTAGGCACTATATAATATCTGTCTCTGAAAAAAATTTCAGAATTGTTGTGAATTTGCTAAGGTTTATACATGTTAATCAAAGGAGAGTACATCAAACAGCTGTTTGGCGTTATCTCTACCTTAAATAGTTTGATATTAGGGCCCTCAAATACTTAGAAGTAATCAAAAAATGACCTACAGAATATCAATAGCCAGTAAAAAAATAAAAAGTAAAATTTAATTGACTGGGAAACCTTAACAAGCAAATGTTGCGGCACTTACTTACATTGCTCACCTCATAGCAATGCCGCGAGAGTGTCTATAGAAATTTTTGAGTATGTGAAAGCACCTCACTATAAATTACCCCATCAGGCTGAGTCAGATAGATGAAGTATGGCTGTTTTTCAGCTTGAGTCCACTCATAGAAGCCGTCACAAAGGACAACACAGCGCTTTCCTTCTCGCAGAGAACCAGAGTAGAATGGGGACTGCTGAATGCGCTCAGATCTGCTGTTGTGAGTCTTCATACCATGATCGTTGATGGAACCCTGTAAGATGTTAAATTTACTAATAAAAATAATACACAATTAATTAATAGTATGTAAATAAACCTGGGTCTCAATAGGCAGGATAGTCAATGGGATATATTTATAATATAACTTGAAAAAAAGGTATAAGATGCAACTGATTTGTCCTCTATATTTCATACACACACAGTATAATATATAACTATACTATAATATTTATATTATATAAATATATATATATATATATATATATATATATACATATATATATCAGGGGCGGCTCGTACTGTAGTACTGCGGTACTGCAGCCCCCCCAGAAATTTTGGGAACAAACACACAATTAGAAATATCAAATAATCCTATAATTTTTCTGAACTTTCCAGCAAATTTTTATCAGTTCTAACATTTCAAATCATCAAAATTTTGCCCCTGCCGCGTAAATTTACTTCCTCAGCGCTGTCTAGCGGAGGGTACTGCCACTATTAGCAGTATCGAAGGCAATGCTCCCTCCCTCATTCTCCTCCTCTTCAACTCCCACCCAAGCCGTGTGATTTTGGAGCGATCGAGGACTGTGCTGTCGGCAGTACCCGCAAGCTCATTGGTTCAACAGAACCAATGAGCTTGCGGTATTTGACACGCGGGAATAATTTGAACAACACTTCTAAGACATTTCCTGTAATATGGCTTCATTGAGCAGATTAACTAAATTTTAATTACATTCATCAGTGAATATACTAACATAGATTGACTAAATATATTGAAGCATCTAAGAAATGGAGACCAGCACTTTTATTTTACTTTAATAAAAAATATGTATGTACCAAAAGAACCAATACTTGATGTCTTTTGAAAATTAAGTGGTGCATGCATATATGCATGTAAACAATCGTGAGATCTCACGTTCGAACAACGGCAATAACAGCAGTTAGCGCCAGTCTAACTCGATGACACTAAACGTCGATCGAATTAATTGAGAAATCTGGATAACATAATTCGTTCGTGAATCGCGACCATGCATTATTATAAGTTTACCAGGAACAAGTTGATATATATACATGGGAGCTAGATTTATTAATTATTCACTAAAGCATTTTATACCATTAATGTGAAAATTCAAACATAAAAATAAAACAAAAACAAGTTGTAGAAGTGTACGAGTTAGTACAAAATATAAGAAAAAACGTTAACTACTCCAGGATGAGAAAAATAGCTTATTTTACCGGTTTTGTGTGTACTGGCAGTACATTATTTAGCAGCAAATATGCGTGAGCAATCAAAGAAATATTGCATGGCTAAAAAAAAATTAAAAAATAAAACAATAATAAAAAATTGGGATCTTTGATCTGTCATACCGCTCGAGAGGTCTCTCATATGTGCGGTCAAGCCAATTATACTGACGTGTCGTAATCACCCATCAGAACTGAACATCAAATAAATCGATCATAGAATATATAATTTGTACAAAATTTGGCAACAACCAGAATCTAATATAAATTTTTAAAGACAAAATTTAATAAAAAAATAACAAATGAAATTTATTTTATAAGAAAAAATTGCCTTATCAAACATTATTTCATTATTATTAGTATTTATTTATTTAAGAAAAAATAATCATAATCCTGGTAAGGTAGAGATAACACGGATCAGGTGATCCAAGAATGTTAAAAAAATCCCATTTATGAAAATTACGAAAAAAAAAAAATAAAATTTTCTCCTCAACATCCCCTATCATGCAGTAGCTAAAATATCAGGTTTGCGAAAATGAGCTGTTTTCGAGTTATTAATTTTTGAAGTTGACTAATTTGACATGGAGATTGAGAAATGGAACTTCCATGCAAAATTGGCCAACTTTAAAAATTAATAATTCGAAAACTAGCTCGAATTTGCATACCTGATATTTTAGCTACTGATAGGGGATGTAGGGGAGAACATTTTATTGTTATAATTTTCATGAATGGGATTTTTATTAAGATGGGCGTGTTATCTCTACCCTCTACCTTAAAAAAAGTATGCATTACATTTTCATGATTCATAATATACATTGCGTAAAAATTATACCAGACATTCAGGTTTCATCATTTATTTATTATATTTATTAAAAAAACAGACTAACATATTAACAATGCAGTTTGGTTGACACTATTTTATTAAAAAAAAAAGGCTAAAAACAATTTTTTATATATTTTTCTTACCACACACGTGAAGACTTATGAATTAAAAAAATAATTAAAAATTGGAAATTACATCTATTAAGTTTGAAACATTAAATCACGATTTCAAAAGGGTCATACGCTCGCATAATTAAGTGCGTGTCATAACAAATTATAAATAAAATGATTAATTTTTTGTTTTTATATAATTTCTGCATGCTTCTTTGTTGGGAGCATTATTATATAATTATATGATTTTGTCATATAATTTTACCCATAAAAGGGGCGTGTCCTTAAAAAAATCGCGCCTGCGGCGGGCCATTGGGGGGCTCCGCCCCCCATTGATGTTCTGCTGGTCCCATGTCGGACAGCACCCCCAGAGAAAAGGGTCACGAGCCGCCCCTGATATATATATATATATATATTATTATATACTGTGTATGTGTACAACATACACACATAACGCCATATCTCTTATGGGTTAAGTTAGCAGCATTATTAACACATCCACATTTAGACCTTCACACAACTCAATATACTTATAATTATCCATATGCAAGGCTTTTTTTAGGTAATGAACTTAAGGGGGGTAATTATTTTACTGGCCGAGCCGGTTTAATTGAAAAATACCCATTTGAATTTGTTTGACACCTTTTTTAGTACCGCATCATATCTAAAATGGAGATTTAAAGAGCTTATGTGACCTGAGCTCCTTACCGACACACTTGTTTTACGGACAATGACTGCTTGGTCCAGAGACTCCAAGTCAATACATCAATATATTCAATTAATCCAACACGCCTATGACGTCACTACATTCTTTGGTCAAAACAAACAATCAAAGTATACATAAAATACTTAAATAATCACATTGCTATATGGGTCGAACAAATAATAAACAGGGAACAATTCATTTACCGAGCAGTGTGGCACGATTAATTTAAGTGTTGGACTTGTAATCTGGATCGTCTCCAGACGCTTGGGTTCACCGCCGACTGTATGTAGATTGTAGCATCTCCGAGTGCGCTTGCGCCAGGTGGCCTCAGCGTGCAAGTCAAACACTGTATTGGGAGGTGTTAAAGTTTACTTTGGTGCCGTCTGCCTTGACGATGATTTTCTGTTGTTTCCCATTGTCACCCCCAGGCGGATGCCGGGGCAGTTTCTAAACACAAGGCCACAGCCGTCTCCTTTCCTATCCTAGTATCTTACTGTTGTTAAGTTTGAATACTTACACCAATAGCAGAGAATCCTGTAGTAGCTAACATTGTAAATAAAATTAAAATAAATTAAAAAATAAAATTAATTGTTCACAAGTGTTATTTAACTGATCATTTGTTTGACCAAGGAATGTAAAATGATATTACAGGTGTGTTGGACTGGGCCTCCAAGTCACGTAAACTTTTTTAAATGTCCATTTTAGGTATAATGCGGTATTAAAGAGAAAAAATGCAAAAAAAATCAACAGTATTTATTTTTTTTTTTTAATTGAGCTAGTTCCTGTTTTCGCCTATAAGACTCCACGTTTAACTTCTACCTCAATTTTCATAAAACTAGTCTGACAGATCCACTTCAAAGAGATTATGTATGCTTCCTATTGATAGGGAGTTTTAAGTCCCCTGCATATGTCTCATTAATATCAAAAGAAGGCTAGATCTGAGATCTCAAAATTAGCTTTGTTGTTAAATAACTTAAAGTACAATTTTTAAAATATAAAAAATTTGCCTGACTTTTACTTTACTTCAACAAACCTTGTGGTTAGGTGGGATGAATCCCCAGACCATTGGGGTGATGACGCGCTCCATAGATTTGCAGTCTGGATCCAAAATGTTCTTGGATACAAGCACAGGAACAATTTGAGAAGGCGCAAGATTATAAGAGTTTCTAAATTTGAATTTGGCTGCCTCTTTCCACTCTGGCAAACGATTAGTTTCATCTCCATGCTTGTATGTGCATGACTGGCATAACTCTCCTGGATTCAAAGTACTGAAAAAAGAACAAGAAACTATCATAATTTCTTTTGTGAGTAATATTAATTAAAGGTTGAGACTAGCCATAACACTGTCTTCATTTCAATAGGTGTTAATAATTTTAAACATTTAACAACAATTAAACTGGGAATATCCTTTTTAATGGTTGCTTTTATTAAAAATTTTATGAAGGTAATATGTTATTATTTGAAGAACAGATTATGGACATAATGGTAACTGTAAAGATACTCATAAAGCTTGGCTTTGACATGAAATGCGAAAATCACATTTTATTATTTTAAGGTCTGGTATCTATTTTGAGAAATTAATGCTTTCCTACAAGATTCAAAATTTATTCCCTTCACTTTTTTGTTTACAAATTCATTTAAGATTTTATAAGAAATGCAAATCATGAAAAAGAAATTGCACTGCTTTATTTGAAATAAAATAATAGTAAATCTTCTATTAAACACAAATAGTGTCCAGATACAATAAGATATAGATATCATAGACATAAATCAGAAACACTAATAAATAGAATTATAGCACAAACAATTAAGAAAAATTATAGAACATTAAACATAATTCAGTTTTTGATGAATATAAATCTAATTTAATATATATATATATATATATATATATATATATATATATATATATTATATATATATATATATATATATATATATATATATATATATATATATATATATATATATATACAGTAGTTAAAAAGTTAGAACTTGAAAGTCAAACAACATCTCCCTCGACATAGTCATTGATTGATTTGGCTCTAGTAACACAAATATTCAAATGGTATTGACTGCAGATTTGATTACATAGTTTGCAAATGCAAGTTGAATCAGCAATATGAAATTTAGGAGATTTGCAAATTAAAAGATGAAAGCTGTGAACTACTTGACATAGTCACGTCTTAGATTAGATTTGTCTAGTCGAGGCTAAAATAAAATTAAACCTAGTTTTCTTAGCGGCCAATATTTACCAATTTTTATATATTTCATCTATCTTTGCTAAATTTTACTATAGTACAGAGCTATTTCATTTTTGCTGGATTATTACATGCGGTACTAGAACTGTAAACAGGGTAAGTCTGCAGTGTGTTGGCCGAAGGCCCGCACCTCGGGTGAGCTTGAAGGGCAAGGCCGCGAAGCGAGGAGGTAAAAAAAGGAGCGTGCTTTTTAATAGTTTTTAATTCTAAAATCTAAAATGTCAGAAGATTGCAAATTTTCTTTTATTGAGAAATAATATTTGAAAAAAAATATATATTGTATATATTTAATGGTTATACAGCTTAAATATTTGTTATTAAAGTGAAAGTAGAAGGTCTACCAAAAAAAAAAAAAAAAAAAAAATGACAAGTGAGTTAATATTTTCTAAAAATAGTTCCAGTGCTTTTCCATATATGAAACCGACATCCAAAATATTCCATCTTACATAGGCTTTCCAGAAACAAATTCCAAAATCAAAGAGAACACATTGTTTAACAAAAGGCCTTACCTCTGACACACACCTCCATTAATTAACTCAAAAAGGTAGAAAAAGCACACCGTTCACTAGGTGGTATGAAAAAAAAATATAGCAAAATTTTAGTATATATTCCTGAAAATCATGAAATTACTTAAATTGGTGAAATTCTCGAGATATTCAGCATTTAAGATTAGTATTGTTTTAAATAGGGATTACTATGACTTAAATTTTAGTCAAATCAGTATATTTTTCACACACACCCACCCACACACACACAAAAAATTATTACTAAAAATTTACACTGATTTTGTTGTTTCTTTACTTCAGCAAACTAATAATTATTTTGTCCATAATTTTATGGACCAAAACCATTTTCAATTTACCATCAGATAATACTGAGCAATGGCCGTGGCGTTGACATTAATCCTTAACCAAAAATTTAAAAAAAAAAAAAAAAAAAATAGCTTGATCCGAATCAATCATTGAAAAAAAACTTATAAATGAGAATTGACATTAAATTGGATAGAAGCCATTTAACAGTTAAAGGAAGAGTCAACAAATATTTTTCTTTCATTCCAATCAACCAATTCGTTGACTTTTTGGAATGAATTGTTTCGTTTTTTTGTCAGGTATAAGGTCCCATATGTTAAACAACGCGTTCACTCTCACTTTGGATTTTAGTTCTGGAGAACCTCTATGTGAGATAGAATTTTTGAATGTTAATTCGTTTTAGAGTGTATTATGAATTTTTTTTTTCCTTAGAAATATGAACTCAGATTTTCAAATGTGCCTATAATCATGCATGTCTTCAATCATGTACACGTGATTTTTTTTTTAATTTTTAGAGCGGAGAATATTTTACAACTGAGCCATGACTTGACCTTTTCAAAATTTCTATAGGGCCAGGCAACACGTACGGGGCTCACATAGGCCGGCACCTGCTCCGCATTTGCAAAGTCAACTATATATCCAGATCGACCGACCCTGACTTTGTGTGCGTTCGAGGTGACTGTCCAACCCTGTCCGGACTGGTCTGTGAAAATGGCGGTATATCTTGGTCACGTGGTCTGAAACGTCATTTTTACGTCACTGTCTGGTTTTGAAGAAAAAACGCGCAGTCCGACGGATTGACTGCTATCAGCTGTCGGGCGCGTGAAAGGCGGCGTACAGTACTTTTTGGTACACTAAAAATGGAGCCTGCTGCTGTAGATCGCTGCAACTAATAGAGAAAAGGTGCATGTATCCCGTCCCGCCCAAGAATTGCGCCAAAATTACCAAAACATTGCGCATTTCGAGTATTGCGACGCATTTCGATGTTCAGTTTAGTTCTACAGTCCGACTATAGGGGGACTCGTCCGACTTTTTAGCCGGACCGCTCAACACCGGCCGGACTGCGGAAGTGACGTCATAAGAGGGGAGGTAAGGAGGGGAAATGGACGACAGTCTGACTGTAAAAAAATGATTTTAGACGGTCCGGACCGGTCCGGACAGGGTTGGACAGTCACCTCGAACGCACTCATATATAAGACATGTTGATTTGTTGTTGTAATTTTGTCCTTGTATGCTTGTATGAGTACTATCTTAAATTAGCTGTATGTGTGTGTGCGCGTGTGTATATATTATTAAAAACTATGTGAGCAAGACTAAAGTAAAAAGATGTTTGGTAGTAAAGATAGCAACGAGGCAAAAGGATTTTATCTAAGACAAAAGTAAAAAGATGTTTGGTAGTAAAGATAGCAACGAGGCAAAAGGATTTTATCTAAAAGGAGAACAGCTGGAACGAGGGATAGAATTTGTATATTTAAGAAGATTGTTTCGGGAGGACGGAAGTGTAGATGGAGAGATTGATAGGAGAGAGAGTGCTGGTAGGAGGATTGTCGGTAGTATGGCAGGGTTGTGTCGCACTGAGCTGTTGTCTAATATGGCTAAGCTAGCTGTGTATAACTCTGTCCTAATACCAACTTTGATGTATGGGTCTTAAGTATGGGTGTGTCAAACAAAGAATAGGAGAAAGTTGAATGTAGTTAGTATGAGTTCTTTAAGGAATGTGTGGTAAAACTAGGATTGATAGAGTGAGAAACGGAGAAACACATTGGTGATGAATGAGTGTGGAGTGAAAGAAAGCGTAATTGACAAGTATGAATGTAGTACATTACGTTGGTTTGGACATGTTGAGAGAATGGCCGCCGGGTGATGAACGAATTGCAAAACAGGTGTTTAAAGGTAGGGTAAAAGGCATGAAAGGATTAGGTAGACCAAAAAAGGTTTGGTTGGATGTGATTACAGAATGTTTGAAGAGCAGCTAGGGGTGTTAAAAGTATGCAGTGTAATAGAGAGTGCAGAAGGCTAAAGAGTGTTTTGAGTATTTCTGAAGGAAGTGGTTATGCAAGAATAGAGTGTTGTGGAGGGCAATTTTGTAGATGGCTGAGGTAATACTGCTGCTGGCTTCCCCCGTAAGGGAATATGGCGTCATGTTATGTATATATGTATGTTATATATATATATAAAACCACAGTTAATAACTTTTCTACCGTAAATCATATAAAAAAAATCATAAATAATTTAAAATAAATGTAACTATTGCATTAAAAGTTTCCATGAAAATGTTAATTATAATTAACTATAGGTACATAATATATTATAACTTATACGTGATTTAAAAAAATTGGCAAAGCATTTTTTTTTTTTTAAATGCAATATGCTCATGCAAGTTTTAAATTTTCTTTGTCTCTTTTGACAGATACAGAAATCATAATAAATTGTTAATACATGTACAGTATCTTTGAACTTTCATTACATTAATATACTAAAGAACTCAAATGGCGATGACAAATTGTTTGTCTTTTGAAAAAGGGCAGGAACCATAATATACACCTCTGATTTCAAAGATTAAGCCTAACTTTAGCCATGTTAACTTTTATTCAGTTATACTGTACCAAATTTAAAGTTAAAATTCATACATAAAATATAAACCTTGAATGCTCTTATTTTTGTATTTTTTCTTGCTCCAACTGAATGAGGCTGTGGTCCGTTTCTGGTTACGAATACATATATACTGTATATATAATTTTGAATTTTTAAAAATATGGAGTAATTAATAATATAGCCTGAAATATAACAGCTAGACTAGGGAAAGTAGAAGAATTCTTCTACCTACCCTAGTTTTATTTTGTTTTATCAACCTATCAGAAGCATTTTTTAAATTCAGCTTGATTACTTTGGGAATGTTCAGATAATCGGCTGTCCCCGTTTCTGAAGCGTCAAATCTCAACAACAGGCCACTTCACGTAATCTCGGACAATTATAATATGTTATATAGGGACCGTTCTGTTCATCCTCTCAGGGGCAGATGGTATCCCCTGAGGTTCCCCAGCATTGCTAGGATTTTGCTGTCTTGCTACACCAAGCTCCGCGACAGCAGGGAGAGCTCAGGCCACTCCATGACCGACACATCTGATCATTGACTGGGAGCTGGACGTACTAGCCCAACTCCCAGGTAGAGCGCCAAGGGCTAGGTCCAACGTGATGCGACACAAGCTGTTGGCGTCATAAAGTTAGTGCGAATCTAGTGGTAACTGCTGGAACTACAAGCGTCTGGCGAGGATTGCTGTATATATGATTAACATTGTAATAAAATCATGTAAATGCTCTGTCAGCAGCCACAGCATAATTTTACAGAAATGACAACACCATATTTAGTTGTCTATTAATACTTTCGGACAAATATAAAAAAATATTTCAACTTCGTAAGTGATTTCTTTCCTAAAAATTTGATAATTTTTGTGATTCTCCCCATGCCACAGGTATTGCCGTATCCTCGATGCAAAGAGCAAAATTTTCAGACATCAGCGCCATCTCTTGGTCCTGTATATGTCCTCTGTAAAGGCAGCCGGGTGCCCTCTATTATTCTATTATATATTATTATGTATTATTTTTGAAGCACAATTACTGCTAAGCCGGCCTATATATCTTTTATGGTGTGACAGCCTAGCATATTATCAATACCTCGATCTAGCTCTCTCAACACCGGCGGTCCGCAATTTCTTGCAGTAAACTCCGGAGCTGCCTTATATTAATACTTATATTATATTATATATGTTTGGCCTTATTTAAAAGTTGGCGATTTTGAAATCTTAGAATCAATAAAGTCAAGATTTATTAAAAGGCTTCTTTCAGTATCCAAATTTTCATTCTCAAGGCTGGTGTATAAGCTTATCGATCAAGATTTTTTTGTGTCAGAACTTCAGAAGAAATACAATTTTCCTTGTACACCAAATTTCAATGACTTTATGAAAAACAGAATTTTTTGAAAGCCTCGGAGATAAATCCCAATTTTTATATTACCCCAGCATTTGTAAATTCTAACTGGCAAAACTGTCAATATAAAGACAGACATATATTATTATAACCAGGTTTGCAATGCATGGTTTCTATCACCGTGTTTGTACGAAATTTGTATACCATGAAACCTATGACAACTGTGTTTGTAAATTTTGTGGTCAAAAATGTGAAACATATCATGCCCTGTCTTGTCCAAAACGAATATATTCTTTAGCATATTTAGCTAATAATGTATGATTTATACGGGTTAATTTATTATTATTATTATTTCCAAGTAATAATTATAATTGTGTTTTTTTTTTTTTTTTTTTTTAATATTTGTTTTTTCTATGTTCCTAGCTCAATAATTTTTAATGTTATATCATTTATATGTGTATAAGTTATTATTTATTGATTTGTCATGTTGTGTGTATAATATAAGATTTTATGTCTTTTATGTTTATGTAATATGTAATATGTACACTCTGTAAGAGTGTTCAATAAAAATTTTTATAATACTTATATTATTATTATTATTATTAATTATTTATGCACACTCTAGGTACGTATATTATACTCACCATGCAATTCTTCCACACATAATTATATAATATACTGTACAAGTTATTTTATATATTTATTAAAATTATGTGCCAAGTATTATATACATGTTGTATGGCCTAGAGTCATCATGCAGCTGCATGGGGCTCCTATACAGCGGACATTAGTATGGCCTATTAAATTTAATTAATAATTGTTTTCGACCGTCAAATCTACACAAGTAACGCAAATAGCGTTTGCTTGGCTTTGTTGTTGTTTACATTCAGCAGTAGGTACTGAGAGACTCACTCTGAGAGAGGGAACTGGAATCACTTAATTTATTCCTCCTAATTTAACATATTTTAATTTTTTTTAACAATAATATATACGTAAGAAATAAATATACATAACTTGAACATATACATTTTTTTTTTATTTTACCTAGTTTCTTTATCATTACTTTTTGTTGTTCCGTTTCCTCCTCGTATTCAAAAGTCCGCGGGGAAAATAATGGCCGGTGATTGGCTGAATTGTTTTAAGAATCTTAGGGTCAATATCAGTGCATAAGTGTCGTAAAATGGTCATTATACTCATTATTGACGTGAAATTTGGAGTCGATTTATATTTTATTTAATGATTTATTGTATTTTTCACGGATATCATTGGCAAATATTGTATTTTTTTCCATTTACTTGACATCTCAAATCACAATCTATCAAATAAAATAATTGTCAAATGTACCACGATTGTCATATCGCAGAAAATAAATAGTTTTTGGTATGCTACTAGTTGTAGTACTAGTGCTACTACCATGTTTAATAGGTGCTTTTTGCCTACATTCACTTGACGTCATATTTTTGTGACGTATGGTGAAAGACCCGTACGTATAGGTATGCACCAAGGATTTTCTACACTATGGATAGGCTACGTCTATACCAATAGCATTATAGCTACTGAGGCAAAAGGCCAAGGTATCATGGCCGCCGAGCGCAAAATTTTGTATTGTTTTGGCTTCACAGGCCATGGTAAGATGGCGGACATTCTATTGTAACCACCATCCACTTCCTCCTCACGACCTTGCCCCTTGCCTCACTGACGACTGACGATAGTGCCCCCACCTATCCATAGTATAGAAAATCCTTGGTATGTAGCTATGTACACAGACAACAGGGTATGCATAATAAGCCATAAGACACGGGGAGGTCTCTGTAGGGCTAGTGAGTATAGTGAGGCTCTGAGAATTCTGAGATCGCCCTGGACCAGATATGTAGGGTTTCTGCATGTGTACATATACATATAATAATCTCGATAATCCTTAAAAGGGCTTTTTCCCGCCTTTTATGAACAGCTAATCATAACCGAATCATAACGATCAGGCCAGAGTTTCAAAAAAACTCCTTGAATTTGATTGGTTTATAAAAGCCTTCTCGGCCTTCTTTTTATTACAAGTGCGGTGAGAGGTTGTAGAAACTCACCATTGGTGAGTATCCATCAGAAAAATTATATATGTCACCATGTTCGTTTGCTGATTTTGACTCCTGCTACAACCACCGCGCATCGGCGCGCAACCCTTCTGCGCACGATTTTTCTGCTCGAAGTCAAAACACTACTACCGCGAAATTTTTTAGATGCTCTTTAATTGAACTGAGCCGAGGCAAATAATAAAATTTTTATAGTAGCAAACGTAAAAGGTTAGTGCCAATACGTAATTTTAAATTTGCAAACATAACTTATTTAAAGCGTTAACAATAAGCGATCGAAAAATTGCTCCGTATAGGATCTTACGTGCGCCCAATCTTTTTTTGTAAGTAAATGGGAGGACAAAGGGTTGGTGACGTCAAGATGGATCCTAGCAGCAAAGCGAACTCAGATTATATTAAAGCGTATCGCATACTTAAAGTTGCTGGGTTGTGAAAATTCAATGCTCGTTGTTTTCTATTTTGCCCACAAGGGCGCTGCTGACACGTACTTTTCATGAAAGCATCGGAAAGCGAAGCATTTCCGGTTTGAAAAAAAAACGAAAAAGAAAAATTTTCAAAATATTTATCAATTAATTATTATTGTAAATAAAATTAATTAATAAATCAAAACAGTGTTTAATTATATATCAATCAATTATTTTTTTAAATTTCGTAATTCAACTGTTTTGTACGTGTCAGTAGCGCTGTCACCTCGTAGCGTCAATATTTTGAACTAAAGCGTGGTATAGGGCCTACTAATTGGATGTGACACGCTTTTATATAATCTTAGTACGCTTTGCTCAGCAGTTATGAGTGTACTTACTTTTTTTTTTTTCATATCGTGCTTCATTTGTTTCTTAACCAACATGGCAGAATTTGACAGTCTGATCGGAGGTGTCCTGTAGTTGTCCCTTTTACTTTCGTCAAGCTCTAAATTTATATTTATTTTGTACAGTTTCTTCTGAATCATCTGTGTTCTAACTACCAATATTCCTGCAATAAATTGTACTCTCTACAAAATTAATTTTGAAGCTCAATTTTTAGGTTATTTAAGTTGAGGGTTCTGAATCTGTAGTGACGTTCGCTGGAGGCCCAGCAGATATCTGCGATCCTATCGTCTGTAAAAGGTAAACTTTGAGGTTGTGGCTACAAAAAGTATTACACTGGACTTATGTTGCGGGTGACTAATGTCTACAATGAAAATTTATTTGTATTGATGTATGTTTAAAAGCCTTTCAAAAATATGTTTTTCTTCCTGAATGACAAATAAATTAATACTGTACGTATGCATATGTACACACATACTGAACGAATGTGTGCCAATTATATTTCGTTATACTGCATCCACTTTTTATTTTTTTATGTTATTTGGTTTTCCTTGCGCATTTTATTTCTATGGATTAGATGCATTTTGGGGTATGCATGTAACATTTGTATTTAATTCCGAAGTGCTGGAAAATTTTCAAGGAAGTTGACAAGGGCAATGATTCACCCAATACAGTCGTTCAACCTTGGGAGTTCATGTACCTGTACTTTCCCTTATCAGTTTTTTTTCCAATTCATGAAGAGCAGTTGTAATAATTTTTTATTAAATTTGAATTAAGAAGCAGTACATGTAATCAGTAAATTACAGTATTTATGTTTTTGCAACAGTATGCATATCAGTGCATATATCATACATAAAGCATAAATATTACAGTATTATGATAGTACAGTATCATTCCTACAGTATGCATTCCACAATTCATCACTTACGTACATAATGATTGTTTTTCATCAGTATGTTGTCTGAAAAGACGAATGACTTCTTATATGTATGCACACTATGCATACTTTCCTGTATAATTATACTCTGTATGCATGATTTGTTGGCGTCTGAAAATGGGTTAAAGCAAACTACTGTACTGTTATTTGCTTTTTTCCAATTTGAAGAATCAATGTAACCTATACATTTCATATGCATACAACGTTATTGCAATTTGCCATAGGCTCCATGTTTTATGAAACAGTCAATGGTTGAAATTTGGCACTGTCAAGTAAAAAAATTAAATAATCCAGAATGTTGGGACAAATGCATACTGTACCTCATCTGTTACTGCTTCAACTTGTACAAAAACACAGCACATTCAAATTCCACTAGATGGTCTCTCTCTCTCTCTCTCTCTCTCTCTCTCTCTCTCTCTCTCTCTCTCTCTCTCTCTCTCTCTCTCTCTCTCTCCCCCCCCCCTCCTTCCCCAAATGTACTTGTTGCTGGTGCATGCCACGAGCAAAATAGGGAGGGGAAAAATGTTAGTTTGATGCTCTATTGAGTAATAATAATGATAGTAATATTTTATTGGAACAACTGATTGTACAGACAACATGTAATATGTCATAACAATTCATATACAGTACTAAAATTAAATAAACAATGCATGAACAAAACATGTACTGTAAATAAATGGCAGATATCACAGTGTAAAAGGAAAAGAAAAAAGAAAAAAAAAAAAAATCAATTATCAGAAGGTCATAATATTTCATGTATTTTGGCTACATTTTTATTTTCCTAAACCTACACATTTGCTTCTTCCACCACTCCAAATATTTCAAAATCTTGAGGATAGAATGATTGTTTTTTCATATATTCTTCGAGGATGCGCATAGACCCTAACTGAACAGCGGGTGAGGGGAAAGAATATGTTAGAAATCAGCTGGGGGGGGGGGGGAAATGCCTTTATTGCTAAAATAGGATTTCACTGAATAGAACTTCTCCTTGTCAATCAATATATTTTTTAAAGTATCTTTTAAACGGTACACACTTTCATTCCTTAAACCATGAGGCAAAAGAAATCATATTTTTTTTTAAAATTATAATGGTAAAAAATGACAATTATTTAAAGGTTTCGTGTAGGTTGTTTCTTTACACTAGTTTAAAAAAAAATATACATTCATTCTTAGCATGACGCCATACCACCAGTATAGCATCCCTTTCGGGGTAAGCCAGCAGCATTATTACCTTGGTTGTTGATGTCCAAGACAATATTTTTCTGCTTTTTAGTTCTGCTTTTTAGTACTGTGTTAAGATGTTATTTTAAGAGGTGAGGCTTACTAGATCTACAAATAATGTGACAGGTGCTAACACGCCTTCAGAATGCACTCAAAGTTATGTTACAAATGCTTGTTGAATTTGCAGTTTTTACTTTATTTAACACCATCTCTCTATAGTTTTCTTTGAGATCTTTTAAAACTCATCTGGTGAACTGTACCTCCATTATTAAATACTACCAGTAATTGATAGGAAATCTTGAAGATTTTGACAAATATAATGCATGGTAATAGATAATATCTATTATGTAAGTATGTACAATTTCTGTAACATAATTTATATAATTACTGTACCACTTATGGATTCCTGTCAATGCATGAAATATTTTGATTTTGGCACCTCTTGAGCAGTTTTGTTCCCAACCAAATACTCCAAATTAATTTTCCACTACATTCCCAGTATTATTATTATTTTGAAATAATTGTTCAGTTTTCACACAATTTTAACAGTACTGACAGTGAGAGTGCAGTCTCAAGACTACTTGCTAATGGCAGGCAAGGGCAGATACGGCGCTTGGCTCTGACAGCCCTGATGGGATCAGGGAGGGGATTCCTATTAATTTCTATTATTATTCTGTCTACAGTTGAAGGAGAAAGCCAGTTAGCCACGGAAGAATTCACTATGTCAGTATTGAACCAAAGTGTAGATGAACCAGTGGAGTGCCCACTGTGCATGGAGCAGCTTGAAGTTGATGACCTCAATTTCTACCCTTGCACATGTGGATATCAGGTAATGTCATAAATATGTAATATTTTGTAATAATCTTTTTATACTTGCCAGATCAACTCGTCCTAGAGTTTCACATTGTTATACCTTGCGTTGCAAATAAATATGTAAATATTCATACAGAATTAGTAAAGATAAGAATAAAATACACATTGCATGCAGTTTACCATCATACTATCTAGCTTAATACCTATATTTGATCAGTTTTGTTTATTTCTCTTACAAGTCTTTTTATTCTTAAAATGGTAATCATTGATGTGCATCAATGGAAGTTGCTGGAAAGGAGCACATAACGTTTGGCCTTGAGGTAAGTGACCTTCATACGCTAAGCTGATAGAATTATCATTTGTGAACTACTGAGTTCTGTGTACTCCTTTCCAACAATTTCTCTTTATACACTAGGATAAATCCGCACAATAACAGAATTCCAAAGAAAATGTATTAAACAATATATTTCTTACAAACTTATTGTTTCATGACTTTGATTTACTTCATCATGTTAAATTGTTACACAGATTTGTCGCTTCTGCTGGCATCGAATTCGTACAGATGAAAATGGGCTGTGTCCAGCTTGTCGAAAAGCTTACCCTGAGAACCCCGCAGACTTCCGACCACTCACAACGGCAGAAGTGCAACGGCTCAAATCCGAAAAACGCTTGCGAGAACAGCAACGCAAGCAGAAGGTTGGCAAAGCTTTAGCTTTGAACCATAGCTAAACCTTGTCAAAGTTTCCTTGTATTATAGACTCCTTGCCTTGGAAAAATTGCCTTCCTAATTGATGGCAATAGTGTTGGCGTATTGTCCAAAGAATACATTCATGCTATGTCCATCTGTTGATCAAGAAACTTTTCTGAGGCAACGACTATATCTTAAAAAAATTACGTTGCCTATAGATGCATAAAATGCTGCATGACAATATTGTTAGATCCTATCTTGTTTCTTGCTTCTTGTGAACATGGCATAGAATTTATTTCATGATATTAAATATATAAATAATCAATCGGTGATTGATCTGGAGGAAAAAGTATATAAATTAATAAATAAAATATTATCTTAATGCGCCGCACCTTACGTTATGAAATGAAGAGCTTTTGCACTTTTATTGGCAAACCGGTAAAAGTCTAGCATTTATACTTATTATCCTGTTAATCTGCATACTTTCTCAAGGATGTATTTGTGAACTTTTTTTCTGCCTAAGTAACAAAGTTGCTGGAGCAGTAGAGAGACCCTTCCTGAGAAAATTTAATAATATTTTCTTTCTCTCACATATCTGCAGACAGAGCTCTCAATTCACACACTTTAAGAGCACACAAACTCTGGATAAAACTAAAAGTCCTGAAAATTCGTAGGATTTTCGTGTGTATACATATATATATATATACACACACACACACACACATATATATTTTTCCGGTTAACCACCGATTTATTATTACTCTGTTCAAAATTCTTTATTGCATATTATTGTGGTAGTGTCTATTTTGCTGATCTCAACTTACAAGTTAGTAGAATTTACATGGAGTACCAATCTCATTTTGATATAGTATGTTACAAGAAAGTAGATTTGAGATCAGCAGTCCAGATGCTACCACAACAAAATATTACCATTGAATTTTTTACTTCACATATTTTTATGTTTTTATCAATTTTTAATTTGGCCTTTTCTTTCTTTTCTTTTTTCTTTCTCTTTTTTATTTTTTTGTAGCAAAATTAATGTTTTTATCAGAATAATAAGTATGCCAACTGGAGAAGAAAACAAAACAAAAAATACTTGGTTCATAGATAGTGTTTTTGCAATTTGACTTTCCTTTTTCAAAGCTCAAAGCATTATTGACAACATGGTAATTCTGTAACATTGACGAAAATAAAATTTCTTTAAAGAAAAGGAAATTTACAAAGTATTACAATACAGTACTTTATGAAATAAATGATTGGTTGCAGCATTTGTACAGACTTCATCTCAGATTTTGTTTTGTACAAGTGTTGATTTACTAGTGTGGGTAACGTTGTTGTTGCTGCTGTAGGTGACTGAGTCTCGGCAACATTTGGCCAGCGTGAGAGTGGTTCAGAGAAACTTAGTATTTGTTGTTGGCCTGCCTATGAGGCTAGCGGACAGCGAGGTGAGTTGTCTGCCTACCGTTGTTTGTAGCTGCCCTGCAAATGATTTTTCACAACTTCCATGTCACCTTGCTTGACAGTTTTATGTTTCTTGAATTTAAAATATATTATTAAAAAGTAAAATAAGATGTCTATTGTCAAATTACTCTATAAGATGGTCATTCACTACATAATGTTTTTTACCTCTTTGTCCTCGACACAATTTATTTTACAAGGATTTCATTTTGTTTTACATTTATTGATTCAATTTTTCAATATTTTTTATAATGTATCTTTTGTATTGATTGATTGGGTTGTAGGTTTTTTTGTACAGTTATTTATTATTTCAGGTTTTGAAGAAACACGAGTATTTCGGAAAGTTTGGCAAAATACATAAAGTAGTGATAAACCAGAGTACCTCATATGCAGGTTCACAGGTATTTATTTTTCATTTTTATTTATACTGTAAATCAAAGCAATGAAAATATATTGTAGAAATTAATATTATTTTTATTGTACAGTAGTCAGTAATGTACATTAAGAAATGGACAAATGCCATGGTGATAGATTGATGGATGGATTGATTCAAGCTTGCAAGCTTTATGCCTTTTTTGTTTTTGTTTTTTCTTTTCATTGATCAGGATTTTAGAAGGAGAGTGTTTTTTTTTTTTTTTTTTTTTTTTATGGAAGTAACACAAATAGAACTAGGTGTACTCTATTTATTTAGTCAACAAAATTCAGTCGAGAATTTCTTATTATGATAGGACATGTAGGTTTGTAATGCCAGGACGAAGGGAGGGGGGCTTGTTTTAAGTAATTCATGACATCAGATTTTAGCCTGGAAATTTGAATTTTTGAATGATAAATTTTTGTCATAGAATTAAGTAATAAGTAGAGCCAACGGTATGTCCTTTTTCCAAAAATTTTTGAGCTAGTAATTTCTAAAAATATTTCTAGTGCTCCTTCATGAGGAACCAAGATCCATAAAATTCCATCTTCCATAGGTCCCCCCCCCCCCCCCCAAATCCCAAAGTCAGAGAGAGTGCGTCGTTTAACATGGGGCTTTACCTGACAAAAACCCTCGATTTACTCCAAGAAAGTTCATGGAATGGGCACACTTAAAAAATATAGTGAGGACATGGCCGCTCCAACTTTAGATTTTTTTTTTTTTTTTTTTTTTTTTTCCTGAAAAAACTATGAGAGATGGATTTTTTTTTATTTCGGTTTCAAACGAAGGAGCACTAGCACTTTGTGTTTTTAGAAAATACTAACCCAAAAATTTTGAGAGAAAGGACATGCTGTTAGTTTTCCGTTAGTTCTACTTTAAGTTAACTTCAGTATTTGATTGGGTGTCTTTATTTACTACTGCATAAATTGCCAAGTATTATTTTTAATGTTACTATTTTTTTTTTCTATAAACAAATGTTTTTTGCAGGGTCCAAGTGCAAGTGCTTATGTTACTTACCAACGAGCTGAGGATACTTTACGTGCTATTGCTGCGGTAAATAATATTACTGTAGATGGTCGCACGCTCAAAGCCTCTCTCGGAACCACAAAGTATTGCTCGCACTTTATGAAGAACCAGCCGTGTCCAAAGACAGAGTGTATGTACTTACATGATTTAGGTAAGCAAATATCAATACATACATTTACAATTACTTTATTAATTGTTGTGCAAGTAAATCTTATCATAATGTGCGTACTGTAGTCATTTGATGGAATATTTTATTCCTTAAATTCAAAATGGAGCATTTTATTAAGAGATAAAAAAAAAAAGAGAGATAATGCTTTTTCTATGCAACAGTTGCTTTGTCTGTATTTATCACAGATACCTATTTGGTAAAAAATACATTTCTTTTTGCAGCCATTTAATCAATTGCATTAATTTAAACATTGTATTATCAGTGATTTTTTTTTTTTTTTTTTTTTTTTAATTCATAACTGTTCATGTTTTGCTAGTACTGTACTATTTCTGCATTGTTATTTCTGCAGACAGCAGTGAAAAATATAGGACTTGCTTGTGAGGATAGTAGATGTGTGTGTACATATACTGTAATAGAGACTGCCAGACAGCAAAGCAGACATATTTTTAAACATTTGGAGGAAAATATAATGATGTCAAATGTCTAGTGGTCTTAATTATATAATTTTAAATTAAAATGGAATTATTTTCATAATTGAAATATATTAAAAAAAAAAAAAAAAAAATGCAGTAGCAGCTTTGAGAAAGGGCTGCAAGTACTAGTAGACTTTTCTGCTGAAGGCCCCCTCACGAGCTGCCACTGATTGTATTAGTCTAGTCGCTTAGAAGCAAAAATCATCAAAACCCTGCACATTATGACAAAAGCAAAAGATTTTCAACATCGATACTACTCACCAGGATGGTCAAATCTGGGGTAGGAGCCACGTGGAAATATTGACCTGGCGACCTGAGGTGACCTTCAAAGGTGGGGAAAAGGTGATTTTGTAAATAATTTTTTACGGGCAGAGTTTTTAAGCAAATTAAAAACTTTTTTCACTCAAATTAACAACAATAGTACGAACTAACTGGTATAAAATTTCAGAAATGATGAACCCAAAATTGTGCCCGGAATTAAAAATCAAACTCAAAATTTCAAAAACTAGCGTTACTCTATGCGGATTGGTCATCAGGGAACTCAAAATTTGTGAAAATGTTTCGGATAGGAAATGAAGGGAATATAATGAGACGTGTTTTGGTGTATCATTTGTGAAATTTGGTTGAGAAGTTTTGAAAATATCCCGGATTTTCATTTTATTTAGAGGGCTTATACGCGCTAATACCGTGCAAGGCCAACCAACTTGCATCGTGCATAAATGATTCTTTGATGTATTTTCTGCTTATAACAAGTAAATGCTTCATTTAATAAACATATAGTGCAGGATTTTGGGTTTTAAGTGTCCCGAAAATTAGGGTCAACCCTAATTTTTGGAAAATTTTTATTATTATTATTATTATTATTTTTTTTTAATATTTCTTAGCCGAAAATTTCATTAATTTGTTAGATAATTTTTCAGGTGTAAAATGTCCAAGATTTGAATTGCTTATTAATTAGTGCAGGACAAAAATTACTATAATTTACTTTATTGGCTATTTAATACAGTATATAGCATTTTAGAATTATATACAAAATATTTAATACAATTTAATATATCACCGTGCAATGTAATATAATATATATACCAAAATAAAACACTGAACATGGCTTGACTCCCCTATACGCATGCATCAATCCTAAGAATACGTAAGAAATACAAGAACGAATCTTGCCACTACTGTGAAGAAAGTCATTCCATGGGTTAACTAAAGTGATATATTATTTTATAGATTAGTCATTTTACTTTGAATATGCTAAAAACTATGCTGGGCATCACATGGTTTCAATAAGACAGTGCGGTACTGCAGTTATCATAATCATTAATAGAGAGCGCAAGAAAGTCTTAGCCAAAGGATGATGTTTCACTCCTTCATTGAAACAATTAAAATAATCTGCAGTATATTTTGTTAATTATTTTTTATAAACATTGGCAGATTACTTTTCATAATTACGCAGTCACCCTACACAAGACGTTCTGATGGCGATTACTTGACTTTCGTGGTTATAATAAATATATAATTTATTATTATTCTACACAGTGTATTGGCCAACATTATCGCATATTAACAGAATCATTTGAGTTATTATTGTACTTATATTATGCAGTAATTAAAAAATAAGCATATATTATTTAATTCAATTCAATTCATTTATTCAATCAACTGGCTGTACAAGTACAACATGGATTACGTCATTCCTAATAATAACATAAAAATTACATAACATAAAAACACATCAAAGTAACAATAATTCATAAAACTATCAAGATATGAAATACAATAGATACAATCTACAATCAATTAAAAAACAACATTAGACAGTATATCTTCTGGCAACTTATTACAAAAGTACATTTTTACAGAGTACATTTCCTTATTTATAAGAACATTTTTTAATTTTTCTTTAAATAATTTTTCCTTTTCAACTTCTCTGAGACATGCTGGTAAAATCTACTCTATTCTACTCTATACTCTACTCTATTCTAAAAAGTCATAAATTTTGGCAGTCTGGTAAGCGGAACTTTTTTCTAATAAACTCGAACTATGCATTTCTGAAACTATTTTATCTCTATTTCTAGTATTATAAGAGTGAAATCCACCATTATGAATATATAACTCTGGATATTTCTTCTTGAACATTGCACAATTCAAAATATATATGCTTGGCAGTGTTAGTATTTTAAGTCTCTTAAAATGACCAACACATGAGTCATGTAATATATTATTAATATATATATTACATGATATATATATTATATATTATATATAATATATGTATATATTATATATATTAATATATTAGATACTTGATTAGAGTTCTACATACTAACTTACTTAGTATGTGGAACTCTAACTCCATGATCAAAACTGTTGTAAAGTGTTATTATTTAGATTATAATATGCTTAGTTATTATGCATATATTATGTATAATTTAAAATAAAAATAATATATCAAATCAATATCTTGGTTATCATTTTCAGCTTTTTTGAAAGTCAAGATGAGAGAGCTATAAGATCACCATAATCTATAATAATATACTGCAGATTATTTTAATTGTTTCAATGAAGGAGTGAAACATCATCCTTTGGCTAAGACTTTCTTGCGCTCTCTATTAATGATTATGATAACTGCAGTACCGCACTGTCTTATTGAAACCATGTGATGCCCAGCATAGTTTTTAGCATATTCAAAGTAAAATGACTAATCTATAAAATAATATATCACTTTAGTTAACCCATGGAATGACTTTCTTCACAGTAGTGGCAAGATTCGTTCTTGTATTTCTTACGTATTCTTAGGATTGATGCATGCGTATAGGGGAGTCAAGCCATGTTCAGTGTTTTATTTTGGTATATATATTATATTACATTGCACGGTGATATATTAAATTGTATTAAATATTTTGTATATAATTCTAAAATGCTATATACTGTATTAAATAGCCAATAAAGTAAATTATAGTAATTTTTGTCCTGCACTAATTAATAAGCAATTCAAATCTTGGACATTTTACACCTGAAAAATTATCTAACAAATTAATGAAATTTTCGGCTAAGAAATATTAAAAAAAAAAATAATAATAATAATAATAATAAAAATTTTCCAAAAATTAGGGTTGACCCTAATTTTCGGGACACTTAAAACCCAAAATCCTGCACTATATGTTTATTAAATGAAGCATTTACTTGTTATAAGCAGAAAATACATCAAAGAATCATTTATGCACGATGCAAGTTGGTTGGCCTTGCACGGTATTAGCGCGTATAAGCCCTCTAAATAAAATGAAAATCCGGGATATTTTCAAAACTTCTCAACCAAATTTCACAAATGATACACCAAAACACGTCTCATTATATTCCCTTCATTTCCTATCCGAAACATTTTCACAAATTTTGAGTTCCCTGATGACCAATCCGCATAGAGTAACGCTAGTTTTTGAAATTTTGAGTTTGATTTTTAATTCCGGGCACAATTTTGGGTTCATCATTTCTGAAATTTTATACCAGTTAGTTCGTACTATTGTTGTTAATTTGAGTGAAAAAAGTTTTTAATTTGCTTAAAAACTCTGCCCGTAAAAAATTATTTACAAAATCACCTTTTCCCCACCTTTGAAGGTCACCTCAGGTCGCCAGGTCAATATTTCCATGTGGCTCCTACCCCAGATTTGACCATCCTGGTGAGTAGTATCGATGTTGAAAATCTTTTGCTTTTGTCATAATGTGCAGGGTTTTTCGTTAACATCCAGGACTATATGTATATATTGTACAGGAGACCCTGAGGCAAGCTTTACAAAAGAAGATATGCAGCAAGGAAAGCACCAAGAATATGAAAAGAAACTTCATGAACAGCTCTTAAATAGTACTGCTAGCCAATTAAAAGAAAAGTAAGTACCAGCAAAAAGTATATAGTGGTATTACAAATTGAGATGTAATGGAGTATCGACCTATTTTTTTTTATTATTTTTTATTATTATCATTTTTGCAGAAATGGATAGAGCATGCAAAGTTATGCTACCCTGATTTTTTTTTCATTTTTTTTAGAGCTCGGGAACTATTTTTAAAAAATTATTGAAAGTTCTTTTTGTGACGTCACGAGATGCCGCTCATAACTTTGCAAGCTCTATCCATTTCTGCAATAATAATAATAAAAAAAAATTGAGGTTGATACTCCATTTCTACTGTGTACATGATGATTGTATTACCTGAATACCTGAACTAAATGCTTGAGACTGCTGACAGCCTTCTGCTCCCCCCTCCTTCCTTCCCCAATACATACAAAGAAAAAAAAAAAAAAATATATATATATATATATACTGTATATATATATATTATATATATATATATATATATATATATAATATAATATGATGATAAGATATAATATCATCATTGGTCATGATGAACTTTCACAATTGTGAATCTTATGAGCGTATTGTCCATTCATCTCAAGGCCAAATTCTACAAGCTTCTCAGCAGCAACCACTTTTGAATTAGTATAGAAATGAGCTTGGTTTGAATTTCTTAAAATATAGATATAAAGAAATATAGAATTTTCTACATCTATCTTGTTGTTTTAAACGGATTAGGTGTAGCGTTGTTAGGTGGCTGCACTGACTTATCTCCACAAGTTCATTTTTCAGCCTAATGTTTTAGGCAATTTTGAGCCTAGAGTTTTGTCAATTGCATGAATATTTCAAATATCAAGATGAGTAGTTTCTCTATGCAGTAAAATGGTTTAATTAAGTCCTGATTTTTAAAATCAATCAGCTTTAAATTTTTTAGGGTTTTTAGTTTTTTTCTTAAAAATGTTAATAACACTTATTTGTAAATCAGGGCTCAATAAACCATTTTAACAATTGACCTCAGTTACTACACGAGTCAAAGGAAATTTCTGTTAGACGGAATCGAATGAAATAAATTTTAAAAATTCGAGAATGCTGTAAAACTTAATTGCTTATGGTTTGAGCAGATTCAAAGGGGCGGTTTCCTCACAATAGCTCCATTTCCGGTTAGCGTTCATAAGGCCAATGTTAAACTTTTACCTCAGTTTTCTCAAAACTGATAAGACCTATCCACTTAACATGCCACCATTGATGGTGAATTCTAAGTTCTCTGAAAATCTTATAGCATTTAAGGGGGTTGATTCCAAGATCTCATTCAACTGAGGTCAATCCTTAATGTCTATATAAACTATTTATTCCAACATTCATGCCATTGAAAAAGCTTTAGGTTTAAATTGTTTCAACAAAATGATGTAAGGAAAGATTAAGGGTGAATGAACACTTATTGTGAATGGGCTGCTCAGCAATCTTTTTCATTTGCCCCATGGGCTCTTTTTTTTTATTATTCTGACTTGTACATTGTGATATATGTATGTTTGTGCCCATGAAAGAGATAATAAAATAAAAAATAAAATAAAATCATGAAGATGTGATAGTGTAGCCACCTACTAGTGCTACACCCAAGTTGAAAAATTAACACTTCCCTTATGTTCACTGTACACTTCCCTTTAAGGCCCTAGGACCATTTCACAGTATTAAGTTGACAGTTAGCATTGCTTCAGTGTCCTATGGCTGCATAAAAGAAAAAATAGCTTAAGCAGCATGAATGTTAGAAATAATAATAACTGATGAAAAAGCACTTGTAATGTCATTCTTACCCATTCAACGGTGACGATATAGAGAAATCAGTCCAAAAGATAGGATCACTCTATCGGCAACCATGGTGATAATTTTAATTCTGGAATGTCAAATTTTAACAGGTAGTCAAATATCCTGAAAGAATTTTTTTGGTGACATGCATACAGACTGAGTTATTTTGATAGTAAGAGGAGCAAAATTGTGGTGCAAGAAAACAGTGATAAATTTTTGGTTCCTATTGCTACTGATTTCCCTATATCGTCGTTGTTGAATGGGTAAGAATGACATCATCATTTCATTGTCTAGTATCTCTAATATTCGTGCTGCTAAAATTTTCTCTTTTTATGCAGCCATATGACACTGAATCAATGCTAACTGAGAACTTAATACTGTAAAATGGTCATGGGGCCTTTAAGATAAAAGTGCTATACAAATCAGCAAAATTGTTAATATCTTAAACATGATTTTTGTATTTCTGAGATAAAATAATTATGTAGAAGTTTACAATAAAGGAGAAGACAAATTAGTGTAACTACAAGGATATGTGCTCTCAGTTGGAAGTTTCATGTCATGTCATTGGCATTTACTTGAAATTTTAAAAGGTATCAGAGACCATCAGAGACAACTTTTGAACTTTGTTTTATGGCCAGAATGTTGAACAAAATTTTTAAGTTTCACTGTTTTCCGGGACGGTATCGCCACTATCACATGTTAGCAACATATTTGCGAGAGTGACCCTAAGGTCCCGGGAAATATGAAACAATCTTGGTAATCCAATCCTGATGAATTTTCTGGCCATAAGTCACAAAGGTCTTCATATAGTCTATGAATTGGTATATTAAGTTAAACTATAAATGTAGAATGACTGGTGGCAGTAAAAACAGTAAAATCTTGTTACATGTCAAATATCAAAAAAATAAATAAATATATATATTTTTTTTCTATACCACCCAATGCTAATTATTTTTGATGGGATGGCGATCTCCTTTACTCAAAATCGAGTTTTACTTAACAATAAGTTGCATAATAACAAGTTTTTACTGTATTTTTTTACTTTTTACTGAAAAGCATTGTATCATGGGTTACATGGCAATAAGTAAAACAGTCATACTGTTAATAAAGTTACCATGCAACATTGTGTTAGTTGCAGTCTTCCAAGCATCATTGGTGTTTTCACAAGCTCGTCCTCCATTCTACCCCCCAGTAACGACAATAACAACAAGGAAGTGTGGCCATCGCTGCAAGGAGGGGGTTGTGGAAGAGATGAAGAAGAAGAAGATGAGGTAGGCAGCCCTCCGCTTCAACAGAGCAAACCTACACGACAGACGCACAAGTCGGAGTCCTCTGCCACCTCTGCCAACCTGCTGAACGGTAGTGCTGGAGGAGCGGGAGGAGGATCGTCAGTCCAGGGTAATCACAAAAAACGACACACTTCAGGAGAAGAGCCTCGAGGGTAAGATATTGTTTAATTAAAATAACAACAGAACTATTATTTGTTTCATTCAATTATAATTTGTAAATTTATAGAAATGGTTTAGAGCTTATCAAAGGCGTATTTCTTTTTGCAGCAGGCGTAGGGGTCGTGACAAAGGACAGAATCATCAACACAGTAACAACAATAATAATGCAACTGCTCGAGGGCAGCAACAGCAAAGTGGTATTGGTGCTGTGAATGGTCAGAAGCGTCAACGGCATGGTGCCTCTGTCATTGCCGCTGCTTCTGCTGTAGCCACGACCATTGCTGCTGCTGAAGAAGATACAGAAGATGCAAGCAAACTTGATGGTGTTGAAGAGCAATCTTCCTCACCTCCTCAGTCATCTTCACCTTCCTCTTCCACATCATCTCTCTCTGGTTCAACTCCACTCCTCAATGCGTCTACAAGTAACCTAGCTCCACCTCACTCCTCATCTTCTCCCCCACTTCCCTCATCACGTTCCCTCTCAACCTCCTCCAGTGACTATTCCTCTACTAGTTCCATCTCTGAAGATGCTCAGCAGCCCTCGGCCATTGCCACACAAGGTATAGGGCATCAGTTCTTATACTGTGGTTCACATTTAACTTTATTTTCTTCATGTTTGTAACATCTTCAGTCATTGCAATGTAGTTTGTATTTGTAACGAAGAACTTAACTGGCTAAGCTGAAAGACACCCAAACATTTCTAATGAAAACCATGTTAAATATAAAGCTTGGTATAGTGCTTTCTAAGCTTCTAAAATCATTAATCTTAATCATTTAGTTGTACCATGTCGGAGATCACTAAATTTTTTTCTGCAACTGGAACGAATATTTTTGTATGACTGGCAGTGGCATCACGTGAAAAGAGGGGGATGAGGAAGGAAGGCTGCAGAGCTTCAGGGCTCAAAGAAAAATAATGGTTTTTATTTTAATACGCATTTTTTTTTAAAAAAACGTTAACGGATTTTCTAAACAGTATCACCTATAGGTCTATAGGCTTTGCAGCCTTGGTTGCCCCAGCAGCCAACCCTTAAAAGCTGCCACTGATAACTGGCCTTGTTGACTGTACAATCAAACCTCAAAAGATCAAAACATTGAAATTGCCCATTTCACTAGCAGTTTGATTCAAAAGTTTACTTAATTCCTGTTGATACTTCTTGATACAGTAGAGGAAGTCCAAGTTAGGAAGTGGGAAGTTACATGCTTATGAGCGCTAAGCATACCAGCAGTCAAATTAAAGGCCCTATGACCATTTCACAGTGTTAAGTCCACAGTTAGTATTGCCTCAGTATGATACGGCTGCGTATAAAAAATTGTTCCAGCAGCAATAATATTAGAGATAATAGCCAATGAAAAGGCACCTGTGACGTCATTTGTACCCATTCTGCGGCAACGGTATAGGAAAATCCCTGCAAGAGATAGGTTCACTCTAGCTGCAACCACGGACATAATTTTAATTCTGGAATGTTGAAATTTTACCAGGGCAGTCTTGACAGTATTTGTCAAATATCCTGAAAGAATTTTGTTGTTGACATTTACACAGTCTGATTAATTGCAGTAGCAAGATAATCCAAAAATTTAGCATTGTTTTCCTATGCAACATTTTTCTCTTCTTGCTACTGCAATAAGTCAGTCTATGTGAATGTCAACAACAAAAGTCTTTCAGGATATTTGACAAATACTATCAAGACTGCCCTGGTAAAATTTCAACAATCCAGAATTAAAATTATGTCCGTGGTTGCAGCTAGAGTCAACCTATCTTTAGCAGGGCTTTCCCTATACCGTCGCTGCAGAATGGGTACAAATGACGTCACAGGTGCCTTTTCATCGGCTATTATCTCTGTTATTATTGCTGCTGGAACATTTTTTTTTACGCAGCCGTATCATACTGAGGCAATACTAACTGTGGACTTAATACTGTCAAATGGTCATAGGGCCTTTAAGAGAGTACTTGAAACAACCAATTATGTATAAAATTTATGAATGTATGAATTTTGTAGCCTGGTTGGTTATAATATACACTTATAACCTGAGAAGCAATGTATTTGATCAATCTTTATATTCCACTGCTATACAGACTGGTTAAATATATTCAATCGGGTCCTTTATAATGTCACCCATAAGGCCTGTGTATAGACACTTTTTAAACCCCCTTCGGTACATACATTATCATGTTATATGGATAACAGTATTAAGAGTAGGTAGTGCTTGCCAATAAAACTACCAAGCAATGTGATAGTGTATCTTTCAGGCTGATCTGTAAGACGTCTAGATGCCATAAAACAATATGACAAAGCTGTGTTAAAAATGTTCCCGGAAGTTTATTAATGTAATAAATGACTTGATATTTAGGTGTACATAATTCTCAATAAATCAACTTAATTTTAGGATGACATTTTATCATTACATGGTTTTGCTTTATTTTCAGATGCCTTGACTGATGTCCATCGCCGGGCAGCTATTTTTGCGGCTGCTTCAGGCAGAGAAGAACAAGACAACCAATCTTTTTTTTCTTCATCAACCCATCAATTTATGTCCCGATCAAATATAGGTATGGACTCCATGGTGTTTATAAGTTTGATGAGACATTCAGTAGTTTCTTCCTAATTCCTATAGTGTTTAATATAATGTTTAAAAGATTTATTTGTGTTTGATAAATTATTTTTTACTCTATTTTTTTCTTTCACATTTTTTTTATGTCTGGTATATTTTCTTTATAATTATTCAAGTGCGAATCACATGATATCATAGTTGCCTGTCTTGCACTGTAGCACTGCCTCTGTCCTCTATTCTCCATTTACTTTTGTTTTACTGCGATATTATAAATGTGTTCCTATTTAAATTAATTGAGATGAACAAGCTACAGCTTGTTCACCATTAACATACAATATATTGTTTTGTCAGAGAATGGTGTTCAATGGGATCAGCCTCAAAGTCGGCAAGGCAGTAATGCATCTCCTTCTGCTCATTCTCCTACATCTATGCCAGCTGCCTGTGCCACGCCTCCTCTTCTGATACACACTCAGCAACAACAGCAACCCCAACTCCCAGAGAACCTATTGCACATGCGTAGTGCAACAGACTGGCAAGTTGCCTTTGGCTTTGGACCAAACCACAAACCATTACCAGCAATGCAAAATAACAGAATGGGTGAGTTATTTGCAAACAACTCATAATTTGCTTATTTATTAATACTGATGGCAGTGATGGTGCCGCAACAATAGACAATAATGGTTGCATTTTTTTATTTCATAATTAGAAAATATACATAAAATTATGCTTTTCTGAATTTTTTTCAGATTTTTTGGAGTGCGGGAACTAATTTTTAAAAAATATTTAAAATATCGGAATTAGGGTGGTACATCTGATGGGACAACCGTGACGTCATCAATAGCCAATCACAGCAACCGTGATGTCATCAATAGCTAATCACAGCATGACAAATGTCATCACGGTTGTCCCATCAGGTGTAACACCCTAATTCAGAGATTTTAAATATTTTTTTAAAATTAGTTCCCGCACTCCAAAAAATCTGAAAAAATTCAAAAAAGCATAATTTTAGGTGTACTTTCTAATTATGAAATAAAAAAATGCAACCATTATTGTCTATTCTGATTAAACGCATTTACAACGATTTCTCAAACTGAAATTAGAAATTAGAAATTTTTATTTGATCATTTGGCAGTACATAGTGATTAATTAAAATCACAATACAAACATAGATCTTGTCATATATATTCTATACACTAATCTAACTTAAATAAGCATTATTATATAAATTGTCACTTTTAATATTTCAAACTAGAATGTTAATTAGAATGTTAGAATGTTAATTGACTTTTTAGCACATGATACAACGCTTCCAAAGTATCTAATTGCTTTTAGTATGCAGTATGGTAAATGTACTAGTTACCGGCCACGCGAAGTTACTGGCTACCCCACTTTTGAGGCACTTCTCATCATTCGATAGAGTTCAAATTTTGACCGCTAAATGGCATTTGTGATACAAACAAGCCCTAAAAAATTTAGGGGGGTGTGAGCATTCCTTCGTGGTTTTCCAAACCCTGACGGTAATGGCGGCAAGGCATTTTCCATACGAATAACCAGTAAAAAGAACTTAACATGCTGGTAACTAGTAAAAGCAAAAGGAACTGGTGAAGAAGACATGTGATTATTAATGGTTATAATATCATGTTATAAGAAAAATAGCTCTTATCGTAAATGTTGAATACAAATATGTCTACTTTGCATCTTGTGGTCTAATATAAATGTATGGTACTAATATACTAATATCAATTAGTACTTGCAATGTTTTCTTGTAAAAATGATACCAATATTCCTTTATAACAGAGCTTTATGCACACCTTTTGATCAGAATATTTGCCTCCTACCCCCCCCCCACCTCCCCTAAAAAAAATCCACCTCCCTCCCCTCTACCCCCATATATGTAGTATGAAAATGAATTGATAAAAATGTATTGTTGCAGGTGGAAGCAACAACAGTAGTGTACAGGTGGAGGACGAACTTGGTTTTGATCCATTTGTGGAGACCCAGAAAGCATTGGCTGAGATGATTGAGACAGAGCAACAGCAGAACCATTGTGTCCCTTCATATCATCACTACCAGCAGCATACACACCAACAACTGAATCAGCAACAACACCAGCAGCACCAAATGAACCACATGAGCCAACCCCCACCTCAACTCATTCAGCAGCAACAGCAGCATTATCCAACACCACCACCTCATTTACAGGTAAACTCTACTGATTCACACTATTGTTTCCTTTTTGCTTACTTTATATTCCGATAAAAAGACTTCCGTTGACAATACTTAAATATTATTTTTTTATCAGGCCAAATATTATAAATTTATATAAATTTGATTTATTACGTTTTCATATAAATAAAGTTTGGTGCATACATTATGTAATAAAAACTTTTGAGTTTAATGTCATTATCCATAAAAAAATAAGATACATATACAGTAAAACCTTGATTTTACGAAATTGAAGGGACCGAAAAATCGGGACTTCGTAAATTCGAGGTTCGTAAAATCGAGGAAAAAAAAACAACGCGTAATTGTTAATTAATGATGAACGGATTCAGGCGAGGTGGGAGAATGGGAGAAAATATAAAAAATAAACATTTGATTTATGTTTTACACCAGTTTGCATAATTATATTTTATATTATGCATGTTTTATTTTGTGATAATATATATTACTAGTTACTACAATGCTGCAACACAGAATATAGTAGTCCATGGAGGTAGTTCAGCTAGCGATGTAATATTTTCGCCTACAAACAAAATAGTATTCGAGCTTTGAGAATAACATCTACATTGATAAATATTAATGTAATAAAAAAAGTTAACTAGTAGCAATCGATTGGATTTTTTTTTTTTTTGTGATTTAAAAAAAAAAAGCTGACCTATATCTTAATCTATTTGTCTTGCAATATCTTACGTTTCTATGTTTGCGCGCGTGTTCGAACATGATTCATTGCTTCGAAGTTCGATTTTTTTCTTATCATGCAAAATAAATTGTGATGGATCGCGGCAAGTTAACTGCGTATTTTCATTAATGTATTATTATTATTAGTCTTTTATTAAACACAGAAAGTGTACATATTAACAGCACTAGAAACATACATTATAGAAAAACATTACAATAGAACACATAAAACATACATACAAAACATATATAATAGTTACAGAATAATAGAACAATAGAAAATGATAATAAAACAATATAAAATAAAATAACAGATGATACTAACAGCCTGTTACATCATAATATATCATATATATAATCACATATATAAAACAAAATATGACATAGAAAATAGATAGAATGAAAAACTTATTGCTTCATTGCTATTCAAAATCTATAGACTATATGAAATCTCCCCTGTCATAATCGCTGATAGGCTTAATTCTAGATTTACAGGTATTTAAATGATATTGGCTACAATATTCATTACATAGTTTACATACACAAGATTGTTCAGCTTTATGATAACCAGAGGATTTACAAATTAGATGGTGGAAGCCGTGAACAGCTTGGCGAGTTAAGACATTTCTAACATTGGATCTATCCAATTGGGGCAGACACCAATGTTTACATGTCATAGCATCAGTGCTGTAAAACTCAGGATTAATATCCTGAGCTTTTTGATTCCTGACAGCTATAAAATTGGAATATTGATCTGTCGTTGGAAGTTTAAACATTTCTTTGATTTCTGTAGACACCAATGTTTACATGTCATAGCATCAGTGCTGTAAAACTCAGGATTAATATCCTGAGCTTTTTGATTCCTGACAGCTATAAAATTGGAATATTGATCTGTCGTTGGAAGTTTAAACATTTCTTTGATTTCTGTAATAAAATAATAATTGGAATCTATTAGTTTATAGGCCAGTCTAGTTTCGGTAAATTTTGACAGACACAGTAGTCTTTTAACAAACATGGCTTTTACTGATTCTAATTTATCAAAATCGGATACAGATAAATGAGGCCATACAATTTCAATACCATAAGTAGCCACAGGGGCGACTTTTAAATTGAATAGTTTGAGCCCTGTTTTGACGGATAGACCAGACAGACCTGAGATAGTGTACATAACAGTGATAGCGTTCTTACATCTTTCTGTTATATGTTTAGAAAAAGAATGCCCTGTCATTTGAAGTATTATGCCAAGATATTTAAATGAATTTAGAAATTCAATCTTTTGACCGTCACAATAAATTTCATCGTTTTTGCATAGCGGTCCGCCTCTTCTAAACTTTACAACCTTGGTTTTCTCTGTGTTAATTTCTAGACCATTTGTTTTGGCCCAGATAGATAGATTATTTAGCGCTTTTTGTAGCTTGACTTTGCTCTTTGAAATAATAGCAAGATCATCTGCATATAAATTTAGTACGACTTGATCATTTTCATTTTCACAGTTTATATCTTTTGTAATCTCGGTTATATCTGCAGTAAAAAGATTGAAAAGAAGAGAGCTGCTCGGGTCTCCTTGCAAAACTCCGTTAGATTGAATAATATTACTAGAACATGATAAGCGATCTTGAACACATACATAATTGATATTTAGAATAACAGCTAAGATATTCAAAATTTCAGAAGGAATTACTTTAAGTGACTTCAGCTTTTCAATGAGCAAATTCCTATTGACCGAATCAAAAGCTTTTCTGAAGTCTACAAAAGCAATATATAAATGACCCTTTGGCTTCTCCAGTGCTAGTTTAATTTGATTATATGCTGTGGATACAGCTTGTATTGTGGAACGTCCTGGCATAAAGCCGTATTGCTCTTTTGGAATAAGATAGTGGGTGGAATCAAAAAGCCTGTTTGCAATTAATCTCGAGAAGAGTTTGTACATGGTATCACCATGGATAATACCTCTGTATGAGTCAGGTGACATAATGTTACCCTTCCCTTTGTATAATACCATTAGGTAGGCGATCCGCCACAATTCCGGAATTGTAGCCGTTTCAATACAGAGGTTAAACATGTTGGTGATTGTTGGGGTTAACGACTTGCTTACTAGCTTCAAATGTTCATTCGTAATAAAATATGGGCCCAAAGCTTTATTGTTTTTTAGGCTTTGCATACAATTATAGACTTCAAATTCATTAAGAGGAATATAATTTGAGTTACAATTATAGTCTCTTGTTAATGATAAAAGATTGAGAGTTTGGTCGGATTGTAATTTATTTGTATTTAAGATATTTGTAAAATGGTTTTCCCATTTGTCTATATTAATTGGGCATGACTTAATTGGTGGTCTATCTTTCCTAAGATATGTGTATGGTTCTAGCTCTGCGTCTTTAATCATTTTATCTTCCGATTTAATTTTAAATTCTAATTCTTTCTGTTTCAATAAAGCCTTATAACAGCTTCTTGCCTGAATAAATTGCTCATGCAAATTTGGGTTTTTGAATAAATATAATTTGCTGGCATGAAATTTTGATAGAAGATCTTACCTTGATAGATAACATTCGCTATTAAACCAGGGTTTAGATACTCTTTTATTATTTTTCTTTGCAATAGTAGAATGAAGAATGACATTAGTAATTAAAGTATTTAGACTATTTACATCTTTATTATTGATATGAGTAATTATGGTATCACCATAAGTATAAATTTGGTCATTATAATTTCTAATATCAATTTTGTTTGAATAATTTGATCAGTAAAAAAGTTTTTTATTGGGAGGATTGCTAGGGGTAAATTTTAAAATAATTTCACCGGGTAGATGACTCTTTAACAGTGAAGAGTTTGTCTCAGAAATAATGACATGTTTTATTAATATAAAATTCTTAGGTTTATAAAAAAGCAGGTCGATTGTACTTGAACCATTTGCGTTTACAAAAGTTTTTTCTAGGGGGCTATTAGAGAGTAAGTAGCCATTTGAATTTAAAATGTCTAATAGAATGTCTGTCTTGTTTCGTAGATGTTTCGGGACATTTGAAAGGTCAATTCTACAGTTAAAATCGCCCGTGAAAATTACATTAGCATCATTTTCTGTGAGGCTTATTGCATATAGTACTACCTCCATTAGTATTATATCACTTAATGTATTATATACTACAAAGAATAATAATTTTAAAAAGTCTACTTATAACGATCGATTGGAATTTATTTTGTGTGAACGTGAAAAAAATAAAAAGAGACACTGACCTACATCTTCATCTATTTGCCTTGCAATATCTCGCTTTATGATGTTTGTGCACGTGTTCGAACATGCTTTACTGCATGCTTTATTTTATGACGCGCGCGAGTTTTAAGTTTTAAATTACGTACGAAATTTCTTATTTTGTGACAAATATCTTCGTAAATTCGAGGTTAATGCTCTGTAGGGACCATTAGAGCACTTCGTTAATTCGTAAAATCGAGATTTCGTAAATACGAGGTTATTTAACGTGCATTTCCCTATCTAACTGGTCGGGACCGAGAAAACACTTCGTAAAATCGCGAATTTCGTAAAATCGAAGTTCGTAAAATCAAGGTTTTACTGTACTGTATTTATATATTGTAAATTTGGCCGATATTCTTCAATATTGAATTTTTCTATTCAGAAATTATGCATCAAAGTATACCGGGTATAAGTGATTAGCAATGAAACAGGCTAAGAAATTATTCATTATAAGGTAATAAAACAAAATAAGATATCAATTTTCATTTGAAATGAAGTATCAATATTATAATTTTGTATTGCAAGAATGATTAGCTGCAAAATTTTGCTATCCTGATTTTTTTTTTTTTTTTTTTTTTTTTTTTTTTCAGATTTTTTAGAACCCGGGAACTGTTTAAAAAATATACAGTATTGAAATTTTGAATTTAAGAACCATGCCCCTTTTTGCAAGTTCTAGCCTTTTATTAAGAACTGATGCCTGATGAAGCCAAAAAGTGGATAAAAATTTTTAGAAATGGTTCCTGGGCTCTAAAAAATCTGAGAAATTTGCATCCTCTATCTATTTTCGTAATTAAAATTTCTGATATCGATACTTCATTGTTAACTTCCGTTTGACTCAAATTCGTACTAATGTCGTACTATAAAAGACAAAACAAGAGACATGTAATTGAAAGTTTTAATAATAACTCATTATTTTACTTTGTATTTTTTTGCATCAATATATAAATAATATATTTATCATTTGTTGGCTATAGCCAATTCAGGTTTTGGTGTCCACAATTTTTTTCCTGTGAAAACATTGTTAGTAAAAATTTATTAACAATTTTGAAGTGACCTCAAAATATCTGTGTTATGATTATGTGTGTTTAGGTAAAGAAAGAAAGGTATAGCGAAGAATTGAAAGATTGTTAAAAAAAAAAAAAAAGTTTTGTGCAACATTAAAAAGTTGCACTTTTTTTTCTCTTTTGTGACTTTTATGAGTGAAATTAACACACACATTATTTCAGCTCAGGCCACTATGAAATAATGTGTGTTAATTTCACTCGTAAAAGAGTTTGAAATATCCCAAATTTTTAATGTCTCTTTACATTGCACAAAACTATTTTTTTGCTCTTTGGCTTTCAACATGGTGCAATACATTCTTCCCTTTACCTATTCTTTTCTTCACTGAAACTTCCAAACTGTAATGATTCTTTTCCTTAACATATGCTGTGTATTGATTAGGCATTCAGATCAGCAGCAGACTCTTTGGGCAGTCGAGTATCAATGGGCCAGTCTGCAGCAAGCCGTCTAATGGAAGCCTTCTCTAGCCACTCTGCAACAGGCCCGCCACCTCCCCACGTATCTCGACCCCCTCCTCCTCCAGGTTTCTCAAACACTTCTCCTAACAATCATATGAGCCTTTTTGGTCTTGGAGGAAATGCTCCTGTTCAACAGACTTCATCTCAACAGCCTGGTGAGTTACTTTCCTTTAAAAATAATACATCCATATATAAATATGTATATACAGTATATAATATTATAATAATTTTTATTCAAGTAGAACTAATGCAAACTCAATGATCACAAATATGTTGTTAGTATTTTCCGGAAAATAGTTCTAATACTCCTCAATAAGGAACCAAGATCCAAAATATTCTATCTCACGTAGGTTCTGCAAAAAAAAAAAAAAAAAAAAAAAAAAAAAAAAAAAAAAAAAAAAAAAAAAAAATCATTTACTGTAAGAAATTTTGTGGTACAAAAAAATATAGTGATTAGTGATGTTAAATTTCATAACATCGCCCATCATTGTTTTTGTATTGCTTGTTTATTTGTATTCTACTATTGTCTACCTATCTATTTTTGTAACTATGTTAATATTTATATTAGTTTTATTCTTTATTTATGTACCCTTTTTGTGTTTAATAAAAGACTTATATATATAAGTCTTATATCTCATAACATCTTTTCTGGAAAACTATTTTAAACGCTTTTTGGTTGAAATTCAAGCCATGGAAATTCATTTTATTTTTTTAGTATGGTAATTGTACTATTACCGGCCACACTATGTTATCGGCCACCCCATTTTTGAGGCACTTCGCAAACATTTGACGGAGTTTCACCCATTTGACCGATAGATGGCGTTAGTGGTCCGAACAAGCACAAAAAATTTTAGAACGATCGGACTATTTTAATTCTTTTTTTTTAACATGGTGGCCGATAACCGCGACCACCCCTTAAAAATGATTTTCTCATAAGAATAACATGTAAAAATTCCTTTATACTACCAATCCACAAATTTCTTCAATTAAGGTATAACCTGAGAATTTGTCTGTCAAGGTCAAGAGGCGTGGCTACACCTGCAAATCTGACAACACTGTTGCAATAGTAATGTGAATAAAAGATTAGGAGGGGGTGGTAACTACAGTCCTTGAGAGCGTTGCCAAATTTCTTAGGACATATCAGAAACGATCATTGCCACGGTTCGAAATATATGAAAACAATTCAGAAAAATAGTCCAAAAAATTAGCTTTTAATCCATGTAAAATTCTAAAAAAATTCTCGAGCCGTTTTTGTGCAATGTTGATTGAAAAATTTAACATTGAAAGGATACAAAATACACATTTCAATAAATTAATTATAATTAAACCAACGGATAAAAAAATCTAAAAAAAATCAGTAGTATTTGGACAATTGTTGTAAGTCTACCAAATTAATTTCAAGAACATCTGTCGATACGACTTTTTTCGTCCGAATATCTCAGGTTAAGCCTTAAATGGAGAGGTTTTGTTGGGTAAGATCCCATGTTACATGACGCATTCTCTCTGACTTTGAAACTTTTTTTTCTGGAGACCGTGAGATAGAATTTTCTGTATTTTATTTCTGTAAGGAGGAGCACTTGATCTTTTTTTTAGGGAGTACTAACTCAACAATTTTGGGGTCATTAAGTTGATATAAATCTACATTATTTAAATATTATTGTTGATTATTAATTCCCTTTTTTTGTGTGAGACACCACTGAATCTAATTTTTTTACCCCCGACAATGCCCCTGTGCCAGACTTACAGCAACGGTGGGACCCAGCCCCCACTAAATCACAGCAATTTTTATCTCATTGGCAATTTGTAGCTCTCCTGTTCTCCTGGGTGGCAAATGCTTAATCTCACTGCAGTTACCATTAGCCCCATCCTAGCCGACCTTTGCACCCTCTCCTCTGCCTCTCTAAATACTTTTGTGAACACAGTTCATTAGAGTCTAGTGTCAGCTTTGTTTCACGCACCCATTCAATAAGCTCCCTCTTTGTTAGGACTGTTGACTCAAAGACAAACTTCTGGCTTTCCCAGAAATTTCCATCCGTGAGGGTACGACAATCGCTTCATAGAAAGACAGGAGACTACTTCCTGACTGAACGGCCTGCTAAAAATAAATGTCACCTTATAGTCCAGGAAAGTTATGAAAATTATTTAAGGGAGGTGGAAAAAATTAGTTACCAGCTGAAACTTTGTATACAGGTAACTAAAACCTATATAAACCCACTGTAGAAAGTCCCCTCGATTTTTCCCGGGACGATCGCCGGAATCCGGGTTTGTCCCGGAGAAATGAAGGGTTTCAAAAAAAAAATTTTTCTCGAAAACTATCCAACAGATTTTAATAAATAAGATGTCAAATTGAAGCTGACATAGCACAGGATACGAAAAAAATTATTTTGGGTATAAAAAATTAATCTAACCTAGCAAAAAACAATAAATAATTAAATTATGCATAAATTATGTACTTTTAATTAGAGATTGCACTGAAAGTATTACACATATCGATTTTGAGTTTATTTTCAATCATTTGCACAATTATACCAAGAATTTATTACTTCTTACACGAAGAGTCTATCTTCAATAACAAATAAGTTACATACGATATTGTAAAAGAAAGCGGGTGAAGCTTTAGAGGGAGAGACGGGACGGCGGCTATATAAACGTGCGAAACACACATTGAAAAGCCTCGTTGTAGCGGCTGTTTTGATGCAACAAAAAGGAACAAATAGTGATTATATCTGTATACGGTCACATTCTTAAAAATATTATTTGCATTTTATTACCCGTAATATTTTCAGTTTTCACCTTCATTTATTGTAACCCATAAAAATAATATTCTGTGGGTAAGTTTGTGGGTTAATGTTTAATAAATATCATGCTTACATGCCAATATCACATGTATAATTTTTAAAGTTGATCTGCAGTTTTTGTGTTTTATAATTGCAAAGCATATTAGCATAATATACCTATGTGATATAAGTATATAATATATAATTTAATGTTAACTGCAGTTGATGTAAGATGTACAGTACTGTATCAATAATATCATGCACACATATATGATAATTGAAATAAAATTGAGGATGATAATATTAAAGTAATTTATTTCCATTGAGCTCTATACAAGGCTAGAGGGCTAATCAGCTGTTTTAGGCGCGCACGGCGTCTGGGAGGAAAGTGGGTGGTGGTCGGTGCTATCGAATGCCTGGTTGACCAACCTAAGAAAGTTTCCTTATAAAATAAATATTAAAAGTTACACTGCAGTTGGCAATTCTGAGGAGAATACGTTGGAATGTGTGACGAAAGCGCAATCTCCCACCCACTTCCTCCCGCCGGACCGTGCGCACAGTTTAACATTGAGAAGTATAGGGCATTATCCCTCTAGCCTTGTATAGAGCTCAATGTTTATTTCTTTCAAATTAGAAATTCATGTAGTAATTTTATTGTGGTCACGTTAAACGCTATCATAATCATATAAGTTAATTGACTAATACATATATTTGTCATATAAGGGTGATTTGCAGCATTCAACTCCTCGGCAGGTATAGTAGCGCACATTGGATTATAGTGGGGTGACCATGATTCACATACATATTTGTTGGATATTATATGCATTACATTTTGTAGCCTCAACTTATCAAATGGATTCGAGAGAGCCCACTAAGGGACTGTGTTCTATATTTTAGTTACTCCTTGTATTGCATATTCCCAATCTGTTGGTGTGATATTAATGAGATACCAAATAATCCAGGCGTGTACTTATAATGTATGGTACACGTGGTGGTAGAAATATAATTACTGATGCAAAAGGCTAAAGAGAAGACATGCAGCTCATGGCGATTACTGAAGTGACTGAGGGAACCATGGAAAACCTTAGTCAGGATGGAAACCTTTAATTTTTTCTTTTCATTAATAACAACAATATTTGCAAAAGCAAAAGTACACATAATTAAATGTAGTTGGATAAATAACCGTTTTAAGAAACAATTTCATTGCTCTCTTCATCATTCATCTAACATTCCAATATATATGATGATATTGATGATACACTTGTACACTTGTGTGAGTTTCCCTAGAATTTGCACATTTCAGTTTTTCTTAATAAAAAGAAAAACAAGTAAAGGTATCCATCCTGACTAAGGTTTTCCATGGTTCCCTCAGTCACTTCAGTTATCGCCATGAGCTGCATGTCTTCTCTTTAGCCTTTTGCGTCAGTAATTATATTTCTACCACCACGTGTACCATACATTATAAGTACAAGCCTGGATTATTTGGTATCTCATTAATATCACACCAACAGATTGGGAATATGCAATACAAGGAGTAACTAAAATATAGAACACAGTCCCTTAGTGGGCTCTCTCGAATCCATTTGATAAGTTGAGGCTACAAAATGTAATGCATATAATATCCAACAAATATGTATGTGCATCATGGTCACCCCACTATAATCCAATGTGCGCTACTATACCTGCCGAGGAGTTGAATGCTGCAAATCACCCTTATATGACAAATATATGTATTTATAGTCAACTTATATGATTATGATAGCGTTTAACGTGACCACAATAAAATTACTACATGAATTTCTAATTTGAAAGAAATAAATTACTTTAATATTATCATCCTCAATTTTATTTCAATTATCATATATGTGTGCATGACATTATTGATACAGTACTGTACATCTTACATCAACTGCAGTTAACATTAAATTATATATTATATACTTATATCACATAGGTATATTATGCTAACATGCTTTGCAATTATAAAACACAAAAACTGCAGATCAACTTTAAAAATTATACATGTGATATTGGCATGTAAGCATGATATTTATTAAACATTAACCCACAAACTTACCCACAGAATATTATTTTTATGGGTTACAATAAATGAAGGTGAAAACTGAAAATATTACGGGTAATAAAATGCAAATAATATTTTTAAGAATGTGACCGTATACAAATATAATCACTATTTGTTCCTTTGTTGCATCAAAACAGCCGCTACAACGAGGCTTTTCAATGTGTTTCGCACGCTTATATAGCCGCCGTCCCGTCTCTCCCTCTAAAACTTCACCCGCTTTCTTTTACAATATCGCTTGTAACTTATTTGTTATTGAAGATAGACTCTTCGTGTAAGAAGTAATAAATTCTTGGTATAATTGTGCAAATGATTGAAAATAAACTCAAAATCGATATGTGTAATACTTTCAGTGCAATCTCTAATTAAAAGTACATAATTTATGCATAATTTAATTATTTATTGTTCTTTGCTAGGTTAGAATAATTTTTTATACCCAAAATATTTTTTTCCGTATCCTGTGTTATGTCAGCTTCAATTTGACATCTTATTTATTAAAATCTGTTGGAAAGTTTTTGAGAAAAAAAATTTTTTGAAACCCTTCATTTCTCCGGGACAAACCCGGATTCCGGCGATCGTCCCGGGAAAAATCGAGGGGACTTTTTACAGTGGGTTTATATAGGTGTCAGTTACCTGTGTACAAAGTTTCAGCTGGTAACTAATTTTTTCCACCTATTTTCACAATTTTCCTGGACTATTATCTTCTTGAGCCAGCTGTCTAAATGCTATGCACAAAACATTGCCACATACCCACTTACGTACCTACAGTAAATACATTCATTACTATTACTATTAATACTATTACTATTAATACTATTAATACTATTACTATTACTATTTTAATAGTATAATACTATTTTGACCTTCTCTTTGGTGTAGTGGTTAGTACACTTGGCTCTCGTCTGAGAGGTCCCCGGTTCAAATCCCGAATACGGCTGACTTTTCGCGACTTGGAATGGGTGTGACTGGCTACTAGATGAAAGAGTTGGTAGGAGGAAGGCAGCTTAATACGGCTGTCTATACTCCGCTGGGGTGATTAAGACCGCGGAATGTTGTGCAAACAACATACGTGCCCTGCTAAGAAACGGTACTTAATTGTCTGGCGTGTAGACTGGGTATTAGGATCCCCAGAGAGCACTGTGAACAATGTTGAAAAACAAGTTCCGCCATTGGTAACCAAACCAACCAAACTATTTTATTACTATTACTTATTAGAAATTATTATAAGAAATTTTATTTTGTAAATTGGTAAATTGAAATTATAGCTTATTCATTTTTGTCGAAAAAAGCAGAATTATTGATGAGAAAACCTCCACTGATAAAAATTCTGAATTGTAAAGTTTCAGTAAATATGTATGCCAATGAATAATCTTTCAGAATTATCACAAACTAGTGAAGTAATTAAATACTGGCATAACGCAGAATGCCTCAAAATTATTCTATTTATTATTATAATAAATTATAATTATTCTCTTATCCATTACAGCTAGCAAGATCCTGCCTTTTATGAACCTTCAACAGCAACATCAACAGCAACAAATACAACAACAGCAGCAACATAGTAGCCATGTTTTAAGTCAGATAAGGGTGCCTGGTGCAAAAGAGAGCAAAGAAGGCAGCTCATTCAGCCTGGCTGACTGGCATGCTATCCTTCCCAACTTGGGCACTGGCTCATCCCCTTCATACTCCCACAGCAATGGTGGTCCTTCTCACCACAGGCAGCCTCCTCCCAGAACAGCACACAAAGGTGAGAGAAAAACTACAGTAAAAACTTGTTATTACGTAAAGTAAAGGGACCCAGGAAATTGGGTTTACCTTATATCGAGTATACCTTATATCAAGTTTTTCCTATACCTGCAATACTAATTAATTTTTACGGGACCTTTACTCCGTTAGTCAATATCAAGTTTTTACCTCATAACAAGTTACGTAATAACAAGTTTTTTACTGTATTTGCTAACACTGTTGTTACGGGAAACTCTGAATTCAAAGCCTATTGTTAGTCTATTGTTAATGTTAGCCTGATGAAGTGAAAACACAACAATTTATATTGTTTCGAAGATACTTATTTTTAAGGCTTAACCTGAGAAATTTGGACGAAAAATTCGCTACAACAGATTTTCTTCAAATTAATTTGGTGGACTAACAACAATCGTCAAATTAGCTCTGAATTTTTTCGGAATTTTTTAACCGTTGGTTTAATTATAATTAATTTATTTAAATGAGAATTTTGTATTCTTCCAATGTTAAATTTGTTAATTAGCATTGCAAAAAAACTATACAACAGATTCTTTTACTTTTTTTTTTACTAAAACCTAATTTTTTAGACTATTTTTCTGAATTGTTTTCATATATTTTGAACCGTGGCGATGATCGTTTCCTATATGTGATGAGAAGTGTGGCAACGTTCTCAAGGACTGATGTCACCACCCCCTCCTAAAAAATTATTCGCATTCCAATGCAAACAGTGTTGCCACTATAGCCACGCCTCTTGACCTTGACAGACAAATTCTCAGGTTATACCTTAAGGTGAAAAATAGATACTTTGCTGATTTCACTATTTTTAAGAATATTTTACTAAGTCCCCACATATCATACATAATCCATGACGCTCTTTAACTTTTTAAAACCTTTTAAACTTCTTTAATTTGATGCAACTTAAAACCTTATCTCACTAGAACATAAGGGTCAAAATTCCATCAATTTTTTTTTTGTAGTTACGTGATTTGCATTCTGAGGCGACGATATATATACAGTATATATATCGATGGTGTTCCGTCAAAAACGACTAACTCATTTTATCGCGTCCTCTCAAAAACGACTAACTCGTTTTATCGCGAGCCGACATGGTCGGTTTTGCACAATGGTATACATTTTTTTTATACCTGGAAACCCATTGTGCAAAACCGACCATCTCGGCTCGCGATAAAACGAGTTAGTCGTTTTTGAGAGGACGCGATAAAATGAGATAATCGTTTTTGACGGAACACCATATATATATATATATATATATATTTAAACTTTCCTTTTATCAAAATTTAATTTTGTTTATATACTTATTGCACTGTTTTTATCTAGATTGGCAGAATGACTGGACAGCCATGGACCCTGCGATTGTTGCAGCAACACCACTCATGTCTGTTAGTTCTGGTGGAGAACTGTCACCTTCTTCCAACTCTGGCTCAAGCCTCTTTCCATGGGTCAAATCCCTGGAGCCTTTGTCAGTCCCCATGTACCAGCAGAACAGCCCACACTCAAACCATAACATAGGTAACATAACATTTTATACTAGTTCTGGATAAAAATTAGCAATCAATTAGCAACCAAAATTTTGTTCTTAATTTGTTTCTTTCTTAAAACATAATATGAACATATTTGTCACCAATTAATGTAATTTCCAGCAGCATCTGGCTGGCCTGTAATGGCCCCATCACTCTCTGCAGCAACAGCAGCACCACCACCTGGTTTCTCACACCAAATGCGGCGAGGTCCACCCCCTACACTCGAGAGGCCAACCATTGAAAGCAAGTGACCACCGTTTAAATATCAAACTTCATTTTATTCACATAATGACTTTTTTTACATCCGTGAATAGGTGGTACGAAACAAATATATGTTTTATGACTTGCTTTGAGGGAAAGGGAACGCCAGAGTTGCGCCGCGATCGCAGCGCCTCTATATCAATATTCAAATTGTCCCACTCTAAAGATACCACGCAAGTCACGGCAGTTTTATATTCAATTTATTTATAAATAATGAGTTAAATAATAACTGTTATGGTTGTTTTATTTCTTAAAAATTTTTTTCATTACTATAAAACATTTTTGGAAAGTTTTTATTTTATGTGAGTGGATTATAAGCGTTGTTTTGGTTCATTAGTCAGCCTGTTTCATTCGCCAGCTGTTTAATGGCCTACCAAAAAGGGGTGAGTGAGACGTGCGAGTGTCAAAAATCGTGCAGTTATTATCAATTTACGTCGCTCCCACTCTCATAATTGTCTTTTTTCTTTTGCTGTGAAGGTTTGTCCTAGTGCATTAAGTTTGTTTCTAGTTTTTTTTAAAAATCGGACGATTGGATTATAGAATTTTTCTAATGTCACTGAAATGCAGTGTATGCTTGTTCAATAAATGGGTTTAGTTTCAATACACGTAACTCGGAAACTAGATCGTATTTGTATTGACGATATTTTAATAGCTAATGAACGACATAGAGGAGAATATTTTAAAATATTTTCGGAGGAACAAATGAGAGTGGAAAATTTAACATTGGTGGTGTTACCTTACCCTTAATAAACCAAAAATTTTTTAGTTTTCAAAAGTGTAATCAGTAGCACAGCATTACAGTATTACCTCCTAGTGGTGAACATGGGCAACGCTGACCTGGCCCTGGAGGCCCTGCAGCAGAAATACTGGCTCAAATAATGATAACACTGTCTCTGAGGGTCAGCTGCTAAATTAATCCCAAAGGCTGGTCGGCAGGGCAAGGCGTTAGCATCATGTCTTTGGTACGTGAGGTCTAGTAAGCCTTGCTACTTAAAATGACATCTTACTGAAAAGCAAAAAAAAAATAACTCAGATGCCAACAACTGAGGTAATAATGCTGCTGGCTTACCCCACAAGGGATATGGGATATATATTTATATAATGTACAGTATGTTTAAATTAAAATAATTTTATTACAAAACCAATTTCCTGCGAGAAAGCCAAGAAAAACTCTTATGAGATAGACTATTTTCTATATTTTTCCACTGGAAACTGGTTTCTTAATTAAATAATTTTAAACATAATTTGGTTAAAGGTTGAGTCCTAGAACTTCGCTATATTTTTTTCATAACACCTATTCATGAATTTTCCTTGGGTATTTTCCAAAACAACTTGGCTCCAACTCCAAATTGTTTTTGTCTGGCATTGACTGTTTCAAAATTGCAAAACTAGTTTAAAATGTTGTGTTTGTTTTGAGAACAAGTTAATTTTTACGAAGTAAAAGTTGATTTGTTTTTATAGCATTAATATTTTACTATTTTATACAAGAGTCAACCTGTTCACACTCAATCGCCATGTTAATTTTTAATTCATAGAGGAGTATTTCAGTTTAAATGCAGTAATTTTTTCTTTATTGTGCAATGTTTTGATCATGAAGTAAAGAATTGAATTGTTTCTAAAACTATAATAATAATTATTATAGGCAAATAAGATTTACTTGTTAGCTGTTTTTTTTTTTTTGCTTATGTGTACCTCCCCCCCCCCTCTTCCCCCCCCCCCCCCCCCCCAATTACCTCTGGCGGGGATATTCTTGCCCTTCAGAACCTTTGTTTTTGTGCTTTTAGTCAACCCGCTCCCCTACACCTTGATGTTGTTATCCTGGATACACCATTGCATGAAATATTAAAAGATTGCACATACAGGGAAGTCACCTAATAAAGAAAAAAATGGAAAAAAAGACAACATTGCTTGTTAACAATATTTTTTATTGTATTAATATTGCAATAAGTTAACAAAATAATGATCAATAGCAAATAATGTCTTCTTTGTATATTACCCCCCCCCCTTTTTTTCGCTGTACTAATCATTGTCTAAGATACAAGCATTGAAGGGATCTTTACCAGTTTGCTAATTTTTTTACCAACAAAATTATTACCTTCAATACGTTGAAGTTGAAAATGTAACTATACTGTTAGATTGTATTTGTTATTAGTGACCTTTAATTGCACCCCCACCTATCATAGAAAAATTCTAAGAATGTGAAAATCCGAGAAGTAAAATATCCATGATCTACAATTTCAATGTTATCCTCGAATGCTGGGATTATCCTCTTCCATTTTCCAGATCCTGAGAAATTTTATGAAAATTGCATAATTCTGGCCTCCTTTGCAACAAAACGATTTCACAAAATTCGAGGCAAAATTCAAAAGTATTGGGAATTTTTTAAAATCCGTTGGACCAAAAACAGAAGGGGATAAAAAAGACCACTTAATACTCTAAAATTGGACGCAAAATTCAAATAAAACATGAAAATTTTAATTCACCACATTTGCTCACCACACAGGACATTGTTGTGATGTTGCAAGCTGCAACAACTTAGAATCACAAGTATTTGGCATGTAAAGATCCCTCGTTGGTACTGTACCTTCCTAATGCTTAAAGTATAAAGACTCAAGACTATATATTTTGAAATAGTAATGAAAATGAAGATTTATTGGTTCTAATGATATACTTTGTCTCTCTTGCAGATTTGTAACTGAGGATGATGTTAAAGAGAACCAGGCAACGTATCCCGACCTTAAGCAGCAGGGAACAGTGTTTGAAAACTTGGCAGCAAACCATAGCAATTAATTAGTAAGCTAACCTTGTCAGAGTCACAGTGTATCTCCTCTCATCTTATGGTTATTATTTTATGTTGTATTAATTTTTTTTACGTTGTTTATGGGTTTATGTGCATCAACGTCTTTATTTGGGCACAGGAAAATTAATACAATTCTTTGAATATCCTTAACCAGAGACGATAATAGACCTTGTTTTGAGGCCAGAAAATTGACCAGCATCAACAGAGCTTTGCGGTGTCTGAGCGTAGTGCCGCTAGTTTAGTGTGTCGGTACGGCCCCCCATGCCATGCAGCCAGCTCCATATGGTACAGCCTGGCTCTCGCTATGGCTAGAAGCAGTTTCAAGGCAACTCTAGTCAGCCGCCCATACCATGTGAAGCTGGCTCACCGGCAGTCACGGTCCGGGCCATGCCGATGCGCTAAACTAAGGGCGCCACGTTTAGGCCTTGCAAAGCTCTGCTGATGCTGGTCAATTTTTTGGCAATTTGACACGGAGGTCTCTACCTGTCTCTGATCCTTATCGTGAAGAATGATTAAATATTGTGATTTTTTTACTATTATTATTATTATTATTAGCCTTATATCATATTAATTTATTCAAACAAAGCATGCTCTGTTAGTAGTATTACTATTTTTAGGTGCTAAGTATGGAAGATATACAGAATTTAAGAATATTTTGTGTGATAAAAATAAGATTTTGTGTAACATGACTACAACGTCTCGGGGGGTTCACCATTTTATCCTCATTCTGATCCGGTAGTGTAAAGTTATTATAGCAATCCTACAAAGCAGAGCTCCAGTCTTACAAATAATTTGTGTGTGCGTGTGTGTGTGTGTGTGTTTTAAGTAAGGATCTTGTATACTATGGATGGGTGGAGGCGTTGTCGTCAGTGAGGCAAGCTTATGAGGAGGAAAAATAGGTTGTCGGCCATCTTACCATAGCAATGTGAAGCCAAAACAATACAGAAGGTTGCATTTGGCGGCTATGATACAATGGCTTTTTGTCTCAGCAACTCTAATGCCATTGGTATAGGGCTAACCTATCCATAGTAAAAAATCCTTGAGATGTGTGTAGGTGTGTATATATGTTGGCACCCAAAGCCGAATTCGGCCCAGGACCGAAAAAAATGCGCAAAACTAGATTGAAGCATCGCGAGATGCTCCAAACCCGAAATGAATTCCTTTTTTCGACTTTGGGTCAAACCACGATGCTCCATTCTAGTTCTGGTCAAATGAAAATGCTCCAAAGCCGAAGATCGGCTTTGGAGTATTTCGATGTGACCAGAACTAGATTGGAGCATCGTGGTTTGACCCAAAGTCAAAATGAGATTTTATTTCGGGTTTGGAGCAAAATATGCCCACATCTAGTTCTGCGCATTTTGCAGAGTTCACGTTACTTATTTATATTCGTTGATCAGTTTGAGTACTTCACGTCAAAATATTGCTTACCACATTTACTCAAGGGACGGATTATAAGTGCGCAGCACAATATTTGTTTAAAAAGTACTTAATTAATTATTATTAATTTTTTTGCCTAAAAAAAGTAAAGCCACAATTTTTTTAATTTATTAATATGCTTAGGGCCTAATTGAATAAACTGCCATTATGTTTTTGTATTATAATAAATGCTGATCCCAGTGAGTTAAAACATAGGCTTGAGCGAAAAATAGGATAAATTTAGGGAAATTACTTTCAACCTACCTTTACCATCCCATGTGGCAGCTGAACATTATTTTGTAAATATTTATTTATTTTATTTATTCATAAAATAATTTTTCTTTCGGTGTGAAAATGTTCCAAGGTTCTCAAGAACTATTAAAAAAATGACTAATTAATGAATGTCATGAAATTTAAAATTTCAAGTGAAGTTAGACACTTGTAATTTTACTCATACTTTTTTTAAGAAAAAATTTAAAGCTAATTTTAAATAAATATTGTGCTGCGCATTTATAATCCGTCTCTTGAGGTAATGTGGTAAGCACTCTATTTTGACGTGAAGTACTCAAACTAATCAAAGAATATAAATAAGTATCGTCGTGAACTCTGCAAAATACACAGATCTAGATGGGGTCAAATTTTGCTCCAAACCCGAAATAAAATCTCATTTCGGCTTTGGGTCAAACCACGCACGATGCTCCAATCTAGTTCTGGTCAAATGAAAATGCTCCAAAGCCGAAGTAAAAGTCGCCATCGGCTTTGGAGCATTTCGATTTAACCAGATTAAATCGTGGTTTGACCCAAAGCCGAGAAACGAATTCATTTCGCGTTTGGAGCATCCCGCGATGCTCCAATCTAGTTCTGCGCATTTTTTCGGCCCTGGGCCAAATTCGTCTTTTGGTGCCAACATATATACACACACACACACACACACACACACATACACACACACACACACGCATATACACATAATAAAACATAAGAGTTACATTGTGACTGACAGCAGCTTCATTGGTGGAATACAACTCTTCTGTAGCAGAAGGTAAAACAATAAAATAATAATTTAAAAATATTTATTTTTAAGAAAATTTTCAATTTTTGAAATGAGCAGAAGTTTGCATATATATTTCATTTTTTCCCCCCCTTTATTTACATTTTATATTATTATTTTTAATAATTATTTATTATTAAATATTATTATTATTATTATTAATTATTAAAAATAATAATTATTATTTTTAAAAATTTCTGACAGCATAACAGTTTAACAGTCCACCAACTGTCCTGTTTGTACTTGTACTCATACCCTGTATTGTAGACTGGCTTAGTGCATTGATCATGTGTAAATTCATGTATTCATTTAATTCCCCTGCAACAAAGAACCAATATGTCACAGAGTCCCTCCATTGAAGTGAAAGGAAAAGTTTTGTCTTTTCTGGATTAATGCTATTGTTCAACATTCATTTTTGCAATATACTGTATTAAATGTTTTATTTTTTTCTCCTTTTAAACATTAAAGTGGCTAATGTGTACACTTTATTGTAATTAATTATAATCCAGGAATGGAGAAACATTCTTTATTAAGAACAAATCATCTTTATTAGTTATAATATTGAGTCTGTGAAAGATACACTGTGGCTTATCAAGCTTTATGTTTGAGACTGTCAAAAGGCAAAACAAGACAACTGACTTTTTATGGTCATGCATATTTAGAGAGAAGTATTGTGACTTTCAATAGAAAGCGTAATTGTCTTGTTGTGCTTCTGGCACTTATTTCCCTTTAATTGACTACGTACTGTAATATCTCTTAAGCCTTTTGTATTTTAGAACAAATACCTGCTTAATTTGTTGAGAATATTATTTTAAAAAATATGCAGTGGACTTGGAAGTATACAAAATAAACATTTATTTTAAAATAATTAAAAGTAATTGCACAGCATTACTGTGTCTTCACAATGAAACATTACAGCACATTTGAACAAAATTGTTGACTTTATGGTAAAGTGTAAAAATATAATGACAGCAATATGATATTACATATATATATATATATACATATATGTGTGTATGTATATATATATATATATATATATATATATATATATATATATATATATATATATATATATATATATATATATATATATATATATATATATATATATATACATATATGTGTGTATATATATATCGATTGTGTTCCGTCAAAAACGACTAACTCGTTTTATCGCGAGCCGAGATGGTCGCTTTTGCACTATGGGTTTCCAGGTATACATTTTTTTTTATACCTGGAAACCCATAGTGCAAAACCGACCATCTCGGCTCGCGATAAAACGAGTTAGTCGTTTTTGAGAAGACGCGATAAAATGAGTTAGTCGTTTTTGACGGAACACCATTGAGATAATATATATATGTGTGTTTGAAATGTTTATGATGCATATTATAACTGGATTTAAAACATTAAGAAATACAAGGTCTACTCATTCTTGAAAAAAGCGAGTAACACTAGCAAGTGGTGTTGTAAAAGCTGGAATGAGTTTTAATCGTTAAATAGGTGTATACCCCCCTTCCCCCCCCCCAAAAAAAAATAATAATACCAAAATTGGACCATGACGAACGACATCCCAAATTATATGCAATATATGAAATATAATATATGAATTATATGGGAAAGAATATTACCTCTGAAACCAACACATTTGCAGGATTTAAGACTACATTATTAAAACCCCTGTGTTTCACTCTTTTTAGAAATATACTTTATTATTTTTTTTAAACCACCTGACCAAAGTTTTGTCCCGAAAATCTTTTTTTTTTTTTTTTTTCATATTCAATTTTTATTATTTCAATCAATACGCATAAAATATTGGTTTCATTTTGTTGGTCATTACCTTTTAATTGGAGCAGAAACCCAGCCTATTATTTAAGGCTTAACCTGAGAAATTTGGACGAAAAATTCGCTACAACAGATTTTCTTCAAATTAATTTGGTGGACTCACAACAATCATCAAATTAGCTCTGAATTTTTTCGGAATTTTTTAACCGTTGGTTTAATTATAATCAATTCATTTAAATGAGAATTTTGTATCCTTCCAATGTTAAATTTGTTAATTAGCATTGCAAAAAAACTATACAACAGATTCTTTTACTTTATTTTTTTACTAAAACCTAATTTTTTAGACTATTTTTCTGAATTGTTTTCATATATTTTGAACCGTGGCGATGATCGTTTCCTATATGTGATGAGAAATGTGGCAACGTTCTCAAGGACTCTTGTCACCACCCCCTCCTAAAAATTTATGCGCATTCCAATGCAAACAGTATTGCCACTATAGCCACGCCTCTTGACCTTGGCAGACAAATTCTCAGGTTATACCTTAAATACTGCCAACTGCATTTCTCAAAACTCTTAATTAATTGATTGATTGGTTGGTAAAATTCTTAAAACAGTTTTTTGCCTGAAGTAAAACTGCCAAGTTGTTTCAGCCTGTTAAAAACCTTTTAGTTTTACTACAATTAAGTGAATGAAAACAATAACAAAATATTGGTTTGTTTTGAAACAATCTCGCTCAAGTATTTTCTTAAAGGAAGGGATGGCTTCAACTTTAAAACTTTATTGTTTTATTAATGATGTCAAACTAATTATTGCACAAAATTAATATATATCACTACTCGAGTCTTCTGAGAGTTCCGAGTTCCAAGGTTGCTGTTAAAAAAAAAAAAAAAAAAAAAAAAAAAAAAAAAAAAAAAAAGTTGCTTTTTTTGTTTAACGTCAAGCTTTAGGACTTCTTGGAATCCTCAGAAAGCAGAAAGTGGTAATAATTTTTGGTGTAATAATAAGTTTGACATCATTGATAAATCAATAAAAATATAAAAGTTGAAGCCAACATTAATTAATGTATTGAAATTATTTATGATATTATTTCATTTTATTTTGTTCTTGAAATTGTGTTGTTGTATTTATTTGAAGGGAGAGAGCATTATTGAAACAAAATTTCTTCAGTAAAAAATTTAATAAATCAAGAAAGGAATTCTTCTATATGTTTAGCTGTGCACTGCCTTTGTAAAAAATAACTGAGTATATGCAAAATATTCGGAGTTGTAAAAAATTGTGTACAATATTTCACTGGTATTGATGGCATTGGTGACTCTGCGAAAGCAACCCGCTTGAATACCGTATTACAGTTTTGATTTTAATAATTAGTCACAGTTTACCTAACTGAAACATTTCCTTTTCAGAACCAATATCACGTGTTACAAATATTTGCCAGCGATACAGCTTTTGTTTAAAAGTCTCATCATCCCCTAAAATATGTCAGTTATAATTTGTAAACTTGTTGGCAAATTTGAAATGGAATGGGAGAGGTTCTGAGCCTCTCAGAGATATTATAAGATATTGTCTATTTTATAAAAAAAAATCTTTTAAGGCAGACATTGTAAATCAACCATTAATTTCTATATTTTCAACCCTGCTGCATTTTTTTTTTTTTTTTTTTTTTTTTTGGTGCTGGCCTAAAAACCTATAATTATTGCTGTTCCATTCCCCAATGATGTTATGTATGGAGTGCTGCCCAATTTAAGACGAAACAACCAAGATCATATTCTTGAGTGGTGTAACACATGTATTTGCATATTTCTTGTTACAAGTCTAACACTTTCGGAAATATGTCTTATAAAAGTGAAAGAAATGTTCTACATTAAAAAGAAAACATTTTGACACTTATCTATAAAAATAACGTTATGTCTAAAATTGTATATGTTATGAAATGAATAAGCCTAAATTATATAACTATCCTTCATGCAATTCGGAGTTTTGGTTTAAGATCCCAACTTTTTCACAATTACTGCTCGAGCAGAAGAACTATTTGCCACTAGCAAAACAAATATTTTTTTGAAACAACAAAAAAGAAAAAGAAAAGAGAGAAAAAGAACAAACTTAACATTAATTGAGTCCGTCTCCACCTTATTGTTGATTTCGATTATTGCAAAAATCAAAATTAACAAAGTTAATCTAGCCTAGCTGGCATTTAAGGTCTGTTCTAAATGCACAATCGATTCAAGAATCAATAATGAGATGAACTTTCTGTACAGCTAGAGAACATATAAAGGGTCATCAAATAATTAATTATTCCCTGATTGTGTATTTATGAACAGACCTAAAGCTAGACTTTAGACTTTTTTTGTATCCAATATACATGTTTAATATATTGCATAGAAAAAGTCTAACTTTATCCACGGGTACTCATGTGTACACAAAATATCCAATTGTTGATTTATAAAAAAAATTACGTACCAACTTTTAGGCACAATTTTCCGAGTTTCAGTAAAAATATTTAATTGGAATAAAATTACAGTTCTCATTATGAATACATAATTTATTTTTAATATTTACTTAATTACTATTATATTTATTCAGTATACATGTACAGATAGTACACACAAACACTGCATGGCCAGGTGTAGTACACTAGTTGACAGTAATTAAGTCACATAAATTTAACATTCAATTTAAATTATACATAGACGGTGTTAAGTTAACATGCAGTTAATTATTCAGTGGTCCTCATTAAACGGGTAAGGTAACATATATTATATGTCCAATGTTAAAAATATTTCCACACATGAAAATTAATTATGATACATAATCTTTAAATCTATCTTGTACTATCTTCTACATCCCCTGTCAGTAGATTATAAAATGATGTACATTAATGGAGTATCGACCTCAATTTTTTTTATTGCAGAAATGGATAGAGGGTGAAAAGTTATGCAACCCTGATTTTTTTTCACATTTTTTAGAGCCGGGGAAGTATTTTTAAAAAATTATTGAAAGTCCTTTTTGTGACGTCACGCAGCGGCAAGTCTTATCTTTTTCTTAAGGAGCGGCGTCTCGTGACGTCACAAAAAAGACTTTCAATCATTTTTTAAAAATAGTTCCAAGGCTCTAAAAAATCTGAAAAAAATCAGGGTAGCATAACTTTGCACCCTCTATCTATTTCTGCAATAAAAAAAAAATAGGTCAATACTCCATTTGTAACAAAATTTTGAGCACATACATGATTCTGCGCAAAATAAAAATGATTTTAACAAAGTTAAGCAAAATTCTCAAATAAATAAACATAAATATATAGTAGTAATAAGACTAAATGCTTATATTGTGACCTAATATACAGTATTTCAAGCGCTATTTAAAAATCAACCAATTAAACTATTTTTAGGAATTAAAATATAAAAAAAATAATAAAAAAATGCAATCGCTCACTCTAGCTATTTCATATTTCAATAGAATAATGGGGAATTCTCTTACAACTCAAATTTTAATTTAACTACTATATTATGATAGGGTACATATTAACAATAAGTTTGACTTAAGATTCAACTTTTTAAACTCAAATTTGGGGACTCTGAAGGGATTATTAGAATAGGGGCAAAGTATGCAACCCGCGCGCAAACCTGAAAATTGTGACGTAGAAACTCCCTAGTTAACACACAACAACTGCCTGATATCATAGTTTGAGCGTCAAGGAGTGATTTTTTAATTTTTTTTTTTTTTTTTTTTTTTTTTTTTTTTTTTTTGAGCCCGATAAAAAAAATTTTCACCATCCCATATCACTTTTCCGTCCGCAGTAGGGGCCTAAATGAACTTTCCCCTCCCCTCCAATATGGCCGCGATGATGTGCCCTAATCTTCGCCGCCATTGTAGGGTAGTGTAGTAGACCTGAATGGACATTCGGGACGCAGATAGTTTAAACCTGATTTTATCAGGTTTAAAGATTTACCTCAATTTACGTGATAACTGGTGTTTGATTTGAGATTTACCTCAAATCAAACAGTTATCACGTAGGTTGCACAGGTTTGTTACGTACTTTTCAAATTTCCCCAAAAAAATTGTGATCAGCTGACTCTAGTTCCGATACTTCCCATGCAGAGAGAAGATTCCCTTTCGCGAATATTCGCGAAGCTTCGCGAAAATTTCGCGAAATTTAAAAAATGACTGTTGCAATGCGATTTTTCATATATTCATCAAAAAATTAGGAATGAATGCCAATCCACGACAAGGGGGGGCGACTTTCTAGCTTCCTAATGTTATAGTGTGTTGGTCAATTTCAAGAGTTGCATTTCTGTGTGACGACACAGACGCCCTGGCTCTTATAGCCTCCTGATTCGCTCTCTGTGATCACGTGATGCAGCTGCTGCTATAGCAGCTGTTCGCTGTACCAACCTACAGGCGTCAAATTCCAATAGAGTTAGGGATATTTTTTTTATAATTTTTATTCAACTTCGTTTTTCATATAACGTCTACCAAATAAATGTTGCTTACAATTACAATTCCCATTAACCTGTTGTTATGCTTATTTTGCTACTATTCATTGTATTCAGCGCAGTATTGACTGATCAAATTTAACATTGTTAGTGCCTATAGTGACGTCATAGACGCCCGTTTCAAACGTCAGTTAGTGGAACCGCGCTCGGCGAGGCTACAGCGCCACCTACCGGATAGCCTCTCTATTTAATATTAAACTCTATGATCCACGAAAATGCACACTAAACACATTATCGATTGTCAATTTTTTGAAGTGTTGACGCCATATTGACACTAACTGTTGTCTCAATTAGCGCAAGTGTTCAAGTATTTGAAGGGTTTGAAGGGTCTAGTATTTAGTGTTTGAAATAGCAACTTCAAACACTAACACAGACACTAAATTTTTTAACATTGATCAGCTGATGCAAATGTTTCCAACTTTTGCCACTACGAAGTGTTGGCGCTAGTTTACAGTAAAGTTGTCTCATTTAAAATAAGTATTTATACTAAATTAGTGTTTGAAGTGTATACACTTTTAGTTCGCATTCTTTAAATGAGACGCGGCCTAAGAAAACAAGATAAAATAGCCCCTTTCATGACCTGTGTATCCTCGAATGTTTTATATGATTTTAAAAATAATTATTTATTTATTTATTTATTTATTTATTTATTTATTTCTCTTGTGGCTGTACATAATACAACATAGAGACAAAAAAAACTTATAAAAATTAAAATTAATTTTTAAAATTAATAAAAAATAAATAATTTTTTTTTATATATAATAAATTAACGATTATTGTCACCGGAAGTTCCGCCATTTTTCTTTTATGCGCCGCCATCTTCTTTTCATACGCAATACATATGAGTGACAAGACTGACAAGAACAAGCACTATTAGGAAAGCAGTGATCAGCACAGTAAAATATGTTAATTTAATAAAATGAATCACTTTAAACACTTTCTCGTGTATTTATTCATCCATCATCCTTGCAAACATTGAAAAACATTTAAATATGAGTGGTAAATAGTTGTACGCAGTTTTGACTCACTAGTCAAAATGGCTGCTCATGACCGCAATTCATTTGTTTTTTCTGCTGAAAAGTGTAAAGTTGTTTTTTGACGATTTGGCAACATTGTTATCCCATCCAGTTAAGCTACGAGCAGCATTGCCGAATTGTGCAGTTTTTATGAAGGCTTGTATCTCAAAAAGTAAATGATTATCTATAATTATTGTTTCATCATAATTCTATTTAAAATAATGATTGTTTTTTAAGCTAAAATTTGAATCCATTATTCAGTACCATTACGGAGATTGAAATTTGCATTTGATAACATGCGTTTTTTATATCTCAAGCAGAGATGCAAATCTTCGCGCGAATATTCGCGAAACTTCGCGAAAATTTCGCGAAATTTAAAAAATGACTGTCGCAATGCGATTTTTCATATATTCATCGAAAAATTAAGAAAACAAGGAGTGCGTTTGAATTCACGGGCCAGCCCGGGCTGGCCCGGGCTGGGTAAAATGGCGGTGACCTTGGTCGCCTGGTATGAAACGTCATAATTTCGTCATAATTAGTTCCCAGTCTGTCCGCCAGGTCTCAGGCGCACTGTAGAGTCCGCCCGCGTCAGCCTGGGCCAGCCAGGAAGTGACGTCTTGAGAGGAGGAAAAATGGCCGCCGGGCTGGCCCCACTTGACGACAAAAAACGCTTCAGCCCAGGCCAGCCCGGGCTGGCCCGTGAATTCAAACGCACTCAAGATAAAATGGCCCCTTTCATGACCTGTCTGTCCTCGAATGTGTTAAATGATTTTAAAAATAATTAAAAGTAATTTTTAAAATTAAAAAAAAAAAGAAATAACATTTTTTAAATCTAATAAATTAAATTGAACTCTTTTTTAATTCATTTATGCAATTAAACCTGTCATTAAAGTAAAATTAGGAAGAAAACGGCGTATTCATTAAATACGATTCGAAAAAGTAGAGCGGGAAATTCAAATATATCAATTTCACGAAGTTTCGCGCGAAACTTTCGCGAAACTTGGCTTGCGAAACTTCGCGAATATTCGCGCGAAGCTTCGCGAAGCGTTGCATCACTGCCAGTGACAATAATCCTTAAATTGAACTCTTTTTTAATTCATTTATGCAATTAAGGTAGAGATAATATGTATCAGCTGGACCAATGCTAAAAAAATCCCATTCATAAAAATTATGAAAAAAATTTAAAATGTTCTCCTCTACATCCCCTATCAGTAGGTAAAAAATCAGGTATACAAAAACGAGCTAGTTTTCGAGTAATTAATTTTTAAAGTTCTCTAATTTAACATGGAAAAATGGAACTTCCATGTTAAATTAGTCAACTTTAAAAATTAATAACTCGAAAACTAGCTCGTTTTTGTATACCTGATATTTTACCTACTGATAGGGGATGTTAATTGAGGAGAACATTTTAAATTTTTTTCATAATTTTTATGAATGGGATTTTTTTAGCATTGGGCCAGCTGATACATATTATCTTTACCTTAAACCTGTCATTAATGCAAGATTAGGAAGAAAACGTCGTATTCATTAAATACGATTCGAAAAAGTAGAGCGGGAAATTCAAATATATCAATTTCGCGCGAAACTTTCGCGAAACTTGGCTTGCGAAACTTCGCGAATATTCGCGAAACTAGCGAAATTTCGCGCGATGCTTCGCGAAGAGTTGCATCACTGGAAGGGAGTGACTATATTACAATAGAGTAATAGCCCTGGGCGCATCATATGCGATAATGCGATGCGCCCTTCTTATATAGCGGCCATCTTGGAGGGGAGGGGAAAGCTCATTTAGGGCTTATTTAGGGACAATAGGGACAGGGACCCTAATGATTTATAACCGAGAAAAGTTTATAAACACTTTTTTGCTTCATTTTCAACGGCAAGATGCATGATACAACTATAATAGATAGGTCCATCAGCCCTACGAATTTGGACTGATCTGCGCATTTTGGCCAAAAACACCCAAGGTGACGTCACTTAGTGAGCTCAAAACAGCTGTTTTGCTGCACGAGGGGCCCCTACCGGAGTGAGAGTTTTTGTTCAACATTAGCGAGAACGTTGCTTTTTATCTTATCTCAAATTTGATATTTATTTGCAATACTACAAGCCAAACCGGTTGCAGTAACGTATTAAAAGAATTTTTAAACACTGCAATTCGCAAGCAATCTGGGGTAGAAGTTCGTATCTTTGTTCATAAAGCATACAAAGTTGCTATTGGCTGTGCGCAGATTAGTCACCTAGCGTTTGCGCAGCTTCATTTGGATTCAAGCTTTTTTAACATACACACTTTGCAGAGCCTTGCGCAGTAGACTACTAACATTTAAAACTCGTCTCTGCGCAGCTTTTCTAAGCCATGGCTATTAATTTACGGAAAACTCTATAATAGAGCAGAAAAAATTAAACGTATGCACCGTGCGCATGGGACGGCCCTGGGCAAGATGGACCTTAGCGACAAATAGTTGCGCAGCGCGAGCGCATCACTTGACACTTGAAACCAAGGAGCATCTCTCTATCATCCTTGCTTGAAGGTGAAGCTCTATTGTCAAATTTGTCAAAAACCAAGCAAGGAAGGAAGGACATGACGAAGGATGCATAAGCATACATATTATACATCCTTGCAAAGAACCCAAAGAACTGTGTCATAGTGTCATGAAGAAGTCGTTGAATTGGGGCAACCAGTAGGGATCGGCGATAGTGAAAAAAGTATCGATACTTTTTATATCGAGTACTTTAAAAAGTATGGGAAAGTGGCGTAGCGTCGAAATTGCGTAGTGTCGAAAAATAAATATCGATAGTAATAGTGGGCGATAGTGGGGAGGCAAATCCAAACTAAGAAATGGTTCCAAACTTTCAATATAGGTGGATCTACTTTACTTTTAACAAATATCTGCTTCAGCAACTTGAAGATGGCGTTGAGTATACGATTCCAGATATTTTGCCAAAAATTAGCGACTTATTTAAAACGTCGAATTTTTTAAATTTCTTAAATTAATTAATTAAAAATGGTTGATGGTTGTTTTTCAACTCTAACAATTGTACTAAAGCTTTTTATCTGATACAAGATACATTTCTTTATATTTTGATACAGTTTTTATTTTGCTGGCAAGTTTATTCTCTATGAATTAATTTACAAAAGAAAATTATAGTCTTGCGTTTTTCTTGCTTTTGTCTCGAACGTACAGTCGCTTCAATGCATTGTAGAGTTAAAGTTGCTATAACTTAATTGGACTTAATTGCTTTTTTTTTTTTTTTTTGTTCCAATTGAAAAATGCAGAATTGGAGATTCGAGTGTATTTATTATTTATAAGCAAGATAAATTCTGGTTTTCATTTTCCAATTTGTTTGTTTGTGTTTGTATATAATATATATTATTATCCTATCCTATAGCTATATAATAATCATATCAATTAATAATTATAATATTTTAAAAATAAAATAATAAAATACAATGTACCAATTAACTCATGGTATTTAATGTGAATAAATAAATAAAATATTATAAAATATTATAATATATATGCGTACATATATGTATACCATATATTATCTTCATTATTTATTATATAATTATTATTATTATATATATAAGTGACAAAAATATATAATTAAAATAAAATTTTATTGGAAGTGAAATTAAAAATATATGATTATAATATATAAAATAAAATGAAATTTGATAATTATATTTATACGTATATAAATAACTAATTGGAATATAAAAATAACGAAGTAACGAACATCCTAAAATAATTTTTTTATTGAAGAAATTAAGAAAATAATTAATTTAATTAAAGATGAACTAATTTATGTCATGTAACATAGTAATAAATATAATAAAAATAAATTATATAAAATAATAAATTATGATTTTCTAAATTGCTAGCGTACGTGGCCATAGCTGGATGTGGATTGGCCGGCTAATTAAGAAACAAACGCCTCCAGGTGTAGCTTAAATATTTCGCAAACGCTTTTACACGATGCATTCACACTATATAACATATATGCAGATGAAACTATTCCGACTAGCATAATTTCGTACTAATTGATATATACTATGTTACTCATTTGTTCAATATTTTAATTATTTTATACTGGCGGGGTGCCATGTATATAAAGTTATTAAGCCTGCGCATATTATTATAATACGTAATTTAGCTTACAATTTTCCTTTGCAACAGAATTTCATCTCCATGCAAGCAAATATGGAGTTGAATTTTACTTGTAAATTAAAATTGTATATACGCAAAAAACAGAAAAATTGTATTGTGTAATACCGCCTTTATGTATACACAATATACAGACTAGTCTGGGCCAGGAATGGTGTTCCGATCCCATGCTAAACATTGGGCAGGTTAACTTTGAGCTAGAAAGTTGAAATTTGGCATATATACGTAATCCAAGGGTTGTAAGTTTTTTTTATTTTATTATATGCATGTGTTAAAAAAGATATATATTATTTCATACCTTTTTAGGAGTGAATTCACGGTTTGAACTTCTTCCTTCAATAGGATTTCCATGTTAAATTTAGTTAAGGGTAAGGTAACGCCACCAATGTTAAAAAAAGTCCCTCACACAAAAATTCTGAAAAAAATTTAAAATGTTCTCCTCTACATCCCCTATCAGTAGTTAAAATATCAGGTATACAAATACGATCTATATTTTGAGTTATGAATTTTTAAAGTTGACTAATTTAACATGGGAATTCCATTTCTCCATGCTAAAGTAGTCAACTTTAAAAATTCATAACTCAAAAACTAGATCGTATTTGTATACCTGATATTTTACCTACTGATAGGGGGTGTAGAGGAGAACATTTTAAATTTTTTTCAGAATTTTTGTGTGAGGGATTTTTTTTAACATTGGTGGCGTTACCTTACCCTTAATTCACATTGAAAAATTTTATCCGATTTGCACCAAAATTATTTTTTAAGCCTTTTTCAGAGCACGTTAAATCTAATGGTATAGTGGTGAAAACAACCTCTAATGATATAGTGATTCGACTATTTTATTTTGTGAAAAAAATTGTGCTATCAAAATTTTGATTATGCCACTGAAACGAATTCATTTTTTTACCCCAGAAACAACCTTTGAATGTTTTTAATCGGAGTAAGTTAAGGATTTAATTTTTTTAGGGGTTGGAATTTTTACACCTAAAAATTAAATCCTGAACTTAATTGCTCCAATTAAAAAATTGAAGGATTGTTTTTGGGGTAACAAAATGAGCCTGATAGCCTGATCAAAATTTTGATAACACTATTTTTTTTTTTTTTTTTACGTTAAGGCCATTTTATCTCATTAGGGGTTGTTTTCACCACGTTTAAAATCACACCATTAGATTCAGCATGCTCTGAAAACCCTTTAAAACTAATTTTAGTGACACGCAATTAATGTTACAAAATTTTTCTATCAACTAGCTTAATTTAACATGAAAATCCCACAAGGAAGAAGTGCAAATCGTAAATCCACCCCTAAAAGGGCATGAAATAATAATTCAATTTTTTTAATAGATTTAAAAAAAAACTTGCAACACTTGGCTATATATAATATATACAATATTATAATATACGTATGCCAAATTTCAACTATCTATATAGCTCAAAGTTAACCTTCCCAAATTTTAGCACGGGATCGGAACGCCATACCTATTTTTACGATTGACCTAGCTAACATTACTTTCCTTCAAAAATGACAATAAGCGGCTTATAGACATGCAGACAGAATAATTTTAACACGTGCATAAATAAATTATTTGCTTTTTTAAATTTTTTAAATATTTTATTATATATATATTATATAAAATAAATATATATACCTGCAGTTGTTTTTTGCACTACATATTTTCCAATTTAAACTTGAATTAATAGAGTCTACAGCTCGCGTACTGAACAAGTACAATTAACATCTGAAATTATTATTTTTATTTACATTTTTATTTATAATCGTTCTATGATACACATTATTTTTTATACACACTGTAGTCATACTTTCTACGTACTAAGTAGTCATATTGACATACTGATAAAAGATAAAAGTGACTGATAAGGTACGTGACAAAGACGAGGTATAAAAAAAATATTATATTAAAATTATGCACAACAACAACAACAACATACATTTTTTACTTCAAAAATTAAAAACAACAACAATTAGATGCATAAAGCATCATTTATTTCTTTACATTTCTTCGTACTATACGTTCTTCGTAACATATACTATATTATTCATTGTTTGTACACAACACACTATATACTATAATGCAATGACCATGTTTAAACTGTATGCATAATTATTAATTATTTTTTCTTACTGCGGATTTGTGTCGAATTTAAACTATAGAAAGGAGTAGTATTTGAAGTATTTTTTTTTTTTCAAGTATTGATGGCCATAAAACATAAAAGTAACGTCTATTATTGATGCCATGGCATTATGAAAGAATAACTCTCTCTCTCTCTCTCTCTCTCTTAAATGCTGGTCTCTCTTTATACTCAAGCTTCTGACTGCATGCAGTCAATGGATGTAACGGGAATATAGAATATATTAGCCCCCTTCCCTTTTCCAACCCCATTGTAGCTCTCTCCGCACCTTTACTTTGCAAAGAATTTTGTACAGTCAACAACAAGCAAATAAATTAAACCACACCGTGTAGTAAAGATTTTTTTTATGTGCAAAATTAAACATAAAATGTGATATAAATTAATTAATAATTATTAATATTAATTAATGTTCTACATAAGTTATATTCATTGTTTTTCTTTTATATAAAAAATAATAAACTTAAAATAAAACCATGCTTCATCCGGATAAATAAATATGACGCGCGCATGATACTATAATAATACATGTCATATGTTGATCGAGCATAATCATAATATATAAGGTGAACTAAAAAAATAAGAAAAAATACTTTTATGCAGCGCAAAGCTTTAATTATTAATTACGTCATTAAAATAATTTTAATGCAGCGATTTTCCATTACCTATATAAAGTCCTAATAATTTATGCACGCACTCTCTAACTAATATTAAATAATAATAATATTAACAGTTGTATTTATTGAAAATAAGTACAAAAACCCAAAGGGCGGTGACATGAAAAAGGATATCCCATTCACAAAAGTGTCCAGTCACCCAAAAAACAAAAAATAGTATCATGAAGATATATTTCAATTGAAAATATTCCTTCGTCAGAATACTCACAAAATCGTAAAATTACATTAAGGTAGAGATAATACGGATCAGCTGGCTGGCCCAATGCTAAAATAATCCCGTTCTTAAAAATTCTGAAAAAAATTTAAAATGTTCTCCTCTACACCCCCTATCAGTAGGTAAAATATCAGGTATACAAAAACGAGCTAGTTTTCGAGTAATTAATTTTTAAAGTTCTCTAATTTAACATGGAGAAATGGAGCTTCCATGTTAAATAGTCAACTTTAAAAATTAATAACTCAAAAACTAGCTCGTTTTTGTATACCTGATATTTTACCTACTGATAGGGGATGTAGAGGAGAACATTTTAAATTTTTTTAATAATTTTTATGAATGGGATTTTTTTAGCATTGGGCCAGCTGATCTGTGTTATCTCTACCTTAAAGAACATTTAAACAGCGCATATCTAAATAAGGTCTCTTGGTGCCTTTGGTGGATTCAGGGAGTGAATTAAAAACAGAGGCTATAATAATCTTAACATTTAATTATTAAGATTTTGTTGTTGTACTTGTTACAAGTGAGGGGAGGGGAAAGGAGGGGTCAAATCATCCGTGGATTATAATATATATATATATATATATATATATATATATATATATATATATATATATATATATATATATATATATATATATATATCTATATATATATATATATATATATATATATATATAATACAGTATGCATAATCAGCATGATGTATGAATTAATTAAATCAATCCGTATAATATTAATATTTTTATACATATATTTAAGTTTTTTTTTCTGGGGTCTAAATGGTATAACGGCATGAGATTTTTTTTAAGATGTATTTTGTAGCATGTATCGTACTCTTTTATACTTTTTCCCATTAATTATAAAAGAGTTTATTATAGGTCGCTTTTGACACCTTCCGCCAGTGTTGTAATAGGAGGGGTCGGCTAAACAAGTACGTAAGTGTTAAATTTAAACATCATTTTATTGCCTTTCGGGATCTTTTATTATAGGGGGAATTGCCGCTCCCGTGCACCCACTATAGCTCACTAGAGCTGTTCGTGGATCCACGGCTGCGAATATTGTATAATAGTACTAGTATAATTTTAAATTTAAATATAGCATTAATTATATATATAATGCTGAATGCATTAAAAAAACTGTCATTACTCATATTGTTGAAATTAATCTAGCCTTTACTAAGTATTATAATTCCATAATAAACAGCTAGCATTAAACATTTTTTTGCAAGAAATTAATAAACGGTGGGTATACTCTGACTTTTTTATTTTATTTTTTCTGAAACCGATAAATATTTTTAAATAATTATTGAATGATTTGCGGGATTTGCCAAACTTTCTGGAGACGTCTACAGGTCTCAGAAAAATGTGAGAAAAAAAAAATATATATATATAAATAAAATAATAAATCAGAGAGTATAGCATGATTTTACCCTCTATACACTTTTGCAATGAAATTTTTGTATCCTAACTACCCACTCAATGGTAGATATTTGTGGGAGGTGTGGCGCAGTGCGCCTGACCGGGTCTCGTCAGATCACCGAAGTCAAGCAATGCCGCGCGTGGTTAGTAGTTGGATGGGTGACCATTTTCAACAAAAACCTCGTTTCCCACCCAGGGTAAAATGTTGCGCTTTTCCACTATGTGGTTCCCCTGGCTTTGGACCATTGCATTTCCGGTTCATTGACAAAAGCTGTAGCGTCCATCCTGGCTGAGGTTTCCACGTTTCCCTCAGCCGCAGGCAAATGCCGGGATGGATTTGCAAGGCCGTGGCCGCCCTCGTTCCAGAAGAGCCCGCGAAACGCTCAAGTTAGGGTTTCGGAAGGTTCGGGGTTTCGAAGTAGTATGTAATTAGTAAATAGAAGTATACCCAATAGGGTTTAATTAAGAATAATATATATTATGAGATTGATAAATATTTAAAAGCTATATAATATTATAGTGTATATATGGCTCAATAAATTATATATACTATAATATAAAAATGGGGGCATACGTACATGACCAAAATGTGTCAATTAATTGCCCCAAAGTACCAACCAATATATATATATTATAGGCACATGAAATTTTAATGGACAAATATGGACAACTTACAGAACTCCAATAATTATTTAAAATTAATAGTTCTCCGCGAATCAAAAAAATTTAAAATGGTACGTATATTATAATTTGATACCCTCTCTTTTTGCAATAAATAAATTCATATATGTAAGTTGTCTATTATATACAATTTATAATATAATACTCCTGTTTATGTAATATATACTATATTATATTAAATACAAATCAAAAGTTAAAGAATTTTTAAATTAATTGGATCGAGCAATATATATATATATATATGCAGCAATTGAAAAATATGTAATATTTTATTTTATTTAAATGCGTATATATATATAATACAAAAATAGTCATGCATGATCGATGTGAATTATGATATATAATTATTTATAAAATAGCGAAAAAGCTACCATGCAAATAAATTTAAGTTTCATTTGAATTAATACTTCTATATATATACATATATATGTGTGTATACATATATTATAATGCATATAATTTTATGCTGCATGCACCGAGATCTATAATATCTGAATTAAAGTTTTATATTAAAATTTAAAGAAAATATGTTCCTTCGATCAAGTGCAATAATAATATTACATGTAAATTAATTTAATTATTAATATTGTCATGCATCATGCAGAAACACGTACATTAATTTACGCACTTAAATTAAAAGAATCGAATACTGCCATTGAGCTCTACACAAGGCCTTGTGTAGAGCTCAATGAATACTGCGTGCACTAATTATATATAATTAAAATATCACAAAATCCACTACACGAATAAATAAATAGCAAGAGCACAATCATAATTCATATATATCACTCGTCGGCATCAGTCAAACTATACTACCAATTAACGGAATTAACCAATGAAAGGTTAATTCTAGCGACCAGAGTAATCTAAGGCCACCATATTTATGCTACCATGCAACCTATCTGAAAGTGCTCATAACACTGATCCTTTTTAAAAAATTTAAAATAATTTAGCTCAAATATAAGAAAAAAAAATCAGCCAGTGAACGCAATTGTCATCTAGTGTTAAGCAGTGCAACTATACGTCTAATATCCCGCTGCTTGCAGCAATCGATTATTTTGGGCGATATGATTTTCGACGCTACGCAATTTCGGGTCATCGCATGCCACCCAAAAGTATCAATACTCATCAATATTATCGGCTCAAAATATATCGATATTTCGATATATCGGAAAATATCGGCGGTAATTTTAAAAAGATTAAAATTCAGCATATTTTTTAGCTTCTGGGGGCCCGGGGGGGGGGGGGGGGGGGGTAAAAAAAAATTTTTCTTTTAATGTTGTAAATATTACCAACATTTATTTTTTATGTACGTTATATGTTATATATAATAATTAATTTAAAAAAAAATACACAACAAGTTTTCAAGTATTCCGCCATCTTGAAAATACTAACCTGTACCTGATGTGTACTCTGTATATAAATGAATAATTTGTAATACTTTTGCGGATATATCGGTGAAACTCAGCAGTGATGCAACGCTTCGCGAAGCTTCGCGCGAAATTTCGCTAGTTTCGCGAAGTTTCGCAAGCCAAGTTTCGCGAAAGTTTCGCGCGAAACTTCGCGAAATTGACATATTTGAATTTCCTGCTCTACTTTTTCGAATCGTATTTAATGAATACGCCGTTTTCTTCCTAATTTTGCTTTAAGGTAGAGATAATATGGATCAGCTGGCCCAATGCTAAAAAAATCCCATTCATAAAAATTATGAAAAAAATTTATAATGTTCTCCTTAACATACCTTATCAGTGGGTAAAATATCAGGTATACAAAAACGAGCTGGTTTTTGAGTTATTAATTTTTAAAGTTGACTAATTTAACATGGAAGTTCCGTTTCTCCATGTTAAATTAGTCAACTTTAAAAATTAATAACTCAAAAACTAGCTCGTTTTTGTATACCTGATATTTTACCTACTGATAGGGGATGTAGAGGAGAACATTTTAAATTTTTTTCATAATTTTTATGAATGGGATTTTTTTAGCATTGGGCCAGCTGATCCGTATTATCTCTACCTTAATGACAGGTTTAATTGCATAAATGAATTAAAAAAGAGTTCAATTTAATTTAGTAGATATAAAAAAATTTATTTCTATTTTATTAATTTTAAAAATTACTTTTAATTATTTTTAAAATCATTTAACACATTCGAGGAGAGACAGGTCATGAAAGGGGCCATTTTATCTTGGTTTCTTAATTTTTAGATGAATATATCAAAAATCGCATTGCGACAGTCATTTTTTAAATTTCGCGAAATTTTCGCGAAGTTTCGCGAATATTCGCGCGAAAGTTTCGCGCACCATGTTTCGCGCGAAGATTTGCATCTCTGGGTGAAAGTATTTAGTATAAATCATTCCTACTATACCTACTATAGCTAGCTTATATTAGCTAGGCTACTATAAGCTCTGCCGAAGCCAAGTACTCTCGAGCCAATTATAGTAAGTAAAACTATCGGAGGTATTGAGTGCCACTGCCAGCTAGTGGAAGCCATCTTGTAGTAGTAAATGGCCAATCGCGTATTTTCGATCAAACGAGTAGATTTTCGTATTGGAAAAAGAATTTAAAAACGCATAGTATCGAACTCATGGACGAAAACCTATTTAATTAATAAATATTTTTTTGTCTTGCCTTGGTTTTTGATTACCGCGAGTGACTTTTGCATGCATTTTTTGATAAATAGTATCGGCCGCGATACTCATAATTTAGTATCGAATACCCGATAATTATCGGCTTAGAAAAGTACTCGATAGTATCGATATATCGCCAGAAAAGTATCGGGTATCGAGTAGTATCGAAAAATATCGCCGATCCCTAGCAACCAGATGTTATCTCTGGGGGCAACTTGTTACTTGTTAGGCTTATGTCTTATGCATACGTGTATCCTTGGACCAGGAGTTTAAATTGTTAGAATTTTAAATCATAGTGCACTCCTGATCCTGACTCCTGAAATATAATATGTGGTTCTCCTTGCCCGAGTTGATCCATTTTATCCATAATTATATAATTTTGCATACAATTGATATGCATACATATAATATGTATATATGCATATATGCATAGAAGACTCGTTGTGCTCATCCTAAATACAAAACCTGTCATCTTGAGGGTATTATTATTATTTTGGTAGTACCGGTAATGCTGAAAAAAGACTAAGAAAATATGAATAGTATTTTTAATTTGCTACTTTATGTTGAAGTTCAATATGCTTTGTGCTTTGGCTTATCAATGGACCATCCAGCAGTACTTATTATTTCATTTGATGGGTTCAGACACGACTATAGTGACAAGGTAGATACTCCGAACTTGGATAAACTGAGGGCTAAAGGTGCTCACGGTGACATGATCAACGTATTTGAGACCAAGACTTTCCCTAATCATCAATCTATAGCAACAGGCCTGTACCCAGAGAGCCATGGTATCTTGGCAAACAATGTTTATGACCCGGAATATAAACGAGTTCTCAACTACAGCAAAGAACTTTGGGATTACAATGATGACATTACACCTATTTGGGTAAGATTATTATAGTATGCATACCCCTACAGCCTGTACAGTAGGACAATTAGCATAAAATTTTCTTATTACCTCAATGGAAAAAGGAGGTAAAAAAATTAACCTGTGAATTTTATGACAGTTTTATTAGTACTGCATCATGTCTAAAATAGAGATCTAAAGACGTCAAGTAACCTAAAGGCGGCGCCCGTGACACCTATGACGTCATTGAACTGTCTGGTCAAGCAAATGATTGTCTATATAAAGCTTGTAAACAATAAATTAATAGTTGCTCGTTTCCATATAGCAACGTGGTTGTTTAGAAGCGTTATAAAGTCAATCGTTTGTTTGAATCAATGCGAACTTAGATTATATTAAAGCGTTTCATATGCCTGTACTTGCTGGGTTATATAATCGAGACAAGTCTGGAGCTTCTTTTTTTCTCCGTTAGCGCTAGTGACACGCACTTTTTAACATTGCAAGATACACTAGCAGATTAGCAATGTCGCAAAAGTATGTGTCACCAGCGCCACAACACCATTGTGGTGCCAATATTTTGAACTAAAGTTCAGTATAGGTTCTACAAATTAGATGTGACACGCTTTAGTATAATCTAAGTTCGCTTTGGTTTGACTTGATGGTTCAATATATCATAGGCGTCACGAGGGCCGCCTCCAGGTCACGTGACCTCTTTACATCTCTATTTTAGGCATGATGCAGTACAAATAGAAATCTCACAAAAATTCAAAGCTATATTTTTTTACCTTCTCTTTCAATTGAGCTAGTAAAAAAAAAAAAAAAAATGATGCTAATTGTCCATCAATTGTTCTAGGCTATTGCTATTGTCTTTTACTGGTTCTGAATTTATCCTACACTTCAATTCCCAACCACCAATATATATATAGCCTATAGCCTGTAATACAAAAAAGAAATTATTTTCCTACTACAGTAAATAAGTTGTATGCATTGCAGTATATAGACAAATGCTTTTCACAAATTAATGCATGCATATTTTAAAGTAAAGTGCGCGCTAGAAAAAAAAGTTGAGTTAGTATTTTCTAAAAATAGTTCAAGTAGTCCTCCATATCAAACCAAAATTCAAAAAATTCTATCTCAAATAGGTTTGCCAGAAAAAAATTCCAAAGTCAGAGTGAACGCGTTGCTTAACATGGGGCCTTACCTGACAAAACCCCTCGAATATCTCGAAAAAATACACCGTTAGGTGGTATGAAAAAAATATAGTGATGTTCTATGACCCAAGCTTTAACCAAAAACCGATTAAAAAAAATTTCCCTCGAATCCATTTTTCCGTAAAAAAATAATATAAAATCTTATGGGAATTAACATGGTAGATTTTCTTGATTTTTTTACGGAAAAATGGATTCGAGAGAATTTTTTTTTAATCGGTTTTTGGTTAAAGCTTGGGTCATAGAACATCACTATATTTTTTTCATACCACCTAACGGTATATTTTTTTGAGATATTCGAGGGGTTTTGTCAGGTAAGGCCCCATGTTAAGCGACGCGTTCACTCTGACTTTGGAATTTTTTTCTGGCAAACCTATTTGAGATAGAATTTTTTGAATTTTGGTTTGATATGGAGGACTACTTGAACTATTTTTAGAAAATACTAACTCAACTTTTTTTTCTAGCGCGCACTTTACTTTAAGTACAGTCCTTTGACCTTGAATGTTAACATCAAAGGATATATGCCATTCACATATGGTAAGGATTATGTGAAGAGGGCCAAGAGTTTGCAAGGTCAACCAAATTTCCTGATTTTCACATATAATATTATAGTCATTATACCCATGATTACTCTACATAATTCACATTTTCGTCCAGTTCACGCAGGTAAAATTCAAACCAATCAGAGAGAAGTGTCAATTCCGTGATTGTTTCGTGGCAGTTTGTGATTGGTCGTGATGTCATCACAGGTCCTAGCAAAAGCTGCGCCAACATGGCGGAGTGTCAAACCTTATGCAGGGTAATCTTGGTCCTTATCCAAGTACTATAGTGAAGGTTTGGATATTATTTATTCATTTGGCTGAAATTAAAAAAAAAAAAAAAAAAAAGACAAAAAAATTAAATTTGAAATTTGAAATTTTAAAAATTTTATGACTGTCAGACAATTTTTTTATTATTATTATTTATTCAAGATAGCGGCAAATTTAATAGCAATAGGTGATATATTTACAGTTAAATTGGCCAACTTTTGATCTAGGTGACCATGACCTTAAACAATTTACAAGGTTAACAGTCAAAGGTAAAAAAAAAAAAAAAAAAAAAAAAAAATTCAAAATCGAATAAAAAACAAAGAAACACGACACAAATTATGACAAAAAAAAAAAAAACGGTAATATAGTCTAACAGAAACTGCAATCAAAAGTTTGGAGGAACCTTGTAAACTCTTGGCCCTTTTCACATAATCCTTACCATATATAAAGTGTGTACGCAAAAAAAAAAGTTGAGTTGATCTAAAAAAAAAAAAAGTTCAAGTGGCCCTCCATATGGAACTGAAATCCAAAAAATTCCATCTCAAATAAGCATTGTTTGTCAGGACAAAGACCCTCGATTACCTAGAAAAAATACTGCGTTCGGTGGGGGTATAGCGATGTTCTATGACTTGAGCTTTAACCACTTGCAAATTTTGAGCATTTTTTTTTAGTCAGATTTTCCGTAAAAAAATCTTGAAAATCGTCCATGTTAAATTAACATAAGAAATTTTCAAGATTTTTTAGGGAAAATCTGACTAACAAAAAAAAAATGCTCAAAATTTGCATGTGGTTTACACTCATTTAAGTGAAGTGCGCGCCAGAAAAAAAAGTTGAGTTAGTATTTTCTAAATATAGTTCAAGTAGTCCTCCATGTCAAACCAAAATTCAAAAAATTCTATCTCAAATAGGTTTGCCAGAAAAAAAAAATCCAATGTCAGAGTGAACGCGTCGCTTAACATGGGGCCTTACCTGACAAAGATCCTCGAATATCTCGAAAAAATACACCGTTAGGTGGTATGAAAAAATATAGTGATATTCTATGACCCAAGTTTTAACCAAAAACCGATTAAAAAAAAATTTGCTCGAATCCATTTTTCCGTAAAAAAATAATAAAAAATCTTATGGGAATTAACATGGTAGATTTTCTTGATTTTTTTACGGAAAAATGGATTCGAGAGAATTTTTTTTTAATTGGTTTTTGGTTAAAGCTTGGGTCATAGAACATCACTATATTTTTTTCATACCACCTAACGGTGTATTTTTTCGAGATATTCGAGGGGTTTTGTCAGGTAAGGCACCATGTTAAGCGAAGCGTTCACTCTGACTTTGGAATTTTTTTCTGGCAAACCTATTTGAGTTAGAATTTTTTGAATTTTGGTTTGATATGGAGGACTACTTGAACTATTTTTAGAAAATAATAACTCAACTTTTTTTTCTGGCGCACACTTTACTTTAAAGCTCAAGTCATAGAACATCGCTATATTTATTTTTAGATTTTAGACCACTGAACGCAGTATTTTTTCAAGATAATCGAGGGTCTTTTTCAGGTAAGGCCCAATGTTAAGCGAAGCGCTCATTCAGACTTTGGAATTTTTCTTATTTGATTTCTGGCTGATACTGTGTTGAATAATTAATCTGAAAAGTTAACTAACCTTTTCTTAAATTTACAGACTTTGAATGAGCTGGCACAGAATGGTAGACACAGTGGTGTTATGATGTGGCCTGGGGCAGAGTTTGGTTATCGCAATGGAGCTTACCCTACATTTGGGCAAGCGTGGAACCAATCTTGGAGCTGGGAGAGAAGAGTAGACATTGTCATCAACTGGCTTTCTCACCCAGCCACACCAGTTAATCTAGCCATCCTGTACATTGAAGAACCAGATTACCATGCTCATGCCTTTGGACCAGATTCGAGTAAAGTAAAAACACAAATACAAAAATTGGACTCTTTAGTTGGATATCTAACAAATCAACTAGACCAAGCTAATATATCTGACTGCATTAATATTTTTCTGCTGAGTGATCATGGGATGACGTCAACAGATGAGATGCATATTATTGATTTATCAAAGTTTACTACCGAAGCTAATTATATGAAGGTTGGAAACTCACCAGTTGTGCACATTTTTCCTAATGAAGGTTCGTTTAACAACAAACACAGACAAGTTGTATATAAATATTACAAATTTAATAGACAGGCACGAATTAAATAATTATGTGTTTGTCTAAATTTCATGGTGTAAGTACCAACCTTGTTTTTAATGTCCTTTATCACCTGTGAACAGTGTTTTTATATGTAGTGAGGGTTTAACACCATTATTATTTTTGTTTTTAAATATATATATATTTTTATTTATTTATTTTTGTGTCTATGTTGTTCCTTTGCCTATATATATATATATATATATATATATATATATATATATTTAATGAAGATGAAATATAGTAAGTTTTTCAACTTACAGACATTGGCAGTATTTTATAATAATTTTAAACTTCTACCGTGTTTACCCGCCAAGACAAGAAAAGAAAGCCAACTTCACAGCTGGCGTAGTATAAGTTAAGGGTAAGGTAACGCCACCAATGTTAAAAAAAAATCCCTCACACAAAAATTCTGAAAAAAATTTAAAACGTTCTCCTCTACACCCCCTATCAGTAGCTAAAATATCAGGTGTACGAATTCGATCTAGTTTTTGAGTTATGAATTTTTAATGTTGACTAATTTAACATGGAATTTTCATTTCTCCATGTTAAAGTAGTCAACTTTAAAAATTCATAACTCAAAAACTAGATTGAATTTGTGTACCTGATATTTTAGCTACTGATAGGGGGTGTAGAGGAGAACATTTTAAATTTTTTTCAGAATTTTTGTGTGAGGGATTTTTTTTAACATTGTTGGCATTACCTTACCCTTAACAGAATTTGTCAGAGATTTGAAGGTCGCTGAGTGGTCAAAGGGGTAAGGCACTCAGCCATGTAAGCAGAGAGATGTGGGTTCGAGTCCCACCTCGGAAGACTTTTAAATTTTCTAACAGTTTTCTTGCCTTGGCGGGTAAACACGGTAGAAGTTTAAAATTATTATATATATAATATATATACATTATTATGTTCCAGTTAAGTTTACACCTTATGTACACTTTTTATTGCAATAAAAATATATAATAAACATATATAAAATATATATTTTATATATGTGATTATATATATGATATATTATTATTATGATGTAACAGGCTGTTAGTATCATATGTTATTTTATTTTATATTGTTTTATTATTATTTTCTATTGTTCTATTATTCTGTAACTATTATATATGTTTTGTATGTATGTTTTATGTGTTCTATTGTAATGTTTTTCTATAATGTATGTTTCTAGTGCTGTTAATATGTACACTTTCTGTGTTTAATAAAAGACTAATAATAATTTCAATAAAAGATTTACTTAATTTACTTATATACTGTAATACAATAATTCAGCTAGCTAAATCAGCATTTGAAGTAGTCTTATAGTTGTTTCTCTTATGTTCATATTATTTTTCTGTGTAATTTAATATGCTTTTCTTATCACAACAGGGTTTGAGAGCCAGGTGTATCATGATCTGAAGAATGCATCTCTGAAGCTGCCATTCACTGTATACACAAAAGAAAGCACTCCAAAACGTTGGCACGTGATAAACTCCCGTCGAGCACCTCCCATCTTAGTTGTAGCTGATGAGGGCTATGCTTTCCAGGACTTGAGAGACTCCATCAATGAATATGCTCGAAGGTGGAACTTTACCCGTAAGTTGGATAAATGGAGCAAATAATAAAATGCTAAAAAAATCTTATATTCTTTGAAACACTGGATTACTGGATTATATATACGTTTGTGTGTGTGTGTTTATGTATATGTATTTATAATTACTAAACCCCCACCCCCAGAGAAAAGGGTCACGAGCCGCCCCTGATATATATATATATATATATATATATATATATATATATATATATATATATATATATATATATATATATATATGATCTTTTGTGTCAAATTACACTAAAATACAGTAGATTATAAATACAAATAATTTAACTTCTTTAAACGGTTGTGTCATAAAGTTTTAACTATTAACTGTATACTGTCACCTATCTTAATTTAGGGGAAGATAACAAACCCAATGTAAAAAAAAAAAAAAAAAAAAAAAAAAAAAAAAAAAAACGTAATTATGAAAAAAAAAAAAAAAAAAATGAAAATGTTCACATCCACATCCCCTGTAGGTAGCTAAAATATCAGGTATACAAATTTGAGCTAATTTTTAAGTTATGAATTTTTAATGTTGACTACCTTAACATGGAGAAATGGAACTTCCATGTTAAAGTAAAGTCAAAGATATATAGTACGAAAACAACTAGAAATAATAAAAAAAAAAAAAAAATGTTGCACCTGATGTTGTTCCAGCTTATTCTCATATTTTTTAAGAGAGAATTACTATATTTCTTCCTTTATTAGTTAATATTAATATTTGAAGTGAACTTTATGATAGTGAACTTGATTACTTCCTGGTTTGTTATTTACGTGCGTCACATAAAAATCAACAATTGGCAGTTAAAAGTAAAGTCAACTTTTCTTTAACCCCAGGACAAATTTCCTTATTAAAATCATTCACATATGAGCTTAAAAAGTAAATAAGTAACTGTCATTATGATTTTTTACCTTATTTCACTGCTTTCATTCGTAAATCTGCATTTATATGGGACCACAAAAACATGGCGTCAAGACCAAGTGATGATTGGTGCCTACCCAGAGCCCCTATAGAGACCTTCGTGACATATGGCCAGAGATTTGATAAGAGTTTCGCTGTAACTGACTGTGAGAGTGGCGGCGCTGCAAAACACACAGCACGGCTGGGCACGGTCCGGTTCTTGCTGGCGAATGCAGCCAGCAAGAACCGGGCCTTGCCGCTGTGATTCAGTTGCGCCGCCACTATCAGTTACAGCGGAACTGAGCCCAGATTTTTCAAATTCCTGGCCATATGTCACGGAGGTCTCTGTAGGGTCTCTGGTGCCTGCCGACGCTTTCCGCCAGAGGCGCTACTTACATTTTGAATTCTACTTTTCAGCAAATATGTTCGACTTTAAAACCTATTTACTAATTTTTATTTGTGAAAGACCCAAATTTTGAATTGATGAAAAGTTTGATTGGGAATCGAAATGCTTATTTCCAAGTTTTATTTAAGCAATTACGAACCGCGTTATTAAGTAAAAAAATACTTTATCTCTAGAAACATGAAATTTCCGTGTTGCTGCTATTGCTACCATGTAAAAATAAATAATTTAACTATTCAATTTTCTAAATATTTTTCGTGGGTTGGCCCTATAATATTTTACAGACACATTCGTGAGTAATGAAAGGAGGTTTTTCAATAATAAAAAATCGACATTACGAAAAACCATTTGGCGTTATCTCTACATTAAATTAGTCAACTTTAAAAATCCATAACTTCAAAAATAGCTCAAATATACATGCATACCTGATATTTTAGCTACTGATAGGGGATGTAGAAGAGAATGTTTTAAACTTTTTTCATAATTTTCATGTGGGGAATTTTTTAAACGTTGGGCGTGTTAAATTGACAATCTGCATGTTTTTTTTTATTTTTATTTTTTTTATTTTTATTATAATGTTGTTTTTGTTTTGTTTTTTTGCTTCTTTCTTTTTGTAACACAAACACCGGGCTCGATTGAGCCAAGATGTAAGTGCCGGTACCAAACATTGAGAGGGGATTGCGGGTACACATGCCGGGGTGCTACAAGCTCAAAACCTTGAGCACAATGTTAGCCGTGCCAAGAATAGTAGCCTTCTGCATGACACGCATGTGGTATTCTTTGAGAGCCAACTTCTCTCTGGCAACTGACCAGTCTTTGGTCACAAGACCGTTACTAGAGATCACAACTGGAACCACATCAACACCACGTAGCTGGTACATGTCTTTGAGCTCGACAGCAAGTGGCTGGTACTTGCGCTTTTTCTCTGCAACTGTGATCACAAGATTCTCATCCAGCGGGACAGCAATGTCAACAATCACCGCTGTTCGAGCTTTCTTGTCAAAGAGAACAAGATCAGGTCTATTTGCTCTATTATTATTATTATTATTATTTGTGTTTTTAACTCCCAACCTAGTTATTATTATTATAATTATTATTATTATTATTGCAGAAATGAATTTAATAGAGGGTGCCAAATTATGACACTCAGATTGTGAGTCCAGGAATTATTTTTAAAAAATTATTGAAACTGCAGCCATGTCCTAGGCGTTTAGGCCCTATTCTTTTTATTAAGGATCCAGGGGGCCAACAAAACTTTCATAACTTTTAATGTTTTTTTAAACAATTTAACCACTATTTAGTCGATCTGAATGCAGTATTTAGCGCCATTAGCCAGAATAGGGCACTTGCACTGTTATACACCACCTCTTATAAAGAAAAACCTATTTAAAATTAAATCAAGGGATAGATTTTTTGTTTGTTCAATATATCGTTAATTCCACTATACTGTGTTGGGTTTTATTTGTTTTAGTTCTTCAATTTTAAATTATAATAATATTATATATGCAGTATGCAGGTCATGGTATGTCATAAAATCTGGTGTGAAATGGTATATTTAATGTAAAAATCAGAGTGTTCTGCGCGCAATGTTTTTAACAAAACATTGTTCAATGTCTGTCGCGTGGTCCGATTATTGCGTGACGCTTCAGTTCCATTTTGCGCCCGCCAGAGTGACCAGAGGCGCCACTAGCGAGCGGTTTTTGTTGACTATGCGCCATTGTTTAACATAGGAAATTCGAGAGTTGACGCCTAAATGTAACGATAACTTCCAAAATATCACACCAAAAGTATAAAAAATATCATTATTTCGTACTACATTGATCCAGGTAATGTAAAAAATTAATTATTAGTAAATATAACGGTTCTTTATCTTATTTTTAGCACATAGAAAAGACGACGCAGACTGAGGTTTGCGTTTCATTGCCTTTAATGTGATTCTATGCAATCATAGATGTTAGATGGGACTCCAGTCACCCCAGCATTAAAGTCTAAAAGCATAGAAACTTGTAAATTATCGAATTACTGCTATATCTTCAGGATATAAGAAATTCAAAGGTACAATTTTAAAACCCTATTATATTGCTTTTTATCTTTAAATAAATCAAGAAATGAGACACTGGTGCGGCTGGTAAGGGCAGCCAAGTCCTGTCAGAACTGCTAGCTAAAAGATTTTATAGCTTACAAGCCCTTGGGAACACAGAAATGATATACATTACTTACACCATGGTTATCGCTCCACATTTCTTCGACCGTTTCAATGATAAAAAACCGTTAAAAATTCTTAATTTTTTCTATAAAATTTCCGCGTATGTTTCTTTCCATTTCACTTGATTTTTGAAAACATGTCCTCAATTTTTTAATTATTTCTATTAGTTTTTCATGTTATTCATAATGCTTTCCTTGATAATTACCGCTCGCTGGTGGCGCCGCCAGCGGCAAAAAATTGTAAACAACGAAGTTTGTTTACTTTTTTGCTTTCTCGCGTTCAACAATCGAAAATTACACCACGCGACAGACATTGAACAATGTTTTGTTAAAAACATTGCGCGCAGAAGACTCTGGTAAAAATGTACACTTTTGTGTTTAAAAAAATATTTATATTTAATGTGAATAGTGAATAATTATATGAATATGAATTATTGATGGTAATAAAAGTTCTTTGTTATTTGTTTCACATTTAGCAACCCCTGAGCGCAAATATGGTATTCATGGATATGACAATAAAGTGAAGTCCATGCACCCTTTCTTTTTGGCTTGGGGCCCAAGTATTCGGAAGGGGGTGCAAATTCCTCCTTTTAATTCGGTGGACCTGTACCCTCTATGGGCCCATCTGCTGCTGTTGCAAGCCTCTGACGTGGTCAGCAACGGCTCTCTCACTAGCTCTCCTGCACAACTGATGTTGATCCATCCTCTGAATGATGCTTCAACTGACTTCTCTCCAATTATCATAACAGGTATGCAAACACATTAAATTGACTGAGGTGCTAGCACAATAGTTCCAGTATAAAAGAATTAAAAAATGTGAAAAAAGAATGTTCTTATAATACCAACGTTTGATTTATAATTTCAATATATCAATAATTTGTTGTGGTACACAGTGGCCAGTGCTGTGGTGGCTGCTGCAATAATTGGAGGAACCGGCTTGCTGGCAATCAGCTGTCTGAAGCGGCGACATGGAGAGAAACCTTCAGTGCAGCCCTACAGGTGATGATGCACATTTAGTACGTTCACATAACGGTGTTTAGTACATATTCGTTGACAACGCTACATAAGAATATATAACATTATCCATCGTCAATGAATATGTATTAAACATTGTCATATAAACATAGTGATTGTCTTGAATCCTGAAGTCATTCAAAAAGTTTTACACAAATTTCAGGTCTCCTGAACTTTTATTAATTTGGCAACTATTTTATTAGGGATTATTAACATAAACAGCAAAATACATACAATCCATGTATTCTTATGGCCTGAAAATTGTAAGCAAATTCCTTCTCTTGAGCTAACAAAAATTATGGATAAAAAGATCAAACTTTTGCATTACATCTGTTGGTAAAACTTAACTTGTGTAAATTTTCTGCTCTCAATTTCCTATGTACTTGGACATGAAGTCGACCAAGTGTGTATCAAGTGTACATATAGAGCAGAGTTTACGATCAGACCTATTGATGCCAGCTTAATCTCAATTAAGAGATACAACATAATATTTTAGAGCCGAAATGAATTTCTAATAAACAATCACAAATCTTCCATTTCAAATAAGACATTGGAATAATAAGAAATTTAATATTATACATCTTTTAATAAACACAAAATTGTGATCGAGCATTACATTTACATTAGTAGAGGCATAAAATTTATATATATATAAAGGAAGTGTTCAAAATGTTAGTGGTGTGAAAAACTCAGAGGCTGAGATTGTGTGGGACGAATGCGAGAGCAGAGAATGTTGGCAGAAGTATTTTATGGAGTTGTTTCAGGAGGAGGATGATGAAGTGAATGAAGATATGGACGGGTTAGAGGGTATGAATGAGGTGGACGCATCAGAGGAGAATAGAATCGAGGAAGGAATGAGTATGAAAGAATTACAAGGAATTGTGTGCAAGTTGAAAAATGGAAAATCTGCGGGAGTGGACGGTGTAACGAGTGAAATGCTGAAGTATGGAAGCCCGTGGTTGATGAAGCGTTTTCTTGAGTTATGTCAAGTGTGTTACAAATGTGGGAGAGTACCAGAAGATTGGAAGTGTGCTGTAATTGTTCCATTTTACAAGGGAAAGGGAGATAAGTATGAATGTAAAAATCATAGAGGAATTAGTTTACTAAGTATACCAGGAAAAGTGTATGGTAGGTGGGTGATTGGGAGAGTGCAAAGAGTTACACAGGAAAAGATCTGGGAGGTGCAGTGTGGTTTCATGCCGGGCAGAGGCTGCACAGACCAGCTCTTTACTGTGCAACAGTTGATTGAAAAACATTTGGCTTTTGATAAAAAGTTGTTTGTCGCATTTGTAGATTTAGAAAAGGCGTATGATAAGGTGAATAGAAGTATGCTGTGGAAAGTGTTGTCCGAGTATGGTGTAAATGATGAATTGCTGAATGCAGTAAAATCTATGTATGAAGGTAGTAAAGCGTGTGTGAGGGTGAATGGTGGTTTGAGCGAATGGTTTGAAGTGAAGCGAGGAGTGAGACAGGGTTGTGTGATGTCGCCATGGCTGTTTAATGTGTTTATGGATAAGTGTGTAAGATTGGCTGGTATAGGTGAAAATGGAATTAGTGTGGGTACGATAATGTTATGGTTGCTGTTGTATGCGGATGATGCATTGGTGTTAGCTAGCTGATAGCGAAGATGACTTGCAAAGAAGGTTAAACCGTTTGGAAGTGAGTACTAGTCGTATGGATTTGAAAATCAATGTGAGCAAGACAAAAGTAATGGTGTTTGGAAGTACAGATAGCAACGAGGCAAAAGGAATTGACCTAAAAGGAGAACAGCTGGAACGTGTGAAAGAATTTGTATATTTGGGAAGATTGTTTTGAGAGGACGGAAGTGTAGATGGAGAGATTGATAGGAGAGTAAGTGCTGGCAGGAGGATTGTGGGTAGTATGGCAGGGTTGTGTCGCACTGAGCTGTTGTCTAATACGGCTAAGCTAGCTGTGTATAACTCTGTCCTAATACCAACTTTGATGTATGGATCTGAAGTATGGGTGTGTCAAACAAAGCATAGAAGTAAGCTGAATGCTGTTGGTATGAGTTTTTTAAGGAATATGTGTGGTAAAACTAGGATGGATAGAGTGAGAAACACATAGGTGATGAATGAGTGTGGAGTGAAAGAAAGCGTAATTGACAAGTATGAACGAAGTACACTACGTTGGTTTGGACATGTTGAGAGAATGGGTGATGAACGAATTGCAAAACAGGTGTTTAAAGGTAGTGTACAAGGCATGAAAGGATTTGGTAGACCTAAAAAGGTTTGGTTGGATGTGATTGCAGAATGTTTGAAGAACATAAGTGTTAAAAAGTACACAGTGTAATAGAGAGTGCAGAAGGCAAAAGAGTGTTATGAGTATTTCTGAAGCAAGTGGAGTATGCAAGAATCGAGTGCTTTGGAGGGCAATTTATAGACGGCCGAGGTAATAATGCTGCTGGCTTACCCCGTAAAGGGATATGGCGTTATGTTATGTATGTATAAACTTGGTAAGTTTACAAATATGAAGGAGAATTTCATATTATTTATATTTACGAATTAAAATTTATATATTATAGATCTGATATTTATATATTTACATTACATACATCATAAAATTTGTATAAAATACTTTTAATAATATTTTAATGACTATAGAATTATTCACTGGTTAGAAGTACCAGCGGTATATATTTTGCTGTTTGTTTGTTTGTTTTTTTCTACTATTCTCTTCCTTTTTGTTAAAAGTGCGTTATGTGCATATATAATGTATACTGTGTGCATTGCGAAATGTTTGATGGCCAGGAGTTCTCCTTGATTGGATAAGTTAGGAAATATTATAAAAATTATATAGCATATAAAATGTTGTAATGTACACTCATATAAAAATCTTACATCATATAGTTAAAACAACTTAAAATGAAAAAAAAAATGTGGAGTTAACTTTTCGGTTCATGATCCATACAGCATAATGTGGAAAAATAAAATAATAATATATTTGTTACTTTTGCATTATAAAGATCATATTTATTGACTTATACAAGTTATATTGTCACTGTTGTCAACTTTTCATTACAGCATGAACCAGGCGCGGATCCAGAAAAAATTTCGGGGGTGGGGGGCTGCCTCCATAAAGTCAATGTTAAGAAAAAAATTGAAGTGGGGGAAGTGCCCAAAGTGCCCATATTAAATCTAAAATTTCGGGGGGCTGCAGCCCCCCCCCCCCCCCCCCCCCGGATCCGCGCCTGACATGAACTGTAAGGGCGCCTCTTAAACAAAAGCTTGGTTACTCTCAGTTTATTTCCGCATCAAAGGCTCACTCCCGCACCATCCATTTACCTATACAGTCACAAAAGAAACCTTAATTAATTTTCTTCAAAGTCAGGTATATTGTAGACATACCAACACCCGCATCGTGTTAGAAACAACGTGCTTTGAGAGACGTAAAAAGTAAGCAGAAAAACTCAAAAGCGCTGCTGCATTTTATTTCTTTAAAAATTAAGAGTCTGCGGAATAAGAAAACAATTTTCTTATCTAGCGAGATGCAAAAAAATATATCCTATATTTATGTTTCTATTCAAGTTTCAAGTCTTTGGCCTAAAAATTGCGGGGTGCAAGTAAAATATAATGGCCCCATGATATCCTTATGGAGTTATACTAGATCGGCGCATTAAGAGATAGGTTACTGGTTACTGCGTAAATGTGTACTGCGTAGGTCTGTGCTGCATTCTGGGTAGGCACACTGCATGGTCACCAATAATGCAAAAGAATACTTGGAGTACTGTGAAAGGGGGCACAACAAAAATCACATGGTGCCTCGTCTGTTTGTCTGTGAATGAACCCAAAAAGCTGATTGTATAATTTGGTTAATTTCATTGTTCAACTTTACAATATTTAGAAGATTTACAAATTAAGTGGTTTCAGATTCCTGTCCATAAGGCCAATGTTTAACTTCTACCTTAGTTTACACAAAACTGATTAGACAGATTCGCTTCCAAATTTGAATGACACCTATAATTGATGGTGAGTTCTAAAAGTCCCCTGCAAGTCTTGTTGCATTCAGGCGCTACGATTGCGAGGTATCAATCTACTGAGATTCATCCTTAAGTTTTTAGTTTACAGTATAAGGCTTTTCCATAGAGAGCTAAACTAAAACATTAATTTCCAGCCTGCGACGTGAAACGAATAATGCGCACTTGCTGTAACATCCATTGGTGGCCATATTTGGTGATTTAAAAAAATCATTGTAACTTAACGCGATATTCGCCGCTGCAATAGCGAATTCGCTTCAGCATATATAGGATTTCACAGCTTGTGTGACAAAATCGCATCACATCGCCCTTGTCGCCTTCTGAATTCGCCTTAAGCCCAGTGGTGAAAGTAAGCCGGTGCGCGCCAGTGCGCCGCACTGGTAAGACATTTGACGCCAGTGCGGCGCACTGGTAAGACACTGATCGAAATTTATTAAAAATAATCAATAATTTTTAGTAAAATTTTCAAAATCAGAGAAGTTACTTTGTAAAACATTAATCATGCTCAAATAATGAATGACAATTTTCTTATACTTCGTACTTTTGTCTCACGAAATTTAATTTACTCTTTAATTCTTTTGAGTTAAAAAGCTCCTAAAAGGAAAAAAAAAAAAAAACAAAATCAACTATTTACATACTATCAACTATTTATTAGCTATGTCAAGCTGACGATTTTTTTTTTATAGAAATAGTTTTTAATGTTTTTCTAAATTTATTTAAATTTCTGTAGGCCTACTGGGTTGACTATTTTATCTTCGATTTTTATGAAGAGAAAGATATTTACTATAGCATTAAATTTCTTTCAATATATATTTATTGTATTTTTTAATTCTTGAATGACTAATAAAATTAATTAAAATAGATTCAAAACATCTTTTGCTGATGATGCGTTATATATACTACACCACGAATTTTATTACATTTTTTTTTTCTGTCTCATTTATTGCACAAAATTAACACATTTTTATTCAAATTAATTTTTAATTACAATTAAGTCAAGAGGCAAAGGGGGAGTGCCTCTTCTGGCCCACATACCCACCGAGGTTTAGAGGGTTCATTTACGCAAGGAGTTTAAAAAAATTAGGGCAAAGGATTTGGGATCGTATAGAAGATCAATCGCAGTCAGTGCTAGGTTAGTAAAATTGAGTCTTCGTCTCAAAAAATTCTTCATAGTAATGAATTTTTTAGAAAAGCAAACAAAAAATTTTATTCTCATTTTTTTTTTTTTTTAATGAGTTTGTAAAGAATAAGTGTAACAACAATTTAGTCACATGCATAAAATGCGACTCATGCAAGCATTGCTAGAAGAGAGTAGATAGATAAATGCAGCCGCTATTAGGGCCGAGATGGCTGCACGTTTGGAGCATATTTAATATGGCTAGATTTTAATTTCTATCGATGACAAAGGGGAACAATAATTGCTACAAGATCTAGAGTAAATAAAAATTAATTACCGAAACAAATATAAACATTAAAATTTATAATTATAAAAAGAATTCTCTCGCGTTTTTTTTTTTTAATTTTTGTTCAAATAATTTTTTTGAGGCATATTCAAAATATTAATTTAAATTTTAAATAATTGACGTATTTGATTAAATTATAAAGCATCCCAAATCGTAAGAGTTATATAACTAAAGTATTTTTATTATATTAAATACTACTGTTATATGATCAATGAAGATCGAAGTGCTTTCAATTTAAATCACTAGGGATTTTCTTTCGTATTAATTTTTTTAAAAGCTATATAGCTATAATATTTTTAATTTTTTTTTTTTTTATGAATTTAATGTTTTAATGTGATCGAAAATCAATCACTCATTGCATTTTTTTTTTTTTTTTTTTCAAAGTTTGGATAATATTATTTAATTTTACTCAAATGAAGATATGCATTCAAATGTTATAAATGAATTTTAAACCACTTTTAAATATTAAAAAATTAAGCCACGCCCCTTTTTCCCAAAAAATCGCGCCTCCGGCGGGGGTTTTGGCCCTTCAGGCCTCTATCTGAGGCGCACTGGTAAGAGATTGAAACTACTTTCACCACTGCTTAAGCCTTAAATATGGCGCAAATGGGGGACATTCACAAAAAGCACTTTAATCCCCACTTTAGCCTTGATTTTGATCCCTGGTGCTAAACATGGTGCTTAACCATGTTAAGCTCCTAATTTAACACCAAATTTAGCGCCAGATTTCTATATATGGAGAGATAATAAAGGTTATGACACTTTCTGATGTATCGCGGTATGTTACACCTCTCATCATTTTTCAAATACATTCTACGGGGAATTGCGTAAGATATCAACGATAAAAATAAAAAAATTGCCATGTTTTTCCTAAAATTCGTACAATAACATCGAGTTGATACGCCGATCGAGTCAAAAAGTTTTAGCTAGAAATGCTCAGATTTTTATTGAAAGGGTCATTCACAAAGTCTTAAGGCCACATTTAAGGCTCGATAATTTAAAGCTTGATTTTAGACGTGTTTTTTAGACCCAAAATTTCTGGTCTTAAATTATTGAGCCTTAATTGTGGCCTTAAGGCTTTGTGAATGCCCCTTTGAAGGACTTATTCATAAACTAACTTGAGACTCTGATATATGGCGTTTAATAGAACCTTAATACGCAATAAAAAAGTGATTTTACTGGAGCTCGCCTTTTCGCTCATTCTACTTTAATTCTAAAGCTAATGGTAGTGTTGAATCTTACTTTAATGGTTATTAAAAAAAAAATAAACTGCAGGAACTTAATTATCTCTTGTTTTGCAGGAGGATGCGAAACTATGAGTTTGATGCATCAGAAGGTGAGAATGAGGAGGAAGAAGGTGAGGAAGAAGAGAGGGTACTGGGAGAAAACTTGCATTTTGAAGAGCAACGTCTTCTCATCTTCTCTGCTTCTTAGTAAAATTGACTGCAAAAATATTGAGAAAGTGTTTTTAACAGAAACGACTAATTTATTTCATCGCCATTGCTAACAATAAACTCTCATTTTATCTTATAAATCTGTTCATCATTTTATAAAAGAAAATTCCCATACATTAAACAAACTAACTTGATTTTGCAATAAAAAGTGCTAGTTAATTACGTTTGAGCAACCATAGATAATGAGTTCATTGGTTTTGGTGGAACACCATCAACATGTTGATACAGTAAGTGTCATATTTAACTTGGTTATGGTCGTATTTTTAGGCTGAATGCAACGTTGCTTAACTTCAAAGTAAACAAGCCGCACTTCACAAAGCGGCGCTCTTAATTAAATTTGGTAACACAGCGAGGCAGACCAACGTAGCCATAAGCACGCGCGGCAGAGGCGAGCAGGCACTGATCCAGAAAAAAAAATTGGGAGGCTGCATCCACGAAGCCAATGTTAAAAAAAATGTGGAGTGTGGGAAATGCCTATATTGCCCTTGTTAAATCCAAAATTTAAGGGGGGTGCTGCAGCCCCCCCCCCCCCCCCCCCGATCCGCGCCTGCGAATGAGCAACTCTCACAAGCAGCACGTGTTTGAAATTTTGTGCCGCAATGTGGCAAATATTGTAAACTACGAAATTTGATGAAGGTACACGAACATAACCAAGTTAAATGTGACACCCAATGTTGGTACATTATTACTTCCTTTAAAACTGAAATAGTGACTCTACAGGTGGATTTTCATGGGCGGCAACGGCGACGCGGCACGATTTTAACTTAAAAGCTGTGAAATCCTATGCGGCGGCGAATTTGCAGGTAATCGCGTTAATTACGATGCTCTTTTTCTTTTAATCGCCCAATATGGCCGCCAATGGATGTTACAGCGAGTGCGCATTATTCGCGTCGCGTCGCATGGTAAAAATCGCCATGTGACTCCACCTTAAGGGTAAGGTACCGTAACACGGATCAGCTGACTCATTGCTAAAAAAAATCCCACACATGAAAAACATTTAAAACGTTCTCCTCTACATATATCCCTAATCATACAGTTGCTAAAATATCAGGTATACAAATTCGAGCTAGTTTTTGAGTTATGAATTTTTAAAGATGACTAATTTAACATGGAAGTTTGAGTATAAATAGTTATGCATTAATTAAACATAGGGAATGTTTCAGCATATATATATACAACTAAAATAATTTTTAAGATTTTATTATTAAATAATTTTTATGCATGACCAAACAATTACAATTTCCAAAAATATATATTATATATAAACAATGGCTTAGCATTTACCTCATTGAAGGCATATACCCATTGGTCATGTTAATTAAATTACCTATTAGTCCAGGAAAATTGTGAAAATAGGTGGAAAAAATTAGTTACCAGCTGAAACTTTGTACACAGGTAACTGACACCTATATAAACCCACTGTAAAAAGTCCCCTCGATTTTTCCCGGGACGATCGCCGGAATCCGGGTTTGTCCCGGAGAAATGAAGGGTTTCAAAAAAAAAAAATTTCTCGAAAATTATCCAACAGATTTTAATAAATAAGATGTCAAATTGAAGCTGACATAGCACAGGATACGAAAAAAATTATTTTGGGTATAAAAAATTATTCTAACCTAGCAAAAAACAGTAAATAATTAAATTATGCATAAATTATATACTTTTAATTAGAGATTGCACTGAAAGTATTACACATATCGATTTTGAGTTTATTTTCAATCATTTGCACAATTATACCAAGAATTTATTACTTCTTACACGAAGAGTCTATCTTCAATAACAAATAAGTTACAAATGATATTGTAAAAGAAAGCGGGTGAAGTTTTAGAGGGAGAGACGGGACAGCGGCTATATAAACGTGCGAAACACACATTGAAAAGCCTCGTTGTAGCGGCTGTTTTGATGCAACAAAAAGGAACAAATAGTGATTACATCTGTATATGGTCACATTCTTAAAAATATTATTTGCATTTTATTACCCGTAATATTTTCAGTTTTCACCTTCATTTATTGTAACCCATAAAAATCATATTCTGTGGGTAAGTTTGTGGGTTAATGTTTAATAAATATCATGCTTACATACCAATATCACATGTATAATTTTTAAAGTTGATCTGCAGTTTTTGTGTTTTATAATTGCAAGGCATATTAGCATAATATACCTATGTGATATAAGTATATAATATATAATTTAATGTTAACTGCAGTTGATGTAAGATGTACAGTACTGTATCAATAATATATATATCATGCACACCTATATGATAATTGAAATAAAATTGAGGATGATAATATTAGAGTAATTTATTTCTTTCAAATTAGTATCTCAACAATAACCATCTTGTAATAAATCATTTAAAAACTAATTATATGCTGTTCAATAGATCTGTTAATACTAAGACACAATTTGAATCATTGACAAATATCAAACTGGTCTCAAACTGTAAATATCTTGGAATAATAATTGATGACAAATTGTCCTGGCAAACACATATTGCTGACCTAAATAAGAAACTGGCCAAAACTAATTTTGCAATGAATCAATTACGAAAAGTGTGTAATTTAGAAACGTTAAAAAAAGTATACTATGGCTATGTGTATTCTATTATTACCTATGGAGTTCTATGGGGTTCATCTGCCCATGCTGACAGTGTTTTTGTTTGCCAAAAAAAAATTATTGGAAGTATGATTCAAGCAAAAGCCAGACAAAGTTGTAAAAAAATATGGGAGCAACTTAATATATTGAATTTTCCAAGTATTTGTATTTTTTTTATGATAATGTATGTTAAAAGAAACTATTCTATGTTTGAAATTAATAGAAATATTACTGGACATAATACTAGGCAGTCAAACCTAATCCATAAAAAATATGGAGCTTACGAGCAAACTAAAAGAGATCATTTCCTTCTGAGCTCGTTATTGTATATATTCCTGATTCTTTAAAACAAATTGAAAGTATATCAATTTTTAAGACACAATTGTTTACTTATCTTATTAAAAAGAATTGTTATTCTATTCACAAGAAAAATATTAATAATGAACGTGTCAATTCTTATTTCTGATAATCTTTGTTTTATATATATTGGAATTATTTGTATATTATAAATTGTATGTATGTATTGTTTTACTAATTTCTTTTTGTGTTTTCAGATATTAAATAACTGTATAATGTAGTCACAATGTACCAACTGGTATTTAATGTGAATAAATAAATAAATAAATAAATAAATAAATAAATAAATAAATAAATAGAAATTCATATAGTAATTTTATTGTGGTCACGTTAAACGCTATCATAATCATATAAGTTGACTATAAATACATATATTTGTCATATAAGGGTGATTTGCAGCATTCAACTCCTCGGCAGGTATAGTAGCGCACATTGGATTATAGTGGGGTGACCATGATGCATATACATATTTGTTGGATATTGTATGCATTACATTTTGTAGCCTCAACTTATCAAATGGATTCGAGAGAGCCCACTAAGGGACTGTGTTCTATATTTTAGTTACTCCTTGTATTGCATATTCCCAATCTGTTGGTGTGATATTAATGGGATACCAAATAATCCAGGCGAGTACTTATAATGTATGGTACACGTGGTGCAGGTAGAAATATAATTAGTGACGCAAAAGGCTAAAGAGAAGACAGCTCATGGCGATTACTGAAGTGACTGAGGGAACCATAGAAAACCTTAGTCAGGATGGATATATACCTTTACTTTTTTTTCTTTTTATTAAGAAAAACTGAAATGTGCAAAACCTAGGAAAACTCACACAAGTGTACAAGTGTATCATCAATATCATCATATATATTGGAATGTTAGATGAATGATGAAGAGAGCAATGAAATTATTTCATAATTAAAACGGTTATCCATCCAACTACATTTAATTATGTGTACTTTTGCTTTGGCAAATATTGATGTTTTTATTAATGAAAAGAAAAAAATTAAAGGTTTCCATCCTGACTAAGGTTTTCCATGGTTCCCTCAGTCACTTCAGTATAATCGCCATGAGCTGTCTTCTCCTTAGCCTTTTGCGTCACTTATAATTATATTTCTACCTGCACCACGTGCACCATACATTATAAGTACACGCCTGGATTATTTGGTATCTCATTAATATCACACCAACAGATTGGGAATATGCAATACAAGGAGTAACTAAAATATAGAACACAGTCCCTTAGTGGGCTCTCTCGAATCCATTTAATAATTTGAGGCTACAAAATGTAATGCATATAATATATAATATCCAACAAATATGTATATGCATTATGGTCACCCCACTATAATCCAATGTGCGCTACTATACCTGCCGAGGAGTTGAATGCTGCAAATCACCGGCCCTTATATGACAAATATATGTATTTATAGTCAACTTATATGATTATGATAGCGTTTAACGTGACCACAATAAAATTACTATATGAATTTCTAATTTGAAAGAAATAAATTACTCTAATATTATCATCCTCAATTTTATTTCAATTATCATATAGGTGTGCATGATATATATTATTGATACAGTACTGTACATCTTACATCAACTGCAGTTAACATTAAATTATATATTATATACTTATATTACATAGGTATATTATGCTAATATGCTTTGCAATTATAAAACACAAAAACTGCAGATCAACTTTAAAAATTATACATGTGATATTGGTATGTAAGCATGATATTTATTAAACATTAACCCACAAACTTACCCACAGAATATTATTTTTATGGGTTACAATAAATGAAGGTGAAAACTGAAAATATTACAGGTAATAAAATGCAAATAATATTTTTAAGAATGTGACCGTATACAGATATAATCACTATTTGTTCCTTTTTGTTGCATCAAAACAGCCGCTACAACGAGGCTTTTCAATGTGTGTTTCGCACGTTTATATAGCCGCCGTCCCGTCTCTCCCTCTAAAGCTTCACCCGCTTTCTTTTACAATATCGTATGTAACTTATTTGTTATTGAAGATAGACTCTTCGTGTAAGAAGTAATAAATTCTTGGTATAATTGTGCAAATGATTGAAAATAAACTCAAAATCGATATGTGTAATACTTTCAGTGCAATCTCTAATTAAAAGTACATAATTTATGCATAATTTAATTATTTATTGTTTTTTGCTAGGTTAGATTAATTTTTTATACCCAAAATAATTTTTTTCGTATCCTGTGCTATGTCAGCTTCAATTTGACATCTTATTTATTAAAATCTGTTGGATAGTTTTCGAGAAAAATTTTTTTTTTGAAACCCTTCATTTCTCCGGGACAAACCCGGATTCCGGCGATCGTCCCGGGAAAAATCGAGGGGACTTTTTACAGTGCCCTGACTCAAAGGCACAGTTGGGCACAGTTGGGCACAGTTATGCTTCCCAGTTAGTGGAATTGTTACTCCCATTTGTTCCCCATTAGGGCACAGTTGCAGAAAGGGACATACCATTTACGCAACTGTGCCCCAATGGGGAACAAATGGGTGTACCATTTTATGCCATGTTTCTAAATTGGGAGCAATATGGAAATAGTTTGAATAGCTTTTATGACATTTTTAATTATTTACGTATATATTATATATAAAAAAATGCAACTATTAATTAATTAATTGACATTAATTATAAATATTAAAACTTAAAAAATATATAAAGTATAGCCAATAGACAGATTGTGAGGTCGAAATTTTTTTAATTTGATGAATTTTCATTTTATCTTCAATAAGTAAAATTTTCAATGCAGTGTTTTGGACCAGAATTGATCCCCCTTTGTGCCCAATAGTCTGTTAATTGTGTGATTAAGATTTATGAATTTTATGATCGACTTTAAAACTTCGCCGCTGTTTATTGTTCAAGCGCATGCGCAGAAATCGCAGAATCACGTGACTTGTTTCTCATTGCTCATTGGCTAAGAATTATATCGCCATCTTGCCCGCCTGCCGCCTGCAGAGAAGTTTCCGCACTTACCGTGCAATACAAAAGTTTTATGTAATTTATTATGTTTTCTTTATCCAAAAAAGCTTTAAATATAGTGAGATTTTAAGATAATGGTTTAAAGAATATTTTTGTGAGAAAACTTGTGAAGAGACACCTCACGGACACCTTAAATCTGGTAGGTAAGTTGTGCACAAACTTTGAATATTTATTTTGTCTGTGGTGTAACAGTTGTGTTTTTATTTGGCTTCTCCACCTGTTGTTGATCAACAATATAAGATTTTTTTAAATTATTTTCCTCGCGTGTTTCTGTTTTTCTTGTATATTTTGCAGGCTTGTATGCATACAGTAAGTTGCTTGAAATATATTATTTTAACAAAGTTCTATAGGAGATGCATATCATATCATACTGAATTTTGAAAATTAATTAGAACTGCAATATGGTATTATTTCATAATTTCAGTTTGCGTCTTTTTAATATTTTTTTTTATTATTATTATTATTAATTCTTGCTTACATGCTTATAGTATATATATATGCATACAGTAAAAAATCATATTTTTTTTTTCATTTAAGATAACCACCCCATATGCATATTCTCCATTTGTGTCATTTGTGTGCATAAATATACTAAAGGAGATTAAATTTTCTTGCGAAAATTGTATGTACGTACTTCACTGTATAATACTGTACCGCGCGGTACAGTATTATACAGTGGAGTACGTACATACAACTGTATTTTTATTCGCGAGTAAAAATACAGGCTTCATTTTTCAAGCCTTATAGCTTCTTATTTTTTTTTTACCTAATTGATTGTTTGGATATTTTAACAATCTCTCCACCTCCACCTCTACGGGGACAAAACCTAACAAGCCTAGGCTACAAAACTGTCTCCTTTCCTATCCTATTAATATCGTCATCCATGCAGTCACCTTATTCCTCCGAACCTGAAGGGTTGTCGGGGGGCACCCGAGGGAGTACAGGCCTCAACCTTTCCTGTCCGTCCTCCGTCAAATCTCTGTCTGTCTACACCGGAGGGGGGGGGGGGGGGAATAACCAAGGCTCTAGTCCTGGCCAAAAAGAATTTGAACATACAGTATCTAAGCAATTTTGTTAAGCAAAATAAATATGGATTATCAGAATCATGAAATAATATATATTTGTGAAATATATTTTTAGCACACATCATGGTATTAAAAGAAAAAAAGAATATAAACGCGCTTAGAACTCAGTTGACTGGTACTTTGAGCCTTGGCCTCCCCCCCCCCCCCCGCCCCCCCCCCCCCCAGCAGTATATTATAGGTTCTCTGTTCTCTGAGTTGACAGGTTAGATAGATATGACAAAGTAATTAACAACGAGTATTGAAAAAATGATACTTTATATGCATACAGTATACATGATTTTAAATGCTCCCATGTAGCACACTTCATCGGCTAAATATTGGTCAGATATTGGGAATATTGGCTTAAAATCTACGATATCACCAATATGTAGCCAATGTTCTTACAATATTGATGTGCCGACATTGCCCAATTTTGGTATTTAATATTCATACAATGTTGGCTAAAAGTTGGTAGCGCAATATTTAATTTCACTACCTCGGTCCAATATACGTATAGCCATATATTCATTAAATGTGGTTGTCCCAATGTCAATGCAACGTTGGCTGGGCATTGAAATTCGATGCTTGAAATGTTTATGTCGGTACAATAATAGCTTTCTGATATTGCTGCGGTGTCAAAATTAAACATTGGTTGATTGTTGGCTAAGGATTGAAAGTCAATGTATCATATAGGAATTTGTAACAAATATTCAAACAATATTGATATGTGAATATTGCTCAATATTGGTGCTCGATATTCATGCAATGTTGGATTAAAGTTACTATTATAGCACAATATTTAATTTCATTAGGTCGGTCCAAGATACTTTGCCGTATATTCATTGTATGTAGTTTCCCAATGTCAATGCAATGTTGGCTGGGCATTGAAGTTCAATACTTGAAATATTAATGTCGGTACAATAATGGCTTTCTGATATTGCTGCAGTGTCAACATTAAACATTGGTTGAATGTTGGCTACGGATTGACAGTCAATGTATCATAGGAATTTGTAACAAATATTCAAACAATATTGATATGTGAATATTGCTCAATATTTGTGCTCGATATTCATGCAATATGTTGGATTAAAGTTTCCAGCACAATATTTAATTCCATTACGTTGCTCCAATATACTTTGCCGAATATTCATTGTATGTAAGTTTCCCAATGTCAATGCAACGTTGGGTGGGCATTGAAGTGCAATGTTCGAAATATTTAGATTGGGATTGGCTAAATATTGGCCCAATATTGCACCAATTATAAGTTCTAACTTTGTCAATAGATGGCAGCAAAATTAATTCAATTTAAAAAACACTTAAAAATTAAATTAAAATTAATTTAAGTCACTGTACTTTTTTTTAAAAGTAAACACTAAATAGAACCATTATGCTGGGAATTTTTAAGACAATAAATATTTTAATGCTGTTGTTAACGGAATCAAAAATTAATAAACAATAAGAGAAACTCTAAAAAGAGATATAGATTGAAATAACAAATAGTCTATGATAAAAATAGAAGTGTTATACATTAAAAATATACTCCATCAACGAGACTTGGGAAAAAGTCTTAAAAAAAAAAAGCCCCATTATGCATGCAGTTCCATATATGTAATATGTTGCATACATATTATTACCCTATGGAATCAATCGAATCCAATATTGTGCCAATATTGGTTGGCCATTCCTGAGATTTATAAAAAATATATTGCAGCAACATTTGCCCAATATTAAATTAAATATCTAAGAATGTTCATTTTAAATGTTGGTGCAACATTGGCAATAAATATCCTCCAGCCATAGAGGTTTGTTGCAGCTGCACTATTTAAATGATATTAAAATTAAATATCCGAACAATGTTTATTTTAAATGTTGGTGCGACATTGACATTAAATATTGTCCAGCCCTAGAGGTTTGTTGCAGCTGCACTATTGAAACGATATTAAAATTAAATATCCGAACAATGCTTATTTTAAATGTTGGTGCAACATTGATATTAAATATCGTCCAGCCATAGAGGTTTGTTGCAGCTGCACTATTGGACCAACGTCGAATTTGATATTGAGGCAATATCAAAACGATCTGTGGTGAATATTGCGCCGATCAAATGTGCTACATGGGCTGTAGTGAAATTCTTTTATTAGTGATATTTAATTAATTATTGAATAGAAAAAACATATATAATATTAAAGTTTATAGATATAAAAAATTCAAACTTTTTTTAGTTTATAGGCTGAATGGAGTATAAATTATACACAAACTTCTTTACTCTTTTAATTAAACACAATTGCATTGAAAAATTCTACTTTTGTTCCTGGATATGATTCTAAAAAAAAAGCTGGCTTTTTCCCAGGTTGAAAGCTAAACTTCATCAATGCAATTGATCATAATTTCTAATGCTTTCTTTTTTGGTCCAACAGCTTGGGGTAAAATCTACAAAAACCAAAGCAGAATCTGCTGGTTCCTGTCGGTGGCGCATGGCTTTATTCTGACATAAATATGAATGGTAGGTAAATTTTAATATTTCTTTGTGGTTTGAAGGTAAGTGAACAATTTTTTAAAATCAAAATCTCAGAAACACTCTAAAGCTTAAATAAAATCTTTAAAACCCGGAACGCTTGGAATTGATTCAGCGCATAACTGATAATGAATTTGGTGCATTTAAATGTGATTCAAAGGGTTGTTACGGGATTCAGATTAATAATAAAAAAAATTATTATGGTCAATAAGAATGAGACACTCGCATTTAGTATGTGTGTAAGCCAAAGTGGCCACTCTGCTCGTGAAGTTGTATAAATGAAGTTAATGACATTATTTTTAAAACAAAAAATATAGAATAGTGTAGTTGTAAGTGTGTCATATAAAATTTTTTGTTCAGATACTTCAGATAATTGCCATATGGATTAGAAAAAAAATGTAAAGTGATCGCAAAATAAAAAAAATAGTTAGAATTTCTAAAAAATAGTTCTGGTTATCCTCCATATTGACCCAAAATTTAAAAAAATGTATATATATATATATATATATATATATATATCTGGCATAGGTTTTATAAAAAAAAAAAAAAAAATGAAGGCAGAGTACGTGAAGGTGTTGTTTAACATGGGGGCTTACCTGACAAAGACTTTGATGTACTGCAAGAAAATGTACTGATAGGTGTCATGTAAAAAAAAAAAATCAAAACATTTAGCAGTATTCTATAACTTGAGCTTTAATAAAATGCAAATTATATATAAAAAAAATCAACTTTATTTTCCGTAAAAAAACTTGGAAAATTTTCCACGTTAATTTGCATATGAAATTTTCTTGATTTTTTAACGGAAAAACGAGTTTGAACACGAAATTATTTTAATCACTTTTTGGTTAAAGCTCTAGTCCTAGAAAATTGCTGCTATATTTTTTTCACACCACCTAGCTAATGCAGTATTATTTATTTTTTTTAAGATTTTTGAGAGTCTTTTTGAGGTTAGGCCCCATGTTCAGCTGAATTTGACTGGATTTTTTTTTTTTTTTTTTTTCTGTTGAACCAATGCGGATAGAATTATTTGGATATCAGTTCCATACCTCCGGCGGAATTTTTTTTTAGAACGTACGTATTACCTCAACTTTTTTTTTTTTTTTTTTGCTCTTTTTACTTTAATCATCCAGTCAAACAAGAACCAAATTATTGTTGGCATTGAACCCACTGGAAAAGTAAATATAAATAAATGTTCAATAAAAAATTACATATTGAAAAAAAACAAAAAAAAAAAAACATTTTTTAATTGTATGGCACTCTAGTGCAGTCCAGTACTAAAAGTAAGCTGTTTTTCGGACTGTTTTTTAGTTAATGAAATAATACTGTATGTAAATTTACTACAGTATCTAATATTTTCCTCATTTTCGCAGGTGCCATATTAAGCCGCCGGCCTTGAGACACAATCGCCACAGTGAAAGCTGACGTTGATCATCCGGCGTTTTATAACTGCAACTCCACCATGAAGATTTGTAAAATTATGTAAAAAAAATAATAATAATAATAATAAAAATTTGTAAAAAAAATTATAATTCATGTGTACATATTATGATATATAATTATTTTGTAATATAATATATTAGACCCTCTAATATGTATATACCTAGAAAAAAAAATATAGGTGATTTTTTTTTATTTAACTTATTTTTAATTATATAGGATACGATAACACGATATACATGATAAATATCTATTAATAATAAATATAATTAGGGGAAACAAATTTCATTGGAGTAGGGGGTTGGAGGGGGCGCCATGTTCCAACCATTTGTCCAACTGTGAATTTCCACGTTCGGCCATTTTGTGAGGTACCGAGTTGGGGCACAGTTGATTTGACTGGGAGCAAATGGGATATTCCCATTTGTGACCAGCCACAAGGGGATTAGTAAATGGTCTGCCAGGTTGAAATTACAATGTTAATAGAACCCAAGCTTCAACATGGTAACCAACTGTGCCCAACTGTGCCTTTGAGTCAGGGTGGGTTTATATAGGTGTCAGTTACCTGTGTACAAAGTTTCAGCTGGTAACTAATTTTTTCCACCTCCCTTAAATAATTTTCATAACTTTCCTGGACTATATGTGAATATACACTCATCAAGGAAATGCTAAACCCGTTTCTCGTCTAGAAGATCCCCATAAGACGCAGTATTCTTGTATGGCCTCTGCTGGCAGTGTATGAAAATAAAAGCATATAGATAAAGACAAACACTTTATTCATAAGCACTTTATAATACATAATCAAATTCATGTAAGAGCATAGTAGTTATAAATAATAATAAAAGTACAAAGTACACTTCATTGGCAGACAGCTGAATTTTGTTATAATTATAAAATATAAAATAAACATGTTAGTTCTGTTTTATTACAAAGCATGTTAGAGACCGCAGCGTTTTATGGATTGAGTTGTGACTCCCGGCTTCTCGCAGCTGCGTGGCAAATCCAGCAGCCAGCAGGAGCCGGATCGTACCATGCATGTGCAGCAGGCTGACGGCCCCGGCTGATTTGCTACACTAGTAGCTCACGCTCAAATACCGCGGAGCTCTCTGGGTGCTGTCAATTTTTAGCAATGAAATACGGAGGTCTCTAGAGACATTACAAACACGTTGCAAACCTATTTACACTTGACAGGCAGTATCTATCGATCTATCTATTGATAGCTTGATAGTAATTAACATTGGTTTAAAAAAAGGGAAAAACATGAGGAGAATTAAAGAAACGTGACAGAAAACACAGGATTTTTTTTAAGCAACTTGAAGTTTCATCCTCCGTCATGAGTTTATTTATTTATTTAATAGCAAAACAACTTCAATTTTGTATAGGCACTAGGAGTAAAATATATAGTATAGGACAGTAAAAGATTACGGAAGGGAACGAAAGTTGGCTACAGCCTTTTACGTGTCACAGCATTGCTGAGGTGAGACTGAGGGAACCTTGGAAACATACACATGAGAGCCTTAAACTCAAGGCCTCCGACATTCCACCGTCGCTCCCTCTTGCTGTGGATCACTGTGCTGCCCCGTCCTCCTGCTTGGCCTGTCTCATGCGGTGAGTGGCCTCGTACATCTGCTTGAGGGGCTCCTCGAACCCCATCACAAGGTTCTTCATGCTCAAAGGTATCAGCTTCAGCTGTGGGTGCTATGAGAGGATGAGAAACAAGGGATTACGTAACCGATATCTTTCATTAATTTATTTCGTGTTTAAGGTGGAGATAATACGAATCGGCTGTTCCTCGCAGTCCCCTTTGATTAACATGTAAACTTTAGCAAATTCACAAAAATTCTGATTTTTTTTTTTTTTTTTTTTTAGAAACGGCTGTTAGTGTCCAAGCCACACAAAAAATTTCAAAATAAGTGAATTTTTTTTTATGGTTTTTCGGCACTCTCAAATAAAATCTGCCTATCCAAAAAAAAAAAAACAAAAAACAAAAAAAAAAGGGGCCGCAGGGACCGCATGGGTATCCCCGGGACACAGCGGAACGTCCTTGCAATGCCCCGCGAATGTCCCGTGGTCTATATTATATTAATTTAATGCTTTTTAAAATTTAAAATTTTTAGGAATTGCTTAACTTATAGTGTAGAAGGGACACAGAAGAAAATAACGCAATTATATTGAACTTTTGGATCAAACGTCCTTTGAGTGTCTCGCAGGGATACACCAGGGGTATCCCATGTATGCCCCGCAGGTGCACTCCTAGGACGTTACTGTTTTTTTAATTGGTTAAATTATAGTATTTTAAAACGTTTAGCTTCATCTCGAGAAGATTTTGATTAATTTGATAACTATCGATGAATGTCTCGCAGGTGTCTCTGTGGGACACACGGGGGGTATTGTCGAAAATTGTAAAATAACAATTTTCTTTGCTTAAGTATGTAGCTGATTGAATTTTTAATCACAATTTTGAATAATTTTAATTAGTAAACAGAATGTCCCGTAAGTGCACCTTGGGGGTCATTCATGAGACATAGTTTTTTTCTAAAAAATTTAAAAATAAAAAATTGTTAAAATTTGAAGATAAACATTATTTATGTGCCGTATTGGAAGTTTCTCATTATTATTATTAAAATTTATAAAAGAAACCATAGATTGTAAAATATCCTAAAGTATAAAAAATATACAAGTCGATTTCATAATTTATAGTTTATAAAGTTAAGTTTTCTACATTTTAGTATGAAGACATGTGTCCTAGTGGTAAAGACACCAGACTTCAAATCTGATGGTCCCGAGTTCGAGTCTCACCTATGCCAGTTTTTTAATTTTTTTTTTGCTATTCTTTCTCTTTGATAACATCATTATAATTGATAAAAACATTTTTTAATTGGTAATTATAAGCATATTTGCTATATAACCCTATGTATCCCTGCAATGACCTCAGGGTGTATCCCTGGAATGTCCCCAAGGGGTACCCTTTTGTGCATGGAAATAGGGGATACACCTTGGGGCACTCCGGAGGGACGTTTGAGGGGTATCCCTGGAACGCCCCGGGGATACACCTGCGGTCCCTGGGGGACTTGGAGACTCATAGAGACCCTTATGGGACTCTGAAGAGGACTTCGTTGAACAGCTGATTCGTATTATCTCTACCGTACCGGAAAGCAAAGTAAGTTAAATATCCATGCATACACTTAAATAAGCGAATAGAATTTTTTTACACCGCAGCGGTGCGAATAACGATTTGAAAAGTTACTCCCACCGTTACGGTGCATTAAGTCACACTTCCATTGAAAAGAAGAACTTTGTTAGAGACTGACCTGCAACATGTCATCTCCCACGATGTTGCAGATGAGATGTTGCACAGAACCTGTTTGTAGTGTAGTGGCCGAGGTAATGCTGAATGCAGCAGGCTGCATTCCAGTCGCAGCAGGGGAAATCAAGCCACTTCCAGTGTGCGGAGACCAGAGGTGGCTACCCACGAGAAAATAAATGCGAATAAATTGTGAATACGAGTGAAAAATTCACACATTTTCCCACATGTTGAAGCCGATTGACGACTCTCTCATGCAGATTGATGCGTCATTCTCGCATTTTAACAAATTTTTAATAATTTAACAAAATAAGTGTATTTCAAGCAATTTCGCCCATCCATATTGACATATACTGATTAATATTCACATAGTTGACTAGAGCAACTCCACGCATTTTCACATAAATTGACGTATTTTTAATTTAGTATCAACTTCACCTCTATTGATGCAAATTGAGTTGATTCCACTCGCCCATTTTCATGAATTTTCACGCAGTTTCATCCAATTATGATCCAACATTTTTTATAAAGTCAGTTCATGTATACTGACGCACTTTCAGCCAGTTTGATGCAAAGTACGTTCACTCACTTTGAAACTTTTTCATGCACATTCACCCATTTGTCAACCAATTTTTTTCATAAAGTCCCCTCATGCAAATTGACACATTTTGACATATTTTGACGCATTTTCACCAATTTGCTGACCATTTTTTTTCAGAAAGTCCCCTCATGCAAATTGGCACATTTTGACATATTTTGACGCATTTTCACCAATTTGTTGACCAATTTTTTTTCATAAAGTCCCCTCATGCAAATTGACACATTTTGACATATTTTGACGCATTTTCACCAATTTGCTGACCATTATTTTTCATAAAGTCCCCTCATGCAAATTGGCACATTTTGACATATTTTGACGCATTTTCACCAATTTGTTGACCATTTTTTTTTTATAAAGTCCCCTCATGCAAATTGACACATTTTGACATATTTTGACGCATTTTCACCCATTTGTTGACCATTTTTTTTTAGTAAAGACCCCTAATGTTTTTTCACGCATTTTCACACATTTTCACACATTTTCACGCACTTTGAACTATTTGTTCAACAATTTTTTTTAACAACATCCTTTAGTGCATATTAATGTATTTTAACATATTTTCAGCATCTCTCAGTAGGAAATTTGACGTCCCATGACCAGCAAGTGACGTCATGGAACAAGGCGTGAAAAAATGTTATTCATGTGAGGGGACTTAGGAAAAAAATTAGTCAACAAATGGTCGAAGTGCGTAAAAATGTGTGAAAATGCGTGAAAATACATTAGTGGTCTTTATTAAAAAAAAAAAGGTCAACAAATGGGTGAAAGTGCGTGAAAAAGTGTGAAAATGCGTGGATATGCATGAAGGGACTTAATGAAAAATGTTGGTCGACAAATGGGTGAAAGTGCGTGGAAAAGTGTGAAAATGCGTGAATATGCATGAGGGGACTTCATGAAAAAAATGTTCTACAAATCTGGTCACATGACCGGAAGTCATGTGACTTGGCGGTTGGTACTAACACAAGATGGCTGACGCAGAGAGGTTATAGAAAGCTCCTCGTGTGTGTATGGTGATTTATGAGGTGTTTAAGTGAAGTTTTACTTATTCCTGAACATTAAATAGTTAATTACAATGAAGTTAGGTTACCATTCGTTTGTCCAGTGTTAATATTTGCCATTTTTTTGCACTTTTTATGATGTAAAAAGAGACAATTTAATGTTGCATTTTTGCCGGTCGAGTTTTCAAAATGTCAGATTTAATTGGAGTCGCATAAAATATCGAAGATTAAGCCACGACGAGAAGTTCTATCAGATAAGTATAAAAACAGTTCTTATTAATTTATTTAATTATGACGAAGTATAAAAATAATTCCTTTAATAGTTAAATTATTCAAAAGGAATCATTAATTATAAAAAGTAGTGAAAACCTTATACTGCTATATATTATATAGTCAGCCTAGTAAGTTTTTTTTTTATAAAAGCCTCTCATTTTATACTAGCTGTATATCTGTATACCGGCCTATATTTCTGTTTGTAAAAATTATTGTTTTTATTTTGCTTTCGATGTTTGACAAATGAGAACAATCTTTATTACTGTACGTAAAAATTTGCGCGCGTTTCTTTGTGGATTTTTCGTACATTTCAGGTATCCATGGGGACTGAGGCCATGGGACTGCATTCACTTCCAATGGTTTGGTGAGCTAGCCTGCGACGAAAAATGCATGAGACCATGTGTAAAAATTTGGTAAATGATGGTGTGAAAATTCGTGGGAATGAATGAATTTTGCATGTTTAGACTTTGTGAAAAAATTACTTGTTAAATGTATGAAATTTCGTGAAAAGGTTTGAAAAATATTAAATTTGAATGACTGGAATTTGTAAAATAATATGGTTGATAAAAGCGTGAAAGTTCATGAAAAAGCGTCAAAATGAGTGAATTTGAAGGACTGAACTTTGTAAAAAATAATGGTTGATAAAAGTGTGAAAGTTCATGAAAAAGCGTCAAAATGAGTGAATTTGAATGACTGGACATTGTAAAAAATTATGGTTGATAAAAGCGTGAAAGTTCGTGAAAAAGCGTCAAAATGAGTGAATTTGAATGACTGGACTTTGTAAAAAAATTATGGTTGATAAAAGCGTGAAAGTTCCTGAAAAAGCGTCAAAATGAGTGAATTTGAATGAATGGACTTAAGGAAAAAAATTAATCAATGAAAGTGTGAAAGTTCACGAAAAGGCGTCAAAATGTGCGAGCCAGTATACCTGAAAGTGTGTGAATTCGAGCGAAGTATTTTGGTGGCAGGCATTTACGTCAATATTTGTTAATATTAATCAAATTACATGAAAATGTGCCAATATATGATATCAAATTCACTCGCGCATATTGACTCAGAAAAGGGGCGAAATTTAGGTGAATTGGAGTCAATATGCGCGAGCCAATATACCTGAAAGTGCATGAAGTCGAGCGAAGTATTTCGGCAGGCATTTACGTCAATACTAATCAAAATACGTGAAAATGCGTCAATATAAAGTACCAAACATCGCCAAAGTGCATCAATACACGTTAATTCACTTGCGCATATTGACTCTAAAAAGGGGCGAAATTTAGGTGAATTGGAGTCAATATGCGCGAGCCAATATACCTGAAAGTGCGTGAAGTCGAGCGAAGTATTTCGGCAGGCATTCACGTCAATACTCGTCAATATTCATCAATATACGTGAAAATGCGTCAATATAAAGTACCAAACATCGCCAAAGTGCATCAATACACGTTAATTCGCTCGCGCATATTGACTCCAAAAAGGGGCGAAATTTAGGTTAATTGGAGTCAATATGTGCGAGTGAATTTGTTGTGAGCTTTCACTCTTATTTTCTCGTGGGTAGTAGTCTATATATAGTGCCACCTGGAAAAAGTGAGCACTGAGTTACAAAGTACAGTAGGGGTTGGGTTATATTAGGTTGTTAGGTAATCGAATTTTGATGTGACTAGAATGACTAGATTTATATACGTACCACTACAAATAACAAATTATCATGCACACTGTATGATATATATTTATATATATAATATGTGCATATATATTATATGTATATATATATATATATATATATATATATATATATATATATATATATATATATATATATATATACAGTATCACAAACCTTAGTTTACGTATGGAAGACACACAGTACAGGAAAGATAGTAGCCAAACTCCCATACCTGCGCTACGGGGGAGCTGAAGTCAATTTTTGACACTTTTTGAATATTGGGTTAAGAGCTTACTTTTTTTTATAAAAAATACTAGATTTTTTTTCTAATATTTTAGTGAAAGTTCCACTGTGCTAGCTTTAATAATTTCCAAGTTAGAGCAGATTATAGTTGATTCTCCTATACCATAACATTGCAGGATGCCCCATTTGGTCGTGCCCCTTTCCTATGATTTTAACATTGCGGCGGACAAACATGCCGTTGACGCGGGAAAGTGGCGTAGCGTCGAAATTGCGTAGCGTCGAAAAATAAATATCGATAGTAATAGTAATAGTGGGCGATAGTGGGGAGGCAAATTCAAACTAAGAAATGGTTCCAAACTTTCAATATAGGTGGATCTACTTTACTTTTAACAAATATCTGCTTCAGCAACTTGAAGATGGCGTTGAGTATACGATTCCAGATATTTTGCCAAAAATTAGCGACTTATTTAAAACGTCGAATTTTTTAAATTTCTTAAATTAATTAATTAAAAATGGTTGATGGTTGTTTTTCAACTCTAACAACTGTACTAAAGCTTTTTATCTGATACAAGATACATTTCTTTATATTTTGATACAGTTTTTATTTTGCTGGCAAGTTTCTCTATGAATTAATTTACAAAAGAAAATTATAGTCTTGCGTTTTTTTTGCTTTTGTCTCGAACGTACAGTCGCTTCAATGCATTGTAGAGTTAAAGTTGCTATAACTTAATTGGACTTAATTGCTTTTTTTTTTTTTTTTTGTTCCAATTGAAAAATGCAGAATTGGAGATTCGAGTGTATTTATAAGCAAGATAAATTCTGGTTTTCATTTTCCAATTTGTTTGTTTGTGTTTGTATATAATATATATTATTATCCTATCCTATAGCTATATAATAATCATATCAATTAATAATTATAATATTTTAAAAATAAAATAATAAAATACAATGTACCAATTAACTCATGGTATTTAATGTGAATAAATAAATAAAATATTATAATATATTATAATATATATGCGTACATATATGTATACCATATATTATCTTCATTATTATATATATATATATATATATATATATATATATATATATATATATAATATAATTATTATTATTATGATATATAAGTGACAAAAATATATAATTAAAATAAAATTTTATTGGAAGTGAAATTAAAAATATATGATTATATATAAAATAAAATGAAATTTGATAATTATATTTATACGTACATAAAAAACTAATTGGAATATAAAAATAACGAAGTAATTAACGAACATCCTAAAATAATTTTTTTATTGAAGAAAGAAAATAATTAATTTAATTAAAGATGAACTAATTTATGTCATGTAACATAGTAATAAATATAATAAAAATAAATTATATAAAATAATAAATTATGATTTTCTAAATTGCTAGCGTACGTGGCCATGGCTGGATGTGGATTGGCCGGCTAATTAAGAAACAAACGCCTCCAGGTGTAGCTTAAATATTTCGCAAACACTTTTACACGATGCATTCACACTATATAACATATATGCAGATGAAACTATTCCGACTAGCATAATTTCGTACTAATTGATATATACTATGTTACTCATTTGTTCAATATTTTAATTATTTTATACTGGCGGGGTGCCATGTATATAAAGTTATTAAGCCTGCGCATATTATTATAATACGTAATTTAGCTTACAATTTTCCTTTGCAACAGAATTTCATCTCCATGCAAGCAAATATGGAGTTGAATTTTACTTGTAAATTAAAATTGTATATACGCAATAAACAGAAAAATTGTATTGTGTAATACCGCCTTTATGTATACACAATATACAGACTGGAATCCCGGACCAAATACCCCCGGACGAAATACCCCCGGACCAAATATCCCCGCCCGGACCGGACGAAATACCCCCGGACGAAATACTCCCGGACGAAATATCCCCGGACGAAATACTCCCGGACGAAATACCCCCGGACGAAATACCCCCTTGTAAGTGGAGAGGGGCGGGCGACCAACACGGGAGGGGAAGTCGACTTTATTTATAAAGTCTGTTTTTATGTCGTTTGTCTGGCGTCACGCGCGTCGTATTAAAGAAGGAAGTTATAGTAATGCCATTTTTCACAACAAATATATATCACATATAAAATTCAAAGTATATTTATAGTTAGTACCGTATCAAGATCTCAAATTGCGTCTTTAATTTAATTATACCAAAACATACTCAAAATTGTGCCGCAAACAAACGATTTTTGTATATGCTATGCTTACTTTGATTGTGCGGCAATTGTCACAGCGTTTTGCAGCAAGATTTTGAAGTTGATTAAACGATTTTAGGTTTTTAAACCTAGATGTGCCACTAGCGATTTGAGCAAAGCCCGAAATTAACAAATACTTCGGGCTTTGCTTATTTAAATTTGAACATTTCTAGAAGTGCTCAAATCGAAAAAAGCAATCCCCGACGAGGAGTTTTATATCGGGCTTTGCTCATTTAAATTTGATCATTTCTAGAAGTGCTCAAATCGGTAAAAGCGAACCCCGACGAGAAGTTTTATTTCGGGATTTGCTCATTTAAATTTGCTCGTTCTAAAAGTGCCCAACTCGAAAAAAGCAACCCCGACAATAATTTTTATTTCGGGCTTTGCTCACAGTTTTGATCATTGCTAGAAGTGCTCAGAGCAAAATAAAAATAATAATTGGAAATTGTGCCGTATTATAGCAATAAATAATAAAATAATGTAAATTTAATAAAATTTTAATTATATCACTTTTTTAATTTATTGATAAAAATACAAATTTAACATTAGTTATAGCGTGTATAGTATTTGTTTTATTAAAATATTTCTTTCTGTATTATTCAAGTCATATTGAAAAAATACAATTTTTTCACACTGACAATGAGAGACACTTTTAATTTTTTTATTATTATCATTTTTTTATAATTAAAGGGTATGATTACAATTATACTCTAGCAATGAATTTCAGGTTGCAGATGAACAATTTCTAAGTTCAGACGACGTACCACACATGACAAAGAAAAGAGTGTCTCAGATCAGCAGCAGCATTAGCAAATTCAAAGCCAGGTTTTGTGTTTTGCAACTGCAAGAAAGGTTGTCAATTTTTTTTTTTTTTTACTTCATAAATAGTTTATACATTAATGTCCAGCCAAAATTATTAACATAATCTTAGCGGCCGGTTCATAAAATACATAGTAATTAAATTTCAAGCTAAAACAATTTATTCAAGCATATTTAATCAATTAATATTAAGGAAAAAAAAAAAGGCAATAACAAAATAATTTAATTAAAGAATTTAACAAAAATGGCAAGATTCTATGGCAAGAATTACTTTTTTTGCAAACAAAAGTTTTAATTTAATTTCACATTATTATTAAAATTGTCGCTTTAAAATTTATATAACACAAACAAAATGTTCCAATTAAATTATATTATTACTTTTTATGAGACTAAATATTATTATCCAAATTAAAAATACAAGTATTCAATTTAAAATATGTTGTGCAAATTAAGAAAAAATTTAGATGAAATTTAAAATGCCATGATAGTAATCCCTGCAAAAATAAGTCAAGTTCAGATAATAATACGATCAGGTAATAATCAAGTTTAATAATATTTATTATTTATTTATTTATTTATTGATTTATTTATTTATTTATTTATTTATTTATTTATTTATTTATTTATTTATTTATTTATTTATTTATTTATTTATTTATTTATTTATTTATTTATTTATTTATTTATTTATTTATTATTTATTTTAAATTAGTAGGTTTGATACTATCTTGAGGAGCTCTTTGCTTCTTACCAAATTCTGTAAATTAAGTTAAAATGAATTTATAATATATCAGCTGTAAAAATTTATTTAAATTAACTAACAATTATATTAATTAATATAAAAAGTGTGACAAAATCGTATTTTTCAGTATGACTTGAATAAAACAGAAATAAATATTTTAATAAAAAAATAATATACACGCTATATATATAATGCTAAATTTGTATTTTTGATACTCAATTAAAAAAGTGATGTAATTAAAATATTATTAAATTCACAATATTTTATTGTTTTAATTATTTATTACAAATTATTACTATAATACGGCACAATTTCCAATTATTTTTTTTCACTTTGCTTTGAGCACTTCTAGAAATGATCAAAACAGTGAGCAAAGCCCAAAATAAAGCTTCTCGACAGGGTTTGTATTTTTCGAGTTGAGCACTTCTAGAAATGATCAAATTTAAATGAGCAAACCCCGAAATGAAACTCTACGTCGGGGTTTGCCTTTTTTCGATTTGAGCACTTCTAGAAATGTTCAAATTTATATGAGCAAAGCCCAAAATATTTGTTAATTTCGGGCTTTGCTCAAATCGCTAGGGGCACACACCTACAGATGTACGCATTGAATTCGGGCTTTGGTGCCAACATATATATATATATAAATAGAAAAGGAAGGAATAAATAAGGAAATAAATAGAACAACAAGAAAATTAAGTTTCTTCAGGAAGGGTACACATGCTCTACGTTAAGTGTTCACGGCACCTATAGCACCGGGGAACCATGAAAACAATAAAAAATATTGCATTTTTAGACCTATACCGATCGAATCAGAATTAAAAAATTACACTAAAAAAATTTACTTATTTTTTTTTTAAGTTAAAAAATTATATTATAGGGATGATTTTGAAAATTTTTAGTTAAAAAAAAAATCTAAAAAATGCAATAAACACTAATAATTAACATGCATAAAATGTATCGTATCAAAATTTATTACACATTAATTTTAATTCGATATGAATGATATGATAAATTAATGCATAACGTATTGGCCTAACGTTACTAATATAACTTCCTTCTTTAATACGACGCGCGTGACGTCAGACAAAAGACAGAAAAACCGACTTTATAAATAAAGTCAACTTCCCCTTCCACGTCGGTCACCCGCCCCTCTCCACTTACAAGGGGGTATTTCGTCCGGGGGTATTTCGTCCGGGAGTATTTCGTCCGGGGATATTTCGTCCGGGAGTATTTCGTCCGGGGGTATTTCGTCCGGTCCGGGCGGGGATATTTGGTCCGGGGGTATTTCGTCCGGGGGTATTTGGTCCGCTTACCCTCACTAGAGCTGTTCGTGGATCCACGCCTGCGAATATTGTATAATAGTACTATAGTATAATTTTAAATTTAAATATAGCATTATATATATAATGCTGAATGCATTAAAAAAACTGTCATTACTCATATTGTTGAAATTAATCTAGCCTTTACTAATAAGTATTATAATTCCGTAATAAACAGCTAGCATTAAACATTTTTTTGCAAGAAATTAATAAACGGTGGGTATACTCTGACTTTTTTATTTTATTTTTTCTGAAACCGGTAAATATTTTTAAATAATTATTGAATGATTTGCGGGATTTGCCAAACTTTCTGGAGACGTCTACAGGTCTCAGAAAAATGTGAGAAAAAAAAATATATATATATAAATAAAATAATAAATCAGAGAGTATAGCATGATTTTACCCTCTATACACTTTTGCAATGAAATTTTTGTATCCTAACTACCCACTCAATGGTAGATATTTGTGGGAGGTGTGGCGCAGTGCGCTTGACCGGGTCTCGTCAGATCACCGAAGTCAAGCAATGCCGCGCGTGGTTAGTAGTTAGATGGGTGACCATTTTCAACAAAAACCTCGTTTCCCACCCAGGGTAAAATGTTGCGCTTTTCCACTATGTGGTTCCCCTGGCTTTGGACCATTGCATTTCCGGTTCATTGACAAAAGCTGTAGCGTCCATCCTGGCTGAGGTTTCCACGTTTCCCTCAGCCGCAGGCAAATGCCGGGATGGATTTGCAAGGCCGTGGCCGCCCTCGTTCCAGAAGAGCCCGCGAAACGCTCAAGTTAGGGTTTCGGAAGGTTCGGGGTTTCGAAGTAGTATGTAATTAGTAAATAGAAGTATACCCAATAGGGTTTAATTAAGAATAATATATATTATGAGATTGATAAATATTTAAAAGCTATATAATATTATATATATAGCTCAATAAATTATATATACTATAATATAAAAATGGGGGCATACATGACCAAAATGTGTCAATTAATTGCCCCAAAGTACCAACCAATATATATAATATATATATTATAAGCACATGAAATTTTATTGGACAAATATGGACAACTTACAGAACTTTAATAATTATTTAAAATTAATAGTTCTCCGCGAATCAAAAAAATTTAAAATGGTACGTATAATTTGATACCCTCTCTTTTTGCAATAAATAAATTCATGTAAGTTGTCTATTATATACAATTTATAATATAATACTCCTGTTTATGTAATATATACTATATTATATTAAATACAAATCAAAAGTTAAAGAATTTTTAAATTAATTGGATCGAGCAATATATATATATATGCAGCAATTGAAAAATATGTAATATTTTATTTTATTTAAATGCGTATATAATACAAAAATAGTCATGCATGATCGATGTGAATTATGATATATAATTATTTATAAAATAGCGAAAAAGCTACCATGCAAATAAATTTAAGTTTCATTTGAATTAATACTTCTATATATATACATATATATGTGTGTATACATATATTATAATGCATATAATTTTATGCTGCATGCACCGAGATCTATAATATCTGAATTAAAGTTTTATATTAAAATTTAAAGAAAATATGTTCCTTCGATCAAGTGCAATAATTACACGCAAATTAATTTAATTATTAATATTGTCATGCATCATGCAGAAACACGTACATTAATTTACGCACTTAAATTAAAAGAATCGAATACTGCCATTGAGCTCTACACAAGGCCTTGTGTAGAGCTCAATGAATACTGCGTGCACTAATTATATAATTAAAATATCACAAAATCCACTACACGAATAAATAACCCAGGGACCGCAGGTGTATCCCCGGGGCGTTCCAGGGATACCCCTCAAACGTCCCTCCGGAGTGCCCCAAGGTGTATCCCCTATTTCCATGCACAAAAGGGTACCCCTTGGGGACATTCCAGGGATACACCCTGAAGTCATTGCAGGGATACATAGGGTTATATAGCAAATATGCTTATAATTACCAATTAAAAAATGTTTTTATCAATTATAATGATGTTATCAAAGAGAAAGAATGGCAAAAAAAAAATTAAAAAACTGGCATGTTTTTTTTTTTTTTTTTTTTTTTTTTTTTTTAGTATGAAGACACATGTCTTCATACTAAAATGTAGAAAACTTAACTTTATAAACTATAAATTATGAAATCGACTTGTATATTTTTGATACTTTAGGATATTTTACAATCTATGGTTTCTTTTATAAATTTTAATAATAATAATGAGAAACTTCCAATACGGCACATAAATAATGTTTATCTTCAAATTTTAACAATTTTTTATTTTTTAATTTTTTAGAAAAAAACTACGTCTCATGAATGACCCCCATACAGGTGCACTTACGGGACATTCTGTTTACTAATTAAAATTATTCAAAATTGTGATTAAAAATTCAATCAGCTACATACTTAAGCAAAGAAAATTGTTATTTTACAATTTTCCACAATACCCCCCGTGTGCATCCCACAGAGACACCTCTGCGAGACATTCATCGATATATATAGTTATCAAATTAATCAAAATCTTCTCGAGATGAAGCTAAACGTTTTAAAATACTATAATTTAACCAATTAAAACCAATATTAAAAAAACAGTAACGTCCTAGGAGTGCACCTGCGGGGCATACATGGGATACATCCCTGGTGTATCCCTGCGAGACCCTCAAAGGACGTTTGATCCAAAAGTTCAATATAATTGCGTTATTTTCTTCTGTGTCCCTTCTACACTATAAGTTAAGCAATTCCTAAAAATTTTAAATTTTAAAAAGCATTAAATTAATATAATATAGACCACGGGACATTCGCGGGGCATTGCAAGGACGTTCCGCTGTGTCCCGGGGATACCCATGCGGTCCCTGGGAAATAGCAAATAAGAGCACAATCATAATTCATATATCACTCGTCGGCATCAGTCAAACTATACTACCAATTAACGGAATTAACCAATGAAAGGTTAATTCTAGCGACCAGAGTAATCTAAGGCCACCATAATATTTATGCTACCATGCAACCTATCTGAAAGTGCTCATAACACTGATCCTTTTTAAAAAATTTAAAATAATTTAGCTGCAGAGAGAAATAGTACCGTTTTGCGTTACGATCTTCATTTTTTAACGATAGGCGCTCGATTAGAAAAAAACATCACATCCCTAGTTTAGTTTGCCGGTTTATGAGAACGCCACGGCCGTGGGCGCGGCAATCCACTTGCCTAGCGGCCATCCCAAGTATCTAATACACTTTTAACCTATTATTAGTACTGACATCATGGTTTAATGTTCATTAATTTAGCGAACTTTAAGGTCTGTCGCTATGCAGCCGGCCACCAGAGGCGCGACGTATGCCTTTTAAAAAATAATTATTGGATGAATTTTGTTCGGCTTCTTCTGCAGAACGATAAATTATATTCCCATGATACAACTATAATAGATAGGTCCATCAGCCCTACGAATTTGGACTGATCTGCGCATTTTGGCCAAAAACACCCAAGGTGACGTCACGTAGTGAGCTCAGAACAGCTGCTTCGCTGCACGAGGGGCCCCTACCGGAGCAGAATTTTTGTTCAACATTAGCGAGAACGTTGCTTTTTATCTCATCTCAAATTTGATATTTATTTACAATACTACAAGCCAAACCGGTTGCAGTAACGTACGTATTAAAAGAATTTTTAAACACTGCAATTCGCAAGCAATCTGGGGTAGAAGTTCGTACCTTTGTTCATAAAGCATACAAAGCTGCTATTGGCTGTGCGCAAATTAGTCACCTAGCGTTTGCGCAGCTTCATTTGGATTCAAGCTTTTTTATCATGCACGCACTTTGCGGAGCTATGCGCAGTAGACTACTAACATTTAAAACTCGTTTCTGCGCAGCTTTTCTAAGCAATGGCTATTAATTTACGGAAAACTCTATAATAGAGCAGAAAAAATTAAACGTATGCACCGTGCGCATGGGACGGCCCTGTTATATTCCATTTTTGATGATATAATGTTATTCATACATATAATCTTTAGGAAACCTGTTAATATAAATTCGTATCGGTAAGATTTTGATGACTTTATTAGTACGAAAAAATACATATAATATTTCCCTACTTCCTCACAAGCCATTTTGCTGATTTATTTTCGCCGCAGATGTACCGTACTGCACTGTACGTACATTGTTCCATTGATGGGGACGAGCGGCCGGCCTGCACCTTGCTCGCTAGCGGTCAGGCAGGCGAGGCGGGCCACTTGGCCTGCAGACTTTCACAAGGGTTGGCGCCTTGCGGCTGGCGCGACGCAAATATAATATAATCGCGGGCCGTGCTTTTACCTTATCTATGGTCAGGAAAAATGAATACATAAAAATATTGCACCATCAATCAAAATGCAATGAATGCAGCATTTATTAATGTGATATAAATATTATAAATATAACATACATTTAATATAAATTTATAAAAAAGTATATAAAAATATAAATATAAATGATACAAAATATAAAATAATATTAAAATATTAATATAATATAATATTTAATATAATATTAAAATATTTTTATAAAAATTGAAACATATTAATACAACATTATATATACATATTATATATATATATATATATATATATATATATATATATATATATATATATATATATATATATATATATATATATATATTTAAAATGTATATATGATGTTGCAATATTTATGCATTTATTATGCATAATTTACTACATTTGATTGGTGCAATTTTTTCATTTTCTCCTATATGAAATATAAAGTGGTGTTCCCAAAAATATTTATACATTGCATTGAAGTCTGTTTGTAACTAGGTTTCTATCTAAAACATATACTACATTCTTTTCTTCACCTCTTTCTCAAAGAAAAGAAAGGTTTATGAATGAGGATAGCAAGGGTTGGGGGAGTAAAATACAAAAGTTATTATCTTGAGTTCGTTTACCCTTCTGACCTGCGCGCGACAGTGAAAATTGTTGTAATTATATAACAATGAAAACTTATAAAAAATTAATCTATATTTTATTAGGAAAATTATGAATCATAATAAAGTATATTGATTTCGCTTTTTCATTATTATTCAATAAATTTAATTTCAGTCTCTCCAAGTATAGATGATCGTCATGAAACACTTGAAAAGTATTGCTTGAGAGGATACAAAAAAAAAAAGGAAGGATTATTATAATAAACAGATTCAGATTTCAAATTCATCGTTATATAATACACAGGTCGAGAATATTTTAATTACTTTTTAAAATATTAAGTTTGGAGGGAGTTTTATCATTAAAACCACACAAAAAAATTGTATATATAATATATAAATATTTGAAAAATATATATCATAATAATTTTGATAAAAAAAAATGTGCCTTGAAAATTAACTTTTATTAAAAAAAAATTTGATCATTTTACGCGTACAGCAACGCATTCAGTACGTAACGCCTGCTCTTTTTTTCCCTTCTCCCCATCCTCCCCCGTCCTCTCCGGACCCAGGAAGGAAGTGAAGAAAAAAAAACGGCAGCTCACGAATGCAAGCAGTAGCAGCGCGGGGCAATATATTGCACATTCTACCTCATGATAGCAGCATTCGCACTCATGATGTGGTCCACGGACAGGAGCAAAATACATTGAATTTCAATGTGAAAGAGTTACTATAACAATAAAAAATAGTTTCTTTTTTCTAAACGTCACATTTTTAATTTAATTTATAATTTGACATAATTAAAAATACTCAAGTAAAACGAAAACGTATGCAACTGGTATGCATCTCGTATAAATCTGGTATGGAAATCCTATGTTAATAATGCTATGGCAAAAACTGGTATGGAAAAAGGTTTGTTCGAAGTATGGAATTGAAACAAATCCATACCAGATGACGTCACATTATTTCAGAATAGTTACAGACGAGTTTACATACGTGCATACCAGTTTACATACGTGCATACGTGTTCCAACCATTTTTACTACAGGGCCTTGGCCACGTGGTAAACTCGTATGGATTGGTTTGCAATTCAATTGCAACTGGTTTGCACAATAGTAGCGTCCCCTGCCCCCTCCTCCATTTCCGCCCCTCCCGCCTACTTCCTGTTTCCCCTACAATTTATTCTCCACGTGCAACTAAACTTTGCCATATATAATGGCGACCGGCCGGCCTTCAGCTATATAGAGTTCTTTCTGCATGGATGGGAATTTGCAGCATCAGGTCATCAGATGATTTTATTTTTTCGAATATGCTAGATGCTGCTGCATGAATTCCAGCTCCTCCACTAAAAACATATAAGAGAAGATAATTAAAATACATAATATACATCTTTGATTACATTATCTATTTTATTATTACTATATATATTAATCATTCAAAGGTATAATATAGTAAGTACTTATAATTATGGAGAATCAGATCAAATTTAATTTATCCATGTAATTTTACAGAGTAATTTTTATTAATAATATTTATAATGATCAATTTTAATAGTAAAATTGACAAATAGAAAATTAAAGTTTGAATTTAAATGAATTTGCATGCAGTTATAAATTGTACTGTAATGCATTAAACTATGTATATACATAAAAGTTAAAATGAGTATATTTATAAAATTATATTAATTGTAATGTTTACCTGATTCCATGCTATAATAATATTATATTATAGCAACAGCATTATAATATGTCCGCTCTGCTCGGAGTCCATGGCTGCTCTCTGCTGCTTGCTTGCAGCTTGCTGCCTTCGTGTTTGGAATGTTAAAGTTAAAGGGTATGCAACAACAAATTCTATTGGTTTAAAAAGAGCTGAAATTTTTTTAACATTACTTCTAAACCAATGGCAAGCCATCTTTTACACAGCTAGGAATGAATCTTCAAATCGATGCATACGAGTTTCCATACGTTTAACGGTTTTTTGAAGGAAGTTTAAGGTCACGTACACATTGCATACGAGTTGCAAACTATAAGAAGGGAGTTGAGAAAAAATACAAGAGAGTTCCAACTGAGATTTTTGTGTGCAAGTGAGTTCCAACCGAGAGTAGGGTGTGCAAGTGTGTTGCAACCCAGTCGTCCAACCTAGTTGCATACTAGAGAATGTGCAAGTGTGTTGCAACCCAGTCCGTCCAACCTTGTTGCATACTAGAGGATTTTGCGTTTTTGCTGTGCATACGTGCTGATACGTGTTCCAACCGTATTGCATACATTTTTAGCCCGTTCCATACCAGATTTATACGTGATGCATACCAGTTGCATACGTTTTTGTTTTACTTTTGAGTACATCTAAAAAATTAATCCACAGTTCTTTATATATTAGTTTGAGCATACATTAGCATTTTATTCATATTCCATAAATTTAATTTTTTTACTCCTTCCAGTAGATAATTGACATGATAAAACTGAAAAAGTATAGCTTGAAAGGATATAAAAAATATATGATTTTATATGTCCGATTGGTGATTATAGTATTCAGATTTATCCTATATAAAGCCGATAATGTATTTTTTTAAATTAATTAGGTTAGTTTCTTTATCTATATATTATACAAAAAAGCAACAAAACATTTTTTAAAACCTATTAATTACTACAAAAATTAAATTTATTTAAAAAAAATAATTCATAATAATAACAGAGAATGCTGTATACAAAACATGACTGTTAAATTACCATATTTCTATTTTCTATATTCAATTTACAATACAATACTTTGGAGTCGACCTCACAATGCACTCGTCACGGCACGCATGGCACGTAAAGGACGCACTCGCAACGGCACGCCTGCCCTCCTTGTTTCTTTCCTTGCCTTCAGCTTTTGCTCTCCAGTAAAATGTTGCATACTTTTAATTGCTATAACTACATATATAATGAATATTTTAAATAATGAATCGGTAGAAGGCATAGGCAAACAACACGTTTAAGCCCTAAGTTCAACAAAAACGCTTAATTTTCTTTATTTTCATTGCTAATGCCGAATAAAAATCACCGAATCCCGTATCTTTTTTACTATAGGCAGGTAGCGACATCTCATTTAATTTCAGTTGCATTTTTTCATAGCGACAGACCTTAAAACCAGAACAGAAAAGGCACGCTGCCATGATTTTTGTTAATGTGACGTCACAGGAGCTCGAAATCGAATAATTAAATCGAACCGAATCGAACTATATAAACCGATCAGCTGAGCTGAAAAAAGGCGTTCGTTTTAAAATAAAAGACAGATCGGAATATACGTCTATATACGCCTCCAGAAGCTATAATAAATACGTAAGGGTGCCTATTTTTTTTAATTTCACCACTTTTTTTCAAGTTTTTAGCATTTTTGGTGTCGACGTGTTGTCACAACAGCGGCTCCATGCGGCCCCACTGGCCCCAGGCTTTCGTCTGGAAGAGGTGCAAAGTGGTCGAAGTGGTGGCGACGCGATTTTGAAATCAAATTAAACTTACTTTTGTATACTTTTTTCCAATAGTTATACATATTATAGAAGCATGTAATATTTTTAAAAAATTCCATAGTTTAAAATAACCTTGTTGTGGGACATTTTTAAAAAATTAAGATTACTACGCCTTGGCGACGTCTAGTCTGTGATCTCAGGCGTAATCTAAGGCTTGTTTAACTGTATATATATATATATATATATATATATACTGTATATATATGATATATGATAAGAAAGCTTGAATCTAAATGAAGCTGCGCAAACGCTAGGTGACTAATCTGCGCACAGCCAATAGCAGCTTTGTATGCTTTATGAACAAAGATACGAACTTCTACCCCAGATTGCTTGCGAATTGTAGTGTTTAAAAATTCTTTTAATACGTTACTGCAACCAGTTTGGCTTGTAGTATTGCAAATAAATATCAAATTTGAGATGAGATAAAAAGCAACGTTCTCGCTAATGTTGAACAAAAACTCTGCTGACTCTGCTCCCGTAGGGGCCCCTCGTGCAGCGAAACAGCTGTTTTGAGCTCACTACGTGACGTCACCTCGGGTGTTTTTTGCCAAAATGCGCAGATCAGTCCAAATTCGTAGGGCTGATGGACGTATCTATTATAGTTGTTTCATGGATTTCACCCCTTATTCAAGATGGCGCGCCAAGTTTGATCATCGTCCGCTCAAATTGTCTGTCATATCTTGGTAATTATCCCTATCCTATTCTATATATTAACCGTCTTGATTTCTATAACTCTATTCCTAGTCAATTTGATTCATAAATCGTCATTCTCGCCTCACCGCATCCACATAATCCTACTTTGACCCTGCTCTTCGGTCGGCGCACAGGAGTCAACACGTTGAGAATCTTTCAAATTTCTGCCATTCCTTGCTTGCTTGCCTGCATCATCAACCTACATTATTGCACCCACAGATTGTCTGTGTTGCACCCCACACCACATTGCAGTGTATTGGATTTTATGTACAATTATGTAATTTATTTAATTAAGTTTTGTTTATGTAAAATATTCAGCTGACAGAAAAGAGCAGCTCAACTAAATCGTCATACATGATCCATAGTAAAAAATATAAAATATTATATTTTGTAAGGATTAAATTGAAAATTTGGTGTTGGAGTAAGAAAATAAAGTAAATAAAATAAACACAAAAAGTGTACATACAACATTGTATTATAAATATATATTCATTATAAATTAACACTGTAATAGAACACATAAAACACACATACAAACTATATATAATGTTACAGAATAATAGAAAATAATAATAAAAGAATATAAAATAACAGATGATATTAACAGCCTGTTACATCATAATATATCATATAATAAGCACATATATAAAACAAAATATGACATAGAAAATAAATAGAATAAAAAACTTCTTGCTTAATTGCTATTCAAAATATAGACTATATAAAGTCTCCCTTGGCATAATCGCTATTAGGTTTAATTCTAGATTTACAGATATTTAAATGATATTGGCTACAATATTCATTACATAATTTACATACACAGGATTGTTATAAATTATATATAATATATGTAAACAAGTGTTCTTAGTGCCAAGTTAATAGGTGACTTGTCCTTACACTGATCCTCGCCATCTGTGAGTGGCGCTGCAACTTTTTGCAACTTGCAGTTCAAAGTCGACCAATCACTTGACAGCATGACGTCATGCCGTTCTAATCCATCAATGGCTGCTCTGTGGTCAACCAATCGCAGAATTGCTTGGCAGCATGGCGTCACACACGAGCCGCGGTGGCCCGAGGTAGTTGTCTTTATCTCGCTAGTATTTGGAATTGAGCAGTGCTAGGGTGAAAACAATTGCACTGAAGCAAACTAGAATAGTTTTACCACGTTTTGGCAGTGAAAAATGTTCTCTTTTTATTTTCTTTCGTACCTAACTCGCGGTTCACAAAATTTTTCCCCCATTTTGCGATGTATTATTTCGTTTCTACATGCTTTGACCGTACACGAAGTTGCAGCGTCACTCGCACAGATGGCAAGGATCAGTGTAAGGACAAGTCACCTATTGTTCAATAATTCTAGAAACGCACTCCTAGAACAACAAAAGGGCGCGCGTGAGAAAGTTGGAAATGTTCAATGAGAGAGAGGAAAACATTGAAAGTTATTTTGAGAGACTCGAAGCATTTATGGAAATAAATGTAGTAGAGGATGAAAAGAAAGTGATCGCCCTAATTGCTGTGTTGGGTCCGAAGGCATACGACAAACTTCAATAAACTTGTATGCCTGATTTGCCAAAGACAAAAGCATACGAGGTCCTAAAAGGATTATTGGTAGCTAGATACAAACGCACACACATTCCGACAGCTCAAAGGCACCATTTGAGTGTCAGGAAACAAGAAAGTGGAGAATCCATTTCTCAGTTTGTATCAGCTTTTCGTATCATGTCTCGTACGTGTTGTTATGGCACAAAACAACGCTTGGATGAAGAGTTGTTGCAATCGTTCCTACATAATCTCAGAGACAAGAGAATCATGGAAAAGCTACTGACTGTGGAAAATTTAGACTTCGAGAAAGCATACGAGCAAGCAAAATCATATGAGGCAATGTTTTTGCAGCTTGACGAGACAAGAAAAACAGGGGGTGCAGCCAGGGTTGCCAACCTTCCTCCTTTTGGGAGGACCGTCCTCCTTTTTAAACTTTTGTCCTTTATACTCCCAAGATGTTTGGGAGGACGCCCTTTGTCCTCCTTTTCAGGAATTCCAATTTTTAAAACATTACAACTAAAATTTGAATAAAAATGCATTGAAAAGCACTCGCTAAATTTTTATTTATAATCACAATATTTCTTTACATTCTCTGAAAAAGAATTTTATAGATATTTTATACTTATACTGTACAGTATAATTAAATCAGGGATATTAAATCCCAGTCAATGCCAGTTTATTTTGAAAGGAAAAAAAAAATGGACTAGGTGATGATTCTTCACTTTTGGGGTGCATGCAGTGTCCAATCCGTAAGAATTAAGAGAAGAAAATCCAGTGTCTCGAAACTGTACCCCCCTGCAAATTGGTCTGAGTAGATTGAGGGAAGAATGCATGTGTTTTTTATGTGTGCTCTAGCTTTCCCCAAGTTTCGACCCCACTGGCAAGAAATTAAAATTTTACATGGCTGGAACCACCAGGCACCAGGGGCTTAACTACCAAGGTTTGGGGGCAGTATAAAACCCTTGAACTCGGAGACCTTGATTAAATAGGGAACACTTCCACGGAAGGGGCGAATAGCAAAAGTTAACCTCGGGCTTGTATGTAGGCCCATGCATGCAGGCCTAAATTAAAATTATGTGTAACGTAGTACAACAATTCAATTCAGGCTCGCAGAAGTCACAAAAGGACCGAAGGGTATAGGTTAGGACTTTGGACAGCTAAAAAAAGGGAAACCCATGGGTTTTAGAGATAGATACTGTGACTAGTACTTAATTCTTCGTAGAAAAAAATTCAAAAACATTTTTTGAGCTGGTTTTTGTTGGTGAATTTTTTAGTTTTGCTATCTATGAGAATAACGCGCCTATTTTTAAATTTTTAAAAATTTAAAAAATTCATTAAAAAAAATCATCTCAAAGATTTTTTTTTCTGGGCTATCGAAAAAAAAAAAAAAAAATTTTTTTTGTCTACAATTTTTAATGAAAAAAAATTGGTCACGCCCCCTTTTCAAAAAAAAATTCACCTCCGGCGGGGTCTAGCCCCCCGTGGCCCCCTAGGGAAGAGGCGTCCTCCTTTTTGTTGGTAAAAAGTTGGCAAACCTGGGTGCACAGCGGCGTTCGCAGACGGGAATGGAGAGGAAGCGGCCAGCTTCTGGAACTACAACAGACTGCTGCTCTTTTCTGTCAGCTGAATATTTTACATTAACAAACTTACATAATTATACATAATATCCAATACACTGCACACATCCTTGCCGGAGCGGACCGGAGAGACTTGAATGGCGAATCTATTCACAATATGAAATATAAATTATATGAAGAAAACAAAATACAGTATGCATATATAACAAATCTAAGTTTACGCCTGACTATGGCGCCAAATACGTCTAGACAGATCGGCGCCCCCTATCTCGGCCATGATATTACGTCAAAGATGGCCGCTGCGCGTAATCAAATCGACACGTAAACTAAAGGTCCTTTCACATAGTCCGATTTTGCTGCGGTGTGTTGCAGAATTACCGCAAGCTTTTCACATACTCTCGTTCGTCTGCGGCTGTTGCGGCAGAAAATCACGTGAATGCCGCAGAAAAATCAAAATGAGTCTGATTTTTCTGCGGAGCGCCGCAACACGCCGCAAAACGTGCCTCAAGACATTGCGGCGTCATCAGCGACTTTGGTTGCGGCATGTTTTTGCGGCAAAATCAGACTATATGAAAGGAACTTTTGATCTGTTGTACTGTATGCATACATGAACAATTTGGAAGTATGGTTGTATGCATATAGGAGAGGTTTGTAATTTTTATTACAAAGTATTCCAGTCTAACAGATCTTTGAATACCTGTAGACACTGTGGCGCCAGCTCCAGACAGTCTATAGTACAGGATTTTTAGGCATTTTTCCTATGTAGACCCCGGCAAAATTCGGACCCGGCTGAATTTTGGTTCAAAGTTAGCCTCTAGCATGTAGATGAAAATATAAAAATTCCTCCTCTGAAAAACGCTTGCTTCAGACGGAAAATTGGAAAATGTAAGCGAAAAGGTGTCTCGGGGGAAAAATTATGCTGGCCGTACTGTACAACGCAGCTCTACAATTTTTCCGATTAAGTATTCTCAAATATCTACTTTATTCAGAAAAAAATAAAATAAGCAATTTTAATCTTTTGAAGCTGCATAAATGGGGTGCAATTAAAAACTGCACTTTATAAAATGCACTTTTCCTGCATTTTCCACTACTTATACTTATTTTACGGTTTTGTGTTATTACAAAAATGAAGTGCATTGGTATGATAATTTTAATGTTTTTTGTTTAAAGTCACTATCTGCACTTATGAATGAGATAATCGCAAGGATTTTCTATACTATGGATAGGCTACGTCTATACCAATAGCATTATAGCTACTGAGGCAAAAGGCCATGGTATCATGGTATCATGGCCGCCGAGCGCAATATTTTGTATTGTTTTGGCTTCACAGGCCATGGTAAGATGGCGGGCATTCTATTGTAACCACCACCCCCTTCCTCCTCACGACCTTGCCTCACTGACGATAGTGCGCACCTATCCATATAGTATAGAAAATCCTTGGATAATCGCAATAATGCACGATTTTTTTACAATACATGCTTTTTCACATCTAAAATTTTAATTTTTCTTCTAATGTTGTTTTATTTGTTTAAAAACTTCAGATATTATGCTGCCAGATATCCTTGTCAATTATTGCTACCATATTTAAAATTCGGATAATTATTTCCATTGTTATGGCAGAATAAAGACTCAACAATGGCTAATTATTTAAAAAATTGCAACACCCCTATTTCTTCATGAAAAATTATTCCATGAAATTCCAAGACAGATAATGTAACCAAGATTTAATAAAAAAATTGAAAAACACAATTGCCATTGTTGCAATAACTTAATACAGCATTTATTTATGCAGTAGTAATGACAATGGTTTTTCATAGTACTGTATTTCATACTCAGGAACTCTGCATGCTATGTTAAACTAATGTTATGATGAACATGTAGCTACCTGATCATTCTTATCAATGTACCAATTACATATAAATTAAATTATATCAATAAAGCTAATTACATATTAATTATCTCAGCTTTTAAACATTAATAATTATATTTAAATGAAATTTTCATAAATACTTGAATTGGAGATTAATTATTGTAATATTATCCTTTTAAATTTGAAATGTTTTATTAAGAATAAGAATAAGAATTTTATTTCAATCTTTGGATTACATAAGTAATATAGATCAAGTCAATTCAATTAATTTATCAGTCCGACGAAGCACACACACAATAAACATATATATACATTCTATCCATAAAATATTCATCTAAACACAGTGAGAAGATAAGATCATGTTATTATTAATTCAAACTAAATATAAACAATGAAATATTAAGAATTTACAACAACTTGCTGTTTATAGTGACCTATAAACACTGCCACATCAGTTCCAAGAAATTCTTTAATATTGTAAAAAGGAAAGTTAATTAATAATTTTTTTATTTGATAAGAATAATCAGATAGCCACATGTTTATCATACCATTAGTTTAACATAGCATGCAAAGTTCCTGAGTATGAAATACTATGAAAAACCATTGTCATTACTACTGCATAAATAAATGCTGTATTAAGTTATTGCAACAATGGCAATTGTGTTTTTCATTTTTTTTTATTAAATCTTAGTTACATTATCTGTCTTGAAATTTCATGGAATAATTTTTCATGAAGAAATAGGGGTGTTGCAATTTTTTAAACTAGTAGCCATTGTTGAGTCTATATTCTGTCATAACAATGGAAATAATTATCCGAATTTTAAATATGGTAGCAATAATTGACAAGGATACCTGGCAGCATAATATCAGGGCTATGCTCCATTGGGATGGGGGTATACGCAGTTCGAGAAAAGTGGACCTTTTAGGCCACGCCTCCTGGTAACCTTATGGGAAATCCACCAACTTTGGTGCCAATTTCCAGAGTGTTTGAGGAATTATGGTGGAAGATGAGACTGTCTGGGCGTAATTTGTGCTAAAAATTACGATTTTTGAATCGTTGAAGTCGACCACTTAACATAACACCTACTTTTTTGGGTTGAAAACTTCCTGTCTTTTGATTGGTCACTTCCATTTAATGAACTTTAATACCCATTCGAAAAGTGGACTTTTTTCTGGCCTGTGATTGGTTCATCACGTTGCTTAGCAACCAATAAAGAGCCGCAAAAAAATCAACAAGCTCTTTGTGGCCAATCAGAAATTAGGAAAGTGGTCTCATATACCAGAACGGAGCACGTATACCCGATTCTTATAAGTATAACCCTGCATAATATCTGAAGTTTTTAAACAAATAAAACAACATTAGAAGAAAAATTAAAATTTTATTTCTGAAAAAGCATGTAAAAAAATCATGCATTATTATGATTATCTCATTCATTAGTGCAGATAGTGACTTTAAACAAAAAACATTAAAATTATCCTACCAATGCACTTCATTTTTGTAATAACACAAAACCGTAAAATAAGTATAAGTAGTGGAAAATGCAGGAAAAGTGCATTTTATAAAGTGCAGTTTTTAATTGCACCCCATTTATGCAGCTTCAAAAGATTAAAATTGCTAATTTTATTTTTTTCTGAATAAAGTATATATATTTGAAAATACTTTATCAAAAAAATTGTAGAGCTGCGTTGTAAAGTACGGCCAGCATAATTTTTCCCCCGAGACACCTTTTCGCTTACATTTTCCAATTTTCCGTCTGAAGCAAGCGTTTTCCAGAGGAGGAATTTTGATATTTTCATCTACATATATGCTAGAGGCTAACTTTGAGCCAAAATTCAGCCGGGTCCGAATTTTGCCGGGGTTAAGTCCATTTTTTCCTGTACTACTAGACTGAATGGCGGCATCCATAAGATCCTTAATATTTATTTTCAAGATGTCCGCCGCGCGCAATTAAACCACATGTAAACCAAGATTTGTAATATGTATACTGTAGGTATGTCTTTGTATCATATTTTAAAAATATATCTTTATTGTTTGCTACTGTGTGCATACATATATATTGATAATAGAAAGAGAGATAATCAAGGCAGCTAATGGATCAAGGGACTGTTTAATCTAATTTTGTAAATTTTGTTCTCAGGAAGGATCTGCCGAACTAAAGATGGAGGACGAATCTTTTGCAACTCCAAAAATTCAAAAAGGACACTCTTCTTCATTTGGGAAAAGAAAATTCTCAGAAAGAGCTGAAACTAATCATATTATGTCACCTAAGTGGCACGCAATGCTTTTTGGCAAAAGAAATTCACCTGCAACATCTAAAAATACTAAAAAAACACCCAACTCTAAGAAGTCCAAGACTTCCAAGAGTAAGAAGTCTCCTCTGGATCCTCAAAGTCACATATTAGAAGATGACTTGTTTGATTATCTTGATGGAGACGATTCACTTCTCTCCCCAATAAATTTTAATATCGAAATAGTGGGAAAAAAAAGATGCAGTACACCAAAATGCAGGCCTGCACCTAGGCCAAGGCCTACATCTGTACCTCCAGTTATAGTGCAAAAAAAAAGATGCAGTATGCTTACACCAAAGTGCAGGCCTGTACCTAAGCCAAGGCCTACTTCCGTACCTTCTAGTTATTCTTCAATGGTTATTGATATACCTGAAGCTCAAATGATAAATGTAAAACCTTTCAAGCAAAATATAATTGACGTTGATAAGATTATGAGAGAAGAAAATGAGGTAAGGATATAATAGTGTATGCATATACTGATGAGGGGGACTTAAATTTTTCTATATGATGTATATACACAGCAATAAGGGTGACGTCACAAATGACGTTAGGCATCAGGGCATGGGTGATAAGACAAGGCAGCATCAAATGACTTTTGATCACTCAACTCCACAGCTACAATACTGTATGCTACCGTGCACATTCTTACCGCTTTTACAATGTAAACAAGATATCCCCCCTTCGGTATATATGCATGTATGTATCGCCCAAGTGCTCTTTACCGGCTTTAATCCAAACTATATATGTACTAGTGGTATAGTCGTCCCAGGCTAGTATTGAATTGGGGGGAAAGGGAAATATTTGTGACATCATATTATAAGTGTTAAGGATTCAAACTTTCACACATTCAGAAGTTGCTATGGCATGATTGACGTGTATGGTGGGCGTGCGTAAGTTTCAAGAAAATAATTGTGGGTAATATTCCAAACAATTTGCATACTCATCATTGAGTAGAGCATACAGTATTACAAATCTTAGTTTCCTTGTAGATCCAACTGCATGCGGCGGTCATCTTTTTATTCATCCCATCCATACACACAGCGACAGTGTTTGGAAGCTAGGCGCCATAAAGTCAGACGTAAACTAATATTGATTATGCTATAGCTAGGACTATATGTGGGACTTAAAAAATCTTTCGAGTTGCTCAAAATATAAATCTGTATATTTTGCAACTTATAGGTTACAGCTCTCCATTTTTGAATAATTTAAACCTTTAATGTTTACCCGCCGGTCAAGAAGGAATTTGTCATATAATTTAAAAGTTTTTGACGAGGTGGGACTCGAATCCACATCTCAAGCAATTCGCGTGCTAGCACCTTATCCCGTTTGACCACTGAGCTCAACCTTCAAATCTCTGACTTTTCTCTTGTTTTACGCCAGCCGTGTTGCTGGCGAAAGGTGCATGAGGCTAATTTTGGCGCAAACCTATTAAACTACTTTTGAATAGCCTCCAATTGTAGTAATGTATGGGGGACATTCACAAAGCACTTTAACCCCCACTTTAGCCCCGATTTTTAACCCTGGTGCTAAACATGGTACTAAATCAGGGGCTAACCATGTTAAGCTCATAGTTTAGCACCATGTTTAGCACCAGGGTTAAAAATCGGGGCTAAAGTGGGAGTTAAAGTGCTTTGTGAATGTCCCCCTATATGTACAGTAAAACAAATCTAAGTTTACGCTTGACTATGGCGCCACATACGTCTAGACAGAGTGCATGCCATTCCACGAAAACGCACACTAAACACATTATCGATTGTCAGTTTTTTGAAGTGCTGATGTCATATTGACACCAGCTGTTGTCTCAATTAGCGCAAGTGTTTGAAGGGTCTAGTATTTAGTGTTTGAAATAGCAACTTCAAACACTAACACAGACACTAACTTTTTTAACATTGATCAGCTGATGCAAATGTTTCCAACGTTTGACACTAGCAAGTGTTGGCGCTAGTGTACAGTAAAGTTGTCTCATTTAAAATTAATTAAGTATCTACACTAATTATTGTTTGAAGTGTATAGAACTGGTAGATATATGTAACTAGGTGTAAGGGAGCCTAGAGTAGGTAGGCAGCCCACCAGTCGAGGGTTTGAAAGTCTCAATCATCAGTTTCAAGATTTATTTATTATATAGTATAGTATGGTATAGAAATATATAATAAAAAATTTATATTATCTATTATCCTTATTATTAAACATCACTTTCGGGACCCCAAAATTAACCAGCGTTTTCCTATGCTGGGACGCACTTCCTTTGGGCGAGCGTCTGGGTTCGTCGGAACCCGACGAAACTTTTCCTGGGGGTTCCCGGGGGTGGCCGCCGTAACCGGGAAAATAATAAAAAATCCACGTCCGGGGGGGGACTGGGGGTGAATTTTTTTATCTAGATTTTTGGGGTTTTTCGGCCTCCGAGCTCTTCCGGTGCCCTGCGCTGGCCTTGGCCGGTGGAGGTCTTTGCCCGGTGAACTTTTGTTGCTGCCGAGTCGTGTTCGGTTCTGGACACCGGACACCCTTTCGGCAGCGCACGCCGCCCGTGAGGTTACGTTTGGAAATTTGGGCTCTTCGGTGTCGTGTGGTCTGTGTTTCGAATCACCGTGTGTTCGAGTGTTGGTGCGTGGTGTGTTGTCGTGGCCGTGTAGTGAGGACGTCATGCTATTGCGACGTATTACGTGTCACTTTGATGTGTTACGGCCCTCTATCATGCACTTTGAATCACAAATGTGGACATCGTGGACACGGGGTGACCTTGTGCCGCGTGACTCCACGGCTAGGGGATCTCCTCCCTGAGTTCATCTTTTCGTTGGTTTCGATTTGTGTTTTCTGATACGTAGACATGTAACGCACAACGTTCTAGTGCTACTTTTTCCATTTTTTATACATACAGTGTTTCCTGCCATTGGAAAGTTTATGGTTACCAACTTCAACAGCTTCTTTGTCGTTTAAGTTTGAATGTTGGTGGAAAAAGGCAAGTATACCATTGGAAGAAAGAGTTCTGCTAACTGGGATTGGCTGAAGCTTTTGCATATCGTCAATGCTTTGAAATTATTATACTTTATTAATTTTCTTTGTGTGACTGCTGCCATCCCATTGGCTGCTTCCGTTTAGAGGCAACATTGCAAAAGGGGATCTGACTGCTCAGTGCAGTGATGTGAAATTCAAGCGAAGATTGGTCCGCGAAAATGCGCATGCGAATATCCGCGCAAGTGCGCGCATATGTGCGTAAGATAGTTTCAAGATGGTGGCCGCCCGCAAATGGAATCACGTGAGCACAGATATTGTAGACATTCAGAAGTTCGATATTTTTCCCATAGGTGGAGATGCCATGGTAGCACATTCCAAGCAAACTACTTCCAGGTGTGACTTAATTATTATAACTTTATATAAAATTGATTATTTTCGTAAATAATGCTCGGATTTACTCCCAATTAGGTCTAGGGGGGGTTATAAAATTAAGGTGCAAGTAATGCGGGTTGCATACCTTCAGGGGCATGTAGGTTGTGGTTGCATACTTTCAGGGGAAGTTTGGTTGGGTTGCATACTTTCAAGGGCATGTAAGTGAAGGTTGCCTACCTTTAGGGGTAACTTATAATAACTTTATATAAAAACGAATATTTTCGTAAATAATGCTCGGATCATCTCCCAATTAGGTCTAGGGGGGGATATCAAATTAAGGTGTAATTAATGCGGGTTGCATACTTTCAGGGGCATGTAGGTTGTGGTTGCCTACTTTCAGGGGCAATTTGCGTTCGGTACATCATAGCATTACGAGGTTTGATTACAACTGGCCACCTCTTTGTGTTGAAGATGGGCAGTGTCCGGAGTAAGCCCATTGCCTTGCTCGCTCGAACACGACCGGACGCTAAGAAAATAATTAACTCGAATCTCCCCAAACTCCTTAAAAAAATTATTAAATAAAATAAAATAAATAATAATAAAAATAGTAGGGGCCTAACAACTGCGTCTGACTCCTTAAAAAATTATTAAATAAAATAAAATAAATAATAATAAAATAGTAGGGGTCTAACAACTGTGTCTGAGTCGTTATCTGCACTGTAAAAAAATTCTTTGTATTTTTACAAAAAATAATAGGAAATAAAACGCCAAATTAAAAACGTGTATTTAAACTTAAAATTTTGTAATTGGATATTACAAATTTTAAATGTATAGTTACAAAACGAAAACATTTGTAAATAAACATTTATTTTTGTTTTTAACCAAATACAATTTTTTCGTTTTTTTACACGTTTATAATTTGGCGTTTTATTTCCAATTTTTTTATGTAATTTTACATATAAAATGTTGTTTAAAAGCTACATAAATTTTTGTTTTTTTATAATATTAAAAGTTATGTTACAATTTATTTTATTTATTGCTTTTCAAATGAAGTTAATGAAAACCGTTTATTAATTCTTTCAGGATCTACGTATAAAATATTTTTTAAATATTAATACGAGTATTGCTACTTAATAATAATTTTCAGAATCTACCAGGAAAAATCACTCTTACGTCCATCGAACAGTAGTCTTGAAACAGATTTCTCTTACTAAACGGCTCGCACTCAAATTCTAATGTTAAAGTAAATATTTTACAATTATTCCCGCTTCAAAAATAGTCAATCGGCTTGACATTGCACAGACAAAATTAAATATTTTATAACCATATTTAACCAAGCAGCAGTTTTGAATCTCTCGGCGGAGAGGCAACATAATATTGCACTGTAGGTCATCAAATTAAAAAAACGTATATTTTATAAAACGGATATCATGATTTAAGTCAATTTTCTAAATAAAAAATACCTTAAGATGAGCATAATGGATGCATGGGCCTATTGCCCTTTTTAAATACTATTGTAAAAAGGATTAAAATTTGCACAAAAACTATCGACTCCCCGAAACAAACAAGCTATCATGATGCTTTCATCATTGCTTACAGAAAAACACATAAATCGATACAAGTTACTACTTAAAATATAGAATAACACTTACCGAAGAATTCGAGAACTAAACTTGGCGTCTTATGCTAATTATACACACCACAAATCATTAAATTACTAAGCTGTAGAACTACGTGTGTCATGGCGTCTCTTTGTGACGCTTACGACTGTCTAATACATGTAATAGTACTTAATATTTTGTAATTATAACAAACAAAAATGTATTTTTACATTTTTTTAAAGTAATATTACATTTATTTAGAGTAATTTTACGTTTTCTTATGTGTTTTTAAAAACATTTCCCGATGTAAAAATATTAAAGTAAATTTTTGTAACAATACATAAAATTTTGTAAGTTCATTATTTTAACGTTTTGCTCAGTGATTTTACGAAAAAATTAATAAATTTGCAATTTTTAATGAAAAAATTACAAAAACAATAAAAAAGGTAAAATTACATGCCAAATTTTACGAAAAATTACAAATATTTTTTACAGTGTGAGCCTGTTCATCTTCGCTAATTTAGAACACTATAATATCTGTCAACATATGGCTGAGAGATTTTTGGAAGTGCATCACTGCACTGGGTGGAAAGCAAAACGAATTTATCCCAGGGAGGGAGCGGCGTATTTTTATACTTGAAATGGTCACCCATCCAAGTATTATCCACGCTTGACGTAGCCTGACTTCAGTGATCTAACGAGAACCGGTCAATGCATAACGCCACGCTCCACCTCTACTCTGAATTACTCTGAATTTTTTTAGATTTTTATGAGTCCTGCAACTATTTCTAAATAATTATTGAACGTTCTGTAATTTAAGTTGGCACCCCTGAATCGTTAATAAAAAGGATAGGACAGAGACGCCTGTTGACGCCTCCAGAGGGCGTGGCAGCACATTTAATAATTATTTAAAAATAGTTCTGGGTTTTAAAAAAATCTGGAAAAAATTAGAGTAGCATAATTCGGTACCTTCAAATCATTTCTGCAATAAAAATTTTTCACGTAGGTTGTCCATTTTGCATTAAAACACCGTTATGATGTCACGTACTGAATACTTATATAGATGGCAACATATGATTGACAAAATTATTTAAAAGACTTGAAAGCAAACGAGCGTAAGCGCGAGTTTACACCCCACCCCTAGTATTGTATTATAATTATGTATTTATTTATTTATTTATTTATTCACATTAAATACCAGTTGGTACATTGTGACTACATTATACAGTTATTTAATATCTGAAAACACAAAAAGAAATTAGTAAAACAATACATACATACAATTTATAATATACAAATAATTCCAATATATATAAAACAAAGATTATCAGAAATAAGAATTGACACGTTCATTATTAATATTTTTCTTGTGAATAGAATAACAATTCTTTTTAATAAGATAAGTAAACAATTGTGTCTTAAAAATTGATATACTTTCAATTTGTTTTAAAGAATCAGGAAGTTTATTATACAATAACGAGCTCAGAAGGAAATGATCTCTTTTAGTTTGCTCGTAAGCTCCATATTTTTTATGGATTAGGTTTGACTGCCTAGTATTATGTCCAGTAATATTTCTATTAATTTCAAACATAGAATAGTTTCTTTTAACATACATTATCATAAAAAAAATACAAATACTTGGAAAATTCAATATATTAAGTTGCTCCCATATTTTTTTACAACTTTGTCTGGCTTTTGCTTGAATCATACTTCTAATAATTTTTTTTTGACAAACAAAAACACTGTCAGCATGGGCAGATGAACCCCACAATAGAACTCCATTGGTAATAATAGAATACACATAGCCATAGTATACTTTTTTTAACATTTCTAAATTACACACATAATATTATATTATATTTCCCTCATATGAATACATATATATAACAAATCAGAAGCAGGGGATTTACAAACAGTACAATAAGAACAAATTTAAAAACTAAATCATGGAAACCATGCATGAACAGCTTGACGAGTCATTTGCCTTAAATTAGATTTATCTAGTTGTGGTAGACATCATCACCTGTTGCCCACAGCTGCGGTGTTATAAAACTCAGGGTCTATGCCTTGAGCTTTGTTATTTCTAACAGTAAGAATTTCTGTATGCTCTGATAGTTTACAGACATTTTTTATCTGGGAAATAAAATAATTAGCTTGTATTAGTTCACGATACCTTTTAAAACCTGGTTGACTGCCTACAATCAAATGTTATTCTAAAACATCCCCCCAAAATATTTATGTTCAAATATTGTTCAAAATTAGCAAAATTTTCAAAATTTGATGCAAAAAATTGCTACATACCTTTCTCCCAGGGACCGCATGGGTATCCCCGGGACACAGCGGAACGTCCTTGCAGTGCCCCGCGAATGTCCCGTGGTCTATATTATATTAATTTAATGCTTTTTAAGGTTTAAAATTTTTAGGAATTGCTTCACTTATAGTGTAGAAGGGACACAGAAGAAAAAAACGCAATTATATTGAACTTTTAGATCAAACGTCTTTTGAGTGTCTCGCAGGGATACACCAGGGGTATCCCATGTATGCCCCGCAGGTGCACTCCTAGGACGTTACTGTTTTTTAATATTGGTTTTAATTGGTTAAATTATAGTATTTTAAAACGCTTAGCTTCATCATGAGAAGATTTTGATTAATTTGATAACTATCGATGAATGTCTCGCAGGTGTCTCTGTGGGACACACGGGGCGTATTGTCGAAAATTGTAAAATAACAATTTTCTTTGCTTAAGTATGTAGTTAATTGAATTTTTAATCACAATTTTGAATAATTTTAATTAGTAAACAGAATGTCCCGTAAGTGCACCTGGGGGTCATTCATGAGACATAGTTTTTTTCTAAAAAATTAAAAAATTAAAAATTGTTAAAATCTGAAGATAAACATTATTTATGTGCCGTATTGGAAGTTTCTCATTATTATTATTGAAATTTATAAAAGAAACCATAGATTGTAAAATATCCTAAAGTATCAAAAATATACAAGTCGAATTCATAATTTATAGTTTATAAAGTTAAGTTTTCTACATTTTAGTATGAAGACATGTGTCCTAGTGGTAAAGACACCAGACTTCAAATCTGATGGTCCCGAGTTCGAGTCTCACCTATGCCCGTTTTTTAATTTTTTTTTTGCTATTCTTTCTCTTTGATAACATCATTGTAATTGATAAAAACATTTTTTAATTGGTAATTATAAGCATATTTGCTATATAACCCTATGTATCCCTGCAATGACTTCAGGGTGTATCCCTGGAACGTCCCCAAGGGGTACCCTTTGTGCATGGAAATAGGGGATACACCAAGGGGCACTCCGGAGGGACGTTTGAGGGGTATCCCTGGGACGCCCCGGGGATACACCTGCGGTCCCTAGCTTGTTTCATAGACTTCTTGATTTCATGTACTGTATGTCCGTAATTTTTTACAGAACTGTTATTGGGTGATGAAAGAAATTCCTCCCTACACCGAAGAGGAGCTTGGATGGTTGGCCAAGGCTGAGGAAATTCGGCGTAGGCGAAATGGGGAGATCAGTCCAGCGGCAAAAACTTCTTGCGAACCTCCAGATTGCCCATTACCTGCACCAAAACCAGACATTCTTAAAGGTATTTACATATACAAATATACAGATTGGGAGGTATTCACAACAAACTTGAACTGGTAAGACCAAGAAATTATTCAAGCATGGTCAAATTTCGTGATTACTGATCCAAATTACTCTGCTGCAATGGTACATGTATGTGTATATTGGAAGCATAGTAACAATTCAAATTCAAAAAAATTCAAATGTATTTTATTGATTTGATTTATCCAACATGCAAGATGGCATTTTAAAATATGGATACGAAGCAGTGGAGCAAATTAGTTGCCTGCCTGTCATGGGGAAGGTTGTTGGTTCGAATCCTGGTCCAGGGTGAGATACTTTTCACCACTATTCCAGAGTTTGGGCAAGTGCCCTGCATTTGGGTGGTGCACCTTCCGTTGTGCCGCGCTTCGTACTACAGTTTTCCATGTTTTCCTGTAGCTAGTATGCCTAATATGCCGTCACTGTATGTTTTGTTTACTTATTCCACACAGTTTGCATGTTAAAGGAATCAATAAAATATTCTGTTCTAATATTCTATTCTAATGCCAGGAAATTTTAATGCTTACGCCATTGGCAGAATATGCTGTAGTAAGCTAACTAACACTGTGAAATATTTATTATTATGTATTTTATGTGTTAGTAGTTAATATGACAAACAAACTAACTAATATGACAAAGGAGGAAAAATATATTTAAATATTCCATACCAAGAGAATTGTTTTACATAATTGAAAAGACAAAAACAGCAACGTATGCACCAGGAAATATTATGTTGCAGGTATCAAGGCATTTGTGGACACTCGACCTGATTGGATATCGTGGTCTGATACTTCCGATGCTGTTAAAGCTGAACTGAAATTAATGGGTGCTACAGTTAGAAAAACCTTTGCATCTGATGTAAGTTTAACGGGCTTAACCCATTGCTACTGCAAAGAAATACTTTGTTATGAATATAGTCCAGCAGCTTATTATTATTACTATTATTTTCTTCAGATTTATGCTGTGTTGAAAATTCTGAATCCAATATTTTTTTTTTTTTTTTCGGACTCGTTCCGTGAGCGAAATATGCATTTTAAACAGAAACTTCATGATATTACATCAGACTATGCACTTCTCCATGCTTCTCCACGTTTTTCATATTTGTTGCCCCGCCGCTACCGAGACTCGGTCATAGGTCACAGTGATAAGGGTTGACATTGTTGAAAACGCATCAGTTGAGTCAGTTCATCATGCCGGCTGGGTGAATGGATCATTGTGGAAGCAGTGCTCAATTAGCTTGCTTTTTTCCCGTGTTATTTTGATTCAAATTTTAAAATATTTCATTAAATTAACTTTAATTGAAGGGTGAGATCTGTGGAAGTCAAAAATGCAGCTGAAGAGGCCTAGTCGTAGTGAGTTATTTTTGCTTTCTTTTTCTTTTTTTACGTTTATTTATTTATTTATTTATTTTGTAATTCTGTTTCGCTTTACCATAGTTGCTGTTATTTAATTTAATTATAATTTTTTTAAGAACATGAAAATAGAATTAAACAATTTGTATGCCAATGATCTTTATTCATGTATTTTGAAAGGAAATTACACTTGCAGTATTGTTCTATTTATAGAGTATTAATTAAATGCTCAATTTAACTTTTTAATTGATTAATAGCTTTTCAATAAAGACGTTTTTCTTTTTCTGCACGAATTGTTCATAATTAATAAGAAGCGACCGAGGGCTAAAAAAACATTGGATAATGAAGCATTTAAGGGTAAAGTAACACGCTCAATGTTAAAAAAAAAATCCAACATATGAGCATTATGAAACATACCTATATGTTCTCCTATACATCCCCTATCAGTAGTTAAAATATCAGGTCTACAAATTAGAGCTAGTTTTTTAGTTATTAATTTTTAAAGTTGGCTCATATAAAATGGGAGTTCTCACTTTTTCATGTTAAATTAGCCAATTTAGATGTAGAGGAGAACATTTAAAGATATGTTTCATAATTTTCATGTGTGGGAATTTTTTTAACATTGGGCGCATTACTTTACCCTTAAATAAATTTTCAGAAAAATTCATTCAGCACCAGTACACGTCGCTCAGTGAAATTGAGCATTGCGATAAACTTGGACTTGCATTTTATGACAAGGTATCATGAATATCTGTAAAGAAAAACAAAAAAAAAAGTGTGTGGCCATTTGCGTTTTTTCTGGTTTTATGAATTTTTAACCTTTGATCCTGTTAGTGATTTCGATAATTTCATTAAAAAAATTTAAAATATAATTGAAAATGTGTATAAAAATATCTTGCCTTTCTTGCCTTTTTCCCCCACTGAACCAATACATTTCATGCAATCAAATGGGAATAAATGAAGGAATGCAATTAAATTGGTCAAATTTTTTATCAAGGAAAGTCTGAAAAAAAATGTTTGATATTATTTTTTGTTTTTTTCTGGTTCATTTTGTAAATTTTTAACCTTCCTCTAGGCAACTTCAATTGTTTCATTTAACAGCAGGAAATTTCGTATCAAAATTGTTTTTGTTTGTTTTATTTTATTTATTTTTATTTTTTTGATCTTTCACAATTCTTGCAATTTTTTATATTTTTTTACCATTTTCACGTTTCTTCAAAATTTCCCGTCCATTTTTCCAGTGTAAATAGTACGCTTTATTGAAAACAAAAATTGAAAAATATCGTAATTTGACTTGTTTTACGTCTTTTTCCCTGCCCTATATCCCCGCTTGCTTCCCGCCATTACCCCGTGCCATTGCCATTTCCCTCCCCCCCCCCTTCCTCTCTCGTGGTTTTAAATATTTTCTGACATTTTATAATACTTGTTCGTTACTCTACAGGCAGGACAAAAACACAAAAGTTTGGAACTGCTGGACTATAATAGTAGAATTATGATTTACATATATAATTATATATATATATATATCAGGGGCGGCTCGTACTATAGTACTGCGGTACTGCAGCCCCCCCAGAAATTTTGGAAACAAACGCACAATTAGAAACATCAAATATTCCTGTAATTTTTCTGAACTTTCCAGCAAATTTTTATCAGTCCTAACATTTAAAATCATGAAATTTTTGCCGCTGCCGCGTAAATTTATTCCCTCAGCGCTGCCCAGCGGAAGGTACTGCCACTACTAGCAGTAGCCCAAAGCAGTGTTCCCACCCTCATTTTCCTCCTCTCCAACTCCCACTCAAGCCGTGTGATTTTGGAGCGATCGGGGACTGTGCGATCAGCAGTACCCGCAAGCTCATTGGTTCAACAGAACCAATGAGCTTGTGGTATTTGACATGCGGGAATAATTTGAGCAACACTTCGAAGACCTTTCCTGTAATATGGTTTCATTGAGCAGATTAACAAAATTTTAATTACATTCATCAGTGAATATACTAACAAAGATTGACTAAATATATTGAAGCATCTGAGGAATGAAGACCAGCACTTTTATTTTACTTTAATAAAAATATGACTGTCCCAAAAAAACCAACACTTGTCTTTTGAAAATTAAGTGGTGCATGCATGTAAACAATCGTGAGATCTCACGTTCGAACAACGACAACAACAGGTTTCTTACTAACCACGCAGTTAGCGCCAGTCTAACTCGATGGCACTAAACGTCAATCGAATTAATTAAGTGAGAAATCTGGATAACTTAATTCGTTCGTGAATCGCGCCCATGTATTTTATTATAAATTATAAGTTAACCAGGAACAAGTCGATATATACATGGGAGCTATTTACTTATTAATTATTCAGTTCAGTATTTTATACCATTAATGTGAAAATTCAAACATAAAAATAAAACAATAAAACAAAAACAAGTTTTAAAAGTAAGTACGAGTATACAAAAATATAAGAAAACGTTAACTACTCCAGGATGAGAAAAATATATAGCTTATTTTCCCGGGTTTGCGTGTACCGGCAGTACATTATTTAGCAGCAAATATGCGATAGTAATCAAAGAAATATTGCATGGCTAAAAAGAAAATAAAACAACAATAAAAAAATTGGGATCTTTGATCTGTTATACCGCTCGAGAGGTTTCTCATATGCGCGCTCAAGCCAATTATACCGATGTGTCGTAATTATAGGGTGATCAGAACTGCATGAACATCAAACAAATCGATCATGGTATATACTATAATATATGTACAAAATTAGCCAACAACCAGAATCTAATATAAATTTTTAAAGACAAAATTTAATAAAAAAATAAGAAATGAAATTTTTATAAGAAAAAATTACATTATTAAACATTATTTCATTATTATTAGTATTTATTTAATCGAGAAAAAAATAATCGTAATCCTGTTAAGGTAGAGATAACACGAATCAGCTGACCCAATGCTAAAAAAATCTCATTCATGAAATTTATGAAAAAAAAATAATAATAATAAAATATTCTCCTCTACATTATCCCCTATCACTAACTAAAATATCAGGTACACAAATTCGAGCTAGTTTTCGAGTTATTAATTTTTAATGTTGACTAATTTAGCATGGAAGTTTCATTTCTCCATCTCCATGTTAAATTAGTCAACATTCAACAACTTTAAAAATTAGTAACTCGAAAACTAGCTCAGTTTTGTATACTTGATAATTTAGCTATACTGATAGGCGATGTAGAGGAGAACATTTTATTATTTTTTTTTTCGTAATTTTCATGACTGAGATTTTTTTAGCATTAGGTCAGCTGATCCATGTTATCTCTACCTTAACAGGATTACGATTATTTTTTTCTCAATTAAATAAATACTAATAATAATGAAATAATGTTTAATAATGCAATTTTTTCTTATAAAAATTTCATTTGTTATTTTTTTATTAAATTTTGTCTTTAATTATTAGTCTTTTATTAAACACAGAAAGTGTACATATTAACAGCACTAGAAACATACATTATAAAAAAACATTACAATAGAACACATAAAACATACATACAAAACATATATAATAGTTACAGAATAATAGAACAATAGAAAATGATAATAAAACAATATAAAATAAAATAACAGATGATACTAACAGCCTGTTACATCATAATAATAATATATCATATATATAATCACATATATATAAGACAAAATATGACATAGAAAATAGATAGAATAAAAAAAACTTATTGCTTCATTGCTATTCAAAATCTATAGACTATATGAAATCTCCCCTGGCATAATCGCTAATAGACTTAATTCTAGATTTACAGATATTTAAATGATATTGGCTACAATATTCATTACATAATTTACATACACAAGATTGTTCAGCTTTATGATAACCAGAAGATTTACAAATTAGATAGTGGAAGCCGTGAACAGCCTGGCGAGTTAAAACATTTCTAACATTGGATCTATCCAATTGGGGCAGACACCAATATTTACATGTCATAGCATCAGTGCTGTAAAACTCAGGATTAATATCCTGAGCTTTTTGATTCCTGACAGCTATAAAATTGGAATATTGATCTGTCGTTGGAAGTTTAAACATTTCTTTGATTTCTGTAATAAAATAATTGGAATCTATCAGTTTATAGGCCAGTCTAGTTTCGGTAAATTTTGACAGACACAGTAATCTTTTAACAAACATGGCTTTTACTGATTCTAATTTATCAAAATCGGATACAGATAAATGAGGCCATACAATTTCAATACCATAAGTAGCCACAGGGGCGACTTTTAAATTGAACAGTTTGAGCCCTGTTTTGACGGATAGACCAGACAGCCCTGAGATAGTGTACATAACAGTGATAGCGTTCTTACATCTTTCTGTTATATGTTTAGAAAAAGAAAGCCCTGTCATTTGAAGTATTATGCCAAGATATTTAAATGAATTTAGAAATTCAATCTTTTGACCGTCACAATAAATTTCATCGTTTTTGCATAACGGTCCGCCTCTTCTAAACTTAACAACCTTGGTTTTCTCTGTGTTAATTTCTAGACCATTTGTTTTGGCCCAGATGGATAGATTATTTAGCGCTTTTTGTAGCTTGACTTTGCTCTTTGAAATAATAGCAAGATCATCTGCATATAAATTTTGTCTTTAAAAATTTATATTAGATTCTGGTTGTCGCCTAATTTTGTACATATTGTATATACCATGATCGATTTATTTGATGTTCATTATATACATTGCGTAAAAATTATACCAGACATTCAGGTTTCATATTAACAATGCAGTTTGATTGACACTATTATTTAAAAAAAAAGGCTTAACACAATATTTATTTTTATATATATTTTTCTTACCACGTGAAGACTTATGAATTAAAAAAATAATTAAAAATTGGATAGTATATGAAGTTTAAAACATTCAATCACGATTTCAAAAGGGCTCGCATAAGTGCATGTCATAACAAATTATAAATAAATTCCATGCATTTTTTGTTTTTAGATAATTTCTGCTTCTTTGTTGGGAGCATTATTATATGATTTTGTCATAATTTTACCCTAAAAAAGGGGCGTGTCCTTAAAAAAAATCGCGCCTGCGGCGGGCCATTGGGGGGCTCCGCCCCCCAAGCCCCCCATGGTGTTCTGCTGGTCCCATGTCAGGCAGCACCCCCGCGGAAAAGGGGCACGAGCCGCCCCTGATATATATATATATATATATATATATATATATATATGTGTGTGTGTGTGTGTGTGTGTTTATTTGAAAAAGAAAATTGCAAGCAAGGTATCATAATGAGTGTAAAATACATACCTTGAACTGGATAGTAGAGTGGGGACACACTGCCTACACTTTGACAGCGAGCAACAAGTCAAAACAAGAGACTAGTTTTTTTGCAGCCAGTTGTTTTTTTTTCCCCATGAAAAAATTCCAATGCTGCAACTAGATTACTAGACAAACCACCAAAAAAATTGTTTTTTAAATTTGTGGAAATAAATTCAGAGTACGCCGTGTATTACATAATTATTCATGATGACAAAAATCCGTCTATTTTATTACTTATTACTATTGTTAAAATTTAAAGCTTGATGAATTTAAATTTATCGAATTTTTCTTTTAACTTGTGTTGTAACATAATTATAATTAGACACCAAAAATTGGCACAAACTAATAAAATAAATTGTGCACGTTTACAATATATTATATATATTATGTAGTATAACATAAAAGCTCGTTACATCTAATAAACCTGATGCAGCAGATCATGCGTTATATATAATTCATTACAAATCAAAATTATTTTGCTAATAATAAAATTTTGAGTGAACGTCAATCCTGTATGAAAATATGAGATTATTATTATTATGTACGTTACTTAAATATTATATACAGTTCAATGTAATCAGTGAACGTAATATAAATTCTACTGGTGCAGATCAGGTCAGGAATGCATGTTGTGAGGACCATATTATAGCACAAAGTAAAAAATAATTATAAATAGAGTATTGACCTTATTTTTTTTTATTGCAGATTTGGATAGAGGGTGCAAAGTTATGCTACCCTGATTTTTTTCAGATTTTTTTCAGCCCAGGAACTATTTTTTAAAAATTATTGAAAGATCTTTTAATGACGTCACGAGATGCCGCTCCATAAGAAAAGATAGGACTTGTCGCCGCGTGACTTCACAAAAAGGACTTTCAATCATTTTTTAAAAATACTTCCCGGGCTCTAAAAAATCTGAAAAAAATCAGGGTGGCATAACTTTTCACCCTCTATCCATTTCTGCAATAAAAAAAATTGAGGTCAATACTCCATTATGAAAATTATACAAGAAAAAAGGTGACATAATATATTATGTCATGTAACATGGTGAAAATAATTAAATTGGAAGTACCAACATTCAAATCATTCATTTAAATTCATTCATTCATTTAAACATTCATTTAAATTGGACCAACATTCAAAGTTCAGGCAAAAAATTTAAATATTTTTTAAGGGCCACAAATTTGAACTAGCATGCATATTTATAATTTTCCTAAAAAAAAATACAAAAAAATTTCGGGTTTTTTGAGTGTCCCGGATTTTTAGATTTTCAAAATGGTCATTTTCAAAACCAAAATTGTTATTAAATAGCTCAATAACATAATTGTGTGCTATATTGTAGAGTTCAATGCTTTAAAACAAGGTGTTTGCTCTAATGTTATAGCATAGGAACATGCATGTAAACACATCACCTTAACGCACATTTGTCCCGATATTTTGAGTTTGGTGTTTTCAATCATGACGTTTGACACATCAAAATGTTGGTGATGATGTAGGCTACAAGAATCGGATGAACCATTTTTCTCAAAAATCTTTAGTTTTTTAGTTATTCTCAAAAAAGGAAAGAATCAGATGAACCATTTTTCTCAAAAATCTTTAGTTTTTTAGTTATTCTCAAAAAAGGAAGAAAATTAAATTCCAAATTTGAAAAAACGTTATTTTCGGGACAAAATTTTGGTTGCATTCAAAATAGAAGTATATTTCTAAAAAGAGTAAAACACGGGCGTTTTAATAATGTAGTATTAAATCCTGCAACTTTGTTTGTTCCGGAGATATTAATTTTTTAATTATTTTCAAAAAACCCGCAAATTCGGGATGTTGCCATAGGCAAACTTTGGTAAACTTTTTTTTGGGAACTCCTGAATATCCCTATTACCGATTAAAAATCAATCCAGCTTGTAGAACGCCACTTGCCAGTTACCCTTAAAAATTGTTGATCGTTTCCTCGCCTATACCGATAGGACCGAGAAAGTACTTCTTATAATCGTGAATTTCAAAAAAATCGAAGTTTTACTGTATGTTACACCTTTCTTCACTTTAATTCGTACATATATATTAATGTAAAAGTAAAGATCTATATCCTCTCCTTTTATTTTATTTTTTTTTTTATATACAACAAGATGTTGTTTGATTTTATCCTAATAATTATTTGTTTTTTGTTTAATTTTTTATTATTAATTGTGAACTTTAGGATGCTAATTTTTGTTTGCTTAATAAATTTTTATGTTTGTTTGAATTTTTGTATTGCAACCCATGTTTTCTCTGTCGGTTATTGTCTATATTATTTTCATGTATAACTTGCAGGTTACTCATGTTTTCTTCATCAATGGTCTTTATTCAACATATAAGAAAGCTAAGGAACGCAAAGTGCCTTTGTTGAAAATTTCCTGGATAGCTGAGTGCAAGCAGATCAATGAAAAAGCACCTGAGGAGAATTTTTTAGCCAAGGTTCCGCCATCATATGAAGATCCTATTGCAAAGCAGACGAGGGTGGTAAATATTTCCAAATGCTAATATGTAAACAGCAGTGTCAGTCTAGGAGCAAAAGGCCCACTCAGAGAGGGGGCCCGAGGGATCAGAACACATTGCTGGGGATGTAGGTCCGCCGCAAGCCATTTTGTATATTATTATTAGTCTTTTATTAAACACAGAAAGTGTACATATTAACAGCACTAGAAACATACATTATAGAAAAACATTACAATAGAACACATAAAACATACATACAAAACATATATAATAGTTACAGAATAATAGAACAATAGAAAATGATAATAAAACAATATAAAATAAAATAACAGATGATACTAACAGCCTGTTACATCATAATAATAATATATCATATATATAAGCCTGTTACATCATAATAATAATATATCATATATATAACCACATATATAAAACAAAATATGACATAGAGAATAGATAGAATAAAAAACTTATTGCTTCATTGCTATTCAAAATCTATAGACTATATGAAATCTCCCCTGGCATAATCGCTAATAGGCTTAATTCTAGATTTACAGATATTTAAATGATATTGGCTACAATATTCATTACATAATTTACATACACAAGATTGTTCAGCTTTATGATAACCAGAAGATTTACAAATTAGATGGTGGAAGCCGTGAACAGCCTGGCGAGTTAAGACATTTCTAACATTGGATCTATCCAATTGGGGCAGACACCAATGTTTACATGTCATAGCATCAGTGCTGTAAAACTCAGGATTAATATCCTGAGCTTTTTGATTCCTGACAGCTATAAAATTGGAATATTGATCCGTCGTTGGAAGTTTAAACATTTCTTTGACTTCTGTAATAAAATAATTGGAATCTATCAGTTTATAGGCCAGTCTAGTTTCGGTAAATTTTGACAGACACAGTAATCTTTTAACAAACATGGCTTTTACTGATTCTAATTTATCAAAATCGGATACAGATAAATGAGGCCATACAATTTCAATACCATAAGTAGCCACAGGGGCGACTTTTAAATTGAATAGTTTGAGCCCTGTTTTGACGGATAGACCAGACAGCCCTGAGATAGTGTACATAACAGTGATAGCGTTCTTACATCTTTCTGTTATATGTTTAGAAAAAGAATGCCCTGTCATTTGAAGTATTATGCCAAGATATTTAAATGAATTTAGAAATTCAATCTTTTGACCGTCACAATAAATTTCATCGTTTTTGCATAACGGTCCGCCTCTTCTAAACTTAACAACCTTGGTTTTCTCTGTGTTAATTTCTAGACCATTTATTTTGGCCCAGATGGATAGATTATTTAGCGCTTTTTGTAGCTTGACTTTGCTCTTTGAAATAATAGCAAGATCATCTGCATATAAATTTAGTACGACTTGATCATTTTCATTTTCAAAGTTTATATCTTTTGTAATCTCGGTTATATCTGCAGTAAAAAGATTGAAAAGAAGAGAGCTGCTGGGGTCTCCTTGCAAAACTCCGTTAGATTGAATAATATTACTAGAACATGATAAGCGATCTTGAACACATACATAATTGATATTTAGAATAACAGCTAAGATATTCAAAATTTTAGAAGGAATTACTTTAAGTGACTTCAGCTTTTCAATGAGCAAATTCCTATTGACCGAATCAAAAGCTTTTCTGAAGTCTACAAAAGCAATATATAAATGACCCTTTGGCTTCTCCAGTGCTAGTTTAATTTGATTATATACTGTGGATACAGCTTGTATTGTGGAACGTCCTGGCATAAAGCTGTATATAATATTATATAATTATTTAAAAGAGGGAACTTTTTTTTAGGGATAAAAAAAAAAACTTAAACAAAGCAATAAAATTGCTTGCGGATCAGTACTGTACACCTTTAAAATTGTATTAAAGAATGAAAAAAAAAATGTTTTTATTTGTTTCCTCTACGGCTTCTGTAGTTGTTTTTCCAACATCAAAGCTTATTTGTTTGTTACAGAGAAACCATTCTCCTTCTCATACAGAGAAACTTTTCCGACAGCGCCGACAGCGCCAACGCTGCAACGAACGAAAGAGACGGAGAGAAGAAGAGAAAGCACAGAAAATTAAAGTGAGTTCACTGAAAATATTCATAGCCAAAATTAATTGCATCCTTAAAGGGGAAGATCAATTAAAATTCATATTGGCTGTCAGTTGATAACATTCTTCCAAGCGAGAGGAGTCAAACACCGTTTTCTCCACCTTAATATGGCTTAGCAGATACTGGCAAGCGAGTTTTATCAGCGAGAGTAAGGATGTTTCAGCCTGACAAAGGCCTACTGATTGGTCAAACTGCTCAGATGCTGGACAGTACCATGTACCCAATACAAATGGTGATTATCAGTGATCCAAAACATCTAGAGGGCTGAAACGTCATGACTCCCACAGGCAGAACGTGCTCGCTGCTATCTGCCAAGCCATAGCAAGGTGGCGGACACAAGGTTTGACTCATTGCTTGGAAGAAAATTATCAACCGATAGCCAAAATTTAATTAAATTGGTCTTTGCCTATAAAAAAAATAGAATTGACGTAAACGGAGATGTTCAAAAATTTAAACCACCCTCTGATTTTTATTTTTCTTAAAATAACGTAAATTTCCCTATTCACACATAAAGTTTCAGTACTCTACAACCAATGGAAATTTAATCTAAGGAGTTCAAGTCTGTCAGTGTATCAGGATAGTCAGTGGCGGGAAGTCCGTGACAGTTCAGACTAGGCATTCAGCTAAAGGCAGTAAACGCCAAAAATTGCGCGCCGCAAGCAAAAAGTTTTCTGGAAACACGTGTTTTTCTGTTCATATGATTTATATAATGCTAAATATAGTACACAGCGCCTGCATGTAAATATTGCAGTTTAGAATTTCATAAAGACTTTCAGTTAAGTAAATAAACTAATGTTATAATTAATTTAACTTACTGTATAACGACAACATATAGCTCTTTATTTTCTTTTGAACATTTCAATTAAAACAAACCTTTTGAACTCAGGGAGTTATTTTTTCCTTACATGGCATAGAAATTCTATTTGTAGGCAATAGATGGCACTTTGTACAATGTACAATTTAAAAGCCTCCTGCACCGCCCTACCTTACTGGAAAGCATGTGTGCTTGTATTGAGCCACTTAATTGGTTAAAAGGTTTCAAAATATGAATGCATGGCCATTGAAATTCCACGTCTCTGCAGCACAGTTCTATTAGTTTTCTGACCACCCTCCCCAACCTGCCGGCCTCTATGATGAATGCGCGTGCGTGCTGGAATCGTTTTCATAGATTGCATGTAGCTCACTGATTCGTTGAAGCAAAGCAAGCATTTTTTTTTTTTCAACTGAGTAAACACATGCAGTCACGTAAAACAAGTATGATACTGTATCCGTCGTAACACTTGTAAAAGATTTTGATTATAAATATTGCAGTGAATTCATGGACCGACCACCACTGAGGATAGTAACAGGATGAATGTTACTTGATTTGATTTTTTTTTTTTTTTTTTTTTTTTTTTTTTTTTTTTCCCCATGTAAAGCCTTATATGGATGGTAGCTGTTTTTTTCTAAAGCTACAGTATTGTCACTGCAACTTTCATTGAAGGTCTTATATCATGTAGCATACAGTGAAAAATTGTTACTGTATTTCGTAAAGTCAAGGGACCCAGGAAATTAGGTTTACCTTATATCGAGTGTTTCCTATACCCGCAATGTTAATTATTTTTTATGGGACCGCAATCTTTTTTACTCAAAATTGAGTTTTACCTAACATTAAGTTTTTACTCTAGTCGTCACCTCAAGAAAAATTTCCTAAGTGATGTATATTATAGTGTCAGTACATTGATGCTGTTGCCATCTATTGGGCACAGAAATTTGATCATAGGCTCTTTGTTTCATGGTATCTATTGTGTAGAGCTTGATTTCATTTATTAATTATTATTTTTTTATAACTCCATGTTTAAAAAAATATTTACTTGAATTATAACTTATATGTTAGACAATATTGTAGAAGCTTTTGATCAAGCAGAATGTGTGTGTATTTAAAACATGAATGTTTCATTACAATTGAAGGACCTGGAGCCTCCCACAGAGCTTAGTCTGGTTGAGAACAGGATAACATACCTGAAAGAAGTTGCTCATGATCTACTATGGAACTGCTCCTTGACAAGAAGGGTGAAACGCAAGTGAGTGAATAAAATTTACAAATTTCGTCCCCTCACAATCTTCACCTGCATGAGAGCCATGTAGTCCAATATTTATTATAATTATTATTTTAAGAGGAATGTTTTTGTTGCTTCCATGAAACTTAAGAGGGATGTTGAGCATCTTTGTACTTAAAATCAGTGCAGTGCAGTCTTCATCTCTCTCTCTCTCTCTCTCTCTCTCTCTCTCTCTCTCTCTCTCTCTCTCTCTCTCTCTCTCTCTCTCTCTCTCTCTCTCTCTCTCTCTCTCTCTCTCTCTCTCCCTCCCTCCCTCCCTCCCTCCCTCCCTCCCTCCCTCCCTCCCTCCCTCCCTCCCTCCCTCCCTCCCTCCCTCCCTCCCTCCCTCCCTCCCTCCCTCCCTCCCTCCCTCTCTCCCTCCCTCTCTCTCTCTCTCTCTCTCTCTCTCTCTCTCTCTCTCTCTCTCTCTCTCTCTCTCTCTCTCTCTCTCTCTCTCTCTCTCTCTCTCTCTCTCTCTCTCTCTCTCTTTAAGTTTTTTTAGTTTATAATTGATTACAATGTTATCGCTCTAGTTCTGTAAAAAAAAAAAAAAAAAAAAAAAAAAAGGCAGTATAGTATTATAAAGTACTTTTTTTTTTTTTTTTTTTTTTAACCATGCTACAAAATTTTAATTTTCTTGCAAATACATGGTGTTTGTATATAATTGTACATATGATTTGAAAGCAGTTATCTTTTGCAATATGGCGGAATACACTTTTCTGATTGTCTGCAGCAGCAGCTTTTGTTGAAACTCGGTACATAGTTGTCAGTTTGCTTGGCACCTTTAATGGATCAGAAAAAATTAATTTTGTCATTCCTCAAAAAATAGCTGCTTGCCAGAAAGCCAGTACAGTATTTCATGATATAAGTAGCTTGTAAGATAAAATTTTCAATTTTTTAACATATTGGAAATACCCAACAAATTGTACAGTGTAAAATTTTATTGACTAAATCTTACATTGTATGTTAATGCAATTGAAATTAACCTGTGCAATTTTTATTTTTGTATCGTTTTAAAATATAAAATTGGAATACATTGGTTAGATAGAAATGATTTTAGACCTATAACTCTTGTGCAATTTAATTCTAGGGAGTTAATTCTAGGTTACAGCTTCACCTTCAGGTGTTGGTCTAGTTAGGGGGTATTCATTTTGGGAGAAAAAGTTCATGTCCAGTTATTTTCACCCCCTGCAGGGTTAAAAATATGATAATATCAAAATAAATATTGTTCAAAAATTCTAAAAAATAAGATATTGTCGCCTCAAAATGCAAATCACGTATCTACAAAAAAATATTCTATTCTAAACCATATCTTACTTGAACATAAGGGTCAAAGTTCCATCAATTTTTTTGTAGTTACGTGATTTGCATTCTGAGACGACTATATAGAGATAAAAAATATATGTATATATATTTTAAAATATGGTGTTTGGTAGTACAGATAGCAACGAGGCAAAAGGAATTAATAATAATAATAATAACTGTTTATTGAGCAAAATGAAATACAATACAATATTATGTGCAACAGTATTGATTAGTTAAAATAAATAGCTCAAAGGGTGACAAAAAAAGGCATAACCCATGCACAAAAGTGATCAGTCACCCAACATATAAAATCAGAAAAAAAACTACTTTGTCAAATTAGAAAACAATACAAAAATAAACACAAATAAAACATGTGAACATAAATAACAATATATACAATGAAAATAAGTAACGTTATTCCATGTTGATAACATATCCATCCTTATCACAATCAGGTAATGCATTGTACGCTTTCACAACTCTTGGGAAAAGAGAAGAAAGGTGCAGTATATTTGTAATATGTATTTACTGCAGACACTCAAAATAATAATAAATATTAGTTTGCATATTTTCCACTAGCTCTAGGAGAGCGCCACCTCTCACGCCAACTCTGGATGTAATGTTAACGTAATAAATCAGTTGAGACGAACTCTTCGAACTAATAAGATGTGTTGTTTCTACTCCATCTAACCTTGTAAATGTTTTACACGTTAGATGCAGCGAGGTAATTGTTAACGAAAGTAATTAGTTAACATATAGTGAGATACGTCTATTATAATGAGCAGATAATAGATAGAGAGAGATTTGTGAGATTTAGAGAGACTGAGAGATAAAAGTTAGTTAATGTGAGTAGCTAACTTAGAGAGAAGTACGTGTGCTAGTATAAACACATCAATGGCGCAGTCGGTAGGATTCGAACCTACGCTTTTAGGTAAAAAAAAAAAAAAAAAAAAATGCATTAGTGTATGATCAGAAGTCTATTACACTTGTCATCATATTCATTTTGATTACGGTCGAAGATGTTTGGAAGTATATGTGGCTCGTTGAGCCAGTTAGATCTTTCGTGAACCAATGACTGAGGACGTAAGAGATGCAACAAAAACCTAATCAAATGTGACACAGTGTAGTCTATCTTGAGTAATCTGTCTCAGAATATAAAATAATGAAACATTATTCTGTTACAGAGAGGATTTTCCTGAAGAAAACAAGCTAAACGAATCAATGGATCAATGGAATTTTGATTTAGAAGAACTAGAAAGTGACAAGGCTCAAATAGCAGAGTACGACAAGGTACTAGAAGAACTAGAGCTTGAAAAGTTGAAGAAAGCTGAGCTGATGAAAAAAAACACTGAGGGCTGTGCAGCCCTTGCTGGACCCTCCCAGGTGACAGATACACCACGTTCCAGGCATGCAAAGAGCAAGACTGGACGTAAACTATCAAAAACATCACTGAACTCAGAAGATCCCAAATTGAGTAACAATAAAGCAGTAACATTAACTTCCGAAAAAAGTACAACACAGAAATTTGTGAACAGGAAAGTTATAGCCACAGCTGATGACCCTGATACACAGAATCTTGAATGTGTGTCACGTCATGAACTGGCATCGACAACAGACAACATTACAGATCATGAGAAAGAATTTCATGACAAAAAGACGACAAAATCTGTAAACGTCAAGTACTCTTCGTCTAAAACCACAAACACACCTCAGTCCAGTCAGTGTGAGAGTAATTCAGTAAGGCAAAACTCAAAGGCAAACAAAAGAAAAGAATCTTTAAACCAAACCGCTTTTTCACCAAACGAAGCAACAACAAAGAAATTGAAATTAGACTTGTGTGTGCAAAGGGATAATATTCCCATTTCTAGGATTGCCAAATATAGTCCAGAAACTAACTTGGAAACAAAAATTAAAATTGGAGAGGATTCTGAAACTTCATCAAATTGTAAGACTCGTCTTTTAAGTGGTGAATCAATCTTAAGTGAATCAGAATTATCAGAAATCATAGAATCAACCATTGAAAAAGTCCAAATAGGTGAAGAACCTGAATCGGAAGACAGCATTGATAAAGAAAATACATCTGTTATGAAAACCCCTAAGCAACAACTAAATGTGGAGGTGACAAAACAAATACATAAAGAAAGTGCTTATCAAACCTTGGAATATAAGAATTCTCTCCCAAGTGAGAAACTGAAGAAAGCCACTCCTGAGTCCAGTGTAAGCTTCAACCAGAGTAGTGTGTCAGAGAAGTCACACAGATCTCTTCACTATGGATCAAGCCATGAACCGCGGGCCCTCCAAATCAAGTACAACATGACCATCACCTGCTTTAGCAAGAAGTAAATAAAATATTATGTTCTACTTGGAACTACACATATTTGTCTATTTTGCAAGTCTGTATTTTAGTGTCTTGTGGTAAATCACACTGAAAATTCCAGCAAAATATTCCTCTACATAAAATTGTTGGGAATAGGGGAGGGATTGATTCAGACTCCAGTGTAAAAACAGATTTAATAGCCCAATAAAATTTATATTAATCTAGTTAAATACAATATTGATTTGCAGTAATAAAAGAACTAATTTTAAATCAAATTTTTCATGCAGGGGGATCAAGCAACGGATGGGATCGAGGAATTCTTATAAATGAAGTCTAAATCTTATAAGTTGATCACAAATTCCTCCTACTCCTATCTTTGTAATTTAATGTTTGAGGAGAGATGCAAAACAATATATTATATATATTGAGAAACACATAGGTGACGAATGAGTGTGGTGTGAAAGAAAGCGTAATTGACAAGTATGAACGAAGTACACTACGTTGGTTTGGACATGTTGAGAGAATGTGTGATGAACGAATTGCAAAACAGGTGTTTAAAGGTACTGTACAAGGCATGAAAGGATTAGGTAGACCTAAAAAGGTTTGGTTGGATGTGATTGCAGAATGTTTGAAGAACAGAAGTGTTAAAAGTACACAGTGTAATAGAGAGTGCAGAAGGCAAAAGAGTGTTATGAGTATTTCTGAAGCAAGTGGAGTATGCAAGAATCGAGTGCTTTGGAGGGCAATTTGTAGACGGCCAAGGTAATAATGCTGCTGGCTTACCCCGTAAAGGGATATGGCGTCATGTTATGTATATATATATATATAGATATATATATTTATATATATATTATGTGTGTGTGTGTGTGTGTGTTGGGAAAAGATAATTTCAAGCGAGGTATCATATGTGTGAGTATAATTAATAATAAAATTACCTTGAAAGAACTGGGCTAACTGTGCACGTGTTTCTGTGTGTGCAGGTGTTTTAAGTGTATCGTGTTAAAGTGTAAACTATCAGCGAGGGTGACAGCCCAGTTCTTTCAAGGTAATTTTATTATTAATTACTCACATAAATATATATCAGGGGCGGCTCGTACTATAGTACTGCGGTACTGCAGCCCCCCCAGAAATTTTGGGAACAAACACACAATTAGAAATATCAAATAATCCTATAATTTTTCTGAACTTTTTCCAGCAAATTTTTATCAGTTCTAACATTTCAAATCATCAAAATTTTGCCGCTGCCGCGTAAATTTACTTCCTCAGCGCTGCCCAGCGGAAGGTACTGCCACTACTAGCAGTAGCCCAAAGCAGTGTTCCCACCCTCATTTTCCTCCTCTCCAACTCCCACTCAAGCCGTGTGATTTTGGAGCGCTCGGGGACTGTGCTGTCGGCAGTACCCGTAAGCTCATTGGTTCAACAGAACCAATGAGCTTGCGGTATTTGACATACGGGAATAATTTGAACAACACTTCTAAGACATTTCCTGTAATATGGTTTCATTGAGCAGATTAACAAAATTTTAATTACATTCATCAGTGAATATACTAACATAGATTGACTAAATATATTGAAGCATCTAAGAAATGGAGACCAGCACTTTTATTTTACTTTAATAAAAAATATGTATGTACCAAAAGAACCAATACTTGATGTCTTTTGAAAATTAAGTGGTGCATGCATGGCATATATGCATGTAAACAATCGTGAGATCTCACGTTCGAACAACGGCAAAAACAGCTGGATTCTTAACTTATAACCACGCAGTTAGCGCCAGCCTAACTCGATGACACTAAACGTTGATCGAATTAATTGAGAAATCTGGATAACATAATTCGTTCGTGAATCGCAACCATGCATTATTATAAGTTTACCAGGAACAAGTCGATATATATGGGAGCTAGATTTATTAATTATTCACTAAAGCATTTTATACCATTAATGTGAAAATTCAAACATAAAAATAAAACAAAAACAAGTTGTAAAAGTGTACGAGTGAGTACAAAATATAAGAAAAAACGTTAACTACTCCAGGATGAGAAAAATAGCTTATTTTCCCGGTTATGCGTGTACCGGCAGTACATTATTTAGCAGCAAATATGCGTGAGCAATCAAAGAAATATTGCATGGCTAAAAAAAAATTAAAAAATAAAACAATAATAAAAAATTGGGATCTTTGATCTGTCATACCGCTCGAGAGGTCTCTCATATGTGCGGCCAATCCAATTATACTGACGTGTCGTAATCACCCATCAGAACTGAACATCAAATAAATCGATCATTGAATATATAATTTGTACAAAATTAGGCGACAACCAGAATCTAATATAAATTTTTAAAGACAAAATTTAATAAAAAAAATAACAAATGAAATTTTTATAAGAAAAAATTGCATTATCAAACATTATTTCATTATTATTAGTACTTATTTATTTAAGCAAAAATAATCATAATCCTGCTAGGTAGAGATAACACGGATCAGGTGACCCAATGTTAAAAAAATCCCATTTATGAAAATTATGAAAAAAAAAAAAAAAAAAAATCTCCTCTACATCCACTATCATGCAGTAGCTAAAATATCAGGTTTGCGAAAATGAGCTGTTTTCGAGTTATTAATTTCTGAAGTTGACTAATTTGACATGGAGATGGAGAAATGGAACTTCCATGCAAAATTGGCCAACTTTAAAAATTTATAACTCGAAAACTAGCTCGAATTTGTATACCTGATATTTTAGCTACTGCTAGGGGATGTAGGAGAGAATATTTTATTGTTATAATTTTCATGAATGGGATTTTTATTAAAATGGGCGTGTTATCTCTACCTTAAAAAAGTATGCATTACATTTTCATGATTCATAATATACATCGCGTAAAAATTATACCAGACATTCAGGTTTCATCATTTATTTATTATATTTTTATTAGAAAAACAGACTAACATATTAACAATGCAGTTTGGTTGACACTATTTTATTAAAAAAAAAAAAGGCTAAAAACAATATTTTATATATTTTTCTTACCACACACGTGAAGACTTATGAATTAAAAAAATAATTAAAAATTGGAAATTATATCTATTAAGTTTGAAACATTAAATCACGATTTCAAAAGGGTCATACGCTCGCATAATTAAGTGCGTGTCATAACAAATTATAAATAAAATGATTAATTTTTTGTTTTTATATAATTTCTGCTTCTTTGTTGGGAGCATTATTATATAATTATATGATTTTGTCATATAATTTTACCCATAAAAGGGGCGTGTCCTTAAAAAAATCGCGCCTGCGGCGGGCCATTGGGGGGCTCCGCTCCCCAAACCCCCCATTGATGTTCTGCTGGTCCCATGTCGGACAGCACCCCCAGAGAAAAGGGTCACAAGCCGCCCCTGATATATATATATATATATTTATTGTTTTGCATATATTATATAAACGTGTGTATATATGATCTGTATGTATATGATGCTGTTCTGTGATTAATACTTTATGTAATTACTGTATATTAGAATAATTAGATTTAATAAACTATCACAATACAGCTTGTCCAAGTAGGTAATACAATAACTATAATAGGAAAATGACATACATATATACAGCTGAAATAAAGTATCAGTTTTGTCCTTAAAGTACACATATAGTACATATAAGTAAAAAATAATTACAGATGAAAAATAATTTCTTGCATGTGCAATTTATATATTACACCATATATTGATCGCTGTCATTAAAAAGATATGCGGCTATAATTATTTTATATCACCTCTGGTCATGGAACCCACTTTTTTTAATTTTCGAAAAAATCTCAAAATATCTAGTGGGTGGTCCCAATAGACGAAATATGAAGTTTGAGCTCCATCAAAAATTTTTTGGTGGAGATATTCCACCCGGCGTACGAGAGGGTCACGTTTTGGGTTCCGCGGCGACGCTCCGTAAGCATTTTCGTGCTCGATTATCTCGACCGTTGAGCTTTAAATTGCAGATTTGATATTTTTAGTCAAACTAGATACTGTAATGTATAATTGAGATTAATTTGGAATTTGTTACATGTTTGATTACTTTTTAAAAAAATCGTCAATATTTATTTATTTATTTATTTTTATTTTGGAACTTCTTTTTGGTTGTACAAGACAAACATATGTTCAAGTCAAAATTGGACAAAATACAACATAAAAACATCAAACTTAAACACATTTACATAAGTTATTTAACACTATCAAACACAATCACTGACAATAATAATAAAAACAAAATACAAGCCAAAGTCACCATTAATACTGATAAATTTTAGTTTATGCGGAACATATATATATATACATATATATATATATATATATATACATACATATATATATATACATACATACATACACACACACATACACATATACACATATATATATATACATACACATACACATATACACACACATACATATATGTATACATACATATACATACATATATATATATCAGTCAATACAATGTATATGTAAATTTATAATTTTGTTTATTTTATAATCCTGATAATACTTTTTCAGACATTTTATTACTCTCAAAAGCTTTAATAGAGTAAAACTCTTTATTGATCAATACATTCTTTAATTTTGTGCGAAAAAGTTTACTGGTTTTTATTTCTTTCAAACATGCTGGTAAAAATTCATAAAATTTTGCTGTTTGATACATTGCACAGTTTTTGAAAAATTGTGTGTTATGTCTTTCAGTAACTACATTCGATTTATTCCTAGTATTATAGTCATGATAGCCATCATTCTGAACATAAAAATTTGGATGATTTTTTTTGAATGAGGCACAATTTAAAATATAAATGCAAGGGACAGTTAACATTTTATTAGCCTTAAAATGTGAAACACACGACTGTCCTTTTGGTATTCTTAAAATCGTTCTAAGTGCTCTCTTTTGCAAAACAAAACATCGATTCAATAGTTCCGATTTACATCCCCAATTTATTATGCCATATGCCAAATGTGGATAAACATACGCATAATATATGGTTAGCAAGGTTTCATGAGATACATGATTCCTGATTGTATATAACATAAAATTGGCCGAATATGGTAAGTAACACGATTTTTTTCAGTTTTGACGATACTAAAAAATATAAATACGATACATTTATATAATATTATGATGTATTATATAAATATGTCATTTTCTCTTAACTTTTTGATAAAAAGAAAATCTGCAAATAATTTTGCATTCGTGTACCATGCGTTTCAAAAGTTCGCTCCTCGCAAATACGTAATAAAAAGGCCCAAATATGACGAATCTTCTACACACTTGGCGAAATAAAATTTATGTTTAAGTTAAACATGTGTACATTATGGCACTATGTTGGTTATATTGCATCAAGGCTTCCTTCTGTACCTCCGACCATGCCAAACATGACTCTAAAACTGGGTGCGTAAAGCACCGGAAATCATTATCTTTACCGCTCTATAATGAGTTAACAATTTTTAAGAAATAAATTTCTCAATTTATATGGTTATTGGGTTAATACTCAATGCATTCAAATTTTATTAAAAATTTATTTAGGCAACTACCGTACATTAAGAGGTACAGAATGTTACGATACGGCCGTTTTCGTCATAAACGATTGTGAGCGCTTGCAGAATGTGTGCTTTTAGTAAAAAATAGTTAATAATAAAATATAATGAAAGCTGCATGTAAATTTGTTATTACATTGTACAAGTAATACATTTTTCAGTGCATATTGAGTAGGAACAATATTTCAAATATTAGTCTTTAAGGGTAAGGTAACGCCACCAATGTTAAAAAAAAATCCCTCACACAAAAATTCTGAAAAAAATTTAAAATGTTCTCCTCTACACCCCCTATCAGTAGCTAAAATATCAGGTATACAAATTCGATCTAGTTTTTGAGTTATGAATTTTTAAAGTTGACTACTTTAACATGGAGAAATGGAAATCCCATGTTAAATTAGGCAACTTTAAAAATTCATAACTCAAAAACTAGATCGAATTTGTATACTTGATATTTTAGCTACTGATAGGGGGTGTAGAGGAGAACATTTTAAATTTTTTTCAGAATTTTTGTGTGAGGGATTTTTTTTAACATTGGTGGCGTTACCTTATACCCTTAAATAATTAAGCATTTGATGAAAGTGTTTGATGTTTAAATATTTATTTGTAAAATTCCATGAAAGTCAGGGAAGTACGACAAGGGAATCTATTGAGTACATAAAGGACCAAGAGATGGCGCTGAGCGTAGAAATTTTGGCGAGGATACAGCAATACCTATAGCATTGGGAGAATCACAAAAACAACAAATTTTATATGAAATACATCACTTACGAAGTTGAAATATTTTTTTATATTTGTCCGAACGTATTTGACAACTAATTATGGTGTTGTCACTTCTGTAAAATTATGCTGTGGCTGCTGAGAGCATTTACATGATTTTACAATTTTAAACATATACAATGGGCCTCGCTAGACGCACGTAGTTCAGCTGTTTCCCGTCAGTTTCCGCGAGGGGCGCTACTAACTTTATGACCCCCACCCCTTAAAGAACTCGGCACAAGGAAAAATCATGCTTGTGAAGTAGGTGGGTTGGTCCAGGTTAATTCCTACACGCATCTCATTTATACATTTAAAGAGAGGGATATTCTTTTACTAATATTAAATGTTTTTGTACATTATAATTATAAAACATACGATGAATATTTTACCTGTAGTTTCTGAGTTATCATGGGACATAACAGCATTTTTAAAAATTTAATTGTAGCATTATTAGGGGGAGGGGGGGGGGTAATTCCAACATCTGAATTTTTTAAAGCGGAAAAAAGTCTGAAAAAATTTGTAATCCACCCAGCAATGTATTTCCGCAAAAAAAAATAATTGAGAAAGAAAAGATTTATTTTTTTTAAATATGTGATTTAAATAGCGGGTCGATTTGAACCCTTGGTAAAGCGTGTTACAAAAAAAGTACTTCGGTATAATATATGCTACAGGGTTAAAGAGATGTTCGTTTGATTGAAACGTATGCGTTTGTTTTTTACACCGACTGGTGTCAAAAAAATAATATCGCATTTGTTTGTGCCATGATGCATACACAAGTATAACATTGAGATTCAGTATGAGATAATGTATACGATAATGGACAATACGATGTATTGTCCCTTTCCCTGAAGTTTTGATGTACCGGTAACATGCGTTACATATATATTAATATTATATGGTCAGATGAATTTCAGATTAGACGTTTTTGTCACTTTGTTATATTCAAGAGAATACTACACAACATATATAGTAATTAAATTGGTTATATTTTAATAAATATTATTATACTGTATATATAAATGTATATTATAATGTCGAATTGTGTTTGCATGTACACTATTTGTGTTCATTAAAATTAAATAAATGAACGTAATTTTTTTATACCAGCGCTGGTGTAGAAACAAACAAATACGCATTTTCAAATGAAACTAACATGTCTTCAAATTTTAAAATATGCTGTTATGTCCCATGATACATCATAAACTACTGGTAAAATATTCATTCCCAGCAAACCATGCCTTGCTGGCCGGTTGCTGGTCTGCTGCTGGTACTGCTGGCAGAGGGCTTGCCAACAGAGGCCGGCAGTCGGCCATCTGACGGTGTACCAGCATGCGGCTTGCCTTCACAGGCCCATATGCTGGCCAGCACTGGCATGCCATCCATAAATTTTGATCTTGTAATTTTTTCGGGACAAAAAAATTATTATTTTTGAAACATGTATTTCTAACATCCCTCAACTTAAATTCGTAAGAAAATATTAAAAATTATAAAAAATTATACGTTTATGCTACTTTTCTTACAGTTTGTGTTGAAATCTTCATATCCGTATAAGTTCAAATATTTTAAATAATAAGTAAGCACTAACATCAAATATTTATTAAGAATCACCCAAGTGTAGGGGATAGGACACTTGCCTACGGTGTCAATGGTCCTGAGTTCGATTCCTGGTGGTGACAATTTTTTTATCCAATTTGATAATTTTTTCTTATTTTGCTTATATTAATTAAGCATAAAAATAATTTTCAGGTGATACTGTGATAATGATTTTAATTTAATTGCCAATGAAATTAAATTTGTGATGGCATGCCAGCGCTGGGTCCAGCATCTGGCCGGTATACAAGAAAAGCGCAGAACCAGCATGGCTTGCCAGCGCATGCCAGCAGTGGCAAGCCGGTCTGCGGCCAGCTGTAGGCCAGCAGGTTTTGGTTTGCTGGGTTGTATCCATATATGTTTTATAATTATAATGTACAAAAACATTCAATACTAGTAAAATAATATCCTTCTCTTTAAATGTATACTGTAAATGAGATGCGTGTAGGAATTAGCCCGGACCAACCCACCTACTTCGCAAGTATGATTTTCCCTATGCCGAGTTCTTCAAGGGGTGGGGGTGTAGACTCCCAAAGCAAACCCCTTAACGTACGTCCCTGAATTTCATGGAAATTTACAAATAAATATTTCTATAATGTAAACAGCAAACACCATCATTAAACGCTTAATTATATAAAGAATGTTATTTGCAATTTGGAATATTGTTCCTACACAATATACACTGAAAAATGTATTACTTGTACAATGTAATAACAAATTTACATGCAGCTTTCATTATATTTTATTATAAACTATTTTTTACTTAAAAGCACACATCCTGCAAGCGCTCACAATCGTTTATAACAAAAACGGCCGTATCGTAACATTCTGTACCTCTTAATGTACGGTAGTTGCCTAAATAAATTTTTAATAAAATTTGAATGCATTGAGTATTAACCCAATAACCATATAAATTGAGAAATTTATTTCTTAAAAATTGTTAACTCATTATAGAGCGGTAAAGATAATGATTTCCGGTGCTTTACGCACCCAGTTTTAGAGTCATGTTTGGTATGGTCGGAGGTACAGAAGGAAGCCTTGATGCAATATAACCAACATAGTGCCATAATGTACACATGTTTAACTTAAACATAAATTTTATTTCGCCAAGTGTGTAGAAGATTCGTCATATTTGGGCCTTTTTATTACGTATTTGCGAGGAGCGAACTTTTGAAACGCATGGTACACGAATGCAAAATTATTTGCAGATTTTCTTTTTATCAAAAAGTTAAGAGAAAATGACATATTTATATAATACATCATAATATTATATAAATGTATCGTATTTATATTTTTTAGTATCGTCAAAACTGAAAAAAATCGTGTTACTTACCATATTGACGATTTTTTTAAAAAGTAATCAAACATGTAACAAATTCCAAATTAATCTCAATTATACATTACAGTATCTAGTTTGACTAAAAATATCAAATCTGCAATTTAAAGCTCAACGGTCGAGATAATCGAGCACGAAAATGCTTACGGAGCGTCGCCGCGGAACCCAAAACGTGACCCTCTCGTACGCCGGGTGGAATATCTCCACCAAAAAATTTTTGATGGAGCTCAAACTTCATATTTCGTCTATTGGGACCACCCACTAGATATTTTGAGATTTTTTCGAAAATTAAAAAAAGTGTTTTCCATGACCAGGTGATATAAAAAAATTATAGCCGTGCGTTGTGCGTATTATTTTTAATTATTAGAGTTCGCAAAAATAGTCTCTATTTTTAACAAAATAGTCGCCTAAAAAGTCGCTTATTTTTCGCAAAATAGTCTCTCCAAATAGTCGGCCCAAAAATGATGAAATTGGGTGTTTAAGGGCATTGGGTGTAGCACCGGTAGTTGGCAACACTGACGTATCTTCACCATGTTAATTTTTGATCATTGCTCCTCGCAGTAATTTTTATGCTAGAGCTAAGCTGATTGCTGTAGTATCAAGATAATTATTAGCCCAAGTGCACAATTTGGCTAAATAAAGCCTGATTTAAAGAAAAGTATTTTTTTTATATTTTAGAATAATGCATGTAAATTTAAAAAAATTGCTAAAAAATACTTTTCTTTAAGGTAGAGATAATATGTATCAGCTGGACCAATGCTAAAAAAATCCCATTCATAAAAATTATGAAAAAAATTTAAAATGTTCTCCTCTACATCCCCTATCAGTAGGTAAAAAATCAGGTATACAAAAACGAGCTAGTTTTCGAGTAATTAATTTTTAAAGTTCTCTAATTTAACATGGAGAAATGGGACTTCCATGTTAAACTGGTCAACTTTGAAAATTAATAACTCGAAAACTAGCTCGTTTTTGTATACCTGATATTTTACCTACTGATAGGGGATGTTGAGGAGAACATTTTAAATTTTTTTCATAATTTTTATGAATGGGATTTTTTTAGCATTGGGCCAGCTGATACATATTATCTCTACCTTAAATCAGGCTTTATTTAGCCAAATTGTGCACTTGGGCTACTAATTATCTTGATACTACAGCAATCAGCTTAGCTCTAGCATAAAAATTACACCGAGGAGCAGTGATCAAAAATTAACATGGTGAAGATACGTCAGTGCTGCCAACTACCGGTGCTACACCCAATGCCCTTAACGATAAATTAACGGTCCATATACTGTATGTCTAGGAATCTGTGAAATTGCAATGAGAATTAAGTTTCTGGGGACGTAAATCAAGTATTTGTGCGTGCTATAATTTTTGCCAAAAAAGTGCCATGAAAGCCACGTAGAGATAGGGTTTTCTTATACTTCGTACTTTTGTCTCACGAAATTTAATTTACTCTTTCTTTTGAGTTAAAAAGCTCCTAAAAGGAAAACAATTAAAATCAATTATTTACTTTACTATGTCGAGCTGACGATTATTATTTTTTTATTTTTTAAATTGAAATAGTTTTTAATATTTCTCTCAACTTATTTAAATTTCTGTATAGGCTTACTGGGTTGACTACTTCATCTTCGATTTTTATGAAGAGATAAATATTTATTAGACCGCGTGGTATTTCTTTCAATATATATTTATTTTATTTTTTTAATTCTTGTATGACTAATAAAATTAATTAAAATAAACTCAAAACAACTTTTTGCTGATGCGTTATATATACCAACACCATTACATTTTTTTTTTTTTTTGCTGTCTCGTTTTTATTGTACAAAATTAACACATTTTTATTCAAATTAATTTTTAATTACAATTAAGTCAGGAGGCAGAGGGGGGGAGTGCCTTCTCTGGCCCACATACCCACCGAGGTAGGTAGTTTAGAGGGTTCATTTACGCAAGGAGTTTAAAAAGAAATATAGGGCAAAGGATTCGGGATTGTACGAGATCAATTGCAGTCAGTGCTAGATTAATAAAATTAAGTCTTCGTCTTAAAAAAAATCTTCATAGTAATGAATTTTTTAGAAAAACAAACAACAAATTTTATTCTCATTTCTTTTTTTTTTTTTTTTTTTAATGAGTTTGTAAAGAATAAGTGTAACAAAAATTTAGTCACATGCATGCTTTGCTAGAAGGGAGTAGCTAACAATAATGCAGCAGCTATTAGGGCCGAGATGATTGCACGCCGTTTGGACCATATATATTTAATATGGCTAGATTTTAATTCCTATCCATGACAAAGGGGAACAATAATTGCTACAAGATCTAGAGTAAATAAAAATTAATTACCGTAACAAATATAAACAAAATACAACTTAATTTTTAAACTTTTGTTCAAATAATTTTTTGAGGCATATTCAAAACATTAATTTAAATTTTAAATATTTGAGAATGTAATATTTGACGTGTGTTTGATTAAATTATAAAGCATTCCAAATCGTAACAGTTAACTAAAGTATTTTTATTATATTAATACTTCTGTTATATGATCAATGAAGATCGAAGTACTTTCAATTTAAATCACTAGGGATTTTCTTTCGTATTAAAAATTTTAATAGCTATAGCTTAGCTATAATATTTTTAAATATATTTTTTAATGAATTTAATGTGATCAAGAATCAATCAGTCATTGCATTTTTTTTTTAATTTTTTTTTTATTATTATTATTATTATTATTTTTTTTACAAAGTTTGGATTTGGATAATTATTTAATTTTACTTAAAATGAAGATGCATTCAGATGTTATAAATGAATTTTAAAACCACTTTTTAATATAAGAAAAATTAAGCCACGCCCCTTTTTCCCAAAAAAATCGTGCCTCCGGCGGGGGTTTTGGCCCTTCAGGCCTCTTATCTGAAGCGCACTGGTAAGAGATTGAAACTGCTTTCACCACTGCTCTCAACTTCAACTAATAAAAAACAACAATTGATTTTAAAACAATTTTGATTTTATCTTACATAAGGTAGAATACAGTAGTAAATTTGTCCCTTTTTTACCCTTTTATGGTACGTACATATGAAACACTGCAATCTATCAAAAGTTCAAACGACTCATTTTTGTTTGCACTTCATCCCTAGACTAGATCCCATCTTAGGGATTCTATGACACCTCATTTCCTCAGCCTCTCTGTTTGGTTTCGTCCTGGTGTATACAGGAAGTTTTCTGTCAAGTTCTACTCTTGAATATACATGAAACGTGTCTAGAATTGTGTTATGTTTGCAGACAACTGGAAATCTTGAAGGAGGCAATGAGCAAACTGGGTCGGCTTCAACTGGTGAGTGAAGTGACAGAGGAGGTTACTCATGTAGTGTGCGGCAATTCGAAGCGTACCCTCACATTACTCAAAGGACTTCTCAATGGCTGCTGGCTGCTTGACTTCAGCTGGGTAAATAACTGACCATACCTTCCCTTACTTATGGTATAATTTCTCAAATAGTATATTGAATCTCCAAAATAACTATTAACAATTTTATTTGTTCTACTATACACTATACATTTAGCTGGAACCAAAATCTTCCTTTTTTTTCAGAGAAACAATCTCTTAAGATTTTCAAGGGGAAAAAAAGGCATGATGATTCCTAGGTTACATGAGATATTTTCATTTTTATTATTATTATTATTATAATTTTGAAAGACAAGGGGGGCTTATAGTTCTATACACTATACATTTAGCTGGAACCAAAATCTTCCTTTTTTTTTTTTTTTCTTTCAGAAATCTCTTCAGATTTCCAAGAAAAAAAAATCATGATGATTCCAAGGTTACATGAGCTATTTTCGTGATTTTTTTTTCTTGGAAAGACAAGGGGGTAAACGGAAAAAATACCCTTTGATAAAATACCCTCGGTTATAATACCCAGACAAAATACCCTTGGATAAAATACCCTCAGACAATTAACCCTTGGATAAAATACCCAAACTGTAGAATATACTGTTTTTACATAAATGCAATTTCAAATTCTTGGGGGGTAAAAAAAAATATTTTTAACGCTTAAATATTAATATTATTAATACATTGATACATTTTAGGTATTGTCTTCCATTGAGAAAGGAGATTGGCAACACGAAGAGGATCACATCGTGGAGGTTTATGCTCCTGCAGTGAAGGTAAGAATTTTGTTTTTTTAAAAAGCGTTGAAACTAAAAACCTGAAAAAGAACCATATGTAAAGGATAATTAAAAATATAAAATGCATGCCTATCAAGATAACTGAGTGAACAGGCATTTTAAGAGCCCTGATGATAGAATGGACAATCTAACCGGCTTTTTTTATTGCAGAAATGAAAAGACAAATAAAGGGTGCCAAATTATGCTACACAGATTGTTTCTGAGTCTGGGGAACATTTTTATTTTTTTTTTATAATATTCTGCCACTCTTCCCTATTAGAGGCGCTTTTGGACCTTATTGACTTCAAAAACACAAGTATTGCCCTCTGGTGGATTCTACCTTAAGGAAAAAAAATCTGGGTAGCATAGCTTGGTATTTTGCAATAAATAAATAAGTAAATAAATAAAAGATAATATCCTTGACGCCATTTGTACCCTTTCGGGTGTGGCCAGGTATTTAAATCTTTCCAGTAAGAGTTATCTTGCGACCATGCTGGGGTTTACCAGGCTTCCAGAACCCTTTCCTGCACTCTTCTAAGCTCCTATACCAGATCTGTGCAGCCTGCAGTGTCAGTGCAAGACTGCAGGACAACGAAATATAGTCAGCCGTAATCTGCCTTCCTCCTACCAACTCCATCATCTAGTAAAAAGTCACACCCATCCCAGTCACGAAAAGTCTGCCGTGTTTGGGAATTGAACCGGAGACCTCTCGGACCAGAGTCAAGTGCTCTAACCACTGCAGAGCAGATAAATAGCAGATAATTAAATAAACAAGTAAAGAAAGAAAGAAATAAAAAAAAGTCATGGAGATATATATATATATATATATATTATAAAAAAAAAAGTGTGAATTGTATTTATTAAATTTAATTTTCTGACAATCACCAAATCTTTTTTACTATTTAAAAAGTCGTGCCATTTGTAGTCGTGCCATCTTTTATAACGGTTAAATTCCAGTAAATGTATTTCTATTATTATTATATTATTCAGATGGGAAATGAAAAAATAAATTAATAAATAAATAAAAATATGCATATGCTATGCATATAGCTCAACTGGGCTCTACAAACCTCTCAGCTTTCTAGCCCCCTTTCACTCCTTCCTAAATGGTCTCAAAATGTCAGTGCCTAAGAGGGTTTGGATGATGCTTATACCAGTAGTATAAACTAATCTCAAATTTAAACTAATTATTTTTATAAATATTACCTATATTAATAGTATATAATAGTTACGTGTATATCATATTATCGAGTAGGCCAGGCAAGACGTCAAGAAGAAAGGCAAGGTGGTGAGTCCTGCAACAGTCCGAGAGTCCATCCTGCCAATCCTTCCTTACATCAGAGTCCTGGCCATCAAGAAAGAAGACTTCGCCACTGAACCAGCATTTTCAGAAGTCTACACTCCTGGCGAGATGGTTTCCATCTCGCTGAACATGCTCGTTCCTGGCTCTAGAATGTTACCTCATAACGTTTCATCAAACCGAGAAGTGGAAGTTGACACCGTGGATCATTCTCAATACTTTGTGTATGGTCAAAGCAAAGATATTAAAAGTAATAACACATTAGATGTGTTCACAAAAAAAGAATTCACTAAAAGTGAATTAAAAAATAAGAAATTTGTGTCAATTAATACACAAATTAAAACTAATGAACAAGAAGAAGAAGAATATTATGAAAACTTAACGGTAATATTCTTCAAAGAAAAAGTTGAAGATGGAAAATCAAAACTCATTATCTTAGGAAAAGCTACAAAAGCAGGTTGGATGAAGTTCAACTCAACAACGGATATTAAATTACCACCAGAATTGAGCCTCGCTAGAATTGGTCCTGAAGACATTGATAGTATGAAAGTCATGTTCCACCAGACTGGGGTGTATCCCCAATTCTCGGCAACATTGATCTGAGGTGTAACGCAAAGTCTTCTCTTTGTTTAGATCTGTCTAAGGACCAAGCTTTTATCTACATGTTATAGATAATTATAAGTTAAATATAATTAACACACTATGTTCTGTAGTTTTCTTGGCTAAAGCTAATACTACATTATTAAAAGTCGTTCTACAAAAATTAACAATGAATCCAGCAGACAGAAATTTATAACAATGATTTAAAAAATAATAATAATGAAAATTCTAATAAACAGTAGACTTTTGGCTGTTGGTCACCATTTTTTTTTTTTTTTAATTATTCCAAAATTAAAATTAAAAAATATAATTATTTGATTTGTGCTTATAGATGGTATTCCAAAGTTCAAAATTATTATTGGTATTTTAATCGTGTTAAATACCTGTATTTTCAAAATTCAAAATTATTATTTTATTTGGGCTAATATCTGATACAGTACTTAATTCCATTAATGTTTATATATTTTACGTTTGATTTATTTAAAATATTTTGCTTTTATTTCTTGTACTTTTAATTTTTGTTTTTGTTGCTAAAATGTTGCCTTTTGCTATTTAACCTAGTAATTCATTATAATTGTATTACATTGTTTATATATTTAATCTTCACGATAGAGCTACTATACAAAGCAAGGAATCTATATCTTATTTCTTTGCGTCAATTGTCTTTGTAGCATTAATTGTACATAATTTCTAAACATTTTACATGAGATTGTTATGACAAGCAAAGGAAAGAAACAAGGCTAGTTTTTATTTAGCACTGAACACATTGAGTGATCGAAGTGGGGATTGTGGTGGTCTTTAACAAATGAGCATATTTTTTTACACTAAAAAATTATTAACTTGCTTTGTTTATTTTTTTACATAATCGAGTTTAATAGTTATTTTGTCACTATGTTTTTTTTAAAAAATGCCATATTAATGTAAGACTGCATCTAGATGTCATTTTCCCACCTTAATGTGTTGATTTGCAGCCTTAATGATCTCATTTTGTTGCCTAATAATTCTAAAACTTCATCCCTTAATTACTGGAAATGAAAGAGAGACTTTGAATTATTAGGTAGCACAAATAATATGTATGCAGACTTTTTCTTGTGCTTTTTGTTTGTTTGTTTGTTTGTTTGTTTATTCATGCACTTCATTTAAAAAAAAAATATGTTTCAATTAAGTGCTTGTATTTCTGTAGTTACACAACTGCATATTTTCTCTGATTGATTGATTTGTCGTTTAATAGTAATTTTGAGGGCAATTAATTGTCTTTCATCTTTTCAGAAGGTTAAAAAAATGTATAAATTTTGTAATTAAAATTGTTGTTGTTAGGGGTGATTTAATTTAATGAACACATTTAATATAATTATTTTTTGTAAGTTTAGTGAAAATGAAGCCACACCAAATGAAAATTAAAAACACAACACGAGTTAAAATTGGTGATAAAATGAGTGTGGTGTGAAAGAACGTTTATCTGCAAAAAAAAAAAAAAAAAAAATCATTCATCTTATCGTTTTTGTCTAATTTAAAAAAAAAAAATGTTATTAAATTCGTAATTGAGGCATGCAGATATTAATTTAAAGTAATAATAGTAATTAAATGTTTAATATTTTAATTAAGCTATTTGATTTCTTAATACTAATAAGTTATTCAAATCATTTAAATGTTATTTTTTAGTAGAGTAATATTATATTTTTTCTTTATAATAATATAGCCCTAATTTAGGGGGAAAAACAAAATAATGTAAGAAAAACTTTGACCCTTTTACTAGAAACAGGTGTAAAAAAAAAGAAAGAAAAAATATTTTTTTAATTAGTGGATAAAATATGTATATAGAATTTTTCTTGTGTTTTCCATTTTCTGTGTGCGTTTGTATTTCTATCATATATTTTATGTAATTATTATGTAACTCTTATTCCAACATTTGTAAGCAAATTAAGTGCCTGTTTATAACATACTCTGTCTAACTGCCAAACAAAAATATTGAAATTAAAAATGTCATTTTTTCTCCCAGTCAAAAAATATTTTAAATTCATTTGATTATTCTTCCATCATTGTCAGCTTCATGACTTGGGATGGGTGTGACTGATTACTATAAAGATGAAGATGATCGGAAGGAAGGCAGCTTACGGCTGTCTATACTCTGCTGCCCTGCAGTCATACACTGCCACTGCAAGCTACACAGATCTGGTAGTAGGAGCCCAGAAGAGTGCAAGAAAGGGTTCTGTATGTCTGGTTAAGCCCCAGCATGGTCGCAAAATAACTCATTCTGGAAAGGTTTAAATACCTGGTCATACCCGAAAGGGTATAAAGTAATGGTGTCAAGGATATTTTAGATAACATTTAATTTATGTCAAGCTATTGTAACTATAAAAACAAAAATTTGTACAGAGGTTCATGGATTGTGGCGGCCGCAGCATTTGGTTCATCAGTACACTACTTGAGACTTGTGGCAGCATCTTTGTCTCTACAGACAGCGTTCCTGAAGCGGAAGAACTTCGAATGTTTGTGAAGAAGGCTGGAGGGCAACTGACATATGACATTTATTCAGCCAAGGTGATTGTGGGACCAAAACCGGACTACTTCGAGCCTCAACCAGAACAACAGTTTGTTTCGGAAAATTTTCTGTTGGACTCAATTTCCAACTACTCTCTCCAACCCATTGAGTCATATTTGCATTAGTTGGAGATTTCCAAGTCAAAACCTGCTTTATTGTAATGTTAAATAAAAATATATTATTGACGTTTTACTGGAAAGACTAACAGTGGCCAGCATTAGTGTAAAGTTATTTTTTGTGTAATCAAAAAATTTGCTATTAATTTTTAATTTTTGAGCATGGTTACTTTTTTTTTCCACCAAGAAAAAGCCATGTTTTGTGACCTTTTCATACTTCCATTTTTTATTTAAATTAAAACATCCTTTTCACACAAGTCGCTTATATGGATTTAACTTCTACAAGCCTTATTATTATTATTTTATTTTTTTTTTTATTTAATTGATTTCTATTTTTAACATTTTAAATGTCTCTCTAAACCAGCAATTTATTAAGTCAGTTATTACATGATTTTGGTATTTTTATACATATTTCATATTTATTTATTTTATTGTTTTTCGATTGTACAATGCAATATAAGCACGTCATAGAGTCTGGTATTAACAACCTCATGTTGTTTGTCAACAATATTAAATTAAACACATTTAATTTAACAGTATTAGATGGACATTTTAAGTCTGTTCATTATTATTGTTTCGTACTTAATTTACCTTTTTCTCAATATGAACACCTTCTTTTCCTCTAGTTTTATAACAATGTTTAAATTATAAAATATTAATAACACTAATGGTCTGGTCATGTGAAATGGGTGTACATTGTTGCTCAGTTACATTGAAACATAATATTTGTTAAGTTTCCACTAGGCTTACTGGCTTCTTAATTTAATGCATTCATGGCCGTAAGTTGCAGCCAACCTATCTTAGAAAAATCCGACAATTATCCGAGAATTTTAATGTTAATTAGTAAATAATCCACGGATTATTCTCGGATAGGTGGCTGCAACTTACAGCCATCAGTGCTCAAAGAAAAGATTCATTAATTTTCTACTTGTTTATAAGTAGAGACCTGATTTTTAAGCTGTAAAAATCTTATTTTAAGCGCTTAATTAAGCCCTATAAATTATGCAAATTAAGCTGCATTAAGCTGTTAAAAATTAATTAAGCCTGATACGGCTTTATTATTTTCTTTGTAATATTTATTTACGTTATGTTTTACATTTATTATTATTAACACTTAACGATGAATCTCAGTTACTGCTGGAGTCAAAGAATATTTCGCTGCAACCGAATCGAATGAAATAAATTTTAAAAAATCAAGAATGTTCTAAAACTTAATCGCTTATGGTTTAAGCAAATTCAGTCTTGCAGTTTTCTTACAAAAGCTCCATTTCCGGTTTTCGTCCATAAGGTTAATGTTAAACTTCTACCTCAGTTTTCACAAAACTGATAAGACAGATTCGCTTCAAAATTTGTATGCAACCTATTAATGGTGAGTTCGAAGTCCCCTGCAAGTCTTGTTGCATTCAGGCGGTACGATTACGAGATCTCAACCTACTGAGATTCATCCTTAAATGAGTGATAATACCACACAAAAATTATATTTGTAACATAAAGCTTCATTATTGCACAAATTAGTGAATATCATATGTCAGTGCATCTCAAGTGATTTTGAATACATTTTTATAGCATCTAATTTTATAAATTTGTCAAATTATATTTTGGGGGCATACATGACCAAAATGTGTCAATGAGCAATTAGAAACGAAAAATTTTATTGGCTTAATCGAAAAAAGGGGTAAAAATATGACGTTGTGAATTGTTTCAGATTTTTTTGTGACCTATAAATAATTTTAATTAATTAATTAAGTTGCATTATTTTGAGAGTGCCGCCTCTCGTGACGCCTCTGACGTCACACCATTCTTGTACTTTTGCACTATAGATGAGATTAGGTGAGAACATGCAGGTATGAAAATCAAAATGGCTGGCGCCACGTTTGAAATTCCCCGCCTCAAATTTTTGAAGTTTTAATGTGGGTTACGTTTGATCAAATTTAGCTTTATTTTGTTCGCATACCACTGGAAAATATGGTTGAAATATGATTTAAAACTTCTATCGTGCTCTAATATTGTTTAATACGTAAAAAGTAGAAAATTATGAGAGACTAACATCTTACATCAATTAGTTTGCTTTCTTCCTTTAAATAAAATAATTTGCTGATACTTAGTGTGCTAGTGGGATAGCTCAGTGGTAAACGCATCAGACTTCAAATTTCGTGGTTGCGGGTTCGATTCTTTTTAATTCTCCCGGCGAGTTTTTATAAATACATTTTTTTTCTTTAATTTTAATATATTTATGAATTCTAAATTTATAAAATGTGGTTAAAATATGGTTTACAGCTACTATCAATCATAATTGATAACTTTTAAATAGTAAAGAGAGGGAACAATATTAATAAAAAATTACTTCACTTTTTCGCGTTCCAATAAAACATTTCTCTTACAGAGGCTCAAAGCTTAATTAGTGTGGCACTGTGGCACAGTGGCGGAGAAATTTTCTTTAATTAAATTAAACTAAATTAAAGGAAAAAAAAGTGTCGAGTTTAAAAAATCCTTCGACATGGAGAATCAAACTCTCCACCACAAGAGTACGAGCTCTGCGTCTTCGCAACTGTGCCACACCAAGCTTTGGGACACAGAGTGAAAAATGTTTTATTTGAACGTATAAAAGTGAAGTAATTTTTTATTAATATTGTTCCCTCTCTTTACTATTAAAAAGTTATCAATTACGACTGTAAACCATATTTTAACCACATTTTATAAATTTAGAATTCATAAATATATTAAAATTAAATAAAAAAAAATGTATTTATAAAAACTCGCCGGGAGAAAAAATCGAACCCGCAACCACCAAAATTGAAGTCTGATGCGTTGAATCCCGGACCAAATACCCCCGGACGAAATACCCCCGGACCAAATATCCCCGCCCGGACCGGACGAAATACCCCCGGACGAAATACTCCCGGACGAAATATCCCCGGACGAAATACTCCCGGACGAAATACCCCCGGACGAAATACCCCCTTGTAAGTGGAGAGGGGCGGGCGACCAGTGGCGTAGCCAGGATTTGCCCAAGGGGGGGGTTCTTCAGGATAAATATTGAGAACAGCTCACTGGGGGGTTTGGGGGGCAAAGCCCCCCAATAGCCCGCCGCAGGCGCGATTTTTTTTAAGGACACGCCCCCTTTTTAGGGTAAAATAATGGAAAAATACTATTATATTAGAGCTAGGATAAAATATATGGATGGCCTGATGCAATTTTTTTAACAGTTTATATTTTTTTTTTCACCCCATTTTTCAATTTCTTTTGAATACGTGCGTATAATAAATAAAGCTTTGAGTAATCATTTTAATTAAATCAAGTAATTTATGTAACCACTTTTATATTATTTTTATAGAGTCAGTGTACGTGTCATTTAATTGAATTTGATTTTTAAAATTGATTTAATAATCCAAGTTCACATCATTAAGATATTGTAAAAAATCAATAAAAAAGGGAATTGCTTCTCTTATTTTTGTTAAATTTTGTCTGCACCGGGCGCGTGGAGCAACCAATTAAATGAAAGTGCGGCACACGTGAGAGCGTTTTAATTTATACAATAGTAGTTATATGCACATGCAGTTTGTAAGGGAAATAAAACATTTATTTATGAGTCGCACTTTTTCCTGTTAAAATTAGAAACTAACTTATTATTTGTTTATTTTAAAGAAAAGACTACTTGATACCCCTAAATTTCAATTTTTTGTTTAACTTTTTTTTTCAAATTTATATAATTTTTCCTTTTTTCTTCTTATATCCAGTCATTACTCGATCTTCATGGGGGGGGTTTAAACCCCGAAAACCCCCCCCGTGGCTACGCCACTGCGGGCGACCAACACGGGAGGGGAAGTCGACTTTATTTATAAAGTCTGTTTTTATGTCGTTTGTCTGACGTCACGCGCGTCGTATTAAAGAAGGAAGTTATAGTAATGCCATTTTTCACAACAAATATATATCACATATAAAATTCAAAGTATATTTATAGTTAGTACCGTATCAAGATCTCAAATTGCGTCTTTAATTTAATTATACCAAAACATACTCAAAATTGTGCCGCAAACAAACGATTTTTGTATATGCTATGCTTACTTTGATTGTGCGGCAATTGTCACAGCGTTTTGCAGCAAGATTTTGAAGTTGATTAAACGATTTTAGGTTTTTAAACCTAGATGTGCCACTAGCGATTTGAGCAAAGCCCGAAATTAACAAATACTTCGGGCTTTGCTTATTTAAATTTGAACATTTCTAGAAGTGCTCAAATCGAAAAAAGCAATCCCCGACGAGGAGTTTTATATCGGGCTTTGCTCATTTAAATTTGATCATTTCTAGAAGTGCTCAAATCGGTAAAAGCGAACCCCGACGAGAAGTTTTATTTCGGGGTTTGCTCATTTAAATTTGCTCGTTCTAAAAGTGCCCAACTCGAAAAAAGCAACCCCGACAATAATTTTTATTTCGGGCTTTGCTCACAGTTTTGATCATTGCTAGAAGTGCTCAGAGCAAAATAAAAATAATAATTGGAAATTGTGCCGTATTATAGCAATAAATAATAAAATAATGTAAATTTAATAAAATTTTAATTATATCACTTTTTTAATTTATTGATAAAGATACAAATTTAACATTAGTTATAGCGTGTATAGTATTTGTTTTATTAAAATATTTCTTTCTGTATTATTCAAGTCATATTGAAAAAATACAATTTTTTCACACTGACAATGAGAGACACTTTTAATTTTTTTATTATTATCATTTTTTTATAATTAAAGGGCATGATTACAATTATACTCTAGCAATGAATTTCAGGTTGCAGATGAACAATTTCTAAGTTCAGACGACGTACCACACATGACAAAGAAAAGAGTGTCTCAGATCAGCAGCAGCATTAGCAAATTCAAAGCCAGGTTTTGTGTTTTGCAACTGCAAGAAAGGTTGTCAATTTTTTTTTTTTTTTACTTCATAAATAGTTTATACATTAATGTCCAGCCAAAATTATTAACATAATCTTAGCGGCCGGTTCATAAAATACATAGTAATTAAATTTCAAGCTAAAACAATTTATTCAAGCATATTTAATCAATTAATATTAAGGAAAAAAAAAAAGGCAATAACAAAATAATTTAATTAAAGAATTTAACAAAAATGGCAAGATTCTATGGCAAGAATTACTTTTTTTGCAAACAAAAGTTTTAATTTAATTTCACATTATTATTAAAATTGTCGCTTTAAAATTTATATAACACAAACAAAATGTTCCAATTAAATTATATTATTACTTTTTATGAGACTAAATATTATTATCCAAATTAAAAATACAAGTATTCAATTTAAAATATGTTGTGCAAATTAAGAAAAAATTTAGATGAAATTTAAAATGCCATGATAGTAATCCCTGCAAAAATAAGTCAAGTTCAGATAATAATACGATCAGGTAATAATCAAGTTTAATAATATTTATTATTTATTTATTTATTTATTTATTTATTTATTTATTATTTATTTTAAATTAGTAGGTTTGATACTATCTTGAGGAGCTCTTTGCTTCTTACCAAGTTCTGTAAATTAAGTTAAAATGAATTTATAATATATCAGCTGTAAAAATTTATTTAAATTAACTAACAATTATATTAATTAATATAAAAAGTGTGACAAAATCGTATTTTTCAGTATGACTTGAATAAAACAGAAATAAATATTTTAATAAAAAAATAATATACACGCTATATATATAATGCTAAATTTGTATTTTTGTTACTCAATTAAAAAAGTGATGTAATTAAAATATTATTAAATTCACAATATTTTATTGTTTTAATTATTTATTACAAATTATTACTATAATACGGCACAATTTCCAATTATTTTTTTTTCACTTTGCTTTGAGCACTTCTAGAAATGATCAAAACAGTGAGCAAAGCCCAAAATAAAGCTTCTCGACAGGGTTTGTATTTTTCGAGTTGAGCACTCCTAGAAATGATCAAATTTAAATGAGCAAACCCCGAAATGAAACTCTACGTCGGGGTTTGCCTTTTTTCGATTTGAGCACTTCTAGAAATGTTCAAATTTATATGAGCAAAGCCCAAAATATTTGTTAATTTCGGGCTTTGCTCAAATCGCTAGGGGCACACACCTACAGATGTACGCATTGAATTCGGGCTTTGGTGCCAACATATATATATATATAAATAGAAAAGGAAGGAATAAATAAGGAAATAAATAGAACAACAAGAAAATTAAGTTTCTTCAGGAAGGGTACACATGCTCTACGTTAAGTGTTCACGGCACCTATAGCACCGGGGAACCATGAAAACAATAAAAAATATTGCATTTTTAGACCTATACCGATCGAATCAGAATTAAAAAATTACACTAAAAAAATTTACTTATTTTTTTTTTAAGTTAAAAAATTATATTATAGGGATGATTTTGAAAATTTTTAGTTAAAAAAAAAATCTAAAAAATGCAATAAACACTAATAATTAACATGCATAAAATGTATCGTATCAAAATTTATTACACATTAATTTTAATTCGATATGAATGATATGATAAATTAATGCATAACGTATTGGCCTAACGTTACTAATATAACTTCCTTCTTTAATACGACGCGCGTGACGTCAGACAAAAGACAGAAAAACCGACTTTATAAATAAAGTCAACTTCCCCTTCCACGTCGGTCACCCGCCCCTCTCCACTTACAAGGGGGTATTTCGTCCGGGGGTATTTCGTCCGGGAGTATTTCGTCCGGGGATATTTCGTCCGGGAGTATTTCGTCCGGGGGTATTTCGTCCGGTCCGGGCGGGGATATTTGGTCCGGGGGTATTTCGTCCGGGGGTATTTGGTCCGCTTACCGATGCGTTTACCACTGGGCTAACCCACTAGCACACCGAGTATTAGTAAATTATTTTATTTAAAGGAAGAAAAGCAAACTAATTTGATGTAAGAAGTTAGTCTCTCATAATTTTCTACTTTTTACGTATTAAACAATATTAGAGCACGATAGAAGTTTTAAATCATATTTCAACCATATTTTTCAGTGGTATGCGAACAAAATAAAGCTAAAATTGATCAAACGTAACCCACATTAAAACTTCAAAAATTTGAAGCGGGGAATTTCAAACGTGGCGCCAGCCATTTTGATTTTCATAGCATACCTGCATGTTCTCACCTAATCTCATCTATAGTGCAAAAGTACAAGAATGGTGTGACGTCAGAGGCGTCACGAGAGGCGGCACTCTCAAAATAATGCAACTTAATTAATTAATTAAAATTAGTTATAGGTCACAAAAAAATCTGAAACAATTCACAACGTCATATTTTTACCCCTTCTTTCGATTAAGCCAATAAAATTTTTCGTTTCTAATTGCTCATTGCCCCAAAATACCAACCAACCAATCATTTTAATTTTTCATGTTATATCTTATATTTGTGACGAGATTTTTGTAAATTGAAAATGATCTCTCAACATCCATAGATGTAAGTGAAGAGGTGTTTCAGGGCTAGGAGCTCTGCGTTTTTTTTTTTTTTTTTTTTTTGTTTTTTTTTTTTTTTTTTTTTAAGTACTTCTTTACTGTGACTGTTTGCCGTACTACGTAACATTTTGGCACTTGTCTCAAAGTAGAAGACGCAGCATTATACAATCTTTTTTCATTTTTTCTCTTTTTTTTTTATCAAAATTCATCGTATTCCTGTAAATTCCTGTAATTTGTGAAAAAAGTGCGTTTTAAGCCGTAAAAAAAACATTTTGTTGCTTTAAGCTCTAGCTCCCGGATTAAGCTTTCTTAAGCTGTAAAAAATACACGTTTTTTGACCATGAAAATTCATGATTTGTGCAAATCTTTCATTAGTTTTGATGTGCCATGTAAATTAAAAAATCGTTACAACTTAAAAATCCGGTCCCTATTTATAAGTATAATCCAGTAAAATTATCAAATTGGCTGCATTTAAAAAACAAATCAACAAAACTCATGGGCAAACTTTTATATACTGGTAATATTTTTCTCTTCTTCTATGAATATGTACAGTACATTTACTGAATTACAATACTTCAATTTTGTTTATGTACCATATATGTTGTAGTGAATTTTATATATATATATATATATATATATATATATATATATATATATATATATATATATATATAATTATATATAAAATCTTATGTATTGAAACAACAATTATTTGTTATTTGTTGGGTTAAAAATACATAATTTGTTAAGATGATGTTAATGACACAGGTATTAAAAGTGTTAATTGTTTGCTGCTACATGAATTTTAATTTCTCAATTATCCAGTACAAAAGGATCAAAATGTTATTCTTTTTCTTTCAGAAAAAGTGCAAGTTATACTGTACAATATAATGTTAAGAAATTGTGTAACTTTAGTCATTGTAATAAAATTGCAGGTGATCGATGAAAGCGTGATTCAGAAATAGTGATGTTTGACTTCTTTGTGTATTTGTTAAAAAAAAACATTGTTGAAACATCAAATTATATGAATATCCAAAGCACAGATTTCATTGACTTCAAGCATCATTGAAACTGTTATAATATATGTAGTTTGTTATTAAAAGATTAGCAAATCTTAAATCCAGTGGGGAAAGTAATTTAATTTTCATACCAATCATAGAGTGCGTTGTGACATCACTCCTATAAATACCTGCAATGCTTAATTTTGTTATATCTTACTATTGCACTGGTGTGTGCACCAGCTTACTTTCACCACTGCTTAAATTTGTATTAAATATCAACACATTATAATCTATATTCTCAATTAGTTATAATATTGCCATACAATTATAACAGAATATTATTTGTGTTTATTTTTTTTTTGGGGGGGGGGGGGAACAACTGGTTGTACATAAAACATGGTTCATGTCAGACACTGAAAACAAAACATAAAACATTGCATAATCAATATAAATTTTAACCTTTAACCATTTATAAATGCAATAATAAAACAATTCAATTATTAGCAGGTACATTAATCACTTTAACACTTTCACTAATTTTGTTACTAAAATATGTGGTTTCACAAAATAGAACTCTTTTTCAATCAATATATTTTTTAAGCTATTTTTAAAAACAATGTCACTTTCAATATTTTTGATACTATTTGGCAAGAAATCATAAATTTTTGTAGTCTGATAGAAAGAACTTTTCTCAAACTGAGCCGAGTTAATTATGTCTTTCTGTAACAACTTTATCTTTGTTTCTTGTATTATACAAATGAGTATCAACATTACATGTGTACTATTAATAAAATCAATATAACGCAGCTGATTAAATCAGTAGCTAAAAGCTAAAAATGTTAATAAAAATAATTCAAAGTTGTAAAACATGGATTTTAGTTTGTTAAAAGAGCTTGTATATTAAAAGAGTTTAAGTTATGTTTTTTCATTTATCAAAATAAAAGTGAGAGCGCTTAAATGATACAGTCTACACCATTCATTTTATAGGTGTACTTCATTGTATATTTTATTTTTTATTTAAAAAAAATATACATTACGTAAAATGTACACATAAAAGCATTAATTAATGCGTCCAGAACAATAAATAATATCAGAAACCTGCTCTTTGGTGTACTCTTGGCTCTCATCCGAGAGGTCCTCGGTTCAAATCCCGAATACGGCAGATTTTTCGCAACTTGGAATGGGTGTGACTGGCTACTAGATGAAAGAGTTGGTAGGAGGAAGGCAGCTTACGGCTGTCTATACTCCGCTGGGGTGATTAAGACTGTGAAATGTTATGCAAACAACATACGTGCCCCGCTAAGAAAAGGTACTTAACTGTCTGGCGTGCAGACTGGGTATTAGGAGCCCCAGAGAGCACTGTGAATAATGTTGAAAAACAAGTTCCGCCATTGGTAATCAACATTTATCATTAGAGGTCACAAAAATAGTTTTTTTATACTGTTCCGTAACTTGTTAAAAAAAAGACTATTTGTAACTATTCATGCCCTTTCATCGATTTTATTGTCATTTTAGTAGCTTAATTCCTAAACTTATGCCCTGTCACTCCACTAAATAGACTGTTAATTGATCATTAAACTTCCAAATTCATCATTTTTGGACCAACTATAATATTTGAGAGAATATATTATGTAAAAATTTAGCAACTTTTTAGGCGACTATTTTTGCGACCTCTATTTATCAATATACCTTTAAAAAGCTTCTACTCTGTCTGGTCAATTGTTAAAAAGTTCTATATTTTAGAAAGTGATAACAATGGAAATCTTAATGTTCTTGTTAGATTTGTGACGGACTGCATGATGGGATTAAATCTAAACTAATCCAGCTCTTATTTGCTAGAAAACATTATGATGAATATTTTAATGTACAAAAAAAAATACTATTATCAGACAAGAAATAAAAATTTAATAATAACTCCATCAATTTGCAGGCTTTTTGTAATAAAGGACCCCTTGCAATGTGTATTAGATTGTATAATAAGTTACCACTTTGTGTAAAAGAAATTACAAATTTCAGAGATTTTAAATATTCTGTGAAAATGTTACTTAATGATTGTGGTTTTTATAGTGTTAGTTCTTATTTACAGTTTAAAAGTTCTAATACACAAATTTTTGACGTTTCTAACTTTCATATTTAAAGTGCTTGCATTAAATCAATGTTTGTATTTGTATATGTGGAATTTGACGAATAAACCATTTGAATTTGAATTTGAACATCTATTGGAAATTTACAATTGTAAAATACACAATTGTATGCTCCATAAAAATACCATTGCGTTTTGGTCCTTTTACAATGGTAATTTTTACAATTGTAAAGGCCTTAATACAATTGTATTTAACTACAATTGCATTTATTACAATTGTAAAATTTACAAAAAGCGGTCACCAATCTAACTACTAACCCAAACCTGCGTTGCTGTAATTCGGTTACACTGTTGATCATATTATACTCTTACCATTGCGCTGCTACTGCTAGAATCTATTCTATTCTACTGCTTTCTTGATAGGATGAAGAACATTGAGGTATATAAAATAAATAAAAGTTATGGGGAAATGACAAGGGGGCATTTCAATATAATGTCATATAAATTTCGACTCTAGGGTAAAATTTGATGGCGGTTCTAATGGTGACCCTTAAATTTGCGACCCTTTAACCCTTCAGGGTCAAAAGACCCTGAAAAAAAAATTTTTTTCTTAAAAAATTGCAAAACTGAAATTAGCAATTACTTAATATAACTTAGAGCTCTAATTCACTAATTTTAAGGGTCGACCCTTGGGGTTTAGCGGAGGCCTTTTTTAAAAGTATGCCAATTTTTAATAAAAAATTTGACAAAATATGTGAGGACTACATACAGGTTCAACATTGAGTTTTTTTAATTTTATTGACCCTTCAAGGGTCGACCCCTAACATTTGATTGAAAAATTAATTATTTTTCTAACTATTTTTTTATAATATATATTATATAATTTAACATACATCTCTGAATTATATTTTTACCTTTTTCAATGTGACCCTTTCAGGGGTCGACCCTTGATTTTTTTCAAATTCATATTTAAAAAAAAAGTGATATATACTACGAGCAGGTTCATGCAGCTATTAGTTAAGTGCTTTTGATGACAATGATGACATAATACAACCACAATGGCCTCTTAGGGGTTGACCCCTAATTCATTAAAATATAGTATAAATTAAAAAAAAATTGAATTTTTTTTTTTTTACATTTTTTGTTACACTATGTATGTTAACATGCATCGATTTGATCTGATTTTTTTTTTTTTTTTTTTTTTTTGTGACCCATAGCTATTAAGGTAGAGATAACGCCGAACAGCTGATTGACGTAATGCCCTTTGATTAACATGTAAACCTTAGCAAATTGACAAAAATTCTGAAATTTTTTTGAGAGGTAGATATTAGTGCCTTAAAACCATAGAAAAAATTTCAAAACGATTTAACGAGCCGATTTTTTTTAATTAATTTTTTTAATTTTCAGCATAGGGCTTTCCCATGGAGAGCCAAACTAAAAAATTAATTTAAAAAAATCGGCTCGTTAAATGTTTTTGAAACTTTTGCTATGGCTTTTAAGCACTAATATCTGCCTCTCAAAAAAATTTCAGAATTTTTGTCAATTTGCTAAGGTTTACATGTTAATCAAAGGGGATTACGTCGAACAGCTGTTCGACGTTATCTCTACCTTAAGGGGTTGATGGTCGATCCATGTTTTTTTTTTTCAAAAATAATTATTTATTTTAAATATATACTATCAATTAAAGCTTCATATAGTACCTTTGTATCTTAATTAGATATTACAGCCAAGTTACGTATTTAGCATAAAAAAATATTAATTGAATGAAGTAATAAGAATTTGACAAAATATACGTGTAATATAATTAAATTAACAATGAAAATACCATATTTTTTTTTAGCAATTATGTAATCCAAATACAATTGTAAAAATTGCAATTGTAAGCACAAATCAATTGTAATCTAAGAATTACAATTGTAATCTAAGAAATACAATTGTAATCTAAGAAATACAATTGTATCAGAACCTGAAAGCATTTGTAATCTCAAATAATACAATTGTAAAAACGAATATTACAATTGTAATCCAAATGTTACAAATGTAACCCAAGTTTTACAATTGCAATCTTAGTTTTACAATGGACAACATACATGAAAAAATTTTATTGCAGAAATGAATAGAGGTTACCAAATTATGCTACTCTGAATTTTTTCAGATTTTTTTGAGACCCGGAACTATTTTTAAATAATTATTGAAAGTCCTGTGATTTCAGTTGGCACCCCTGCAGCCTAAATAAAAGAGTGCGTTTGAATTCACGGGCCAGCCCAGGCTGGCCTGGGCTGAAGCGTTTTTTGTCGTCAAGTGGGGCCAGCCCGGCGGCCATTTTTCCTCCTCTCATGACGTCACTTCCTGGCTGGCCCAGGCTGACGCGGGCGGACTCTACAGTGCGCCTGAGACCTAGCGGACAGACTGGGAACTAATTATGACGAAATTATGACGTTTCATACCAGGCGACCAAGGTCACCGCCATTTTACCCAGCCCGGGCTGGCCCGTGAATTCAAACGCACTCAATAGGATATAGAGTGCGTTTGAATTCACGGGCCAGCCCGGGCTGGCCCGAGCCCGGGCTGGCCCGGGCTGGGTAAAATGGCTGTGACCTTGGTCGCCTGGTATGAAACGTCATAATTTCGTCATAATTAGTTCCCAGTCTGTCCGCTAGGTCTCAGGCGCACTGTAGCTAGAGTCCGCCCGCGTCAGCCTGGGCCAGCCAGGAAGTGACGTCATGAGAGGAGGAAAAATGGCCGCCGGGCTGGCCCCACTTGACGACAAAAAACGCTTCAGCCCAGGCCAGCCCGGGCTGGCCCGTGAATTCAAACGCACTCATTGACTGGACGCCTATTGACGCCTCCAGGGGGCGTGGCCGCACTTTCAATAATTATTTAAAAATAGTTCTGGGTCTCAAAAATATCTGAAAGAATTCAGAGTAGCATAATTTGGTACCCTCTATTCATTTCTGCAATAAAAAATTTTCATGTATGTTGTCCATTATTGTAATCAGTCAAATTACAATTGTAATTTGGCTGAATACAATTGCAAATTTCCAATAGGGTAACGTTTGTTATAAATAAGAAATCAGAACAGAATATATTGCTCTTCATTCTTCATGGTATATAAAATAGAAAACATTTGAGAACAACAAAATTAAATAAATTTGCAACTACCCTGAGCAGCTATAAAAATTGTGGAGAGAGGGCAATAATGTCATTAAACATATTCAGTATATTACATTTCAAATATCTAATATATCTGCTTGTTATATCACTGGTTACCACATACTAATACTTTTTAGACCTTACTTAAATACATAGTTTGACCCTAAAATTGCCTTTTCTTATTTGATTGATTGAACGACTGGCTCGTTGATGTCTGTTGTTAATATATAGTTTTTTTTTAATTAAGCTATGGGTTTATGTTAGAGAGACAAGCATTTATTATAATATGTGTATATATGTATATATATAATTATATATATACATATAAATTGTACTAGCTGATGGAATCTTGATGTTATTAATTTCTTTTGTTTAAAGTGTAGATTTAAAACAGTGTTTTGTGGAGGTACACTAAAATAACTTGTGTGCAATATATAATACACATATATCCCAATTTTCAATCTGCTGGTCAACAATTTATTTGTGAACAATTGTGTTAGAATTTGAAGACTAGAGTAGAGGCAGTTTCTTCGTTCTTTATTCATTCACACTTCATGCAAGTATCTTTTAAATGCTTATATATAAAGCAAGACCCATATATTTGACACTTCAGGATATAGGGTATATACATGGGTGACTGGACACTTTAGTGAATGGGATATCCTTTTTCATGTCACCCATTGAGTTGTTGTACTGTGTTTTCTTTTGTACTGATACTCAATAAAAACAACATTATTATTACTATACTTTTAGATACTAAATTTTTTTACCACAATTGTAAGGGAAATAGTACTCATTTATCCATTATTTCCTAGTTAAACATAATTTCTCCTGCCTCTAGATCTTTTAGTATTTGTGTGTTTATAACATGTCAAGTTATTATATTGATTGGAATATATATATATATATATATATATATATATATATAATTATGGTTAGTATAATTATATAATTAAGTGTATATTTTTAATGAATAAATGAATGAATATGTTTAAAAAAAAAAATCTTATTTTATTTTTCCTTAGCACCACCCAATGAAAATGCGAGTAAAAAATATACCAGGCATGCATGATAATGCAAAATTCGAATTATTAAGTCAATTAACGGCTAATAAGATGCTATTAAAGCGTTTAATGTCTTCTTCTTTTCTTATGCTCACATATTGGTTATTAAACCATTTTACTTATGGTAAAAGCCAATAGAGAAAAGACTCTTTCTCTTCTCTCTTCATGTTGCCAGGCAGCAAGTCAAGTTCCGTAGTTAATGCAGAGAGCATCTAAAAACAGATGCCCTCTGTCTTGAGGTTCATTTTTACATAATTTACAAATGTCACTATCTTGGATTTTAAATTTCTTCTGATAGCATCCAAGATAGTCATATATGACCTGTGTCTAGTCTAAATTTAGCAGGGTCCATGAGTCTATTATAACTTAAATGTTAAATGTAAGTTAATTGATTTACATTTCACATACATATATATTTATGCTGATGTGGATGTTATTTATATATAGCCAGTAAGAAAAATTACAGTGAATTTGTTGGCAATGGTCAACTGATGGGAATTTTTTTTGTTTTTTTTTGCCTGAATGATCATTATGAGCTGATTAAAAATAAAATAAGTTACAAAAATTCCTACATATATATATACATACATATATATATTTTTATATATCATTGCATGTGCATATGCAGGGGCTGGAGAAAGCGCGGGAAAAAGATAATTAAAACCTTAAAACTTACAAGGGATGACATCACTCACGAAGTGTAAAAATCACAACATTTTATGAAACTTGGTGTCATGTTGCATGGACCCTTTTCCGATATAATGAAGGGTGCATGGTGTACCATTCGTTCGGGCTGACGTCCATTTTTTCCATTGGAAACGGGGGGTGTATACATATATATATATGGCCATGGAGAAATTACTCTATAATTTATCCATGCAATGTACGTATATGGCAATTAAATGCATGTTAATAATCATATAGACCGCTGAGGGGTTTAAAAATACATTTTAGTATTTTTTTCTGAAATTTCTAGAATCATTTAGTTGCAGCCCTTTGTTCATGGAAAAAATAATAAAAAAATAAATTTTTGATATTTGACCCTATTTTTGTATACGCCTATACTTGCATATAGACCCAAAAAATTATGAAAATTTCAAAATTGATCTGTCTTAGACCATTAGGTGGAAAAATAGTGAAAAAATTCATTTTCATTTTTGACCCTATTTTGAGAGATGTTTTGGCCGCCATAGATCCAAAAATAGAATTTGCTCAAAGACTTTGATATTTTCAGAATTTATCTCTTATAACGGGTTAGTTTTACGGGTTTTACCCATAATAAGGGCCCTTATTAAAGGTAAAAATAATGAAAAAATTTTTTTTTTCATTTTTGACCCTATTTTGAGGGATATGTTGATAGGCCGCCATAGGTCCAATATAGGCTCAAAGACTTTGATATTTTCATAATCTATCTACTATATAGATCGACCCTTTTATTAAAGGGAAAATAGTGAAAAAAAAATCATTTTCATTTTTGACCCTATTTCAAGGGATTGCTTATTATTATTATTATAGCGTTAATTAAGCGGGCACGGATTTCACGTAACAATACACAGATTTTTCTTTGAGCTTTGGTTTACATTGAAAAGGATAAAATTTACTAGCGATCGGAATTATTCTGCTCGTGTCCAGCTAGACGCATAAACTCTACAATATATTTATAGAGATCAGAGAGAGCTAGCTAGAGCATATAATATAACAATTTTAAACGTATACGTCGTACACATGAATAAATTATTCTACTTCCTCCATGGTCGTACATGATCATGCAAAATTAAAATAAATTCTCATTTTTTTCTCAAGATTTTTTTATTGAAAGCAACACATTTTTACATATATTCGATCTCAGGGAACTTAAATTTTTTTCTTTGCATATTTTCAGGCAACTTAAAACTTGATCTGACTGATCTAGGCTGAGGTACTATATTGATGGCCATGCAACAATTATAATGGGGATTGAGAGTGTCTAGTTTAGTATTACATGACACCTTCCTTGAGAGAATTAACTTGAACTTATAACTTATAAATACAACTTATAAATGAACTTATAAATACAAAGTTGTGTGTATTTATAAATTAATAATTAAATGCATGCAACGTTTTTAATGGTTTTCATATGGATACAGTTATATCAAACTATAAGTGTCTTATGGCCCCAAACAGGCCAATATCATTGTGAAAAACCAAGTGGACACCAGATGTTTATGAAAATTACATATGTTTTAGGCATATAAGGTCACCAAAGCTCGTGTCAAAATATTTTGGAAAAAAAAAAAAAAATCCGGGACTTATGGGTTGGGGAAGATACTCATGAATAAGCTTGTTTTTAATGTTAAAAAGCCAATGATATCTTTTTTCTATTAGAGGTACGAGAAAAAATCTTACGGGGTTTTAATGCGAACAACATGTACATTTTGGGTCAAAATACTGCAGTATTGTGAATTTAATAATTTTTTTTTGTGCTTTTGTTTCAAAACCAGACATTTCCAAAAAAGATATATATTACATTTTAAATTTCTTAAACAGTATTTTTTCAATAGCAGATTTTGAAAATTTTTGAATTTTGAAGTATAGTTTTTTGGATGTATTTTTGTATTCTGAGTCAATTGGTATATAGGTCTGAAAATGCAAAATTTTTAGTCCTCGAGGTGCTAGGTGTCATGTGGGCCCTTACATGAGCATCATATTGTAAAATTAATAAAAGAAAAAGTTGTGAATTGAACATGCAAACTTTTGCAGAACATTTTAATAAACATGCATTGTCTGCTATTGAAAAAATACCGTTTAAGAAATTTAAAATGTCATATATATATTATATATATATTTTTTTTTGAAAATGTCTGGTTTTGAAACAAACACAAAAAAAAATATTAAATTCACAATACTGCAGTATTTTTTCCCAAAATGTACATGTTGTTCGCATTAAAACCCCGTAAGATTTTTTCTCGTACCTATAATAGAAAAAAAGATATCGTCGGCTTTAACATTAAAAACAAGCTTATCATGAGTATCTTCCCCAACCCATAAGTCCCGGAAAAAAAAAAAAAAAAAAAAATCCAAAAATATTTTGACACGAGCTTTTTGGTGACCTTATATGACTAACATATGTAATTTTCATAAACATCTGGTGTCCACTTGGTTTTTCACAATGATATTGGCGTGTTTGGGGCCATATGTACCTATTAATTTGTGGTCACGACTTTCAAATTTTGCTCAGAGCTCATGCGCAATGTAAATTAAGTATTTTGAAAATGTAATACTCAATTAAACAAAAATATATGGAGTAATCTAGCTGTTGTATGATATATCATTATGATGTATTAGAAAATCTTATAAAAGTTATATACTTTGCATATGATGTTATAATTATTATTTAATTGAATGCCCAAAAATGCTTTCACTTTATTTATTTATTTATTTATTTATTTATTTATTGTTTACATACTCTGTGGCATTAAAAGTGCATGGTAAAAAATAACAATAAAAAATTAGCAAATCGATACTTTTCAATTTAGATTACTACATAGAGTTGTGCAGTTTACTGTTTGATATATTTTTACAGCTTTTATGAACACATCTTAACATTTCAGTTTCTTATTAAACTCATGAAGTCAAGTTTAAATATATAAATGGTGACCTGTTTCCATAGCTGTCAATTACTGCAGCCTTTGTTAATTTTAAATTTTAGTCGCTGTATTGAAAGCTTTCTATATAGCTAACTCAATTGCTGAGAAAAGTGTAAACACACACACACACACATATTTTTATATACAGTATATATATATATATATATATATATATATATATATATATATATATATATATATATATATATATATATATATATATATATATATATATATATATATATATATATATATATATATATATATATATATATATATAATTATATATATATACATATATAAAAACGTGTATCATTACTATATAAATGTGCAAATAATAATAAAATATAAATTAGGTCAAACGAACTCAAAATATTTTAAAATCAATTAAAGTAGAGTGAGCCATTGCATTTTTTTTAATATTTTATTTTCTAAAAATAGTTTAATCTGCCCTCTAGCTATTGAGAAATGAAAACTAAAAAATTCCATCTCAATTAAATAGTTTCACCACAAAAAATTCCCAAAGTTGGTGTTTCGGAGGCCTTTGACGTGCAGCCTTATGGAACATAAAACCGCGTTTTACTCCAACATTTTTTGAATTATGCTACCATTTAAAAAATACCTACGTAATCTATGATGAATTCTTTAATAGATTTTTAAATAAAAAAAAAAAAAATTACGGAGCCGTTTTATCGGGAAAAAATCTTTAAGTTTTTGCGGGTTAATTCCCATAAGGATTTTCATGATTTTTTTCCAAGAAAACGACCCCGTAAAATTTTTTTTTTTTTTTTTTTTTTGAAAATTCATTAAAGAATTCATCATAGATTACGTAAGTATTTTTTAAATGGTACCATAGTTCAGAAAAAGTTGGAGTAAAACGCGGTTTTATGTTCCATAAGGCTGCACGTTAAAGGCCTCTGAAACACCAACTTTGGGAATTTTTTGTGGTGAAACTATTTGAGATGAAATTTTTTGGTTTTCATTTCTCAATAGAGGGCAGCTTAACCTATTTTTAAAAAATAAAATATTAAAAAAAATGAACTCGCTCACTCTACTTTAATAAAAGTGAATAGTTTTCAAAAAGAAACTTAGTTAGAAAATATTTTAGCTGATAGTTCTGTACTTTCAATTTTTTTTTTTTTTTTTTTTTATGTATTGTCTCTTTATTGTCCGTAATAATGAGCTATCTGCCTACTATCGGATTCAAAAAGGTGTGCCCCTGAATAGCATACAAGTCCCATAAGGAGAGGGGCACACCTTTTTGGTTCTGATAGTAGTACCATGATTTCATTGCAATAATGAGCTATCTGCTATTTCAGGTGAGACCAAAAATGAGCTTTATTTTATACTGATTTCCAGCTCATAACTGCACTCACCTGAAATAGCAGCTAGCTCATTATTGCAATGAAATCATGTTAGGCAGATAGCTCATTATTCTGGACGATATATACTGATGTAAGTACTGGTCTAAAATATATTCTAGTCCTTTTTGTGAACAGCTGAATACGTACCCCCTCATTTGAACACTTTTGAGAGAGTTTTCAGAACTTTTTAGCTATAAACAAATGCAAGCATAATTTTTAATATTATAGCCTGCATTCAAACATAATATACAATATATATTTTCATAGAGGGCAAGGAAATAAGATTTTCTCTTTGTTCACTTACAACATAAACATATATGATAAAAGATGGAATCTGATACAATTACTTTACTTAATAGTTGAGAAAGCTTTCTTATGAGGTGCATGTGTTAACTGATCCACATAAAGACCATGCAGTCCGTTGCAAGAGACAAGTTATAGTCACGTACTCTGCAATGTTGCACCTTCATCACACAAGTTGCCTACTGATCACTCTCGCTACTGCCTATAAGACACCCCATTAAACACACCTTGGGTGTCAAAAATGTTGTACTGTCACTTTAGTATGTTGGCACAGTACGAGCTGGCCCAACAGTCTCGTCACTGGACCGACAAAGTTGTGTTCACTGGGACTGTCCTTACAGTTTCTGAAGTTAACATATATAATTATATATTGGAGAATAACTAAACCTTCACGCTTGAAAGTTTTATATGGATGCAATTTCAAGTGTAAATTATTATTTCTAACATCAGTGAGTCCCAGTTATAAAACTGCAAAAATACACTAAACTAAAAACTAAAACATTAAGACAAAATCAAACCAACGAAAATGAGATCTCAGAGAGTGCAGAAAATATAACATCACTATCCATGCTTTGTAAATTATTGACTCCTCGCAAATTTAAAAATTATCAAATAATTAATAATTATTTTTAACGTAATTTAAACCAATACCTCAAATGCTGTCTGTACTGTACATAAATCATGCAATATTCTATAAACAATGAACCCAAAACGTAATTCACATTGAGACTTGCAAATGAATGTCAAAGTTAAATATAACAAATAAAAATATAAAATATGTAAATATAAAAATCATAATATTAAGCATGATTTACAATATCTAAATCTAAGTGTTATTGTCTTCATCCAGTTTCTTTCTCTCATTTTTCCATTAGAAAAAAAAAATTTGTGACATTTTGCTGTTAGTTGCAATGAAACCTTAAAATATGAATCAGTCTTGAAGTAATGTCCAGTGGTGAAAGAGTGATGAAAGCAAGCTAGTGTAGACCTGTGCAGCATCAGTAAGAAAAATAAAATACTTCACCACTGGTAAAGTCTCACATATATGGAATCAGAACCAGACTGGTCTTGATTGCCCTCAGCGCAGACTAAAATTGCATCCCAACCCCCTGGCTTCTAGAGGCTGAATGAAATTAAGAGAACCTTTAATTGCATTTTACAAACTAGGTAATAAAAAAAATTTCTTCATGAAATGCACATATTGTAAATGATGTACATACATCCTAAAAGTACTGAATGTTAATACATGTGTTGCATGTGTATACTTTAAAACCAAGAGCACTACTTCTAAACATAGTGAGAAACATTATATTTGTAGCCTCCTGTCAATTAGCATACTTTCTGTTTCTGTTTGGGCACAAAATAAAAAATTCCAGATGGATATAAGGTGGTTGCATGAGCAACGCAATCAGTCTACTTTACAGGCGATGAGGGAAAACATGTGCGCACAGGCCACCATGCTGGTGGGAGTGTTAGAGAATTCTGTATGCAGGCAAAAGATTAAAAGAACTTATTACAAATTATTTAAAATGAAAATAAAAAATGTGAAGTGAACAAAATGTTTTAAATTAAATTTAGAAACTTTTGCTCACCAGAATTTTTATTTATTTTTTTTTTTTTCTTTATGTATTTTTAAATAATTTTTTTAATATTTTATCCTATGCTTATACGTATATAGCATAGCTCCACCAGCAAGGATGTGGACAACTGAGGGACGACCGTTGAAACTCCCGATCTGACGTCACATGCAAGCGCTTAATAGGAAGACTATTAAATACACCAGTGGCATCTCATGAGTTGTTTTCAGGTGTGGCTGCAGAGCTGCGGTGACCAAACTAATTATAGTAATTAACAATTGATCTCAGGTACATCCAGTCATAAGTTATGTTGATTATTTCTGTCATAAAAAAAATAACGAATTTAAAAAAATGAGAATGTTCTACAACTTCATCACTTATGGTTTGAGTAAGGGTGGTTTTCTCACAACAGCTCTGTTTCCGGTTTCTGTCCATAAAGGTAGATTTCCATTGAGCAATGTCCAATATGGAGCTTGATGGCTCAAGAAAGGTGCACTCTTGCTTCAATATCATATGGCGACCATATTGCCGTGAAAAATCATGCCGGGATAAGCTTTATGTTAAACTGCTACCTTAATTTTCACAAAATTAATCTGTAGATCCACTCCAAAAAATTAAGCCGCACCTATTAATGGCGAGCTTAAAGTCTCCTACAAGTCTCCTTAAAATCAAGGGGGCCAGTTCCAGGATCCCAAGATCAACTGAGATTGATTCTTAATATTACCAAGAACAATATAAATATATAAATACTGTGTACTTTTTTTGTGAAACAATTACATTTTTGAAGACTTTTATAACAATTAATCAGTTTAGGTTCTGCAGCTTTACAGTTTCATCCCGCGAACGAGTGCGAGACACCACCAGAAAACTATACCACTATAAACATTACACTTCCATATACAGTACTTCAGCAACAATATTGCACAGTTGTTTATTTACAGTTTTATGCTAACACAAGAAAAAAATTAATGTGATATTTATAATTTATTATATTGTACTGTATACAAGAACTCTGGTATCACACCTGAAAATGACGTCATTTCGTCTCATTTCCTCTTACGGTTATGGGTAAAAAATGGGACAAGAAATAAAGGAGGTGGGAAAATACCAATTCCAAGCATATAGTAGACTCGTTGGACTGTATATACTCACGTGCCAATACACACACACACACACACACACACACACAAAAGGCCCTGTCAACCAAACAGGCTAATATACCATTGTAATTAAAGATCATTTTTTTATCTTGCATCACTGATAAAACCTGGCATTTTTGCCCATTTGATCGTCACAGCCTCAGGTATTATAATTAATAATTATGTTTATATAAAGGGGCATTCACAAAGCCTTAAGGCCACAATTAAGGCTCAATAATTTAAGACCAGAAATTTTGGGTCTAAAAAACATGTCTAAAATCAAGCTTTAAATTATAGAGCCTTAAATGTGGCCTTAAGACTTTGTGAATGCCCCTTAATATGTTGAATGACATTGTATAATGTGGTTACAGAGATTGCTGATTTAAAAAGCATTTATTTCTCTGTGTCTGCCTGTAGCAAAATCAATAAGACAAATTAAATTCCATCGTCAATAATACAAAAATTAAGAAGGCAGCAAAATAGAGGTTATTTTGTTTTGAATTAGACTTGGGGTTGTAAAAATGAAAATAATAATGAACTCAGCGTGCCAGTCTTGATGACATTCTGGTTTTTGCCATCTCTGCAGCTTCTCTTTTCCTTGGAGACACCCTTGAGTTCGAAGGTTTCTTGGTACTGCATGATTGCACATTAGGCTTTCCAACACCCTTAGAAGGCTTGTTGTGCAAACGAGAAACTTGATTAGCAGCTTCCTTTTTAATGAAATCTCTCACTTTAGGTTTTGCTGAATTTACTTTTACTTGCAGTTTCAACTTGGATTTAAACTTTGGATGAGAACGCTTTTTGGAGAGAATTTCCTTCTGAACATATTCTGCTCTTGGCTTTCGAATTTGTATTTCTTCCAATTGCTTCAATGCCAACTGCTGAGGAGTCAACGGTTCTGCTTTAATTGCAATTCTCTTGTAATCTATATGTTCTGTAACCAAGTCTCTAGTCTTCCGTTTGGTTGGCAACTCTTGAAGCTGTTTTAATGCAATTTCTCTCTCGAGTTCTGGGTCAATGCTGCAACCAGGTCGCATGAATCCTAAACTATCAACAGGTGGCTCTTTCATATTCCGAATACTAGCCATCTCTGGTAAATTTGGATTGGGAAGTCTGGAAGCATAAACAATAGAAATAAATTTAAAGAAATTTAAAGAAATCCTGAAAAAGATCCTAATTAAAAAATAATTCTACTCTGTGAAGTCATTCGAAAGTAACAAGTTGCCTGAAAATATTTTTTCTTTATAATCCTGCTTTAATTGTATAGTACAGTATTAAGTTTCGACATAAATATTATCCAGCTTTTATAAATTTTGTAATTACTGTTAAGCTGTTTTGTTGTGTAATCTTTGTGTAGTTAGTATGTTTTCTCTATTGTTAATAGATTATGTATATATATATATTTTTTTTCCTGTATTTGACGTGAACAATATTTGTCTTTGTACAATCTATGAAGTTTAAATAAATAAAATAAAAAAATAAAATAAAAAATAAATAAAATTATGTACTGCAACATCAACTCTAACAAGAATCACAATACCTATGAGCAAGACGAGCCATGAGCTTCATTGTAAAGAAGTATCCTCTGCTTCCCTCTGAAGCACCAGCTGCAATACTGTCAAATGATGGGTTATTTCTTTTGGATCGTTCCAAAAGCTCCTTGGTTAGCTCTTCATGTGTTACAATCTGTGACGTGAGATTGCGGTAAGGAATCTTCACCCCCAGACGTGGCTTCTGCAAGGGCCGTCTAGAGCCAGCTACAACATCTGCAGTTGGGTCACTAAGATTGCGACCAAGTAGATGAGGGGGAATACGAAATGGACGATTGCCATCTATCAGGTTGTGCCGGGATCTACCATCAGCAGCATGAACCAACGGGGACCTGCAAATGTATCAGAATCAATTGAAGTCACAAGTAAGTTCTAAAGCATAAATTTTCTTTTAATACAATCATGCTTTGCTGTTAAGTTTTTCCCCTTCTTATTTTCCCTATTACCTTATATTTATATTATATTTGGCCCTACAGTTACCAACACCAACAACAGGCATGCATGATTATGACTTAATTTTTTATTTATTTATTAATTAAAACAGTTATCTGGTGCAAAAAATGACTTATCACTATAAAATTATATGAGTGTACAGAATGATAGTGCAGAGGAGAATACCCACAGGCACATGAGGTAGAACCAACTTTGCATCCTCCTGCATAAGGCAGAAGGCTTTCACCAGGGGCATAGGCAAGGGGGGAGGGGGGGTCCCTCTCCCTTGAGAGCTGAACCTAAGTAAGTTTTAAGGGAAAAATAATAAAAAATGGTACTCAACGGATACGATTTAGATAAAATATTATAAAAATTTTTCTTAAAAAAACTTTAAAAATTTATATCCCCGAAATACATTGTTAATACATCTTTTAATTTATTTAAAATGCGTCCAGTATTATGATTATTTAAGTATGCTATAATTTTATAATTATATTATGTAGTATTCATTATTAAGTTTTTTATGTTTTTGTATATGAAGACAGCAATTTAAAATATTAAAAATGATGTAAACGTTCCCCGCATGATGTTCAGCATAAAAATTGAAATTGTATACGTTATTTTATTATTTTTTAATTAAGTAATTATATAGACCTGTATATTACAATTGCTAGTTTTATTGTCTAATGTATAATACTGTACACATCTTTAAAGTTATTATTGAAGTTCAAAAAATCCAATTTTTTAAAATGTATTAATTGTACAGTATATTATACTTAAGGGCATTGGGTGTAGCACCGGTAGTTGGCAACACTGACGTATCTTCACCATGTTAATTTTTGATCATTGCTCCTCGGAGTAATTTTCATGCTAGAGCTAAGCTGATTGCTGTAGTATCAAGATAATTAGTAGCCCAAGTGCACAATTTGGCTAAATAAAGCCTGATTTAAAGAAAAGTATTTTTTTTATATTTTAGAAAAATGCCTGCAAATTTAAAAAATTACTAAAAAATACTTTTCTTTAAATCAGGCTTTATTTAGCCAAATTGTGCACTTGGGCTACTAATTATCTTGATACTACAGCAATCAGCTTAGCTCTAGCATAAAAATTACTCCGAGGAGCAATGATCAAAAATTAACATGGTGAAGATACGTCAGTGTTGCCAACTACCGGTGCTACACCCAATGCCCTTAATGTGATAAATTGATTTTCCTGTTTTGAAAATTTAAATATAAATATTTTTTCTTGCTTGCACATCAGTACATCGTCTTAGAATGTGGTCTATTTTTTTATAAGAAAAAGTAGTGACAAAAATTAAGAAAAAGTAGTGACAAAAATATTGTAACTACATAATTTACGATATTATAAGAAATTTGCTGCAACTTTTCATTGAAAAAAATAATAGTCTACGCCCCTTTTTCAAAAAAATTGCGCATCATGAAACTAATAAAAATAATATAAAAGTGGTTATTAGATGAATTACTTGATGTAACTAAAATTATTTATATACTCAACGCTTTATTTACTACGTTAGTGCACATATTAAAAAGAATTTAAAAAAATGGGGTGTACCCACTTTTACCACTGCCGCTTAGATAAACAGTGTTACCGTCTAGCTGGACTGCCATGAGTATCTGTGGAGGGGATATGTTAAGACTTAGGGAAGATCAGTATTGCCATCTGGGTGGGCTTACTGGCTTACTGGTCAGCAATAATAAAAAGGAATACCTATTGTTCTGCTGAGGGGAACAACCTAGAAAAATGTGTACAAAAATCACATAGGGTGAGGCGTCTGTTTGCCTGTGGCAAACCTATTTCCAATTTTGTATACCTATTACTAGCTCATAATTGCACTCGTCTAATATAACAGATACCGGTAGCTATTGCACACAAGATCATGGTACAGTTGAACAAATATAAGATTACCACCGGAAGTAGTCTGAAGTGGAATGATTTTGGCTAAACTATGATCACGAAAAATCTAAAACTTTAGCAAAGTATTACAGTTTTCATAATCATAGTTTAATGAAAATCCTTCCACTTCTAACTACTTCCAGTAGTAATTTCACATTTGTTGAACAGTAGGCAACTACATAGCTCATTATTCCAGAAGAATATATTTTATTGTCCATATACCAGAGGGGGTGGTGAGTCTGTCTAGCCTGTCTGTCATTGGTACAGCATCTGACATCATTGCACCTTTCATCACTGTCCAGTTTTATGTACAGTACACTATGTTAAAGGGACACGGGACCATGAAAATAAGTGTATTTTTTTATTTAAAAGTTACCCACTAACTGAGTATGAATACATGCCGCACGGTGGCAAGAGCCTCAGGGTAAACGCCCAGCGAGTAACTACACGGTGGATTGCTGACGTCAGCAATCTCGAAATGCAACATAGCTGCCTGCCTCTCCTTCCGCCCCTCACTCGCTCGAGTAAGGTAGTGGGAATACCAGGAATAAGAGAGAACGGAGGGGAAAGCAAGCAGCGTACGAGAAAGACTTCGGTCATCTTCAGCTATTCCCGCCTAATTCCGGTTTCCCTCCCTTTTTCCTCTCTCCTCCCCATCCCCCCAACTTGACTAGGTGCGATGTTGCCAATTTTACGTGCTAGGCACTCATATAATTTATGTAAATTTGGGGAGTTATCAAAAAACTGTAATGCATGTACTCATTTTTAGCATTAATTTATGTAAGAGAAACTCCTCGAGCATGTTTATCGGCATTGTCCCATGTCCCTTTAAATATTATATTTTAACTAAAAAAAAAAAACTTACATAGTTTGTTGCAGTTTGCTTTCTCCAGAGAACCTCTTATTCTCCACTTTCACTTCTGTCTTCAAATTCTTGAGAGCTTTGGGCAGTTTATTCAACTGTTTCAATGCTTCATTGCCATTTTTCTCTTGTTTAATTTTAAGAGGAGGCTTTGGGCGTTTGGCTTTTGCTCTCACCTTGTTGCTACTTCTTGTTGTTCTTGGCATCTGATGACACAAGAAAAATAATCAGGCAATCACAAAAAATATTCAGCTATATGCTATATTTTATATGTACAGTATGTATGTATAATTATGCTTATATATAGTGACAAGCAGTGCAACAAGTAAGCCGATGTGCACCGGTGCACTGGTACAAGGGGCGAAAGGCGGATCCAGCTTTCAGTTTCAGGGAATGGGTGGGGTGGAAGAAAGTAACTCCTTCAATGAAATTTGGGATCTTTTAGGTTGGGCGATCACCCCTATCGCTCCTCCTCCCTCCATCGGATTTGCCACTGCTGCTAAGATTACAAAAATACAAAATTTAAGATGGTAGCTAGGCACTGGTAAAAAGAAAATATTACTTCCACCACTGGTGACGATTAATATTATAAGTTCAAATGCCGTAGATTTACTGTTTGTATTTGTATATGTATAATTTTAATATGCAATGGTGTCAATTTTCACTTCAGTGCATATTATTAATCATAACATGTGACGGCAAGTTCGTAACAAAAACTTGTTTACTAAAAACAAACAAAAAAACTTACCGGATCACAACTTCCTGGTATTTATTTTATCAGCACTAATGACATATATATAATATGTGTACTCAAATTTACCTTCACTCCTTGCTTAATTATTGACAGAGATGTGATCAACTCCAAGTTTCATCATTCAATTCTGTGCAGATGACAGATGAATAATGAGCAGGGGCTTAGTAATAGTGGATACTATAATTATATCATATATTAATTATAGTGGATGACGGTACTGACTATGTACTGTATATAGATATAGAGGCAAGGCCTGTTTGCTGAGAGATTCTGGTGTTGTTGTTTTTTGTTTGTTTGTTTGTTTTTGTTGTTTTGTTGTTTTCTTTTAGAATAAAGCATTTATTTGATAAGGTGCCACACAACATACTAGTGAATAAAGTAAGAGAAGCGGTAGGTGAAGAAGGCTTGCTAAATTTTATAGAGGATTTTCTAACTGACAGGGTACAGAGAGTCAAGCTAGGGCAAACGTTGTCTGAGGTAGTGAAGGTTACTTCCGGAGTCCCTCAGGGTAGTGTGCTAGGGCCGCTACTTTTTATTATTTTTATTGATGATATTGTACAGAATCTGGAGTCGGAGATGAGGCTTTTTGCTGATGACAGCGTAATCTATAGGACAATAAGTAGTAAACAGAATGAGCAAATTTTACAAAAGGATCTGGAGACAGTGGGTTATATATGGGTAGGAGCTAACAAAATGAAGCTTAATGTTGGGAAATGTAGCGTGGCTAAGTTCAACAGAAGAAGGGAGCAAAGTCATGTTAAATATTTTATGGAGGGGAAAGAAATCAAATTAGAGGACAAATACAAATATCTGGGAGTAATGCTTCAGTGCAAACTTAACTGGGATGAACATATCAGGTATGTAACGGCAAAGAGCAGAAGGAATCTTGAGTTTGTAATGTGGAACCTTAAGGGGGCAGACAGGACAGTAAGAGAAAAAGCATACAAGTCTCTGATTAGACCAATAATGGAATATGGATGTAATGCGTGGGACCCTTATAGAGCAGGGGTGTCAAACTCGCGGCCCGCGGGCCGCATGCGGCCCGCGAGGTCGTTTTCAGTGGCCCGTCAACAAATAAAAAAATAATGAAGTTTACGGATAAAAACATTAATAAAAATAAAATCATCAAATTTAAAAAATTGGCTTAAAAATTTATATTATTAGTGAAATATCGCCTATGTTTCTGTATGACAAATGGTAAAAAAAAAATAAACTGTCATGCCCTCTTTTATAAAAAAAAAAAAAAATCGCGCCTGCGGCGGGCTACTTGGGGGCTAGCGTTCCCCAGACCCCTATATATTGTTCCATGTTCCGTGTGCAGTGTGTTGTCTCAAAAAGTTTGAGAAGTCTGCGCACTATATACCTCGACCTCCAAACCGACCCCCCTCCTCCCCCCCGCAGCAAGGCCCCATGGCCCGCGGTCAATTGCTATTTTTTCCATGTGACCCGCCACTAGAAATGAGTTTGACACCCCTGTTATAGAGCAAAAGGGAAGAAAGAGATGGAAAAGATCCAAAGACGAGCAGCAAGAAGGGTTCTAGAACAGGGGAACTGGAGCTTTACCTGTGATAAAAGCAAAATTTATACAGTCACAGGGGGGTAATGGTAAGGGCTGGAGAAATGGTAAACTGAGTTTTCTTTGGCTCACAATTAATTTATTTGTTTATCACCATGCAAGTAAATGTGCCAAAAGCATTCTAAACATCCATGTCCACGATTCTAATGGTGTATATATGTGCTAAAAAATTAATTGCTACCTGTTTAAACCTCAGTTAACCATTACTGGATCCAGTTTTTAGCCTTACCATTACCCCCCCCCCTCTGTGACTGTAGGGAAAGAGAGAGTGTGACCAAAATGATACAGCAACTGGGATGGGAGGATTTGGAGGAAAGGAGGAAGCAAAGTAGACTGATAAAAATGTATAAAATAACTAGGAACCAAAAGGGCTGGGAGGAGCTTAGCAATCGTACTGAGAAAGGGCGTTATAAGGGTAGAACGGACCATGATTGGAAGTTGGAGTATAGGGGAAGCAAAAATGATATGGGCAAGTATTCTTTCTTGAGAAGAACGGTGAGGGAGTGGAACTTGTTGGACTCTGGGCTTGTGGATGCTCGGAGTGTTGGTGAGTTCAGGGAGCCTAGGGGCTGAAAGAGTCAGCCGCAAGCAAGCGAGCCACCGTGGTGGAATACCCACAATAGCCGCAAGCAGGGGTGTATGCACGTAATGTGTATACACACACTGCTATCTACCTATCTACCTACCTATCTATCTATCTATCTATCTATCTATCTATCTATAAAGATGTATTATTGAATAAATTTGATAACATGGGAATAGGAGTTTCGAGTCGTAATCTATTAGATTCATATCTAACTAACAGACAACAATATGTTGAATTAAATTCAAATTCTAACGGCCAAAATATTACATATAAATCAGACAAATTACCGATTACACTTGGAATTCCTCAAGGAGGAAAAATGTCAGCCACATTGTTTAATACAGGAACAAATGACTTATCAGATCATGTCAAGAATGCGGTATTAGTAAAGTATGCTGATGATATTACAGCTATAATCACAGCAGAAGCCGAAGATGAATTAATTCGTAAGATTAAACTTACTATTGAAGAGGTACATACATGGTGTACAAATAATAAGCTAATATTAAATTCAACTAAAACCGAATACATCCAATTTCATTCCCCTAGACAAATCCCTTTGAATAGTTATTTGTTGCAATTAGCCGGGAAAACAATTAAAAGAGCAGAGTCTGTTAAGTTTCTTGGTCTACACATTAATGAAAGTTTGGATTGGTCTTTACATGTAAATGCGATTTGTAAGAAGATAAATTCGGCCAATTTTATGTTATATACAATCAGGAATCATGTATCTCATGAAACCTTGCTAACCATATATTATGCGTATGTTTATCCACATTTGGCATATGGCATAATAAATTGGGGATGTAAATCGGAACTATTGAATCGATGTTTTGTTTTGCAAAAGAGAGCACTTAGAACGATTTTAAGAATACCAAAAGGACAGTCGTGTGTTTCACATTTTAAGGCTAATAAAATGTTAACTGTCCCTTGCATTTATATTTTAAATTGTGCCTCATTCAAAAAAAATCATCCAAATTTTTATGTTCAGAATGATGGCTATCATGACTATAATACTAGGAATAAATCGAATGTAGTTACTGAAAGACATAACACACAATTTTTCAAAAACTGTGCAATGTATCAAACAGCAAAATTTTATGAATTTTTACCAGCATGTTTGAAAGAAATAAAAACCAGTAAACTTTTTCGCACAAAATTAAAGAATGTATTGATCAATAAAGAGTTTTACTCTATTAAAGCTTTTGAGAGTAATAAAATGTCTGAAAAAGTATTATCAGGATTATAAAATAAACAAAATTATAAATTTACATATACATTGTATTGACTGATATATATATATGTATGTATATGTATATATACATATATGTATGTGTGTGTATATGTGTATGTGTATGTATATATATATATATATATATATATATGTGTGTGTGTATGTGTATGTATGTATGTATATATATATATGTATGTATATATATATATATATGTGTATATATATGTATGTTCCACATAAACTAAAATTTATCAGTATTAATGGTGACTTTGGCTTGTATTTTGTTTTTATTATTATTGTCAGTGATTGTGTTTGATAGTGTTAAATAACTTATGTAAATGTGTTTAAGTTTGATGTTTTTATGTTGTATTTTGTCCAATTTTGACTTGAACATATGTTTGTCTTGTACAACCAAAAAGAAGTTCCAAAATAAAAATAAATAAATAAAAAAAAATCTATCTATCTATCTATCTATCTATCTATCTATCTATCTATCTATCTATCTATCTATCTATCTATCTATCTATCTAATAAGTTGAAGATCTCTTCTGCAATACATAAATATATAATTATACTGTAGTCTTGAATATATACTGTATGCATACTATTAATCTGGACATTACCGAAGCTTTTCTAGGTTCTAGGAGAGGGGGGGGGGGGAATGTGGATCCATTGATCCCCCTTTGATCGACTAGGCATATGTACACTCCATTCGAATAAAATTGTCTGAGGCTCTGATCTGGCTATACTTTAAACTTTAACATGGCAGGATCCGACATTTTTATTTTAATGGAGTGTATGTACTACATGACATTATGGTAATGTTAGTGCAAGGGTACGTCTTCCTTCCCCTGTCTGATAAGCTCCTATCAGCAACCAGCAAACAGTTCCACAATATGCATACGTGCTTGGTGGATTTTGCAGCTTTCAGGCAAAATCGAAGTTGTAATATCAAAGAATGCATCTATTATTTTATTGATACTATGCATAGTACAGAAGATTTATAGCAGACTATGGTGCATTTTTCTTTCTCCTATATTGTCAACATTCTTCTTTGACTAACACCTGTGAGACAAGAATTGTTATTATATACATACTGTACTTGGGTTACTAACCTTGTTTACTTTGAAACCACCTGTTTCGCCAAGTTCTCACTGTTCTGTATAATACGTGATATTTATATTATTTTAGTCTCTATTCTCTCCACTTTTTTCGAGACAAACGTACGTTATATTTATACAATACAGTTTAATTTCATTAGAATAATTATACTTTCTAACCGAAGAGCCCTGGAAGAGCGTTCGTAACAAGAACTTGTTTACAAAAAAAAAAAAAAAACACTTATATCATCATAACTTCCCGGCATCCATTTTATATTTTATTACCACTATAATGACTATACCCAAATGAACTAATTAAGTATGTAATTGAGAGTATTTACACTAATTTTTGTTGCATTTGTTCAATTCAATACGCATCTGTGTGGATAATTAGCCGAGCGCCACAGGTCACGTAAAGCTCTCGTGCGCCGGCCGCGTCCGAGAGACTTCTCACAGCTGCTTGTGCCCCAATTATTATTCTAGCACAAAAGTAATAAGAAAATATGATAAATAGAATTATTACTACTTATGCCTTATCCTTTTTGTATTACATTTCGTGTTTTTAAATGCACAACAGACCCATTATAACCAACAGAGTGGGTTACAATTAATTAATTCGTATAATTCTTCTTTTATGTAATTCAATTAGCATTAAAATGCTTTTCACCGATAATCGAGACACTTTAGCCTATACTCTCCATGATACAACTATAATAGATAGGTCCATCAGCCCTACGAATTTGGACTGATCTGCGCATTTTGGCCAAAAACACCCAAGGTGACGTCACTTAGTGAGCTCAAAACAGCTGTTTTGCTGCACGAGGGGCCCCTACCGGAGCAGAGTTTTTGTTCAACATTAGCGAGAACGTTGCTTTTTATCTCATCTCAAATTTGATATTTATTTGCAATACTACAAGCCAAACCGGTTGCAGTAACGTATTAAAAGAATTTTTAAACACTGCAATTCGCAAGCAATCTGGGGTAGAAGTTCGTATCTTTGTTCATAAAGCATACAAAGTTGCTATTGGCTGTGCGCAGATTAGTCACCTAGCGTTTGCGCAGCTTCATTTGGATTCAAGCTTTTTTATCATGCACACTTTGCAGAGCCTTGCGCAGTAGACTACTAACATTTAAAACTCGTTTCTGCGCAGCTTTTCTAAGCCATGGCTATTAATTTACGGAAAACTCTATAATAGAGCAGAAAAAATTAAACGTATGCACCGTGCGCATGGGACGGCCCTGTATACTCTCTAATTTTTTAATTGCAGTGATAATTTTTTCAACCCTTCTGGAAAGTTCTGGGTGTCTCAAACAAAAAAATTGCCTTGTTTCTTTATTTATATAGCAAGCTATTTTAATTTTTTTTTTTTTTCATCCCAACAATTAAGAACAAAATCTACCCTTATTAAAAAAAAATTGGACTCAAACCATCGAATTATTTTCTTCTCTGCATGTCGAATACTTCCCAATCGACCAGACTTAGATTGATTTTACCCCAGAAATAAAAATGTTCCTATAATAACGCTGATAGTTTTCTATATTTGTAAAAAACATGTGATATGTGGCAATATTTAAAGATAATTAAGCGCAGGAAAAATAATCAGTTTAATGAAAAAGATGATAGCGGGAAAAGTGCTCGAGTAATATAACTCGTCAATAATTGGATTAAATAATTTTTATAGAGTTCTTATTTTCATGAAGAATAGTAAAGTTTTTTTTTTAAAAAGTTTTTTATTATTAAATTGTGTACAAATACAGTCCAACCAAGGCCCTAAATGAAGCCCTACCCACATAAAACATTTTTCGCTCTAATGCATTTCTTTTTGTAAAAATATGCATTTCTAACACATTAAAAAGCAGTCTAAATATTTTTAGGCACATTTCTGAACATTTCTATCATAAATTTTGTGACTTTTCACACTTTCCAAGGGTTTTCTGTTCCTTTGTTTACCGTTCTATGATATTTCTGTTCAATTATTATAAAATAAATAAAATAAATTCTTTTTCGTAGAATATATTTGGAATGTGTAAAAGATATTCCTAATGTGTTCTGTTTTATTTAAAGAAGAAAATTCAAGCAGAAAATATTTAGAATTAGGGGAAAAAAATTATGAAGGATACAAAAGTAGGGCCATAAAATATGAAAAATAAAATAGAATATCTTTAGAACTAACATTGTAAGAGCATATTTTTTTAGGTGTATACTCTTCTAAATATTTTCCATTATGGATTTATTCAGGAATAACATGGTAGAAATATTTTTGAATGGTACATAAATTATATTTCATTGAAAAAAAAAAAAAGATGCAATTAATCTAAAATTGTTATACAACATAGAAAAATTTCAGATATATAATATATAATTTTGTTTATATCAGCTCATAATTATATTCTTTTATTTCCATGGCACTAATTGAAAATTGCAATCTACGGTATTGTTGAATATTTAACTGTGTCATGCATGTGTACTAATGTGTACAATAATGTATCAATAAATCAATAAATTTAATATTGTATATATTGATATATTTTATTGTAAATATATTATATTGATCAATCATTGTTTATATATTGATCATATATTGCATTTATATAATTTGATATATATATATATATATATATAGATTATATATATATATATATATATATATATATATATATATATATATTATATATATATAATATTATGTATATAATTATATGTAATTAGAATTTTTAGACCGCCCCCTTCCCCTCTATATTATTTTTTACTGGATTATTTATGATGGGTCGGCAAGGTGTGCATTCAATAATTGTTTGCTATAACGTATAATTATAATAATAATTAATATATTTTAATAAAGCTAAACTTAAATTTTAAACATGTTTATAAATTTAATGCATTAATAACAATTTTTCATATTAAATTTAATTTTGAAAAATCATTTGACTGATAATTATTATAATAATATAATTAATTAATGCATTGATCAGATTCAAATGATTTTTATACTTTCGTTCAAGAGTCTTAATTAAATTATGATGGAGAATTAAGTAAAAACCTTTTTGCATATTTTTTATATAATACACGCGCGGTATATTATATTGTATAATCATCTCAGCAGAGATCTGAAGTTATCAGTTTGAATTTTCCCACCCCTCAAGAAACTTCTAACTTATATGCCTCTCTTTTTCCTTCTTCTTACATGCGAGCGTGCGTGTCCTAGGGGGTTAATAGACGTCGGTGTCAGGTAGGAAAAAAAAAACGTTAGAATTGAAAGTTAGGCAGGGCTGCAGGTTCAAATCTCGGTGACTTCAAAAATAAAAAATAGTCAGTTTAATATTTTAAAATTTTTAAAACATGCAAATTATTAAGAAAAAATTGAGGAATTGAGTGGTGTAACTTACATTACAATTATTGCTAATGCAAATGAGCTATAATTTTTTTAAACAATACAGCCATGATAGAATATATATAGAATTTAAATAAATATATAAATATAATAATAAATTCTTCAAAATGAAGAAAGAAATATTGTAGAAGAGTTTGTTTTATGGTTAAAGGAAGTAATAAATCAGCACCATAAATGAATAAGAAATGTAGTAGAATAGAATTTATTCTACATCATTTCTACCAATGTTAAAAATGTGAAGACATCTAAAACATTTCTTATTGAAACAAAGAAATGTTTTAGAATAAATTTCTAACACATTTCTTTTATAATAAAAAGAAATGTGATAGAAGGAAAAAAGTTTTATGTGGGTAGCTATCGGTTGGAACTGAGTTACATACAGTTAATCAACACGTATAGTAATTTAAGGTAGAGATAATACGGATCAGCTGCATGGCCCAATGCTAAAAAAATCCCATTCATAAAAATTATGAAAAAAATTTAAAATGTTCTCCTCTACATCCCCTATCAGTAGGTAAAATACGGTAAAATATCAGGTATACAAAAACGAGCTAGTTTTCGAGTTATTAATTTTTAAAGTTGACTAATTTAACATGGAGAAATGGAACTTCCATGTTAAATTAGTCAACTTAAAGAATTAATAACTCGAAAACTAGCTCGTTTTTGTATACCTGATATTTTACCTATAATACTGATAGGGGATGTAGAGGAGAACATTTTAAATTTTTTTCATAATTTTTATGAATGGGATTTTTTTAGCATTGGGCCAGCTGATCTGTATTATCTCTACCTTAAGCTTAAACAAAATTGCCTATATTTATTAAAAATAACAATACAAAACAATACATTAGTAACAATAACAAAAGATAAAAACAAAACAATCAAAAAACAGCATGAACAAATTTAAACCCTTCAACTTAAACAGAAGCACGAATACAATTAATAGAAAGGTATTAGGTATTATTACAGCTCACATTAACGCAAATTATTTAATATATGCTTTCTCGGCACTTTTTTCAATAGTAGCTGTTAAATATGTATATCAGTAATAATATTATTATTGGAGTTCTATCTATGAAATTAAAGATTGTAATTTCACACAAGAATAGAACATATTTATTATGCTTGCACACGATACAATGTCACTTAAGCCTTTAATCTTCGGAGGCCCAGGAGAGAGTGAATAAGGAGAGTGCCCGCGCCAGGTGAAAGGCGCGCCAAGGACGCTACAGTAAGGATAAGTCACGGAGCTGCTGCCCCCTATACGGGCAGTGGCGAACTAGAAAAAAAGAATTGAACATCGCCTTTTTGGAGCCAAAACGCCGTCCGAAATGCGCAAAAAGCATGTTCGTAAACCTGCACGGAGTACTCCTTTGGTTTTCGAACACGCTTTTTGCGCATTTCGGACGGCGTTTTGGCTCCAAAAAGGCGATGTTCAATTCTTTTTTTCTAGTTCGCCACTGTCCGTATAGGGGGCAGCAGGCTTCGTGACTTATCCCAAGGTTGGCTTTATACAAAGCCAACCTTGACTTATCCTTACTGTAGCGTCCTTGAGGCGCGCACTCGAAAGTAGCGCCTGCTCGGCCGGTGAGGAAGCGGGGAATATAAGAACTACGCCGAGCAGCAAATTATATTTATGTAATAAGTAATTTATTGCCCTGACTCCACGGCACAGTTGGGCACAGTTAGGTGCCAAGTTCAATCTTGTGTTCTATTAACATTGTAATTTGAACTTGGCAGCCCGGTTGTTAATCCCCTTGTGCTTCGGCGCAATTGTGAAATTCACAGAGGTACCTAGTCAAAGACACTTGGCTGAACTGTGATTCTCACAAAATGGCCGAACTGTGAAAATCACAGTTCGACCAATGGTTTAGACTTGGTAGCTCTCCCCCGCCCCTTCTCCTTATTAATTTTTTATTTTTTCATTTCATTAAAGCTAATTAAGTTAACGTATTACTAAAAAAATGTAGTTTTTTAAATATTTTTATTTTATCATGGTAATTAACAGAGTACTCTAGCATAAAAAATTAAAACATTGATGCTAGCAGCTGCAACTCTTTTGTCTCTATCCCGCATATTGGCGGCCATGATGTCTGGTGATAGAATCCACTAATCAGCATTTCATGCAGCAGAGTTGAATTCATTGCCTGTAAAATTATGAAAATGAGATTATAACACACATATGAAAAGATTTTGTAAATATTTAACTCACCACATAAGTAGCTAGCCTGGGCATAACTTCCTCAGTGTTGAAAGAAAAGAGAGAATTCAAGGGGGCGGGCTGGGCTGGAGAAAGAAAAGCTATGATAGGGCCTCTCATGATGTTAGAATTTGTAATAATCACTGTAAAAAAGAAGCAATTTATTAGAAAAAAAAGAACTTTGCTATTTCAATATACTTTTTAATATATTTCTTACCTTCTTTAAAGACTGCAAAGCAGACTTTTCCAATAAAAAAGAGACAGCATCTCTGTTTTTGTTGACAATGACACCCATATCATATGTTGTATGTTGCTTTTTTTTTTCTTACTTCAATTTTTTAGAAACAGATGGCGCTACCATCCGGGTATAAATTTTTTCAAAGTCCAAAATTAATAAATAAATTTGATAATAATTAGATATATTGCCAATGTAGTTTATTTAATGAAAAAAAATATCAGTTGGATATTATATATATCAATTAAAGCATCATTTAAGCCCCTTCTAGTTCATAGTCGATACAACTTCAAAGAGTGTATTCAATGTGCCAAGTTACGCCAAGTTTAGAAAGCTAGGATGCTCTGGGGTACCTAATATAAACACTGTGCCCTACTGGATACTCATGGGCATTACAGCTTACCTAACTGTGAACCTTAACTGTGCCCAATTGTGCCCTACTGTGCCGTGGAGTCAGGGTGCAAGTGCAATAAATAGATATTAATTCACTAACTGACGTATGTTACAGTAGCTTTAGTTAATGTTAATATATATATATATATATATATACTGAATACATACATTTTTGTATACAGTGGTTATACAGTATTGCTATTCACAAAAACCACCAAAAATTAAATTCTAACAAATCAAATCATATGTTCTCTTTGACTTCACTTGCCATGCAACGAAACTCTATGCGTTTCATTTTCGGTCATTGGATTTTTGTAATAAATGTTTGTTTGTGGAGCAATTATTGAAACTGTGTACCCTGATAGCTGAGATAACTTTGTTTCTCTGGTATATTTAGTGGATTTTGATTTATATTTTTTTTCCAACCCATCTGAGCGTCTCAAACCCAAAAATTGCATTTCTTTTATGGGATTATTTTACATGAGATTTAATTCCATGTTCTATTAAGGGTAAGGTAACGCGCCCAGTGTTAAAAATAGTCTCACACATGAAAATTATGAAAAAAAATTTAAATGTTCTCCTCTACATCCCCCATCGATCAGTAGCTATATAAAATATCAGGAATACAAATTCGAGCTAGTTTTTGAGTTACAAATTTTTTAAATTGACTTATTTAACATGGAAGTGTTATTTTTCCATGTTAAAGTAGTTAGTTAACTCAAAAACTCTGGCTCGAATTTCTAAACGGTCTGATATTTTAGCCACTGATAGTGAATTCATATGAAAAATAAAAATTTCTTTTTAAATGCATAATGATTTCTTTCGCATTTTTCGGGTTTCATTCCAATTTCAGCCACATTTCTTTTAATTTCTCCTATTTTTTAAGTGTTCCTTGGGCAGCGTTCTAAAACAATTCCTTAATTTCTTTTTCAATTCTTTTTTTATGACTTTAAAAAATTTATTTTATGAGTCATGTCCAAATAATTTCATTTTTATTTAAGAAGGGACGAAATAAAAAGAATTGTTTGAGAAATGTATGATAATAAAAGGAAAGTAGTAAAACAAGTGCTCTTGATTTCTTACTAATTTCTTTTTATTTTGGTATCTACCTTTAAAAAAGTGAAATGTTTTAGATATTTGTGATAAATAAAGGAAATGTGAAAACTATTAAAAGGGGATTTCTTAAAAATATCTTTTCTTTTTTGAAAAAGAAAGATATCTTTTAGATATTTTTGATAAAAAAAGGAAATGCGAAAACTATTTAGGTGATTTCTTAATAATTAATATATATTTTTTTTTTTTTGTCAGAACATGTATATTTATACTATAAAAAACGGCTTTTATTATAGACACATGCATATTTAATGGAAAGTAAATTTCTAGAATAGGGTGACCAGACGTACCGTTTTGACCGGTACAGTACCGTTTTAGAGTACCATGTCCCGGTGTCCCCAAAGAGGCTCTCGGGACGCCTAAATGTACCGCTTTCGGACAAAATTTATAAAAGGGACATTTTTAAAAATTTTATCATTAAAAAAATAAAAAATTCATAGGAATGTGGTTTTGAATATTTACGAAAATGTACGGACGCAAATGATTTTGCAACTCCATGCCCCTTTTTTGTCGATCGCATTCGCAAAACAGCATATTTCTTCCAAAATTGCGGAATAGATATATTTTGCATATACGCGCAAGTATGCATATACTACGTGAAATGAAGTCACTACTTTTCGATTAAATATTGAATAAAAAATAAGTAAAAAACTTTGCACAAAAATATAATCTCCTTTAATATTGATGATATTCACTTGATGGAAATTTCCAATAATATATGAAATTGAAAAAATCATTCTTATGCATTGTGACGAGGCTGAGACAAAAATTTCTTTGTCTTTCTTTTTTTTTTTTTCACAATAATCGTGCATGGATATTACGTAAATAAATAAATGGAAAATAATATGAGGGAAAAACGCCACAAATATTATTCATACAATCAAGTAATTTTAGCTGTTATTAAGCCCTATTTGAATGCTATAAATTAATTCAGCTATTTCACTCTATAACAAGAGTTCACACTATTTGCAAAATGAACTGCAGTTCGATTAAAAGTATTAATTCAAATTAATTTCTTGCTTTATACTCCATTTTTTTTTTGTATAATTTATCTCGTGACATTATATTAAGTTTTATATATTTATAAACAAATATATATTGCATTATTTAAGTAACACGTACATTTAGAAATATTGTGAATGGAGACGGAAAATTTGATAACGAAATTAAAAAAAAAAAAAATCAATTTAAAATATTTAAATATAATTTTTGTAATTTTTGTATTGGGAAAGTATCCTTCGAAGGTATGCTTTCTGAGTATAATAAATTTCTTGTATTGCTTTTGTTTCTTTTTATTTTACATGTAACTTTACAACATGAATAGAATCGTGGCCAGGCCAAGAAAAAAGGTTAATTTTAGGAAATCAACTCACTGGCACAGTTTTCTTGCATGGTGACTATAATAAATCTCTTTTTTTCTAATTCTATGAAAAATGTATGTATAAAAAAATGCAATTATTTATATCATTTAAAGTAGAGTGAGTGATTGCATAATTTATTATTTTATTTCCTTAAAATATTTTAACCTGCCCTGCTTTATTGAGAAATGAAAACCAAAAAATTTCATCTCAAATAGCTTCATCGCAAAAAAATCCCAAAGTTTGTTTTCCTGAGCCCTTTAACATGCAGCCTTATGGATTATGGAACAGAAAACAGCGTTTTACTCAAACTTCGTCTGAACTATGGTATCAATTAAAAAATACTTACGTATAATCTATGACGAAAATTCTTTAATGGATTTACAAATAAAATAAATTTTTTCGGAAAAAACGGCTTCATAAAAAAAACAATTCATTTGAAAATCCATTAAGAAAAAAAGTAAAAAAGGGGGCGTGGCACCCAAAAAAATCGCGCCTCCGGCGGGGGTTTTGGCCCTTCAGGCCTCTATCTTGGGGGCATGTACCGTTTTGGACATCAAAAGATATCTGGTCACCCTATAATAAGCTATAGGGAGGGGGGATATTTTCTGTATTATAGTATTATAATAAAGTAGAGATGCTTCTAGATTCTAGAAGCATCTCCACTTTATTATAATACTATAATACAGAAAATATCCCCCCTCCCTATAGCTTATTTATCTCCTCTGCATTGAAATGAGGCACTAAACTTATTTTATAATTAAGCTAGATGTAAATTTTGTACACTGATGTTACGCGCCATAATAATTATGTCATTTAATAATTAATTGACATATGACTCATATGAATATGATATTACATTTCAGACTGCTATTAAAAAAAAATGTTGGATTAAAATATGAAATACATAAAATTATATATTAATATATATAATATATTATTAATATATTTATAATTATATTATATTTTACATAATTATGTAAATCATGCAAAAATAAAAAATATATTACACTCTAGCTCATCTTAAATTAGTTGCAAACTCAAAAATGAGAATATTATAATTATTCAATTAGAATTAATGGATCAGTGTAAAATATATGTGTGAATAAGTCAGTGAAGTGTTTGAAAGTTCCCTCCTTCAAGTCGAAACATTTATACAGAGCGAACTTGAGTAGAAGGCCACAACACGACCGCGCCCACTTTTCAATAGCCGTCCTACTGAGCAGCAGGTTTGCGTGTAATCAAATGGGAGAGGGCTTCACTTTGGTCGCGGTTTACGACAATTACGCTGTATGCTAGAGTTTTCAAAATGAAACAAGTTTAACTCTAATATAGTTTAATCTTACTGGACAACCTTTTTTTTCACGCAAAAACAATATTAATACACTTAAATTAAACTTTTATGAACCCGACTTCTGCTACTTCTGTTACATCTGCGCATGCGCCGGCATGCGCGAAGTAATAAAAGTCAGTTTACTGGCGATGACGTCATATGAACATTGAAAGCCTCTCTTCATAGCGAGTGACTTTCACTTTACTTAATTGCATTTTCTATACTTTGTATATATCAAGTATAGGGTGACCAGACGTACCGTTTTGACCGGTACAGTACCGTTTTAGAGTACCATGTCCCGGTGTCCCCAAAGAGGCTCTCGGGACGCCTAAATGTACCGCTTTCGGACAAAATTTATAAAAGGGACATTTTTTAAAATTTTTATCATTAAAAAAATAAAAAATTCATAGGAATGTGGTTTTGAATATTTACGAAAATGTACGGACGCAAATGATTTTGCAACTCCATGCCCCTTTTTTGTCGATCGCATTCGCAAAACAGCATATTTCTTCCAAAATTGCGGAATACATATATTTTGCATATACGCGCAAGTATGCATATACTACGTGAAATGAAGTCACTACTTTTCGATTAAATTTTGAATAAAAAATAAGTAAAAAACTTTGCACAAAAATATCAGCTCCTTTAATATTGATGATATTCACTTGATGGAAATTTCCAATAATATATGAAATTGAAAAAATCATTCTTATGCATTGTGACGAGGCTGAGACAAAAATTCTTTGTCTTTCTTTTTTTTTTTTTCACAATAATCGTGCATGGATATTACGTAAATAAATAAATGGAAAATAATATGAGGGAAAAACCGCCACAAATATTATTCATACAATCAAGTAATTTTAGCTGTTATTTAAGCCCTATTTGAATGCTATAAATTAATTCAGCTATTTCACTCTATAACAAGAGTTCACACTATTTGCAAAATGAACTGCAGTTCGATTAAAAGTATTAATTCAAATTAATTTCTTGCTTTATACTCCATTTTTTTTTTTGTATAATTTATCTCGTGACATTATATTAAGTTTTATTTATTTATAAACAAATATATATATTGCATTATTTAAGTAACACGTACATTTAGAAATATTGTGAATGGAGACGGAAAATTTGATAACGAAATTAAAAAAAAAAAAAAAAAATCAATTTAAAATATTTAAATATAATTTTTGTATTGGGAAAGTATCCTTCGAAGGTATGCTTTTTGAGTATAATAAATTTCTTGTATTGCTTTTGTTTCTTTTTATTTTACATGTAACTTTACAACATGAATAGAATCGTGGCCATGCAGGCCAAGAAAAAAGGTTAATTTTAGGAAATCAACTCACTGGCACAGTTTTCTTGCATGGTGACTATAATAAATCTCTTTTTTTCTAATTCTATGAAAAATGTATACATAAAAAAATGCAATTATTTATATTATTTAAAGTAGAGTGAGCGATTGCATAATTTATTATTTTATTTCCTTAAAATATTTTAACCTGCCCTGCTTTATTGAGAAATGAAAACCAAAAAATTTCATCTCAAATAGCTTCATCGCAAAAAAATCCCAAAGTTTGTTTTCCTGAGCCCTTTAACATGCAGCCTTATGGATTATGGAACAGAAAACAGCGTTTTACTCAAACTTCGTCCGAACTATGGTTATCAATTAAAAAATACTTACGTATAATCTATGACGAAAATTTTTAATGGATTTACAAATAAAATAAATTTTTTCGGAAAAAACGGCTTCATAAAAAAAACAATTAATTTGAAAATCCATTAAGAAAAAAAAGTAAAAAAGGGGGCGTGGCACCCAAAAAATTCGCGCCTCCGGCGGGGGTTTTGGCCCTTCAGGCCTCTATCTTGGGGGCATGTACCGTTTTGGACATTAAAATATCTGGTCACCCTAATCAAGTAAAGTTATTTACTACATCGAAAATAATGTATGAAAGTTGATTCAAGTACTTTTGTATTTTCAATATTTCGTGACGTCATGATACATTACTAAAGCTTGGAAGATAGAACCAAGTTCCCGCCCTAACTTTACCGTCTTATATCTCAAGAAGTATGATATTTATGAACTAAATAAAATAATTAGCAAACGGGAGACTACATTGAAGTATTATTGCACTACAAGACACCTTCATTAATATCAAGTAAATATTTAAAAAAAAATATTTCCTCCCGATTATATTGCATGTTATTTTTTAAATTCCGGACGGCTAATGTCTCGACAGATGACGATCGCGCCGGCTGGGTTTTGGCCTCCTACTCAAGTACGCTCTGATTTATACCTTCCTTTCTCTCCATCTCCCATGCGAGCGTGCGTTAGTGTAGGGGAAGTAGCTTGGGTTAGGGATCCGTAGGTTAGGTGTTCTATTCCCCTTTAGAGTCTTCGGTGGATCAATAACAGTTGCAATTAAGATTTTGTTTTTTTAAAAAATACTAATGTATTCATAAAAATTAGACAAGGACCATCCTGCAATTTTAAATTAATTATTGTATTAATTAAACATGCCAAATTTAATTAAACAGCAAAATTTTAGTGGCATAAAAATATTTAAAAAATAAAAAGGAAATGTTTAAGAACTGTGCAGCCGTTACAGTCATAAAAACAGGAAGCAGCAAAAATAAATAAAAAGGAAATGTTTAGGAAGGACAATGCATGTGTTGCATTGAAGGTTTCCTTTACATTTCAAATTGAAACAAAAGAAATGTAAAAGAAATCATTTCCTATCCATTTCTTTTGATTTAAAAAGAAAATAAAAGGAAGCCTAAAAGTTTCATGTGCAGAGGAGAAAATTTTAAATTTGTTTCGTAATTTTCATGTGTGGGATATTTTTTAACATTGGGCACAATACCGTAACAAAATTTTTTTTTTGTTCACAATTTTATTTGAATATAAGGGGTGAAATTTTCTATCCTTAATTTTAAAACTCTTAATATATGTATTATACACCTATTTAAAGAGTTTAAAATCTTTTCATAATATAAAAAAAAAAAAAAAGCCTCAAAATGGAAATTTCAGAAAGAAGCTAAATTGATGGACTGATGTGATGGGGTCAATGTTTTAATGAAGGGTTAATTGTTTTAGTTAATTTTTAAATAGCAATAATGGATTCCGAAGGGCAATTGACCCCCCCCCCCCAAAAAATAGTTCACATAAAAAAATTGCATTACGTTAATTTAACATGGATGAAGTTCCATGTGAGAAAAAAAAAACATAAAACCAGAAATGCAATATTTTTGCTTGAGACCCCCAGAAGGGTTGAAAAAATTATCACTGAAATTAAAAAATTAGACAGTATGCTAAAGAGTCTCGATTATTGGTGAAAAGCATTTTAAAGCTAGCTCCTTAGACAATTTTTCAATGCTAATTAAATTACATACAAGAGGAATTATACGAATTGTAACCCACTCTGTTGGCTAGCTATAATGGGTCTGTTGTGCATTTAAAAACACGAAATGTAATACAAAAAGGATAAGGCATAAGTAGTAATAATTCTATTTATCATATTTTCTTATTACTTTTGTGCTAGAACAATAATTTGGGCACAAGCAGCAGTGAGAAGTCTCTCGGACGCGGCCGGCGCACGAGAGCTTTACGTGACCTGTGGCGCTCGGCTAATTATCCACACAGATGCGTATTGAATTGAACAAATGCAACAAAAATTAGTGTAAATACTCTCAATTACATACTTAATTAGTTCATAAAGTTAATTTTAAATTTTTCAGAAAGAAAAATTTATTTGGCTATAATATATAACAATCGTAAGGTGCCTTATCGTTAAAATGATGGCAAATTTCAAGTTCTAAGCTACGGCACAGACAATAAATTGTCTGTGGCTGTGGTAAATGCACAGGTTTGAACTTGAAATAAACTTATATACAATTTTAGATAGGAAATTTTATTGTAAACAATAAAATATGTCCATTTTTTCTGCATTGCAGAAAGTAAGTGCGTGGGAGTTGATATATTAATGATGTAGATTAGAGTCAATTTTTATGCCCTGACGCCATCTTTGTGACGTCACCGCGGTCACCGGAAGTCCCTGCGACACTATTTTTAATTGAAAGTAGGCTTTTTAATTGATGGATGCACCAGAATATCTTTTTTCCATTTTGGTCACTTTTGTAGTGTCCGCCCGCCGGAGCCATGCAGCCAAAATAGGCCTAACTGTATAAAAGATGGCCAGGTGCCCTAACAATTATTATTATTACACTCTCTCTAATATATCTGATTTAACATATTTAATTTGTTTATTTGCTCGTTTACTTATTTAATGAGTTTCAAATATACAAAAATAATGACTTTTAAAATAAATTTAGTGCATAACTGCATATTATATCAGTATTTAAGAAATACGCCTTTCACAAAGAGAGTATAATATTTCACAATTATCTTACAAGTATACAATTCGTAGCAAGAATGATTACACATTTAGAGCAGGTCAACACAGTGACAGAGAAGGCACGCCAATAACACGATATCGACGACCTATGTGGTGGAAGGTGGAAGGGATAGCCCATACAGTCACGAAACTTTCACCTCAGTGCTGTCTCAATCACGCGTCTGAAGTGCAAGGTGGAGCGCGTACGGCGCATGTAGGTAATTATGTCACCGTCGATTTTCAAGCTGCAAATTTGTGGCTTCCATGCTTCTTATTAATTACGTTTAAACAAATTGTAAAAATTTTTCAAACAATGAATCTTAACTGTCATCGACTTAATTACTTAATGGATTCGTGATAAAATTATGAATAACGTCGATGCAGAAATAATTTTTTCTGAGAAATTACGTTGAAAAATTGTGTTATATATGAACTTTTTTTCAACTTTGATTGCAATATAATAAAATGTACAAATATACAAATGTGTGATGTACAGTATAATCAGGGAATCTGTTCCCTGGTATAATATTATATACATTTATAATAATATTATTTGTTCAATATTTTTATGAGCTGTGTCAAGTATTATAATGTAAAAAATATAAGAATGAAAAGACATACAATTTTAATTTACAGTATACCATAACTTTATTGTGTTTGAAATGTGTTACAATTTACGCGCAATTTACTTGAGCAATTCTATTTGATGAAGGTCAAAATAAACGATTCTTTCGAGTATTAATTATAGGCAAGGTGGGTAAAGGTAGTCTACCTTTACCCACCTTGATTATAGGCTGCAGCACTGGTAATCTATATTGCAGAGTAGAAAACAGATGTAAAAGAAAATTATTTTAAAAATATATTACGAAGAGTATTAAGGGAAGAAAAATGTGGTTTGAAACTCGCCGTTCGGAGTTCGTCCGCGGAGTGTCTTTCAACGAGCTGTTCGTGGACGAGGCGTACTTGAATGTGACATCCAAATTGAACCACAGCTCATGGCTCTACGCCGTTCATGACAATTGTCACCAGGTAAATAGCATAGTTTGTTATTCATATATTGCGTTAATTATGTATATATAATAAATTACTTTCATCGCTTAATTTCCATAAAAGCCAACAAAGCCAACTGCTAAAAGATATAGGAAGAAACAAAAATGTATGTATCTTGACATTTTTCAGATTTCTAGGGGTTATTTTAATCAAGTATTTTTATTGCCCACACTCTCCTTTGATTTTAGTATTAGTAAATGCATGAAAATAAAATAAAAACTTAATTTAATCCTGAGTTCATGACTTTCCTATTTATTAATTGCTACTTTAATTTGAAAGCTCTCACATTTTATTGAAGAGTTATTACCTTATTACCTATATCACACAACTATAACATATTTATATATATATATATATATATATTATATATATATATATATATATATATATATATATATATATTAAATAAATTAAAATATTCAATTAACATTTTATTTTGAACTTTTGTTGGTTGCATAAAGCATACACTTTGTTCACGTCAAATCAAGTTATTAGGTTAGTAAGTATACAAAAATTATTCACAAATTATCCATTTACAAATTGCATATATTAGTTAAAAAAAAAACACAAAAATCAAAACTTCAATAATAAAATAAAAAAAAAAATATATATATTATGAAATAACTAAAAATCCTTAAGACTCAAACAGCAATAATACTTATTCAGGCATTAATTGAATAAATCTCTTTCCCAATAAATACATTTTTTTCGTTTAGATTTAAAAAACTTATTATTTTCTATATCTTTTAAGCAGTTATTTTTGCAGAACGAAAGTGGTCTGGTACATAACAGAGTTTTTATAAAATTGTTTGCTATGCTTTCTTTTCTGTCATAACAATCATTTTATTTATTTTTTGTGTCAATTGTGGTAATCGTCATTATAATTCTGTTTATAAAATTCATTTTTTTTTTTTTTTTTAAACGAGGTACAAATTAATATAAAAATAGATGAGAGATTATACAGAGAGAGAGATAATAAGAGATATACATCATTTAACTTAAAATATGACTTGCATTATTGTCGCTTTGGGAGTCTTCTGTTAGTATTGTTCTAGTGATATTTTTTGCAATACAAAACATCTAAGAGATTAATCAACAGTTAAACTGCATGTTGACTGCAAATTTCATCCAGTGGTGTAAAACTTTCCAATAAACAGCTTGTACAGTGACGGGAGTAAAAAAATTTGATCGCATTTGTTAGATAGGAGAACCAATTTTAGGTATATAACTCAGGCAGAAATTATTTCTACGTTTCAACTTTACCTTCATGTAGGTGTTGGCCTAGTCAAGATGACGTCATAAAGACAGGTATGGACATCTGGTGGATTTTACCTGGGTGATTCTAAAAGTGTCATTGTTTTGATATCTGAGCTTTGCTACTGGCTAAAGTACACGTGTAGTTGAGTCATACTGATTCTATAGAGGCTGTTTTCAATGCCATCTATTGGTACTTTATGAGGTCAATAGTACAGGATTCTTAGGGATAATTCCTATGTTGACCCCGGCAAAATTAGATCCAGCAATTTTTTTATTGATTATTGTGTATCATGATATTATGAAGTAAATTCCAAAAGTCCTCCTCTGGAAAACGCTTGCGTCGTCAGCCGCCATATCGGAAAATGTATTATTTTTAAAAAAAATCATAAGTCACGTTATATCTATCACATACTTAAAATAAAACCTGAAATGGGTAGGTATTATAATGGTTCATTATAAAAAAAATTGGCACCTTTTTTTTATAAAAAATTCAAAGAGATATTTTAATTTTTATAATATTTTAAAAACTATGTTTCGGAAAATTGTCCTGTAACTTGGAAAAATAAAATAATATGGAAAAAAGTTTCAGATAAAACGTGTTACTTATTAAATGGAAATAAAGAATAATTTTACAGTTTGAAGATATTCTAATTAAGACCGCAGATATTTACAAAAACATAAAATTACCTTTGCAGTTTGTTAATACAAATTCACTCGCTAATAATACACTCTCTCCAAATCTTGAATCATAACGTCATGAACTTTGTTCGTAAACTTGCTCAGAGTATACCGAGCTGAGTTTACGAACAGGCCTAATGTTTTGATGTTTAAAGGTTTGGAGAGAGTGTATTATTAGCGAGTGAATTTTTATTAACAAACATTTTATGTTTTTGTAAATATCTGCGGTTGTAATTAGAGTATCTTCAAACTGTAAAATTATTCTTTATTTCCATTTAATAGGTAACACGTTTTAACTGAAACTTTTTTCCATATTTTTTTAATTTTCCAAGTTACAGGACAATTTTCCGAAACATAGTTTTTAAAATATTATAAAAATTAAAATATCTATTGAAATTTTTTATGATAAAAGGTACCAATTTTTTTGATAATGAACCATTATAATACCTACCCATTTCAGGTTTTATTTTAAGTATGTGATAGATATAACGTGACTTATGATTTTTTAAAGAAAGTAATGCATTTTCCGATATGGCGGCTGACGCAAGCGTTTTCCAGAGGAGAACTTTTGACATTTCTTTTATAATATCATGATACACAATAATCAATCAAAAAATTACTGGATCTAATTTTGCCGGGGTCAAACCCTAAGAATCCTGTACTACTACTCATTTCGAGAGAAAATGCAATGTTCACGTCCAGTCATTTCCAGCCCTAAAATAAAATATTTTCCAAAAATTTTAAAAACTGAGTTTTAGGGATAAAGATATATTTGAAATTCAATTATGTATTTTTGAAGGGTGAAACTACCCCATTCCATGTCCCTAAATAACTTTTATATAATTAATTTTTATTTTTTTTTTAATTGTCAGATTCGAGTTTCTCATGATCAAATTAATATGAAACCATATAAAACATCTATTTCAGTAAAAGGAGTAAAACTACCCTTCCAACAATCCCCTGCTGAGACTCCGGCTGAGGGTATCCCTTTTTGCAAAAATTGAACATAAAGAACACGAATCTGATACTTAAAAAATTGAATTGAACATTTAGCTTAGGGTTGTTTAACAATGGAATTAATAGGGTAGTTTCACCCTTCAAAAATACACCATTGATATTCTAATATTTTTTATCCCTAAGTCTCAGTTTTTAGAATTTTTTTATAAAATTTTATTTTAAAGCATTTTCATCCCTGCATGGACGTGGACATTTTTGCTCGAAATGAGTAGCCTTGACTAGGCCAACCCAAGGTAAGGTTGACATCTAGAATTAATTTCTACCTGAGTTATAGACCTAAAATCATTTATCTAACCAATATAATCAAATGTTATATACTCCCTTAACTGATGTACGCAATACCTTTATGAGGCTATATGCATATACTTAAATACAATTATCAGTCACCTTCATGTTAATGTTTGTGCTTTCATATAGTGTCCCTATTCACTGCTGACATCCCTAAACGCTGGCCAAACGCATATTTCAAAAATTAGTACTAAACATTCGTGGAGTTTTATCGTGTTGAAAGAGAACGCTGGAGCTTTCCTACCAACATCGAAGAAAAGGTATCAATATAAAAAAACAAATAATTTTCTGTTAATTCCCTTTTATTTTGTTTTCCTCTCAAACCTCATGTTCATGTTGAATTGAAGAACAAATTAATATTACTTAGTTCATTTATTCTTATTTTATTTTGTACTTTTACAGTGCAGCTTTATGTGATTTCCATGGAGACTTTGGAGAATTCGGCGTATACGATCTACTGGTACAAAACGCTCCAACTGCAAATGCAGTCGAGTGTAAAACTTTTATGTTTTCGGAACCAGTCAACATTTACCTGCGTGAGTTTCAGTAATAATATTTCTTATTTTAATTAATTAATTAATTAATTAATTAATTAATTTATTTATTTATTTATTTATTTATTTATTTATTTATTTATTTATTTATTTATTTATTTATTTATTTATTTATTTATTTATTTATTTATTTATTTATTTATTTATTTATTTATTTATTTATTTATTTATTTATTTATTTCACCAACACTGCAATTTTCAATTACAATAATTACAAGTGAAATAGGATATTTTACAAGGCATTATTGAGCACCAGAACACGTAAAGTGGTAAAAGTCTCAGAATTCAACTTAAACAAAAACATGAAATTAAAACACGCTTTTTTTCTAATAGTAATTTAAATTCATTTAGGTGAGTTTTCAAGGTCGCGATTGTTGATTTTTTACATCAGCTTTCGTGTTGAACCTTGGCGCCACAGTATAAAATAGCGATATTCAGTTCCATAGCAGCATTCACTCTTATATCCATAAGAGTGAATATAGACCATATATATAGACTCTTATATCCATAGACCCGAAACTCGGGTCTATGGATATAAGAGTGAATGCTGCTATGGAACTGAATATCGCTATTTTATACTGTGGCGCCAAGGTTCAACACGAAAGCTGATGTAAAAAATCAGTAATTTAAATTGTTAAATTTTTATTATTTTTTTTTTATATCATTAAATATTTTTATTTGAGTCTCTTTGATGACGTCATGGATCCAGGTTTTACTTTTTTTTTAAACAAAAATAAGGGACACTTGATCTTTTTGTTGAGTCGTGACTCTCATGCCATGAAATCTCCCAAAAACAAGTATTTTAACGTTTGTGTTTAGAGTCGAACTTTGACAAAATCAAATTATCACATGTATATTTTTTTGTTTCCTATTTATTAATGCAATACAAAAAAATAATAACTTTTGAGTGCGATCTCGTATCCAGTGAACATATAATGTATAAGTATATAATTAATGCATATTTATATTCAAATTTATTCACTGTATAACATTATAACTATTAATGTTATATAATTATAATAGTGGGAGCTTGGTGTGGCGCAGTGCGCTTGACCGGGTCTTGTCAGTTGTCAGATCACCGAAGTCAAGCAACGCCGAGCGTGGTTAGTTATAGTTGGATCATGGGTGACCATGTGCATTTTCAACAAAAACCACGTTTTACACTGGGTGCTGGGTGTTGCGCTTTTCCACTATGTGGTTCCCCTGGCTTTGGATCATTGCACTTCCGATTCATTGAAAAAAGCTGTAGCGTCCATCTTGGCTCAGGTTTCCACGTTACCCTCAGTCGTATGCAGGCAAATGCCGAGATGGATTGCAAGGCAATATATGGCCGACCCCGCGATTCCGGAAGAGCCCGCGAAACGCTCAAGTTAATGTTTCGGGAAGGTTCGGGGTTTCAAAGTAGTATGTAATTAGTTAGTAGGAAGTACTCAATATATAGGGTTTGATATAAAAAAATTATATATAGGCGCGATTCACGAAGCAGTTAGCCATCAGGTTTCTAACCACGTTTAGCTTAACCATGTAACTAGATGGTTTAACACGTAAAACACGTATAGTTACACGTGGTTAAGCTAAACGTGGTTAGAAACCTGGCTAGCTTCTTCATGAATCGCACCCAATTATATATACATACAAATGCTATATTAATAATTTTAATTCTTATACTTATTTATAATTCATATTATATTATTTTATAGTACTTAATTTGCAGTTGACTGAATTTTTCTTTACATTTTTTTTCTTTTGTTTCAGCTCTAATTTTAGTTATCCTCTTGATTATATCAGCTGGCAGTTTGTTCAAGATCATTTCCATTGTTTTCCAAAAGATGAAAAATAAAAAAAAAGACTTAAGTTTACAATTAGAAGATGCAAAGCCAGATGATGAAAAAGATAAAGATACGTCAAAACGAAGAGTTATGTCCCTAGACACATTTCGAGGGTAAGTACCGGGTACATGGTCATTGTCTTTTAAAAATGGCTATATATATATCCATTTTACAATGGAGATTCATTTGAATAAAAATTATCCACAGTTCATAAATTTATTAAATACACACTGTACTTCTTTAATGTAAGTTGAGATGCATCACCACTGCACACCTGTCAGTCCCATTACTACCTCCCTCGATCCTTTAAAGTAAGACTGCAGACATGCGTCTATTCACCCTACCCTCTTGTAAACATTTTATGTAAATATATATGCAGCACCAAGAATAATTTACTACCAGTAAATATAAATATTATAAAAGTAATAGATTAATTTTAAATTACATTATTTTCTCTTTAGGATATGCATTTTACTCATGATTTTTGTGAATGACGGAGCCGGAGGTTACGATGTTCTAGAGCACGCCACATGGAATGGTCTTCAGCTTGCAGATGTCGTATTTCCATGGTAGGTCTGAGAGTGAAATAAAAAATTTAGTAAGCATTTATTCATTAGAATAAATGCTTAGCTATTTACAAAGTTAGTACAATATAAATAAATAAAACGTATGTTACATACTCACACTTGTAATACAAGCATAATAACAATAAGTTTCCTCATCAACAATTTTGGAACTAGTATAGACGATTTTCACGCTGCCTCCATATGTGCCAACATTGCAGAAGTGGAAGCTGCACAGCCCTAATATTTTAAATGGGCATGCAAGATGAAATTAAAATAAAATTTTGAAATTGAACAAATGATTAAATAAATAATTTTTAAAATGTGTTTATAAAATCTTTTAACCTATATGTACCGCGCATAATTTAAGACAGTAGATACTTCTTAAATAATTCCTGGATATTTTATTATTTATGCTGACTGCCCCTATCCGCCATTAGTGAAAACTTCAAGTATATAATGGATAAGGTTATTATGGCAAACTGGAGGGGGAAAAAAACTGGGGAGAAACATCGTCTATATATAAAGGGTGTTATTTTCATAAATTTGAACGATTTTAGATTTTAAAAAAATAATAATAAATAAGGAATGAACCTCGATCGAAGGTAAAATTAATCTGTGCCATCATGACTGCCATGATGCATCAAATTAAAGCTAGCTTCATTAATACATTTTCAAAATTTATATTAAAAACCAAGTGTATGGACAAGCTATTTTTTTAGACGAAAAGAAAATCTACTTTTAAAATGAGTGGTCCTTTCAAATTTTTCGCTGGATTGCAAGGTTGGTGGAAGTGTTGCGCAGTGTCGATCGTTCACCAGTTTTTGTTAGATCACCCACAAAGTCTAACAACGCAAGCATAGTAAGTACTTCAGTGGGTGACTATTTTCAACGAATATCACGCTTCTCTCACCCAAAAGGGTATCAATAAATCAATATAAGCTAGGGGTAAATCAATGCGCTTCCCCTGTGGATTTAGATCTTTGCATTTCCGGTTCACTGACAAAAGCTGTGGCGTCTATCCTGACAGACGTTTTCACGTTTCCCTTAGTCTCTTACTCACGTTATGAGTTTCTTAAAGGCATACAGGCCTCAAATTACAAATTAGATAGTCACCAAGTGGGTTTAGAGTAAATAATCAACATTCGCATCATTTTTTTCCACGCGTGATGCATCCGTGCGAAGTCGCAGTTCAAAGTAAGAAATTTAGTCCTTGATGACGTCATGAAGTCCATGATGACGTCACAACTCAATGCTAATCGGTGCTAGCTGTGAGTTGTGACGTCAGCAAGGACTTTCTTTGAAGCGCGACTTCGCACAGTCGCACCGCGCGCATGTAAAAATAATACGAATGTTTATTATAAACTCGAGCAACACTTAATGTCTGTCTAATTTGTAATTTGAGGCATGTATCCCTTTAATTGGTCTTCTTTTTTTTAAGAGATTGCGTGAGAGATACAGTTATCAGCCCAAGACCAGGGCTATTCTCCTATTACTATTCTATTAATATTTTATCACAATAGAAGAATAATCCTGCCCAAGACATCAGAGAGCTCCAGTATTATAGCGCAAAATTTTTAGCCGTCGTCGAGTCTGTCATGCAGGAGGGGTTAGCAACTTGTTTTAAAAACTGGAGGTGCATCTGAACGTGCATGTGGCCAGAGTACCAAAAAATATAATGCAGTGCTCACGAGAACCTTGAATTAATTGGTGAAGACGAATTTATATACGGGATTTTCATGTTTACTGTTTTTACGTTTTGGATTGGAGATGCCCGAAGCCCTCCGAAGATCTTCGGGATGTAGACAGAAAAGCCTAAAATCCTAATATGCTATGCGGGTTAACGTTTTTTAATAGTAGTTTTGGTCGACAAATATTTTTCTTCAATAGCATTGGTTCTTAATTCTTGTCACCATTTATATATGAAAAAAATTCTATAAGAAAAATGATGCGAACAGCCAGGAGAAATTAATTTCGAGACTTTAGACTTTTATAGCACTTATCTGCTATGCCGCTGGCAATTTTTGCCTACACAATCGTGACGTCATATATATTGCTTTTTGACGTATGGTGAAAGACCCGTATTCAAGCAAGGATCTTTATAGGGACAGTTATTTCGTGTGATTACTGATTTTCAAACATGAAACTGGCTTATTTTTCGGTGACTTTTATTCTTAAAAAACGGCAACTAAATAAAAAAGCACGCTTGCTTGCGTTGCTTAGCTGTTGATCTAGCGCTCTTTATTGATGGAACGAAAACCGGTCAAACGCACTATATACGCAACACTGCCATCAACCTTGTATCAATCCAGTGAGGAATTTAAAAGAAATAATTAATTTATTTCATGTGACCGCCGAAAAAGAAAAAAAAATATGTGATTTTTTTATGTGGATTTTGAAAATTTTTATGAATGTAAGCTTTAATTTGATGTGTTGACTGCATGTGAATTAACATTTAAAAAAAAAAAAAAACGATGAAAGCCATGTATGTAGCAATTAATAATTAATACTTCACCAATACTTAAATTGACCAATGAAGTAAGGTGTGTTGCCTAATGATTGAGGAAAAAACATACTGCTGCATGATTTAACTTTTTGGAAAACCAGTGTACTTACATTGAATTATTGCATTAAAAGTAATTTATAAATTGTAAAAACATGCAATAATAATTTTTTATTAAACCATGCATTTGTAGTCAGGACATTAATGTATTAATGTACTAACTTATTGCTCTGATATTTTTAAGGTTCCTCTGGATTATGGGTGTATGCATTCCTATTTCCATGAAGTCTCAAATAAAAAGAGGTGTGACACGTTTCAGCATTTTAAGAGCAGTTTTAAAGGTTTGAATGTTTTTAATGTTATTATTTTTATTCATATAAATATTTTTCTTATATTTTTACAGGCTTAATGCTATTCAAATGATATATAACATAATTGTGTGCAGACTAGCTGTGCAGTCGTCATTCTTTTAGTAGAATACTACAATTAAGAACTATAACTGTAGAGTGTGAAGAACCACATACAAAGAAAATCGCAATAAAAAAATACCTGTATGCATGGCACACTGGTTTACAACAGATAATACTTCTCCTATTTTTCTGACATATATATATATACATAAATGTATTTTAAGATTTTTAAGAACTACATGCAGCTTATATAATTAACATGCCACGTGCTCGACAGTTTAACTCGCTCATATATTCGTCAGAAACATATTCATGCACGTTTGTAAATTTGTATATGTTACGCGTATTTCTTCAAATTTTGTCAACAGACATATCATACATGAACATCCGCGCGGTGATCAAATGGGATTAAATTCAATTACGGTAAAAGTAGTTTCTTATCTCGTTGCGGACCCTCAAATATATACAGAAATATATTAAAATATACAGGTTTTACTCTTCAACAATATTCCATGTGAGAAAATAAAATAAATTTACATAAGCACATGAAAATATTTCTGATGATAAGAGCGAGTTAATCTGAAGATCAGAACCTTAAAATGTGCCGTGTTTATAGTTACATCTGCACATTCTGCAGTAACTCCGTTCTTTAAAAGCATTTAAATAATTTTTAAAAATTATGATTTATGATTTGTTAGTAATTTGTTCATTTATTAAATAATTATTTACAATTAAAAGTTATCAAGATCAAGTGGTAAAAGTGATAAAAAAAAATGGTGAAATACGTATTGTATTTTTAATTGTGATTGTATACTATTATTTTATTATTGAGAGTTCCATTTTTTTCTCTGCTTCATGTTATCGTTGAAATTTTTAACTACTTTTTTTTATTATTGTAGCGATCTTGCATATTGTTTGCTCTTGGAGTAATGTTGAACACATTAGTAACTGGACCCAAGCTGGAAACATTAAGAATATTTGGTGTGTTACAACGATTCGGGGCTTTACACTTCGTTGCTGCTGGACTGTGTGCACTTTTGTGGTCACAAACTACAGATGTGGTAACGTTAATTGTTATACTACTTCAAAGAGTGATCGAGTCATTTTATTTGATATTCCGCTCATTCTGCTAGGCAAGAAGAATGTCTGACGTGCAGACTTTGCTGCCTCAATGGATCGTACACGTAGCACTGCACTGTGCCCACCTTGCCACCATCTTCCTGCTCCAAGTGCCCGGATGTACCACGTAAGTATAAGGAGGTCGATAGGAATTGAAAAAGATTTGCGAGTTCTGAAGTTACATTCTGGCCGAGCGGCAAGGAGGGGCCAGAATATCACGAGCTGCTCGCTCGAGATTTTGAGTCAGTGGGTTTATGACATCTGATGATGGTGTCTGGCAAAGCACCGAAAAATTTTATGTTATTATAATTTAATTGTGCACGTGTGAACTGTGTGTGTTTTAAGTGCATCGTGTGCAGCGTTATTTTTCAGCGAGGATATATAGCCCATTTAAAGGTAATTGTAGAATTACGCATTCATATATATATAAGGAGGCTTAAGCCGGTATTACACGATACAATTTTGCATACAATTTTTCCTTGCAAGAAAATTTCATCTCCATACAAACAAATGGAGTTCAAGTTTTCTTGTAAGGGAAAATTGTATGCAATAGTTAGAAAAATTGTATCGTGTAATACCATGCAGCTTTATATATTCTGTTCAAACTTAAATGTTTTACTGGTTTTACTGATTTTTAATTGTTTTCTCTAAAATATATATTTTTCAGTTTGCTAGTAACTATGGTATATTTCCTAAGTTTTTGATATGCTATAATTTGAGGTTTAAGTTTAAAATAGTAAAACCTGTGTCAAAAACAAAGCATAATAATACTGATAACAATTACTTAATTATTCCTCATTGCAATAAAATTTAAATTAATTATTTAATGTTTTTCATAAATTTCTATTAAAAGTAATTTAATTTAAGTAAAGTAATTTTAAATTACAAAAATAATAAATATTAATAACAATCATTTTAAATAACTCAATAATAATGCTGATTGCAGTTACATTCTATATTATAGAAGTAAATATAATAATTGTCCTTTATCCGGAATAATGAGCTATCTATATACCATAATTTTGTTGCAATAATGAGCTGTCTGCTATTTGAGGTAAACGCAATAATGAGCTTTATTTTATTCTGATTTACAGCTCATAATCGCGCTCATTTGAACTAGCAGATAGCTCTTTACTGCAACGAAATCGTGTTAGGCAGATAGCTCATTATTCCGGACGAGGGACTATAATAATACATACGTGTATATATATAATTATATATATGCACACTATATTATATATTGTAAAATACTGAATATTGAAACTCAAATTATGTAGCAAGTTACAAATTATTTGTCTTTGTTTTGCAGATAACGGACATCGAAATGTTTATGTTTTATTTTAATGTAAATAAATATGTTTTTGATTGAAATTATGTAAAAAAAAAAGTTGTATTAGAGAGACGTAGGGAGTTAAATATGTATTTTTTTTTTCAATTTCATACGGGTAACTAAATATTTGTATTAACTTTGTATTTTATTAAATAGTTAAAATTAATCTAAAAAAGTTAAATTTGTTATGAAAATAATGAAGCATTCTGTAATTAGTAAAAATCCAATGTTGATTATGTTTCTTTCTCAAATTTTGTAAAAAAAAATAAATCATATTTATCTTTTCGTTTTTGTAATTAAAAAACATTTTTCTTGCAATTTTTGTTTTAATTATTAGTGTTATTTTTTCTAAGATTCTTAAAGTCAAATTTTTTGCGTATATTTTGCACCGGCCACATAAGATTATTAATTTAATCTTTGCTGGACAATAATTGACTATGTAATATGTGAAATCCTAACAATAACAACAAATTATTTTTCTGACGATCAGGGTACGAAATTTCTTACTAAATCGTCTGAAGACTGTGATGAATGATGATCAACTGCATGGATAGATAACTTATTAAGTCGCTAAAGACACTTATTCTACTCACAGAGAACGGCACTCACTCATGGAAGGGGTTGCGGATTGTTAATTTTGATTTTTTTTTAATTTGAATTTTAAAATTGAGATTGATCGAGAGATTAATAATGTAAAATTTGATAGAAGATGTTTAGTTTGTCTTTGCTCTGTATTTCTTTGCAAATTTTAAACTAGTACTGTGATTGCAAACTGAGATAAGTTATTGATTGCACATTGGGTCTAAACTTACACAATATTATTTAGCCACCTTTCCATTATTTTTTATTTGTGTCGTTAATTATTTCTGTCGTTGTTGCAGAGGTTACCTTGGTCCGGGAGGGCTCAGTGAGGGGGGCTTACACCTAAACTGTACGGGAGGTGCCACTGGCTACATCGATCGTCTCGTCCTGGGTAAAGATCACCTTTACCAAAATCCATCCTCGAACATTGTGTACGAAGCAGGACCATTTGACCCAGAGGGACCATATGGTAAAGTGTGAACTAATTTAATACTTCATGCACAAAATACAAGTTCCACTCGCTTTCGTGTCACTTTATATTATTTATTAAAAAACAAAGTAATTTAAATGTGGAAAATTGAAATTTTGTGTTGATTTTTTTTAACCCTCAAATGGGGAGCAAACTGGATTTTTTTATTGGAGCTCAATGTTAAATAAACGAATTAATTTTTCGCACAAAGTTTTTATTTTAAGAAAATTTACCTGGTGTAGCAATTGAAGCTATTTTGAAATTTATTAATTAACACACACCGCAATGAAAAGATTTATACTCGCTAACAAAAAAAAATATTCGTTCAATCCCAAATAAATTTATGCATATATTAGTAACAAGTATAAATAAAGCATTTTTAACAATTAAATCTTCTGAAATCTTTATATTTTGTACATTTTTAAAATGAGATTGGTAATTTATTTTAGTTTTATAGTTTATGCTGAATTTAATTCTACTTTTAGGAGGTGTACTTTTATTTACATTTATTTTCTCTAGTGCAGTATGAAGGTATTTTTTCAACATGAAAAAATATCATATAATATATATATATATATATATATATATATATATATATATATATTAACAAAACTGACACTTTCCAATTAATACATGCATGGAAGCGGCAATATTTTATGTTTCTTAAAATAATTTTGTCAGCATGGCTCAAAATATGGTAATATGACACGGGCAACTCTTTTCTGCAAAATGAAATTCTTATTAGTCAATAAAGTTCCCCCACCCCTCCAAAAATGTTCTTATACACTTAATTACTTTGACCGAATTAAAATTTGAATAATACAAAACTTTAAGACAATTCAAATCACATACAAATTTTAATTCACTAATGGCATGTATGGCATAATTATATGACAAATGGTAATCGTTTCTGCAAATACTGGAATATGATTTGTCCTCCAAAGATTTGAATCAAGGAAAACTACAAAGCCGTCAATACGAGCTTTTGGCTTTACGCCTATAAGCACAAATCGCAACTCTAAAGTCACAACTTTTAAAGGGTATCCAGGGTATAGAAAGTGGAGGGGGTTTACGCCATGACGTAACGGCCAATCAGAGAGGGTGTTATTGGCTTTGCGACTTCTAACAAAAGCTCGTATTTATACAGTCCAAGAAACTAAGAATTAAGTTAGAATTGTCTGTTGGGTCACAGATATCAACATCCAAAGTAACGTTGAAATCAAACTTATGTATCCACCCTTTCGTGCATCCGTGAGGCGTTTGATGACATCCTCCATCCATTGCCGACCATTCTGATTTAGTTTACCATGGTTCCCTCAGTCACAACTAGGTGAATGTTGAAATGGATTGCTATAGTCTATAGCGGTCCCGGTTTGGGAGGGATAAAAAACGATTTTAAAAACTAAAATAATAACAATTCTCATAGAATTATCGGAATTATAGAATTATTAATTTTAAAATAATATAGCATCAATAAATTTGCCAGTTAAATTTATTAAAAATTTACCATTGAACACAAAATTTGTTACACATCGAATAACACTTTGTAACTCGTTTATTTAACATTGAGCACCTATAAAGAAATCTAATTTTCCAATTTGCATTTTACTTTTAAAAGGGTTGAAAAAAATGAATCAAAATTTCAAAGGCAACAACAAAGCAACTTATCAGAGCGTTCTGAGAACGCTTGGCTTGCATGCTTTGAGTAGGATTTTCAAATTTTACAAAAAATGTAGTATATAATATAATATAATACTCTGTTATATTTAATTATATTTCCTCACACCTCCATGACACTTGAATTCAAGTCTACACACTGCATGGATTCACTGGATTGATTCACTGGTTCACAATTCACTGAATTGAATCAGAAATTTTAAGTTAAATTTATTGTAAAAGAATATATGTTATTAACATTTGAATAATGATTCAATATTTTAAATTTATGTAGTATGGTTCCAACTTGACCATTCTAGTGTTCAAATGAAGGCACCTGCAATTTTGACCAGGCCGTTGACTCGGAGATGCATAAAATGCAGTATAAAATAATATATATTAAAATGTAAAATGCATAATACAGAGTGTCTACAGGAATTCCGAATTAGCAATCAAATTAAAACATGAAGCATGACGGTAAAATGTAATATATCAAACTAAAGCTAAAAATTAACATTTTTAAATTTTAAAACACAAAAGCGTATGTTGCATGGACTTGTCTTCTTTTGAGACGAAAACGGAACAAAAAATGGCCGTTTTTCAGCTCCAGAATCCGCAGAATTACGTATTATGTGAAAGAAATTAATTGTTTTCTTATTTAATCATTCGCTTGAATAAAAAATTACCTACACAATTTACCTCAAGGCTTCTCCACATAAGCACCGTTGGTATCCCGGCACAGCGGTACACGTCCAGATGGACCTCCTGCCTCCAGTTCTCGCCACACGTTGCGTAGAATCGCTGGCGTGACTGACTCGATGGCTGCGGTGATGCGCTGCTTGTGAGCTCTCGGACGTCTCGCACAGGTTCTTGAATATTATGTCCTTCACGTTGCTCTACAGAAAAATTTTGGGTGAGGTGAGATCGGGAGAACTAGGTGCTCATAAAGTAGGTCCATCACGGCCGATACTGCGACCTGGGAATTTCTGGCTGAGACGATCACGCACTGCATATCATGCCCAGTGAGAAGGCGCACCATCTTGCTGGAATATGATGTTACTCCTCGTCGGCTTGGAGCAGCTGAGGAATGGCGTACTGCTTCAATATGTCCAGATAGTTTTCACACCTCACCCCACCCGACATATTTCTGTAAAGCAACGTGAAAGACACTGTCTTCAAGATTCTGTGCGAGATCGACGTCCGAGAGCTTAAGCAGCGCCACCGTAGCCATCGGGTCAGTCACGCCGGCAATTCCGCGCAACGTGGGGCGAGAACATAGAGGTCCATCTGGATGTGTGCCGGGATACCAACGGTGCTGATTTGGAGAAGCCTTGAGGTAAATTGTGTAGGTAAATTTTTATTCTTGAAAGCGAGATTAAATAAAAGAACAATTTCACAGGACTGCTGCAGATTCTGGAGCTCAAAAATGGTCATTTTTGTTTTGTTTTCAACTCTAAAGAATTAAATTTAAGTCCACGCAACGCTTTTTTTGTTTTAAAATTTAAAAATGTTAATTTTTTAGCATTAATTTTATGTATTACATTATCATGTTACCATCGTGCTTAATTCATGTTTTAATTTGCCTGCCAATTCGTGAGAATTCCTGTGGACACCCTGTATACTATGCATGTGGCCACAAAAGACTCGGTTATGTGTAGGGTGCCTACCATCGCTGCTGACCGTGATGCTGGGCATTCAGGCGGGGGCAACTTTGCTCACGTTTCCCACATGGCAGGAACGAGCTCAGCGTTGGGCCATTTGGGGAGCTGCCTGCTTGCTGCTAGCCACGCCGCTCGCTGCATCAGGCGCCATTCCAATAAATAAAAACTTGTGGTAAGAAAGCATTCAGTTCTCTTACAGTGACCTAATCAGATAGAAAAACAAATTAGAGGGGTTCTTTATCACTCGGGATGGGGGGAAAGGAGTAATTAAGGAACCATAGAAACAAAACCTAAAAAATGGGTTAGGTGCATGGAAGTTCAATTTTAAGTGTTAAAAATACTTTTTTTTTAGTAAAAACTAAATATTATAATGATACCCATAACAGAACATCTTATCTAGTAGCTCTATAGTTAGTATTTTTTTTTAAATATAATTAAAATAATTCTATGTTATAAAATCAAAATTTAATTAGAGTAATTAATGGTAAGTAGAAGTACTTCTAGGGTTTGAAAAAAAAAATAAAAATAATAGGTCTGTTCGTAAATACACAATCAGAAAGAATCGATTATTTGTGATGAACCTTATGTTATATGTTTATATGTACAGAAGGTTCATCTCATATAATCGATTCTTTCTGATTGTGTATTTACGAACAGACCTAATAATAATAATAATAATAATAATAATAATAAAAAAAGAAAACAAATCAAAATTTAATATGATCAATAAGTCTGTTCGTAAATATACAATCAGAAAGAATCGATTATTTCTCTGATTGTGTATTTACGAACAGACCTCATGTATTTATATACTTATAACAGATGAAATGCAAATTCTTTAGAACAACTTTTTTCTCTTTTCTTATTAAAAATCACTATAAAATGCACTTAAAAATTACTATATAAATGCACTTTTAGCAGTTCTAGCGTTGATTTGTTGCAGGAGTACGTCCTTCATCCTTGTTACAGCTGGAATGGCATTCCTCGGACTTACTCTTTGCTTTTTATTAATAGACGTGTTTCGATATTGGTCTGGAGCTCCGTTTTTATATCCAGGTAACATAAAATATATATTTATTTAAAACACTTAGCATCGAGAAATTGAGTTAATTAATAAATTGTTGCTTCCAAATATTAATAACTTACTGATTTTACTGATCACGTATTATATTTTAATAAAATAAATATAAAATGTATGTGTATTATAATATATTTTTGTTAATATAGCTAACTTTATTACATTGTATAATCATTGGCTGTTGCTTTTGCAATTTTATTGATACTTATTTATTTTACCAATTAATATATATACAGTTTGAAAATTGTATCCCAGGTAAAAAAAATGTTATTTAATAGTTTCTCATTAATTTTGCACGATTTCGCTTCCCCCCCCCCCTATTATTATATTTTTTTGTCCATAACACACACAATCGACTCTCAGATGCTGATTATATTACTGAAAATCTAGTTGATTGCACGCTAAATTAAATTGACGTTCGGACTAATGTAAGACTTCTATGTGGCGTGCCATGGTGTATCAAGTAATATAATAATTATATGACTTGATGATTAATTAATGACTAATGGCTCAAATGGCTGGCCAGGCTGGCTATTCTTACAACACTGCACGTTGTTATATACTTTGGCCACCATGCACGCGGCAAAAAAGCTGTTAGTCCGCTTTGCATCCTCACGTCATTTACTGTTATATAGTCAGAATTTAAAAATAAAAGAGAAGAATATGCATGCGTTTGGGGTAAGATATTATTTGGGGGCCTAAATGTAGAGACCCACAACCCCAAAATATATATTCCCCTGATTTCAGAGATAAGATGCGGCGTATATCTTTAAACACACGTACATGTCAATTAATTATCTAGCCCATGTAAAACTGCAGCTTACCTTTAAACAACGTCTCTGCAATCGGACAATATCATTGACTGATACACGTACGTACACGTACGTACACGTACGTACTTGATGGAGTGAAATCTGCCGCGCGGTATGGAAATTTTAAACTACACTATATACAGTAACACGATTTTAGTCATAAAACTCATGAGGAGAATTATTAATAAATTAAACTCGGAAATTTGCTGTAAAAGTCGTGTAATATTCGCCTTTCGCCTTTTAAGTTTAAACTGCTGTTTTAATTAAAAGAGACGAAAATGGTTCCCTTCGATCCCTATATAAAATGCACATAAAAATTCACATACATGTTATATATATATATATATATATATATATATATATATATATATATATATATATATATATATATATATATATATATATATATATATATATATATATATATATATATATATATATATATATATATATATATATATATATATATATATATATATATATATATATATATATATATATATATATATATATATTCACGTGCATTTTATAAGGCTGAAGGGCGTCTCTTTAAACAATTAAAATTTTATGTAACAATATGTGGTTTAATGTTCCAGGGATGAATGCCACATTTCTATACGTAGGTCACATGGTTGCGTACCAATTGTGGCCCTGGCACTGGCATCTCGGTCGGATGGACACACACCTCTGGCTTCTGCTTGAGAACTTATGGGGCGTTGCGGCTTGGACACTCGTTGCCTTTAAACTCTACACACATAAGTTTTTTCTCTCCATCTAAATGTATACAGTATAGATATTATAATCAAGAAAATATAAGGTCATTCCTTCTTAATTGCTTAACTTAATTGGGACACTATTATATATACATATATAATAAGTCATATAATATATATACACGTGCATTATTTTAATCACAATTATTTTATATTGTTTAAATACACAGGTTTATTTATATACACATTAGACATGCACTCGATCGGATCATGAGGGAATTCTTGTTCTAACGTTTTTGCGTTAATTGTTTTGAATTAACCAGGGTGCAGTAATTAAGCTATAGTTAGCATACTGTCTGAGTTTCTGAGAACTATTTTACCTTGTTTTCAAACTGATCCTCTTTTACATATTATTATAATTATAAAATATATAAGAGAAGAGAGAGAGAGAGAGAGAGAGAGAGAGAGAGAGAGAGAGAGAGAGAGAGAGAGAGAGAGAGAGAGAGAGAGAGAGAGAGAGAGAGAGAGAGAGAGAGAGAGAGAGAGAAGATCAGTGTACTTCTATACTACTATAGTAATTGCTATGCTTCTTAAAATTATATTTTAAAAACAAAATTATACTTTTTATAATTATTGAAATAAATATGACTATAATAAAATATAACATTGGTTAAAACATTGTAATTAATTAATACTATATATTTTGTACTAAATAAAACTCCCTCAACCAGTCCACTAAAAAAATATTTTTAATGCAATATTGTTTTTAATATTAGAAAATGTAGTATAGAAAATAGGGTTGAACAAAATCAGTCATGTTGCTGTGTTATAGACAATGAGGCGCCCTCCCTCTTACAGTCAAATTATTTTGATATTACTGCCGGAAGTGTGAAATTTGCAGCTCTTCTTTTCGTAATTTAATTTTGAAACTTTATATACAGAGTGGTTTGTAGTAGAATTAAGTACTGACCTATGTGTGGAATTGTAAAGCTGAAATACGAATAGGAAGACCAGAAACCATGCACTTCCGGCTACTTCCGGAGGGAATATCATGTAAATTTTACTGAAATTTCCTCCGAATTAGTATTCAATTGCATTTTTATTTATTAATCTAAGGATTTAATGTCACAATTAAACGGCCATTGCTCTTCAATTATTTTTTAGCGGTTAACTGATTTTATTTTTTATAGGCCAAGGAAAAAAATACAGTTAAATTTATTTTTAATATGCTGATCGAAGTATTAAAACAAATTAAAAAAATCAATCTAGTTTTCGAGTCTATTTTGGGGTAAAAAATATGCTGATTTGGCCACTGCAAAAAGACAATTATTATAAAAGTGGGCCATGCATGCACTCTATCAATATATCGTTGGCAGCGGTAACCTCGTTTGCTTTCAATGATACTCTATTCTATGCTACTGCATGATACAAAAATGGATATACACAAATACACACAGTATAATATTGTATATATAGGTATGGAAGGTTTGCTAAATTTTTCAGATTGATTTACCATATATACTGCATATAAAATAACTGAAAAATAGCAAACCTTCCTTATTTAATAAATTAATATAAACCTTAGTAAAAAGGAATTATACTTAATTACAAATTTTAATGTCTATATTACTCTATATATTATGTTGAATTTGTGCAATTCAATAAATTATACTTATTACTTATATACACGATTATAAGTATATTATTTTCATTTTTTTATAATAAATTATAAGAATAATAAAAATATTATAATGCTGAACAAAGTATTTTTCAGTGTTTAATTTTACTGTGATTTGTTAAAATGTAAGTTTAATTATAATGCTAATCAATAAACTGCTTGGTTTTTGGTACAATATTTTTTTTTTATTATTTCCATCATACACAACACCAGCCAGAGACAAAACAAGTTTGATTTGGCTGTTTTTTTTTAAATAGTATATTATTGCCTATTTATGACAAAAGAAAAGACACATTTTTATAATTTGCAAATTTTCTGTCTAGTGTTTTTATTATCATCAATCTAACAATTCTTTTAATTGGGCCCTCACAACAATTTACTCAGTAATTACAATACATTTTTCTACTAAAGCATCATAGATTGCAGCAGGCATTTATAGGAGTATTTTGAAAGAGTAATTTTAATATTTAGCTAAATTGTCTTCACTTAAAATTAATTCATTATAGTGGTGAGCCATTAATATTGTAATTTTAAAGTGATTGATGTCCACCCTCGAGTCTACAAAATACTAAATTATAATAAAATCATTTAGTAAAATTTTCTATTTAATCATTCAAAAATAAATGTTAGAAAATTAAAATAATTTGGAGAAGACTTAAACATGCAACCAAGATGCATGATATTTTTATAATTAGCACCTATTTTTTGGTTCTCACTTAATGTGTCATATGACATGTTCTATTAATTGAAATTTGTCATAATGGTGAATAAAAAGCAGCTCTGATTAATCAAATTAAAATATTAACTAATTATATGATGCATATATATTTATGATTAAAATAACTTTTACTACAGTTAATTAGAGGTAGTTTTTAATACACATTAATTGCTTCAGACCTATTTTTATTAATAACCCACCACCTTTTTAAAAAAGAAATACTGACTATTATGGCATATTTGTTTTCATTAAAATGTATGTACATGACTAATTATGGCAATTAAAGAGTGTATGAGATTGCTCATAAATATTCTGAGTATCTATATCTCAAAGAGGAGCTAAAAATTATAATTTTCATGCTATAATCTACAACATTTAACGTATAAAAACGGAATACACAACATTGTCTTACAATTGTTCAATTCTGTTACTTTTCATTATAAACCTATATTTTTTTATTTAAGTATAGAACCATTAGAATTTAGCTTCAATGTTTTTTGTTTGTTTTTTTTTTAAATTGTAAAAAAAAAAAAAAAAAAAAAAAAAAAAATCACAATTATCCACTTAATAATAAATAATATTTTATAACCATACATATGTTTAAAGTTAAATTGTAATAGACCCATTCTCATTTCATATTCTCATTTTTAGTCTTACATATAAATGCAAGAAGATGAAAACTCCACAAATTATTACAGTTTATAAATTTTTTTCACCAACTACAAAGTATTTTTGTGTTTCATATATGTCATATATAATTAATTGCTTATTAGACTTCATTATTTTGTTTATTTAATTTGTTCATATAATTTTCCATGCTAAAAAAAAAGGTTATTGTAAATACCATCCGAGTCATCCAACCCATATGTAAATATCAAGTTTCTTGCGTGGTATATATTATTCAGTTTTCTATATTTAACTAATAAAGCATTTAAGGCAATAAAATTTTGTTTGGGTCTAAAAACACAAACAAATGCAATGACATCATCAGCAAGAATTAAAAAAATTAAACTAAAACCTTGAAATATAATATATATATAGTAGCAAAAATAAAAAAAAAAAAAAAAAAAAAAAAAAGTAAAAGTAAATAAAATACTTACACATACTTAAGCATTTTTTTAACAGTTCAATACCATATTGTATGGTGACAAAAATTCGCACTCTTACTTTTAGTTTTAAATAAGTAAATTTTTAATGCTAAGATCATAATGAAAAGCTGTTTTCCACAAAGACAATTAAAACCATGATGACATGACTTTACAAAATTCTGAAATTTACATTTATTCTAATGCTTAAATAACAAAATTAAGAAAATGCCAGCAAGAAATTTTCACACTTAACCATGTAGCCATCCTGGTCATTTTATATTATTTGGTGTGAGGTCATTCGCTATACCCAAAAGAGTTTAATTGCAACACTCTTAATGACTTTTTTATTAGACCATGTGAAATATACTGAAAAGATTATGCAGAGCTGCAGATCATTGTAGACTCATATATGTAACTGCAGCAAATGTGATCAAACTACTTATATTGATTATATTTTGTGTAAAAGTTAGTAAATTTTGATTCATTATATTGAAATTTTTTAAATTTCTTTTTATTGTGCCCGAGGTGAAAATTTATGATCCATATGTGAATTACATATAGTATAAAGTTAAAAGATAGATAATGCAATACAAGTAGCTGGGTAATAATTTTGCGAATAATATTATGGCTCTCATCTACATATTTTTCCTATAAATAACATACAAATCCATCATTTCACATCAAACATTTTTAACCCAAAATTGTTAGCCTAATAGCAGAATAACATCGACATAATTTATTTTTCTTTCATTAAGCTGCTGTGGACTTGGACACTTTTGTCCCTATGTACAAAATATTTGTTTTATATGTTTTCAGAAATAATAATAAATATAAGCTGGAATGTATTATAAGCATGGAATAAACAGTTGTTGTGTGTCTTGTTATCAATACTTTTTTATACCTTTTTCTTGTTCAAGGAAACATTTTTGAAACAATGTGAAATTGACACTATAGCTTATTTATGTCATTTTATCATTTATAAATGGAAATCAATTTAGACAGATTTTTTAAATTCTAATACAAATTTTCAATGGTATTAAAAGCATCCAATTGCTGATTTGATCACCAATCCCTATATTTTATGTTCTATAGCTCATGGATCGATGCTTGGTTGCTGAAGATAAGTGTAATTCAACTTCCATGTACATCCACCAATGCAACATTTCTGAACAGATTTTTTCGCTCAAAAGTCAGAACATTATATTTTACCACGAATTTTTTTAGACTCACATGAAATTAACTACTGTACATGATAGTTTGATATTAAAAGGCTGCTAGTAAAATTTTAATACCAACAAACATAAAAAGTTAATGCCAATCCGTAATTATAAACTTGTGCAACCAGAATTTGTTTAGGGAGTCAACAATTTAATGTGCGGTCTAAAAATTGCTCCATATGTAGGATATCTAATGCGAGCTGAATATTTTCTTGGTAATAAATGGTAGTAGTATGATGACAAGGTGGATGCTCACTATTAAAATTGAATTTTTCATTTGAATTTTATTTTTTATCTCTGTAGGGATATCCAAGGACACTCAAGGAGCAAAATCTTGAATTTTAGAGATAGAAAAAAAAAAAAAAAAAAAGACATGCTCTCTCTCAATTTAAAATCCATTTTACATTAGATTTTCACAAATATTCAATGGATTTGTGGAGTCTTTTAAAATTTTGCACTGCTTATTCCATTTCCAAAGGGCTCTTATGACAATGAAAAAATATTTTGTGATAGAAAAATATAACATCAATATTAAATTGAAAATTAACACTTTTGATGATAATTATAGTAAGTTCAAATAAAATAAATAAAGAATGACTTGTGAACATATTGAAATTAAGAGCTAGTATGATCGAATGATAAAAATGACTCTCACATTGCGTCATATATGTTTTCAAGCATACATAAAAAATTAAGAATTGAAAGAATGAAATATTCTTTTTCATGACACACATTAATTAATAATTGGGATACGCTGAGTAATGTACTCTTTTTAATTCTGTACTGATACTCAGCAACTATTATTATTATTATTCATTTTTATGATGCTGATAAATATATTATACTCTATTTTATGTGTCATATGAGCCCTTTCTCCAAATATTTCTTTTTGCAGCAATGTAGTTAATATAGGTGCTGACGAACATTGGAGTGTTAAAGTCTTAATTGACTCACGCGTACAGGAGGAGCCTAGAGACTTAAATTCTCCAACCAATATGAATTTAAATGATTCAAATTTCTTTTCAATGCAAGCAAAAAATCAATTTTGTATCCATTTTTTACATTTAATTAGAGATTGAAATTGAAACCATAATAAGTAACTCAAGTGATACTAAAATAATAAAAATACTTACTTAAATCCTTTTTTTTTTTTTTTTTACACAGTAGAGGGTACAATTTGCGAAAGGTCTGTAATACACTAGTTCTTATCAATTTTGTCCTGAGCAGATACCTGTACGTGTGGTCAACAGTGTTAGTCAGAGCCATTCTGAGTGACATCGGGACTAGTGATGTAAGAGAGTGGTAGTTGGTTGGTTGGTGTGGAATGCACAGACTGACGTAGCGATCGAGAGCTTAAAATATTATAGGTTAGGATGGTTGAACATCAGCAAGCTTGGCTTCCCGATGCCGATGCCGCCTTGCACACTATGGTGCAGAGATAGAGAGAGGTGAGCCAGCCAGCCAGTCTAATGAGCCAGGAGCAGCTTGGTGCAGTCTAGAAATCAAGCGGCTTATCCGCACTTCCTTCCTCCTCAATTTCATCCTCCTCGTCTTCCTCCTGGTCTGAGCTCTCTACACTCTGCTCGGAGCTGCCACCCGAATTCTTCACAATGATTGCAGCTGTAACATACAAAACAAACATTTTATCTCAGGATTATTTGAAGCATAACAAACATTTACAATTGATTCACTGACAACATAAATAAGACTAAATTAAGTGCATCAAAGTAGGTATCTTCATATTTTTTGTAACTATTTTATTAATTAATCTCTCATGCACTCTCTCGTCATTTGTTTTAAATTATAATGTTTTTGAAGTGTTTCTAACACTCTCAGAAAGAATTAATACATACGATCTCAGTAAATGTTGATTATTGATGCAGATTTGTAACTTTGGGAGAGGTAAGAAGAGCACTCAGCCTATCAATATCAAGAGTTTTATTTTATTAATCACGCCTCTATAGACTGTGTGATAACGCCTACAAACAAAGCAGGTGTAAAGTTCATAGTGTACAGTGCATTTAATTCTGCATCATAATGAGCCATTATTTAATATGAAATAACATATTATTTCCGGTTTTACCATGATATAAGATTTAAAAAAAAAGCAACAGCAACACACACACACTATATTTGTACAATGTAATTCAATTAAGGTTTTTTACTAAATATTGGAACAAATTAATTACTTCATAAATATGTATTGTGATAATCATGATATTTTGTTTTATTTGTTTTGAAAGGGTTCTCTATTTCATGACCTACTTGATTTTGTTTTCATAAATGAATAGGAATAGAGAGGATACAAATCATGCTATAATACTCTGATTTTTTTCCCGAATATATCTGACAGTGAGTACAGGACCTATTCTTAAATATTTATTTAAGGTTTGGCCTACAGCCTAGAGGTGCTTAGGCCTTATTCTTTTTGTAAGGATCAAAAGCCTCCAGGCATGACCACAAAATTTCAATATTTAGAAAAAGTTAACTCGCCATGCTCAAAAAGATCTGAAAGAAAAAAATGAGTAATATTATTTGGTACCCCTACTATTAATTTATTAAGTATAAAGCTCATATATGGTTTCCATTTGCATGCATGAATACTTCACAGGCAAATGAGTTTCATAATAACTAAGAAGTGAGGAACATGAGGATATGTTAACAGTAATTAATTATAATATAGTTAGATTAAAATGTAAGCATTACAATTTAAAAAAAATCAACTATATTTAAACAAATAGAAAATTAGTCTTATATAGAAGCTGCCAGAAAAGTGCAAGACTCCTGGCTTCAGTTCAAAATTTAAAATTGCAGAGATATTCTATTATGTATATATAATTAATAATTATTATGTCAGGCACAACCCAAGTCAGCGGCGCAACGCACAACGTACCAATTGGTATTATCAATATATCAATTTTAATATATTTGTATATTCATTCATTCTACAGTCGCCATTAAGCCTCTTACATACGTGTATTATGTATGTCATATTAGATGTCTCAATTGAAAATATATAAAACTAATAAAACTCATTATATAAAATATTTAACTGTAATATAATTTTAAATTTCAACTTCAATATTAGGATGTATAGACTATGTATCAAAAAGCTCAGCAGATTTGCTTATCTTCACATTTTTTCATCATCCACTTAATTTTGTTTTTAACATTAATGAAACTCAAGTTTATCCATTTTTAAATCTTATATTTGGAAAAGGATAAAATATATAATTATAATTGCAGTAAAACTATCGCTATAGAATCTATATTATTAAAGTTAATTTTAAAATTGCCAAAATTTTTTTTATAATTTTTATTATATTGGCAATTGGCAAGCGATTGGAGAAAAAAACAGAGGGGAAGAGGGGGGGGGGTATGATACAGGTATATTACAGGTATATATATGTTCAAATTGTCAATGGGCGTAATGACATATATGGATTATAAATCTATTAAATTTCTATAACAAGCAACAGTGCAACAATTGCAGAGGAGAACTGCCTACAGAAAAAGAGTTGAATAAGCTATCTAGGACATCGTTAAGTGTACAAAATTAATTTATCAATTTACAAAAATATGTGAGAGAAAGATATATAGATGGAAACACCATCTGAACGTCATGAGCACCTTGCTTGCTCACACAATTGACTTCATAAAGCACCAAGAGATAGCATATTGAAAACCTCGATAGAATCAGTATGACTCAATAACATGTATTTTAGCCAGTAGCAAAGCTTTGATATCAAAACAATGTCATTTTTAGAAACACTCAGGTAAAATCCACCAAATGTTGATCCATACCTGTCTTTATGACGTCAATAATAAAGACACGTTAAGATTTCTTTGAAGAACAAGAAAGAGCTAGCAAAGCAATTTTCCGTGTTTACTAAAGGATTTTTTAGTTAAGAAATATGTTACTACAGAGTGTTAAGGATTATTTGAATGAGAAATTTCTTAATATTTAGGCCTCTGATGAATTATTTTATTATCTTGTACTAATATACTATTAATTTTTCAGGTAATGGACATCTCCATCTGGTTCCCACCCAACGTTTGTTTATTTTTCAGCAATCTTTTGTTATTTTTATTGTGATGCATTGTTAGGAATAAATTGTTAAATAATCATTGTATTAGCTAGAGTCTTAGGTTGAATATATGAAATTATTATTGTTTTTTTATTTTATTGTTGATGCGTTATTGTTTTTTGCATAAAATATACTTCTTGCTATATTAAAATATTGTTCAATTGTCTCAATCTGTTTAAAATAAATTTTGCCTGTTCTGGATTGATATGGTGAGTGGTATAGTGTTTGTGTTAGATTTGTCTTTTGTTAATTGTTATTAAAATTTGTTATATTTAGAATAGTTTGACAAGCACCATGAGGTTGCCACTCACACTGATATTGACGTGCTTATATTGTAATGTACAATCGAAAAGCAATAAAGATGAATATGAAATATGAATATGATTACATTGATACTTCATGCATGTCACCTGTACACAGTATAACTCACCACAGTCGGGCTTGCCGCGGGAACGCGTATTGGCGAACTCAACGCCATGTTTGTCCACGCACCAGCAGATACCAATAGAGGAGTGACACTGCGTGGGGCGGTAATAGCCTTGCACGTCACACTCCGGCACATAAACCCCTGCAACAGACACAAAAGCATACGTCCTTATGTTTTTCTTATGAGAGATACATAGATAAATAAATAAATAAATAAATAAATAAATAAATAAATAAATAAATAAATAAATAAATAAATAAATAAATAAATAAATAAATAAATAAATAAATAAATAAATAAATAAATAAATAAATAACAAAGAAACAGACAGACCAAAAACAAACAAACAAACTTTTGGCTGAAGATGTCTTAAACAATTAAGCGAGACACAATATCACATTCATGACCAACATTCTCCTTGACTTCCAAAACTTCCAAAGGAGAGAAAGAGCCAAGTAATATATACACATTCAAGTCACTGGATTTTCAAATTCTTTAACAGTATTCCACGTGTGCAGTGCTTTAAATTCAGTCTCTTGTTGAAGCTTAAAGCTGAGAATTCTGTAAGACCTTTCTACACGAATCAGATTTTTTTATAATATCGAAGGAAAATTGATGTCAATACTTTTTTATATAAAATTAAGGGTGTATTAATAGTTATACATTATTACAGATTGAATTTTAAAGTAATGAATTTGCATTGTGAGATTATATATTACAATTAATTAAAGATGATCATTGGATCCATTCACTTTTACAATTAAGAACTTACCAAACATATCTGAAGTGATTCGCCGTTTGTATGCTGTGCATGGCCGCTCTGTGCGATCGAAGCAACGACACCACTCGCGCGGTGTCACGAAAACGTCGCTGTAACATATAATATTAATTTTACTGCTCATTTTCAAATCAAACAAACCATAAATGCATGCAAATGCATTAGGATCACCGTCCAAATTATACACGTGTTCCTTGCTTTTAAATGATTTTTATTATACTTCTATATACACTGTATACAGCAGTGGTTGTTCTAATAACATGAGTTCTCTTCTAACTGACAGCCTAGCTATTTTATCCATCCCGAACGTTCCGATATATTTACTAATTAAGTAGAGACCAACCGTGCAAATTTAACTTCCTGTCAGAGCTAGAGCACAAATTGCAATCTCTCCCGACCAAAATGTACAGCAAAAAAACAAAAGTACTATTGAAAAATTCGTAAAAATTTGTCACGCCTAATTTTCACTCACGACAGATCGTATCACATACTTTTCAGCAGTTCAGTGAAAATGGTACAATGAAGGATTGACCTCAGATGATCGGCCTCCTTGAATGCTACAAGACTTGCAGAGAACTTAAAACACTTACCATCAATAGGTGGCATGCAAATTTTGAAGTGGATCTGTCTGATCAGTTTTGAGAAAACTGATTAACATTGGTTTGCCTAATTTTGTGGCCAGTTGCCCCAGTTGGACTCGAGGCTAGGAGGAGCTGAAGGAGACAACTGTGATTCGCATGAATTCCAACGGTGTTATTGTCAGATAAGCTAATTAGCTAAGCGAGTGGACTGATAAAATAGAAATTTGATATATTATTGCGGATGCGGCGAGGTTTTTAGGCAAGCCCATTCTTACACCTTACACCTATATAACCGCATGTGATGGTGCTCACTCGTGCATGCCATGTGTCGCAGTCTCATTGACGTTAACTGTACCTAATCATTTCACAACGTACTATAACTCGACGCTGCATGGTGATCTGATCAATATAAGAACATTAAACGTCATATAAACTATAAAAACTTTAATATTAAACAAAACTACTCACATTAGTACAGGATTGGAAGGGAATTTTCCTATGTCAACCCCGGCAAAATTAGATCACGCAATTTTTCTTTCGATTACGGTGTATCATGAAGATAAATTCAAATTCCTCCTCTGGAAAAGTTGTGCATCAGCCGTTATCTTGGAAAAGGTGTTTATACACTCAAAAAATCATGACTCCGAGTACGCTCTGTCGGGAGCTAAAATTTTAATGACGATCAAAAGCCAGTAAGGTATTACAATGCGAAAAAAAAAAATCAACAACAGTTTTTATAAACAATTGTGTTTTTTATTGCAATTTAGCTAACAACAATTAATGCTTTCTTCGGAAAAACTTGCTATAATATGGAAAATTACACGTTGTTTGTAAAAAGCTGCCCACAAAACTTAAAGATCATGAAATTACGAGAATATAGGTGCATTTATATTTTTGCTGTCGTACTTAAGTCGGAAGTTATGGCAGGCAGAGTGAGCAAATAAGAGGCGCGCGCTGACGACGGCAAGCCTCATTCAGTCAAGAAAAACCGTCAATAATTGTCGGCTTGAAAAAAGAAATTTCGTCCAAAATTATGTTCTCAAGAGCGTATACCATACCCAAATTATTCAAAAGGCTTAAGCGAGGCACCATCATCATATAATAAGAACAGTAATTGACGCATGTATATAATGAATTAGAATTTAGTATTTTTCATGTACAATTACAATACAATTATTATTCACATAGAATTAAAACAAGATTTATGCATATTGATTTATTTTATTACATAGTCCTTAATAATTTATTGATGACATATCATTGCAAAATCTTTATAAATAAACTTGCAACAATTTTACTGCCGCGCGAACGCCGTGAATATAAAGACTCCAGCTTACTTGTTAGAAGGTGCAGTATGGGTTGCATACATCAAGGAGTCTTCAAAACTTTAATTATAAGCTCGTGCGGCAGTAAAATTGTTGCAAGTTTATTTATAAAGACTTTGCAATGATATGTCATCAATAAATTATTAAGGACCATATGTAATAAAATAAATCAATATGTATAAATCTTGCTTTAATTCTATGTGAATAATTGTATTGTAAATAATTGTACATGAAAAATACTAAATCCTAATTCATTAAATATGTCAATTACTGTTCTTATGATGGTGGTGTCTCGTTTTTTAAGGCTTTTGAATAATTTGGGTATGGTATACGTTGAGAACAAAATTTTGGACGAAATTTCTTTTTTCAAGCCGACAATTATTGATGTTTTTTCTTGACTGAATGAGGCTTGCCGTCGTCAGCGCGCGCCTCTTATTTGCTCACTCTACCTGCCATAACTTCCGACTTAAGTAGACAACAAAAATATAAAAGCACCTATATTCTCGTAATTTCATGATCTATAAGTTTTGTGGGAAGCTTTTTACAAACAACGTGTAATTTTCCATGTTATAGCGAGTTTTTCCGAAGAAAGCATTAATTGTTGTTTGCTAAATTGCAATAACATACACAATTGTTTATAAAAACTGTTGTTGATTTTTTAGCATTGTAGTACCTTACTGGCCTTTGATCGTCATTAAAATTTTAGCTTTCGACAGAGCGTACTCGGAGTTATGATTTTTTAAGTGTATAAGCACTTTTTCCAAGAGAACGGCTGTTGCACAACTTTTCCAGAAGAGGAATTTGAATTTATCTTAATGATACACCGTAATCGAAAGAAAAATTGCGTGATCTAACTTTGCCGGGGTCAAACCCTTAACCCATTAGAGCCTGAATTAATTTTTTGTTTCAAATTTAATTTTTTTTTTGCTATAATTTGAAAGTATTAGGTCTCTAAGTGAGAAAAATCAAAATTTTAATTTTTTTAAATTTTAATTGAAGTTTTAAATGACAATTAAAGAGTGATGCTAAATTGCATCGCTAGGCTCTAATGTAGTCAATTTCTGCTTCTTTGCTGTTTTGAGGTTAAGACCTCTTACAGTCCAAAAAAGTTTTTTGGGGGTCTCTAATGGGTAGGCCCTTCTGTTTTATGCCAAAACAAAAATTCAGAGGGTCCCAAGTGGGCCCTAAAGGCAAAGGACCCATACTTTGACATCACTTATAGAAACAAAATAAAGTGTCAAAAAAGGCAATGGCTATTCAAATTTGTTATATCTGTGTGTTGAATATAACTTTTTATGTTACTTGGAAGCATATGAAGGGACTTCAACGGGTCCCAATAAGGGGTCCCAAGGGTCCCAGAGTAGTTTTTTGCTCCCTATTCTTTTTATCATTGTAATTGAATACCATATTATAGAAAGTATTATTTGAACTTATGGCATTGCAAGTCCCAAGATGCAAGTTACATGTTGGGGCCCATGCAGGGCCTCATATGAGACCCAGGGGCCCATAATACTCTTGCTCCTATTTTTTAGTTTGGTATTTTATATATTTTCTAATGCGGTCCTCAGTGTCTTTATTCCAGTAAAGTGTAACCCGTACCCTCAAGCTAGCGATAATTTTGTAAATATACAGTTGGCTCTTTGAAAAAACGGGTCACCCTTTAGTAGCGCAAAGGCAATGAGCATTATACATTAGAAAATAATCAAAGTATGTAAGATGCCAAAATACATTATAAGAGCAAGCGTATTATGGGTCCCTGGGTCCCATGTGAGGCCGTGCATAGACTCCGCCATCATGTTGGGATATACCTTGCAATGCTAGCTCGAGTGTATTGTTTGAGCTAGCATTGCAAGGTATGAACATGATGGCGGTGTCTATGCACGGTCTCTCATGGGACCCAAGGACCCATAATACGCTTGCTCTTATATTGTATTTTGGCATCTTACATATTTTCTAATGTAATGCTCATTGCCTTTGCGCTACTAAAGGGTTAACCGTATTTTCAAGGTAACTGTATATTTACAAAATTATCGCTAGCTTGAGGGTACGGGTTACACTTTACTGGAATAAAGACACTGAGGACCGCATTAGAAAGTATATAAAATACCAAACTAAAATATAGGAGCAAGAGTATTATGGGCCCCTGGGTCTCATTTGAGGCCCTGCATGGGCCCCACCATGTAACTTGCATCTTGTATCTTGGGATTTGCAATGACATAAGTTCAAATAATACTTTCTATATGGTATTCAATTACAATGACAAAAAGAATAGGGAGCAAAAAACTACTCCGGGACCCTTGGGACCCCTTGTTGGGACCCGTTGAAGTCCCTTCATATGCTTCCAAGTAACATACAAAAATATATTCAACACACAAATAACAAATTTGAATAGCCATTACCTTTTTGGACACTTTATTTTGTTTCTATAAGTGATGTCAAAGTGGGTCCTTTGCCTTTAGGGCCCACTTGGGACCCTCTAAATTTTTGTTTTGACATAAAACAGAAGGATCTACTCATTAGAGATCCCCCAAAAAACTTTTTTGGACTGTAAGAGGTCGTAACCTCAAAACAGCAAAAAAGCAGAAATTGACTACATTAGAGCCTAGCGATGCAATTTAGCATCACTCCTATTTGACACGGCATATGACCCAAAATATTTATGTCAACCAACTTTTTGATTTTTTACTTCAAAGTGTAGTATGTAGGGAGCATTTTCATAGAAGAATGAAAATTTTACTACAATTTTTAAAAAAGTTATTAAAATATTTGCAAAATAACTTTGAGCAGAAGGCGAACAAAATTTGTACCCCAACTTTGATTTAGCGTCTGATGGTCAATTTTTTAAAAAAAATCAAAAATGATATATTAGCATATCTATAGGATCAATGCAAATAGTTATTGACTGTTTTTAGCAATATAGCATCGTAACTTTATTTTTAAATATTTTTTTGCCAGGGAGTGTTTTGCGATGCTAAAATGCATCGCTAGGCTTTAATGGGTTTTAAAATCCTATACGCACTGAATCATAATTTTTTCAATCAAACAGATTTTAAAGTGTCTGTTTTCTGCTGTAGATGTTGTTTCACCATACGATGAAATACCCGTATATACTCGGGGTAGAGGAAACCATAATATAAAAAATAAAAATATATGCATGGTGGCTGCCGTTTCAACAATAATTAATGATCGCCACGTACCTCGTTGAAATTGTCTTACACGTGGAGCCTGAAAGTTTTCAGGGATGAATATTTATATACTATTTGCTTTAAAAACACTGGAGTCTCAAAATTTAAATCCCCCTCTTTCTTTGACCCTTCAAAATGACGATTATACACCGTAGAGACTGAATGAACATTTTAACTGCAAGTTCTTAACATACAAAAATATAGAAGTGCAAAGCTGTTGACGTTAATTTTTTTTTTATTTTTTAGATGGATTGAACCTTATTTTATTTAAGTAACTCACCGGTCTGAGTCGCATTGGTCAAGGAAGGGCTTGATGCAACGCTCGCTCTTGTCATGCTCCAGATCAAAGAGCTCCTGCAGCGACAGCCGCTCGTCTGCGTCCGTGTCAAGGTGTGCAAACATCCACCGCACCTCCGCCTTGCAGGCTCCCGGGAAGCGTGCGGTTGACTTGGCAGTCTTCGAGCCAGCACCACCGCGACGTCGCGAACCGCGCTCCTTCTTGGCCTCGGTCATCAGCACGCTGAACCAGTCGAGTAGTCGATTGCCCATTGCCTGCAGCGCTGAGGGGCTGCAGTCTGCACCACAATCGAAGAGTTAATTACCAATGATGCACAGATACATTATAGCAGCACACAGTGTTCCGTATATCACAATGGTACGATTGGTAAAGGAGTTATGCAGAAAGTTATATATTCATGCAGCTAAATTTTCCCTAACCGCGGATAGTGTCATTATTTCGACTGGCACTAAACGTGGTTAGTGAGAACTGAGAAACCTGGTTATGTTCCTTCGTGAATCGCGACCAATGATTATAAATTATAATCTACGCGTGGACCTCAAAAAAAAAAAAAAAAATAATAATAATTATAATAAAAAATATTGCATTGAATTAAAAGCAGAAAACAACCTTAATTTTTACTAAGAATGCTTCGGAGTATAGTTTGTTTGTTTACCGACCGAGCAACCATTTTCATTGGTTCCTGGAGACATAAAAATATGGGGGGGGGGGGGAAGAGAACGCGATGCTCATTCAGTTATATATACATAATAATTTTTACATAAACAAGAAAAGTTTAAATTTATTTAAAATGTTGCTGCTAAAATCCCTGTAAGTTTCGAGTCTATATATTATATTATTATATAGTTTTTCCCATATAATATACATTTTACTACACTTGTTGCCTCTATATTGCTAATATATATGCTGTGCATTACATTACCCCGCCGCGAGCTGTATGCTCTTAGGGGTGTACCCTCTTGTAAAAATAAATAAATAAATAATAAAAAATAAATAGGGTGTCCATTATAGGGTCTTCCATTTTATCTATTGCATGGGAAATATGGGAATATATACATAGTAGGAGAGGGTGGGGAACAATTAAAGATAATTTTTTGAATACTGAATTATATTATATTTAAATAAGTATAATCTTGTTTCTATGTTGTGATGTATTATACTGTTTGTACAATGTGTTTGTTTGTAAGGTATAACTTTTAACTGATACTCAATCTTATTTGTTTTTACATGAATCATGGGATTTATTGAAAGGATTAGATTAGTGCAATATTGTTTTACTTCATGCATGTTTATGTTTTTTGTTTGACTGTGTTATTTATTAATTAAGTATATGGACGTACATTGCAATATGTGATTGATGAACATTATTGACGTGCTTATATTGTTGTACACGCAATCGAAAGGCAATAAAAATTATGAATTAAATATTTTATGCTATTATATATTATATATATATATATTATGTAGTATAATATTTTATATGTTGACATCCAAAGCCGAATTCGGCCCAGGGCCGAAAAAAGTGCGCAGAACTAGATTGGAGCATCACGGTATATGCTCCAAACCCGAAATTAATTCATTTTTCGGCTTTGGGCCACACCACGATGCTCCAATCTAGTTCTGGTCAAATAGAAATCCGATCTTCGGCTTTGGAGCATTTTCATTTTCATTGACCAGAACTGTGAAGTGTGTCAGGCACCCCATATGCATGACATGAAGTTTTTGTTGATTCATAATTATATATATTAAGTACAGGCGCGGATCCAGAAAAAAAATTTGGAGGGGGCTGCTTCCATAAGTCCAACGTTAAAAAAAATGGAGTGGGGGAAATGCCTATATTGCCCATGTTAAATCCAAAAATTCAGGGGGGGGGGCTGCAGCCCCCCCCCCTTGGATCCGCGCCTGTATAAATACGTATTTATGTATCTTGAGACGAGACTGATTATTTATTTCAGTTCTATAAATGTTGTGTTTGTTTATTTAGTATTTATAATTATATTGACGGGACTAATGCTGCATCGTGACAATTTATTGTCACTGTATTGTACTGGCCAGTGGTCAAATAAAAATAAAATAAAAAATAATAATTATATTCCGTCATCTTGCTATAATCTAAAATTATAATTAAATCATATATATATGAAAGACCTCTACCTCTATTAGAGGTCTTTCACCATACGTCACAAAAATATGACGTCACGTGAATGTAGGCAAAAAGCACCTATTTAACATGGTAGTAGCATACCAAAAACTATTTATTTTCTGCGATATGACAATCGTGGTACTTTTGACAATTATTTTATATGATAGATTGAAATGTCAAGTAAATGGAAAAAAATACAATATTTGCCAATGATATCTGTGAAAAATACAATAAATCATTAAATAAAATGTAAATCGACTCCAAATTTCACGTCAATAATGATCATTTTAGGACACTTATGCACTGATATTGACCCTAAGATGCTTCAAAAAAATCAGCCAATCACCGACCATTGCTTTCCCCGCGGACTTTTGAATACGAGGGGGAAACGGCACAACAAAAAATAATGATAAAGAAGCTAGGTAAAATAAAAAAAATGTATATGTTCAAGTTATGTATATTTATTTCTTACGTATATATTATTACTAAAAAATAATAAAAATATGTTAAATTAGGAGGAATAAATCAAGTGATTCCAGTTCCCTCTCAGTATACCTACTGCTGAATGTAAACAACAACAAAGCCAAGCAAACGCTATATATAACGTTCCCCGTTCAGGAGTTTTCAAAAATCGTTTTACTAATGTTTTTATATACATATATATATATATATATATATATATATATGTTTTTATATGTATAATGTCTTGTGTATTTTTTTCTGTTTTATGAATAAACAAATTAAAAAAAAACGAAGCTTGGCTACGTCACTTCATATTATACACCTTGTTTACCTTTGTTCCACGAGGGATACACCCCCGCCACGTGGTTGTTCTTGCTCTCCAGCACGTCGTTGTGACCACGCTGACGCTGCTTGTCCTCGGAGAAAGGCGGGTTGGTGGCAGAGTATGGATCCTATCACACACCACACCAATTTAACAAAAATTACACAACAGCCAGCCTGACATAATTTGATTTCTTTACAGTCGTTGAAATGAAAGTGAAACTCATAATCAAAGACAGTAATTATAATTATTGTGTGCTTGCAACTCTAGCAAGTGAGTTTCAAGCATGCTCTTTTATTTTTATTTTAGTTGCTTTATTTGTGAGTTTGTTTTATTGTTTTTATATTGCGATTCATTTTTATTGTATTATAAAATTATGTAGATCATGATTGTAGAATTAAGAAATGAAAATAATAAAAAAAACGAATTAAATTGAATTTGTACTAGATTCAGTTGGTTTCTTTCATATCATATGGTAGAAGTTAAGCGTGGCGCAGTACGATTCTCGTCAGATCACCAAAGTCAAGCAACGTCGAGTGTGGTTAATACTTGGATGTGGATGAACGTTTCAATCAATATAATTAAATCACTTATTAATTAATGCAATTATATGAAATTATATTTGAAATGTTTTAAATTAATATTATTTTTTTTATACCTCATGCAGTTCATATTTTGCATTAAAATTTTATGCACAACAATATCATGAAAATATAATTATTACAAGTATACAATAATAATGTATTATTTAAATGCCAATGTGAACTTGCAGATTATTTTTATTGCATTGCATAAAATTATATACAATTTAAAATTAAGAATTAATTTGAAATAAGACTGTATGCTTTACGTAATTACATTTAATGAATAAATATACTTTCAAGCATTGCCGAGGAAAATAATATTATTTCATTCTAAATACTGTAAATATTGATAAATAGATCAAAATGGTACATCAAGAATATCAAGATATATCACCATACAGCCAAGACAAAACTGTGACGCCCATGGCACCTCCTTCAGATTAAAAAAAATTAGTGCTTTAACAACTATGTAGTTAATTAATGTTATGTATAGTAAAATAAGTCTGGAACACTATAATATATATTTATGTAATAAATTTATTATAATTGTACCCGACGGGAGTACCGCTCTAAATTTAATAGAACTTTTATTGTGAACAAATAAGTCTTCCTGCCTTTAATCGTATATTTTAAAGTTTCAGCTCCTCTCTATATTTTAAAAATGACACATATAGAATAATTCGTCAATTCTCGTTGTATCAATTCACTCAATCATTGTCCATAACGCGCGATTGACCTAAATTACTACCTGAGTCAAAGGAAATTTCTGTCATGCAGACGGAATCGAATGCAATAAATTTTAAAATTACGAGAATTATCTAAAACTTTATCGCTTATGGATTCAAGGGGGCGGTTTCCTCACAATCACTCCAATTCCGGTTTACGCCCATAAGGCCAATGTTAAACTTTTACCTTAGTTTTCTCAAAACTGATCAGACAGATCCACTTCAAAATTTGCATGCCACCTATTGATGGCGAGTTCTAAGAACTCTGCAGGTCTTGTTCAATTCAAGGAGGCCGATTCAAAGATCTCAATAAAATGAGGTCAAAAAATCAAATTTAAATGTAAAGACATAAACAATATTTCTTATTCAAATTCTAATTTTTATTTCGATCATAGGCTATACAGCATGGATCACGTCAATTATTACATAAAATATGTAACATACTTAATTCTAATTAAAATTAGCTTTTCTAAATTTAATTAATTTACATTTAAACACATATACCCAAACAATATCTGCTGTTAAATCCTAATTTCTTTCTTTTTTTTCTACTGTATAAATAAAAACATTATGCCCTATATATTGATATAACAGCCCAGACAGGCCAGTTATTAATTATGGCAAGGATTTATTGAGATGGTGCGCTAGCTGGTGGTATAAGTGGACGTGCAGGCTGGCTGGCTCCCCTGTTGTTGCACACCCTATATGACTGACGACTGTTGGCCCGCCCGATCGGCTCCAGCACGACTCGTTACCATGACGACACCCTGCGCGTTTTACCGTCCTTGTTTGTTTGGTCCACGATTCCAAGCAGAGACTCGTGGATTTATTTAAAAGTGCCGCGAGATAAACTCAAAGAGAAAGAGAAGATATGAAGTAGCCTTTTATACCATGGCGAGGAGAAAAAGCAAAAATACATAGAGATTGGAAACAAATATTTTTAGAAAAAAATAATGTATCATTTAACATGAAAGAAGTTTCAAAACATAACGTTTCCAACTCATTTATTTCAAACAGCTTTTTATTCATTATTTGAATTTCATTCAAAACAATACAAATACATAAATAAACCTTTTAATTATAATGCATGGTATCTCCGACACGTAAAACAGAGTTGTGGGTACGAGATCGTTAAATTTAATTGTTATAGTAGCGCAGAAATCTTAGCACAGCTGAAATATTATACGTTATAGCCATGCATGGCATGCATGTATAATATATAGCAGTGGAGTAGTTTTTAGCTTTAGCTAACGTTCTTGTTTTTCTGGACACATGGCATATATAAAAATTATGCCAGCAACGTCCGTCACCTTGTGTGACGTTGCATTCTTTTCAAAATAGTCAAGATAAGTAATGCATGCACTATACTCTATAAAAAGCATTCATTTAATAAAATAATAATTAAGCTGCCTGCAGCATCATTGGTTTCATGGCATGCTCTACGTCTATTTATTATTTATTTCATGAAAATTTAAAGTTCACATCAGCTAACTCGGGATGTTTGAATGTCAAACTTCTGTCAAACCTTTGATTACAAATTTAAGAAATGTACAAGAAACGTATAATGTGTTCGATCTAAAGCTATTCAAAAAGTTATATAATATATGTAATACATCCACAATGCAGCGGCTGCAGCAGCTGGGGTTTGTTTAAATACCGCCACTTAAGAATTTGCGTAATTTTACGCAAATTTATATGTCATGGCGTTATTTGAACACCCCCTGGTGCGGATCAAAAACAAATATTCGAGGGTTGCTAGCGCCAAAAGCCCAATATTAATAATAATAATACAAAATGAAATGAGGGAAATGCCTTTATTTTCCATATTAAATCCAAATTTAATCGGTAGGTAGGGGGGGGGAGAGGGGACTGTAGTTTCCTCAACCCCCTATATAGCTCCCTCTGAATCCGCGCATTATAATCCTAGAGCACTGTAACGTTGCTTGCTGTCACATTTTCTTGTGAATCATGGACAACTTCTGCTCAGTATAGAATTTTGGTATGAAAAAAAATATGGAACACTGCGTACGCACTGCACACTCAATCTTTTTGCCTTGCTCTGTGCACTTTTGCAGTAAATACTATTATTATAAAGAGTAATAAAATATACATTACAATTATGTGTATAATTATATTGTTTTTTTTATATATGATATATATTTGTTTGATATCTGGAAGACAATAATGGTAACCGAGGTTCTACCACAATGCAGCAGAAAGTTATATCGATTTAACAAAGCTAGCGCCTGCACATTGAACCTGTAATATATGACATGTTTATAAATGCAACTTGAATTCAATATCAAAAAAAATAATATTCTACTTTGGTGCAATACTATTAACAATTTTATCTCTAACACTGTTACACGCATATTGACCCTTTGAATATTTTTCAATATACTGTTCGTGAAGTACCGGTACGGTTGTCACTTTTAAACCAGCAATAGCACAGAAGAAACCACATAAACCTTTGTCATGAAGGTCGTGATGTTTCATATCATAAGAAATTCAGTTTTTAAATATTTTTAAAAACTGTAATAGTTCCAATAATGAGACCAATATCAATCAACTAACAATTAAATATAATTAATCTAAGTCAACTTTCCACGCTCAATCATTTATTATTAAAAAAAAAAACTTACTGCGTTTCGTTCGCCATTTCATATTTAATTTTTTAACTTGCTGACAGATTTTTACTGTCATTTCAGAAAATACAAAATTATTTACTACGCTTGATATTTAAAATATTGTGTCTTCAGTTAGCAATTATTCTGTTTAATAATTTAAATAATAGAGTATCAACCTCAATTTTTTTATTGCAAAAATGAAAAATGAATACAAAGTTATGCAAAGTTATGCTACCCTGATTTTTTTCAGATTTTTTAGAGCCCGGGAACTATTTTTAAAAAAATTATTGAAAGTTCTTTTTGTGACGTCAAGAGACGCCGCTCATCCTTAAGAAAAAGATAGGACTTGCCGCCGCGTGACGTTACAAAAAGGACTTTCAATAATTTTTTAGAAATACTTCCCGGGCTCTAAAAAATCTAGAAAAAATCAGGGTATCATTACTTTTCACGCTCTATCCATTTCTGCAATAAAAAAAATGAGGTCGATACTCCATTGTAAAGCACACAGAAAATAGCGTGGTAGACTGGTATTGATTTTAATGAAAAGCACTGTAATGTGCTGCTCTGAATATATGTTACATAATTAAGTCATCATGAAAATGTGAAATACATCATGAAATTTGTCTTACCTTGCTGTACTTTGTGTACTTAATGTACTTGTAGTGTTTGTTGTCGTACTTGAAGTCCTGAGGAGTGAAGGTGTATTTGTCTGGGTAACCCCGGGGTATCTTGTTGCCCACAAGGCCGGGGGCTGCTGCCGTCTTGGTCTCGGCCTCCTTGGCCACCGTCGCACGCATTTTGGCCGAGTAAGCTGCAAGACGTTCCCCTTGCTTCTGACGCTTGCGACCGTGTACGTCCCCGTCTAAAAGCACAGTGACACCCACACCTCAGTCAAACAAACTGTAGCATTTTCTATAACACATGTGAAGTCAAAATCAGAGTTACAGCAACTAAGGCCAGCCATTGTAACTACTATCTACGTAGCATGGGAATAAATTCTAAATGAATTTTAAAACATTTAAAATAGTAATAAATATGTAACAAAGAAATGAGCAAAAGTTGTAATTTTTCACATTTTCCTACATTTTCAAAATTTTCATCCATTTTATTTTAGAAATTCAGACTGCATCTACATTATCTACATGAATATGCTGAATAACGAATGATATATTATGTTTAAAATTGTTTCTTAAGTGATATAAAGAAACGCGAGCGTATATTTTTGCCTAATAGAAAATAAATATTCAGCACCAGATATAATACACGATTTAGTGGGGGGTTTTTTTCATTAAATTTACTTTTTTACATGTTATTTTAGAATGTACGTTAAGTATTTTAATAATTAGTATGAAGATTTTTTTTTAAGAACGAATTAACGAATTGAAATTGTTTGTGTGATTTGAAAAAAAAATTGTAATCATATTCTCATCAAATAATTAAAAAATGGAAATTAGTTTATGCATGATAGCTTCTTTATTAATTCAATCATTATCAATGGGCATTTGTGATACAACAAATCCATGTTGATTTCAATCAAAATGCGTATTGAACTCGTGAATTTGCAATCATTTGACAACCAGCTCGTGCCACGCAATGATGATGCGGCGTGGCGTGGTGACAGAGGTATCAGCTGATCGATCGCTCTGGGAGTAAAGGATCAATGCGCAGGAGCAAGTGCAACACAGCAGCAGCGGCTTTGAGCTGCTAGCTTGCTTGCTGTTCCCCTTTTATCGACCGTCGCGTTTCATACTGCCATGCTTTACGTTGTGTGCCTGCCTGCCTATATACTAGTAAGACCTTCCCGCCTCTTCCAGTTCCCACCCAAGCGACCACCCCTTGCTTGACGCTAGCTATATAGCCAAGTGCTGACTTAGTGCTTTCCATAAGCTTAAAGCTCAACGTAGTCTTTACATATCCATCCATCATGACAACGCACTAAAACATAACAAAAATGCAACAAATATGTTTTTTTGGCACCTTTGGCTAATATTGTTTTGTTTTTTTATTATATTGAAATTGAATACTTTGCACGCATTTAAATAATTAAAACTTTATTTAATGATTTCTAAAATTTTTCATGAACTTTAATCATCATGCATAATTTTTTTTTTACATAAACGATTATAATCTTAATGGCATGTGACAGCGAGTTACAAACATTATGTTTGTATTTGTTTGGAAATTGACGAATAGTAAAAAAATTGAATTTGAATTTGAAAGTCGGCTCATCAGAGATGTGGAATATAATAATATGAATTATATATGTTGGCACCCAAAAATGCGCAGAACTAGATCGTGGCATCACGGAATGCTCCAAAGCCAAAATTAATTCAAATTTCGGCTTTGGGTCAAACCACGATGCTTTAAACTAGTTCTGGTCAAATTGAAATGCTCCAAAGACAATGAAGACTTTTAATTACTTCGGCTTTGGAGCATTTTCATTTGACTAGAACGAGTTTGGAGCATCGTGGTTTGACCAAAAGACGAAATTTGAATTAATTTCGGGTTTGAAACCTAGTTCTGCGCATTTTTTTCAGTCTTAATTGGGCCGTATTCGGTTTTGGGTGCCAACATATATTATATATTATATAAAGTGCTTTCCAAGAAAGCGGAATTTTGTTAACTTGAGGAAGTTGAGGATACATAATATAATTACATTCACATTTCAATTATTCTGATCACTAAGAAATAAATTGAATAAGGCTTTGCAGGAAAATAACTTTTCTGTTACTAAACCATATTAAAGAGATCGACCATTAAAAAATTTTGAAAATAGGCAATTGAGACACTACCATAGTAAATAAAGCTACCATGGCATGGTATAAAATATGGTTGAGTAATACAGTCATTCAGCATTTTCCATGTTCAAGTGACGTCATATAGTGGTGCGTGTTACACTATACTATTCAGTCGTGTGCAGCACAGCAATGCACGAGCGTGAGTTACTGCAGAACACTTATATTAAACTTCCTGGAACTGCACCTTCAATTCCAAGAACAGTACATTTATCGTGTATTCAATGCTGACCTGCATGTCATTTATATAAAGTCGTTTTGCTTGACGAAAACTGAATAACATTAAATAACAATAAAATAAAGTTGAATACAGCAATAATATAAATTCAAATAATAAAATTATGTTAATTGCTGTAGATACATATTTTCCACCTGTCAAATGTTGGAGGTAAATTTTTTTTTTTTTTTTTTCAAAAATCTGAAAAAAAAAACAGGGTAGCATAACTTTGCACGCTCTATCCATTTCTGCAATAAAAATTTTTAGGTCGATACTCCATTATATATCATATATAATTAATTAATTGCTGAGAAATAACGATAATGAGCTGCATATTTTTTTCTCTGTTTTTCTCTGTTTTTTTTTTTTTTTTTTAGGTTTTGGTGTGTTGACCCCTGACACTGTAAAAAATCGAAGTGTCACGACGTGCTGTTACGTCATGCAGAGTCATGAAAACGACTGAAATGTATTTGTCACAGTCTCCTCCTCCCTGATGTTTCATTTTAAATTTGCGACAGCTGTAATAAAGGCATATACACCCTTTGGGTTGCGTACTATTTTTATTTTTGTACCAACACTCATCAAACAATTATTATTATTTATATAAAAAAATGATCACTAGTTTATGTATTCATATTAAATTTGCATTAAAAATAATAACACAAAAGAGAGTCCTGAATAATGCATAGAGGTACAGTCTTTCAAGCCTAAGGCCTTTTTTCACTAGATTGTTGTAATGTTTTCTCGTATAATAAATTTTTATCATAGTATACAAAGTCAAAACATACCAGTATACGATAAGAAGGCAGTTAAATTTGCTCCTGGAAGTTAAGCATTTTCGCTAATTTAGCCTCCAGGTAGCTGGATTACAAGAGCGCGCCATGACTTCCAGGGCGAATTTAAGGCTTGAAGGACTGTAGGTGCCTAAATGAAATTTTCTCCATTGTGTAAACTGATGGGTGTTACATTCAACTAGGTTTCCATCTCGTGTACACTCGGATATACAGTACTTCGGTTCGTGCTTAGCCATTGAGGTTCTTCGTTACAAACAATGCAAACTGTCTCCCAGTGATTATAAAGTCGACGTCACTAATATGACGCAAACAAAGTTAAATGTGACTCGAAGTGCAGGTATCTTAAAGCTTTATAATTTATTTATTATTTCACCCAATACAAATAGATGCACAAATTGTTATCTATACATTATAATGTTATTTAGGGTAAGGATAACATGCAAAAGCGCCGAATATAAGAGGCACCATAACACTGAAAGTGGCTGCTATCCCTGTTTTAATGATCTTAATTTTTAATCAAGGAAACTTACTGGCATCGGTGGTTGTGCTACTGCCGGCACCTCGGCAAGGGCAGAATCCCTTGCAGCCAACACGGATTCCGGTGTGATGGATGCAATTGTGGTAGTCGAGACGGCACAGCGAGCTGTACGTGCGGTTGTCTGCTCCGCAGAGGAACGATGGCTTCACAACCGGGCATGGAGTACAGCGACTGTAAGTCACAATTCGTTTGTTTATGAGAAAACATGTATGACAACAGTAATAAATATTGTCAGCTCAAGAACATCAATCAACACTTTGCATTTGAAAATAACTAGCCCAACTTCTTATACCAAATAATAAATGTTGTTAACTTATTCACCCAATAAAATGGCAGCAGCTTGGCAAAACGGGGAAAAATGTAATATGAATAAGCAGTCTGCGCGGAATTACAAAAGTCTCAGAACATGTAGAAATACTAGAAATGGGATGGTTGTCACCTTCCTTCCTTAAATGCTTGTACTCTTTATAGCTTACATATAATTATTTCTCCCTACCTTTCCCCTCCCCCAAAACCAGTCACAATCATCCTCACTTATGTAACCATTTTTGGGGGGGGGGGAGTAACAGATTATGGGATATAACTCGAATTGAATCGTATTCAAATTTGGTTGTGTTTGCAAAGACTCTAAATTGTCCAGCATTAGACGTCGCCTCAGAATATAAAAGAAGTGTCGTATAAACCACAAGGTTATACAATTATGGACCTTATGTACGTGTAACATAAGGTCCATAATAAAAACAAAACCTCGTGGTTTATACTGCACTTATATTTTGAAGCGACGACATGCTACTAAGATATTATATATTAGATGTTTGAGATACAGTAAGTATGCATTCAAATTTTAAAATTACATTCTCTTCAAAATTAGCTGAAAAAGTTGCATACAAGTCATGCGTCACCGACATAGATGTGCCCCTGTAATGGCTGCAACTTGCATGTGTCATTTTTGTTTTGAGATATGTAAACAAAACAACTCATGTTGTTTCGAGCTAATATATAGGCTAACTAATCTTACTATAATAATCAATGCGCTGATGTAGTAATTAAATCATTTTTTTTTATTTGTTATTATTATTTTTATTTTTTTATATAATCCCAACCCATATCAAAATTTTTTAGCATGGAATTCTGCAGTTGTATTTATCTATGTACATTAATTAATAAGTTATGGCCATACAAAAAGGTATCACTATGTTAAAATATATAATTATATATATATATAATTTATAAAATTATATACGGGTATATTGACACCAGAGCTCGAAAAAATTGTGCACACCTTAGTGCACCTCGCGTTTGAGCAAAACACAAAATTAACAAATATTTGTTTAAAGTTTATCATTTAAAAATAATTTATTCTGCAAGTGAGCGAATCGAAAAAGCAAAGCCCGACGAGAAGTTTATACACATTATATATCGTTCTATTACGTGCAATTCATTCAAAATAGTTTGAAAGCATGATAGATAAATATTGCAATTAATTTCTACTTCACGCACTTCACTTTGACAGTAAATACTGTGTAAACATATGAAGTAGCAATTTAAAACTATATTAATTAAAAAAAAGCGATAAAATGACAGCTTAAGGATTACAGTTGTTGTTTTTACTCCAACGATTTTTTTCCCTCTTGTTTCTCATCATGTGTTTCAACACGTTGACAAATTTAATGGCAAATGTTGTATAGGAAAGCAATGTTAATTTTTTGGCTTCTCTTGCTACTACAATAACTCAGTCTGTGTGAATGTAAACAACAAAATTCTCTCAGGATATTTGGCAAATACTATAAAGACTGCCCTGGTAAAATTTCAACATTCCAGAATCAAAATTGTGTCCGTGGTTTCAGCTAGAGATGCTAGAGTGAACCTATCTTTTGCAGGGATTTCCCTAGACCGTCGCCGCGGAATGGGTACACGTGATGTCATAGGTGCCTTTTCATCCGCTATTATCTCTGATATTATTGCTGCTGGAACTTTTTTTTTATGCAGCCGTATCATACTGAGGCAATACTAATTGTGGACTTAATACTGTGAAATGGTCATAGGGCCTTTAAGCTTTATTTGATGTGTATATTACTGTTGGTAAAAATGATTTTATTTCAATTAAAGTAAGTATATGTAATATTTGCAATTAGAGAACTGAGGCATGAATGTGAAATACAATATGCCTCAAAACTTTATATTTTTCAAATTTTTATTTATTCTTGAAATATGGTATATTATCTTTTGGGGTCATTCTCCAGAAATCAACAGACTCTTTATTTTACAAAAGAAAGTAATCCGTCTCATGTTCTTTGTGAAGAAGAGAGGTTCTTGTGTAAAAATATTTAAAGAGCAAGGTACTTTAACACTACCTTGTATATTCACTATGGAAAGTGTAATGTTTGTAAAAAGAAATATGGCAGATTTTAGACAATATGAAGTTGATGAAGTGCATTATAATCATAACACCAGAAATCTAAAAAAATGTAATTACTCCAATTTATTGTAAAATAAATATGTATAAAAAGGGACCCTTTTTGAGTTGCCTGTTTTTGTATAATAAGGTGCCTAATGATGTGAAGTGCATCGAAAATTTAAATGTTTTTAAAGTGAGTGTAAAAAAGTGGCTGGTAAATAAGTGCTTCTATAGTGTACAAAACTACATGGACTATGAATGACTTCAAGTAATGTTAATTGACATTATTTCTTAGCTTTAGACTGACTTGTCCTATAAACCTCAACATATATCATGTATATGGAAATATGATTGTAGGAACTAATATACGAATTTTGAATTTTTTTGAATCTGAATATTTGAATTGCTACTTTTCATGTATTCTACCATGTAATATTATAACACTGCTTTTTGCTGTCAAGGATTAATTTTGAAAAATAAGTAAAATTAATCAAATAATGATCAAATAAAAATGCTTAGGTTTCAGTTATTTCTGTTGTAACTTCACTAAATATTTAGCAAATCCAGTATTAAAATACGTCAATATTATTGACGTATCTTGAAGAGAGAAAATTTTCAGAGTGACAATCCTGAACATTAAAAATGCTATATTTCGTAGGCAAAAATTGTTTTATGTTAGTTTGAATCGTAACTTACGATCCGGTGTCGAGCTCGTCATCGTCAGCATCATCGTCTTCGCTGTCGTAGAAGACATCGTCTGTGACATCAACATCGGTTGGTTCGCTCGTGGGACTTAGCTTCCTCTGCTCCTCGGGCTTGAGCTTTGACTTGGGGATAATAACGTCCCTGCAACAGACCACGTACCTCCATGATCAACAATGTCTGCTATTGAAATGCTGCGATGCAGACTATTCTCTAAATAAGCCTTTAGGAAGACGTGAGAACAAATTGAAGAGAATTGCTAATAGCTAAAACAACCCAACAATATAATGGTGCGATTCTCACGAAGAAGGTTACCCAGGTTTCTCACTAACCACGTTTGCTGTCATTGAATTATATAGGCTGGCGCTATACCATGGTTATGAGTGAGAAAGCTGGATGACTTTCTGGATAACTCTTTCGTGAATATTATATATATATATATATATATATATATATATATGAATTTAAACTCTACCATGTTTTGCCCGCCAAGGCAAAGAAAGACATTTGAGAGAGAATTTAAAAGTTTTCGCCGAGGTGGAATTCGAGCTCACATCTCAAACAATTCACGTGCTTGCGCCTTAATTATTGACGTCATAAAGTTAGTGCGAACCTGGTGGGTAGCAGCTGGAACTACTGACCGTAAGTTGCAGCCAACCTATCCTAGAAAAATCGGAGAATTATCCGAGAATTTTAATGTTTTAGTAAATAATCCACGGAAAATCCTCAGATTATTCCCGGATAAGTGGCTGCAACTTACGGGCATACGTGCGTCTGGCGAGGATAGATTTTTGGGTGTTCAACATTGTAAAATCATGTAAATGTTCTGTCAGCAGCCACAACATAATTTTAAAGAAATGACAACACCATAATTAGTTGTCAAATACTTTCGGACAAATACAAAAAAAAAAAAAAAAAAAAAATCAACTTCGAAAGTGATGTATTTCATTTAAATTTTATTGTCGCTGCTGCTGCTGCTGCTGCTGCTGCTGCTGCTGCTGCTGCTGCTGCTGCTGCTGCTGCTGCTGCTGCTGCTGCTGCTGTTTGATTTCAAACTTTCTCAGTTATCTATTGCCATGAGCGTTAATGCCAAGGAATATTGTAGCTATTCCAAGTAATATTGAATGAATGAATGATTTCAGTATGTCTATAACATAGACATAGTGTGACAATGTCTATGGTCTATAATTTGTCTACTTCAGAAGTATAATAAACAGGGACTGAGGGCGGTCAGAAAAAGCCAAAACCAGCCCATACTACTTATACATCCTGAGGGTTGTATAAACCCTTAGAATGAGAGTGTGAATATTACGAGGACTGGATTATGAGGGACGACGTTACATGTGACAGAAAAGTAGGCGATTTACTAATAATTATTCCAGCTAATTTGGTGATTGCACAAGGTTTTTATTCGACTTATCGATACACATCCTATACTGCATATTTTTAAGGGAACTATAAGAAAGACTTGGGTTGGATTTTTAATTATAGTCCATATTATATTTATCCAATCTCCTTCCAGTCCAAAGAAATCAAAATTTGACATTAATAAATATCTGTACCTTATACATGTTCATATCAATATTAGAGTTTAATTACTCTTAGTCATTATTATAACCAAAAACTTCTTTTTTTTTGCAGATTTTTTATTGCTATATATAGATATATAATTAACAAAAACAATGAGCTTACACTATGATGTAATTACACATTGGTGAACCGTTAGCTTTTTTCTTTCAACCAAGTTATTGGATACAAAGCTAATACAAAGACTAGGCAACTGAATGAATCGATCCGTGTGGCAAGCCGTAGCAATGCAACCACAACCCGGTGGGTTGCATGTAATAGCAGCTCGTGAGGTACCACCCACTCGTTACTTCCCTATATTGGGGTCACTGTTGCTATAATATATATAATAAGCTATGGCACGCTCATTCTTGCGCCTTACTATCATAGCAACCATCCTCGAGCGACATGATGTATGTAATATTAACTGCTTTAAAAAGGGTAGTGTACTACAAGGGGAGTTTTAATCTCCTAATTTTGTATCATCACTGATTATAGGTAAGTTCACAATAAGCAGTGAGTAAGAGGAGGATATTAGTCTGTGTTTAGTGGAATGAATGTCTGAGGAAGGAGGGTTGCATGAAGCAGCCAGAAGTACGAAGTAAACGCACCGGGACAAAATAAGTTCCAAGTTTTTTTTTTTTTTAATTGGTACTGAAATAATCAAGCATCATATTTACTTCGAAATAACTTCAAAGATTAAATGAACTTCAGACGCGGAGCAAGGGAGGAGGGGGCTGGAGGAGGAACCCCCTTCCCCCCCCCCGAAATTTTGGATGATATGAAAACCCCTTGATTAACTTAAATGTGGAAAAGGAACGAAATATATTCAATTGGATACTTTTCACTCCATTTTACCTATTCGTCAGGTACTTTTATGCAAAATTTATTAAAATATAATTCATAAATATATTAAAATAAATTAATCATTAATTATTTTTGCAATATCCTAAAGCTAGCCTAAAAGTCGTGCTTGTTGCAATTAATGCCTCCTATATGTAAATGGAATTTTCATATATAGATAAAAGGGAAGCATTCCTGATCACAAATATTGTATTTTATTTGGAGGTGCATGGACTCTTTCCTAAGAGTAAATTAATTTTTCTTGGAGCAAAATTAAAGACATTTTCACTAAAAAGCAGCATGGCCCACCACACCCACCCATAATGCAACATTTTAGGAGCACCAAAATAACAATATTTTTTTGTTCACTTTTTTCTATAAGAAAATATGTTTACTAAATAATTTCAACATTATAAAATGCCAAAAAAATACCAATTTCTTTTTATCAAATACGTCTAAAAGCGAAAGAAATATATGTATATATATATATATATATATATATATATATATATATGTATAGTTTTTAACATTATAGCAACAATGCATTATAAAATCAACAGTAAAAAAAAAAAAATGTTTCAATTTGACAAAGGAATATATTTAGTGAACTACTTAATACTTATAGGTTGGTAACACAGTAAAACTTCACAAGAATTCTGATTAGTCAGGCCATACCAAAAATTTGGAATATCACTTCAAGGCCTGTAGAACGTTTACAAAGAAAAGTTAATTTCGTGAAGAGGCGTTGTAAACATTTACCGAAATTAGTTTATTATTTCATCCTGCATGCAGGTGGTATAATAGCAGCGTTCCAGCATTTTCAACTTTCTTGTTAGTGTACTCTGTGCATGGAAAAAAGGTTCGTACAAAGACGATGTGGGAGTGTGCTTATTTTAATTATACAATAAAATTATATGTGTGCACAACATTGCCCTGATTAGCCATACAAAGGATCAAATAAAAGTTGGTAGTTGCAAGTGACGCAGCTAGATGAGAGTACCATTCCCCCCCCCCCCCTAATTATAACCCCATTGCAGTTATGGCACAAGGTCCTTTTCTCTTTGTGTCTCGGTACACGAAACCTACCCGTTCCTGTGCAGCTCTTTCTTGCTAACGCAAACGGCGGTGAAGGCGTCCTCTAGTAGACAGAGCTCCTTCTTCTTGCAGTTTAATGGGTTACACAGGTCACCTGCAAACAAACGCAGTGTAGCTATCAACAACAATATTTATCCATGAATTACAGTACAATCGAAAGAGCCCATGTTGCATGGTCATGCCGAAAGTGTACCGTTTCTGCACTTACTGTCCCCAAGAAAATAATTGCGGATCTCCTTAAAAATTGTTAATTGTATGTGTACCGACGGGGCGTTTAATACTGTGTAACTATGAATATACATTGCACACTTAAATTTAAGAAACTCCTTAATACGATTACTATCGGTACAAATATCTGCATACACACAATTACACGAGGACTGCATGTAAGCTGACATGAATGTTATGATTTTTTAGGGTACTCTAAGGTTAAGAAATTAATTATTAAAAAATAAAAGGTCATGAAAATTAACTATTTCAAATGCTTAAATGTTTTTATGCCGTCCACAAAGCATCAGCATATATTTGCTATTCGTAATTTCTCCGTTTACACGAATCGCAATCTTACAACTTTCTACTGACGATCTGAGGCGAGCGAGTCTCATCAATGGAGAAATTGAATGTCAGGTCTCAGGTATTCGCTGACGTTTTGTGGCTGCCCTAAAAATCGTTAAACATTATATGACTAACGGAAAGTTCGTAGAAAAAAAATGTATTGCATATTTGAAATGGGGAATTTTGGCCTTATATAAAGCTAATTTTGACCTGACCCTCACCCTTTAAAATATAAAATTGCAAGTGAAACACTGTGACCGAAACGTATGCACACTTTCTGAATGCTTTATTCAGCACTATAGTGAATAAAAGTTATTGATATTCATTCATGATGCAGATTCAATGCTGCACTCATCATCGTGTAAGAAGTAAATTATATAATATGACGGTGAAGATTTGATAAAAGACGTATTTTGTTGTGTTCTCTATGACCTATGAACTCAAACTGAACTGTTATAGACGTTAAAGCTTTAGTTTGCATGTTTCCATTTTCAGCTATTTTTTTTATACATACTTTACAATACAGTCTAAACCTAAACCTATATACCCTAATACCCTATATACACATTGCACTCACACTGATGCAGTCTCAATTATATAATTGCAATTAATGTATAATATATATAATATATATATATATATATTATATATATTGATTTTGTTTATTCAGGTAACCAAAAAAAAAAATCTTACAGCTATTTTAAAAGGATAAAAGGATATATAAATATGTATTTATTAAAATTTAGTGCGATTCGTGGAGGAGATATAACCCGATTTCTCTCTAACCGCGGTTAAGTTCATTATGGTAGGCTGATGTAACCACCTTGGTTGGTCAGTAAACTGCATGAGAAACCAATTATGTTTCTTCATGAGTTGCGCTTAATATAAACATAAACATAGATCATATATATAATTTTATTATTATGTAATGTTAAAATACTAAAAATGAAGTATTGAATAAATGATCTACTGAATTAAAGTCATATAATGCTAATCGAGCATATTAGACTATCTTTCTAGTTTCTGTCATTTAACCTCATCTCTTTGATCTCATATATAACGTTATATTTGGCAAGTATTATTTTCTAAGAGCTAGTAAACGCTCTTAAAACAAAAATTGTTTAATTGATTTTAAGTGTAACTATTATCAACTGACTTCCAGTAAAATTCAAATCATTCTGAATTAATTACCTTGACTGGTCAGATATATCTGTTCACTGCATGAAAACATTAATGTACAGTACTGAAAATTAATTGAGAAATCGATCAAAATTCAACTTAAGTTTAGTTGTAGTATCTGGTAGTGTTGATCTTAATATTTATCAACATCGTTTTTTACCCGTCTGTTGTAATTATTTTTTTATATATATAAAAAATATACTGTCTGCTGAAAGTAGGTAACAAAACACCTATATAGAACATTTACAAGGTTAAAATCGCTGAATATGAGACGTCAAATTAAGCATTGACATCTTATATTCAGCGATTTCCCCATAAGATGAATAATAAGATCAACATTATGTTCATCAATATGTAGTATGCTATCATTTTAATATTATATATATGTCTCAGTTTACTGTAATCTTTGTATTATATGATATATGTTTTAGGTTTAGTTGATAGGACTGTCTAGTCCTTGACAACGCCTTTTTTTTAATAAATAAAGTCCATTTTATTATTTATAATTATTTTATTATTGACATTATTACTAGATATAACTTATACTATAACCTACAGGCTTCTAACAGCTGAATTTTGATTGATACTTCAATTAATTTTCAGCACATTAATTTTTTTAATGAATACACCTGAATATAACTAATTCAGGTGTTTTTTTACTGGAAGTCAGTTGAAAATAATATACTTAAAATTAATTCAGCAATATTTTTTTAAGAGTGAATTGAATGACACATATAGAAATGTGTGTGTGTGTGTGTGTGTGTGTGTGTGTGTGTGTGTGTGTGTGTGTGTGTGTGTGTGTGTGTGTGTGTGTGTGTATATATATATATATATATATATATATATATATATATACTATATACACATCATATCAACATATTAATTATATGTTGATTATATTATATTATATTAATTATATATTTTGGGTGACTTGAGACTTAGTGAATGGGATCCCCTTTTTGAGTCACCCATTGAGCATTATGTATTAAAATGTATCACTGTGTATTATGTTCTTTTGCTCAATAAACATTTATATTATTATTATTATATTATTATATTATAGATCTAGTATAACGCGTCAAACGCGTGTCTTATAGGACTACAGGTTATTTATGCTTGAAGACAAATTGAAGTGTAAAGAGAAGTTGGAGCAAGCAGAAAAATGAATTAATTACACTGTAGACCTTCTGGTCCACGTACTTTTTCATTTAATATCACTTTCAAATTTCTAGTAAAATGAAAGATGAGATTGATATTTAACATACTAGAATGTGTTTGGTAGTCTGCTTTTCAACTGAATCTCTTTTGACATCATCGTTATTTGTGGTGACTTTTATTTTTACCTACACAGGTGGTGTAAAAGCCGCCCGGCCAAAACGCATGATGGGAGATGGATAAAAACCGGTTTTTTGACCTCGAGAGATCGGTTTGGTACTGTGCACAGCATCCTACTATTAATATATATCTGGACATTACAATACAATACACATACGTATAATGTAACACATTGCAGACACCACCTACAATTATTTGAATTATTGCTGATATAAAATGTGTACAATATAATATTATATATTATATATAAAGAATTGCATTTACGAGTTTTCTTGAATGACTATTTTATGCTTCTTAGCAATTGCAGTGACAAATTAAGGTATTAACGCGAGGGATGAACTAATGGCAAACCTGTCGGGATGAGTACCTTTCTTTTTATCAATGGATCAAAGCTTCAATGTCCAAAGGATAGGGAGCCTCACTCAATACCAAGTGTACGTAGTACACCGGATGGAAAGTGATATGAATTTACCTCAAGAAGAAGGCAACGTAATTTTAACATTTTTAATTTGAAACGGTCACCCGCCCACGCTCTACATTGCTTGACTTCAGTGATCTAACGACAACCGGTTAACGCAATGCACCACGCTATAAGTTATTTCTAATGGGTAAAGTACAGTTGTACAGTAAAAAATTACGAGTATATAATAACATGTCGTTAAAAACCTTGATTTCTATTTTAATATTCTACTTGCAAAGTTATTATTCCAATCGTTATGCTGTTTTTTTTTATATAATATATTATAAGAACCAGTAGTTAGGACACAAATTTTGAATTATTTACAACAAATAATCATCATAAGGGAAAATAACACACATAATAACTGTCTAATTTATATTTAAAATAATGAATTTTTAGATTTTATTTTATGCAAGCCAGATCTATTTAAACTTCTTTAAATTCAAATTTTCATTGCACGTTTTCGTAAAATATGATCTTAATATTTTACAGTTAAATGTTTCATTACAGTCTGTTTTATTAATTTGAAATAGCACCAGTGAATTAGCAGCTCAATTTTTTTCATTTAACATCGCATTCTTATTTATTTATAATAAGGAAGTCTGAATTTGGTGCAGCAACCTAAAAAAAAATAGGGTGGAAAATGGAACGTGCTAAAATTTAACATTATGTCCATGTTTTTCCTATCTCAAGTAGGGTGAAAATTTTACAATACTCTCAACCCGAGTCTCTATATAACAACAAGTTACAAAACTACGAATTGGTTTTCTTGTTAAATTTGTATTTTTGAAATGTGGAAAGGAGATTTATGATTGAACAAATGATAGCATAAAAATTATTTAGTATAATATATTTATAAATAATTATATTAATTCGTATGTATATATATTTAAAAATTAAATAAATTTAATGCTATCCTTCATTTTGAATCATATGCAATGAAGTTTAGTGACAAGGAGTCAACAGTCCATGTAATTTAAGCTGTCTTGAATGTGCGAGCTCACGGTTTGTAATATCATATATACTTACATATATATACAATAAAATTAATTTGACATTCTCTCCGAAAGAAGCCGGAAGTGTTAAGTTTGTAGTTATTCTATTTTTAATTCAGTTTTGAAACTTTACAGAGTGGTTTGTACTACAAATAATGACCTATGTGGGAAATTTCAACGCTGAAATTCGAATAGGAAGGCCATAAAATCCTGCACTTCCGGCTAATTCCGGAGGGAATTTTAAGTAAATTTGAACAAAGGCTCTCATATACGAGGTTAGAGATCACATCACACGACTATATAGCTTTAGCCGAGTTGCAGTAATGCTGCTGTCTCATGATAACTCCAAGAGCAGCGTGCAATATGATGACAAGCTGTTATATATAATATAAAGTGTATGTAGTATCAGTAGCATATCTTCAGGCTGGTAGCCGCACATACAAACTTTAAAAAACACAAACCACTGCTCTTATATTCAAATTTATTCTACTGGTTGATATACTGTGTGAAGAGGCTATACCAGAGGGCTATACGGACATTCGTGGGTACACGAAATACAACTCTTTCCTTACGTAGAAAGGCATTTTCTGTGTGTCTACTGCTCCACACCTCAAACTTATTTCCGTTCAATTATATAAAATTACTATTTGCTAATTAAAAATCTATTCACAACTATTAAATATGACGAATGAAATTGTACTTAACACTGTATTGTACACTTAGCTGACCTGTTAGAAGTGACGCAGACCGCACAGACTAAACGAATTTGCATCAGCATAATATATATACAATTGATATCATCATGCATTATATCAGTTAAACTGACTGCGTGGCCACCAAAAGCTTTCTATCGGTATATTATTGTACTGTATACACACTCCGTGTTTCTTAAAATATGGACCTATTATACCTAGCCAATAGTTCGAAGGTCACTTGCAGACTGACTAGCGAGCAAGCTGGTGAGGTGAAGTGCAGGGCAGTGGGCAGCGACGAAGTGACCAATACAATGCTGCAGTCACGGAGAGAAGGAAAAGAAAAAAGAAGGAACGAATTATATACCTTTGACAAAAAATATCCATTGATGTTACCTTTATTTTTTTATGAGTATAAAAGTAAGCATCCAAATATTCAAATAAATAAATCAAGCATTGAATCAATCAATTTAATATTCAAATTTCAAATCATAAATGAATTTTTCATAACAATAATGGCGCATGGATTTATCTCAGAATTCTTTATGATTTTCTGAACTTTTATTGTTACATGTAGTTTTTTACGGACAACCTAAATACATTTTTTTTATTGTAGAAATGAAAAGAGAGCATATAGTTCACCAAATTACGCTATTTTTAAAAGCTCGGAAACTGTTTTTAAAAATTATTGAAATACAGAGAGAGATGTCAATAGGTGTCACTTCTTAGCAGCGTAGCACAGATTTAGTTTATGACGTTTAATGTTCTAATTGATTCGTCATTTTAGTAACATATATTCAATATTATAATAGTTGCTTTAAACCAGACATTTATAATTCGTATTCGTGAATACTTCCAGTGATCACTGGGCTAAATTTATAGTCGTGTCAAAAAAGAACAGCTTTAAATAATGTAAATGCTTTCCTTGTAATAGATTGATTTAATAATATACTGTATATAGCAATATAATTAAGAATTAGTTTCCAGATTGTTTTCTATTAATAAAAATGTTTTTGTTTTTTTTATATAAAAGTTTTATTTCTTAGGTATTGTGGACTGACTATAGATAATACTATAATAAGTATGATTGTAATTGTAATAATAATATAAAACTGATGATAATATGTTTTAATTTTAATGTTTCTTTTACAGGTATTGCAATACTAAAATATTGTAAACATGCATTTTGTACCTTACGGTTCTATATGTGCAATAAATAAATGCAAAATACAAATACAAGTTGATATACCATGCAGTAAGCATGGCACCTGCAGTTACGTCTTTATTATTAGCTCTGCTTGAGAGGAGGTTGGTGTATTTGCTCACTGCAGACATTTGCATTTCATCGAGAAAGTCAATAGCAGCTGACGTCATGCTCACCGCCGCAGTCAGTGCATTCAGTGCAATGCATGGATGTAAGTTGTACGTGTCAGTTGGAACTGCCTCTTGCCTGCGGATCTGTGTTGTACGTTGCACACCATATATTATACTACATACTCTCACTTTAATTATAATACCTCCATTTGCCACTTTATATGTAGCTGTGTGTACATCAACGCCTAAATGACAAATTCATGGCAAGAATTAAAGACGCAAATGAATTCTGCTATCTGTAGCTATTTATTTATTATAAAGTGCACAAAACAATATATTTCAACAAATTGTTAACAACCGCAAGCAAACTGTAAATTTCACGACGATTTTTACAAATACATGCAACTGCATTCATTATCGGTTAAAAAATGCAAGGTCAGAATAAACATGCTTACACCTTAATCAACACCAAGATGACAGTAAAGAAAGGATTTTGCAATCATGTCCCAGTTATGAGTTATAGTTATTCATCCTGGTATTTTTTTATTAAAAATTTTAACTTATTATATGTGAAAAACCCTGCAATAAATCCAATAGAATCATCTGTCAGATAAACAACAATATGTATAAATCTATAAATCAATTTAGCTTCAGGCACATTTGAAATAGCCAGAAATACCATTAAAAGATTTAGAATGTAATCGTACAATAAAAAAAATAATAACAATAAAGAATGGCTTCTTTCTATTTTATAATAATTATGCATGTTATATATAATATAAAGTAATAATTTATAATTATATGTTTCTTTGTAGCACTAGATCTACTAATTATGACAGCTTTCAATTTCTCTCTTTTTTTTTACTATATTCTAGATAATTATTTCTTAATTTAGAAAAATTAAAATAAAAATTGTTTAAGTTGATTTATTTCTGTAAAAAATGCATGCACTCATTCTAAACATGCTCATGTTTCAAGGAAAAAATAATAAATTATAATAATATTTAAATTCACAAATTGTAAAATTGTATTTGATGTTTGTTTCAGTTGCCTTTAAATTTAAATTTTCATTATATTTATGGTTATAGAAAAAATAAGCATGTATTTTTGTTTAAAATTAAATGTTAGTAGAACCTACCTATGAATGTGCAATGATATTAATAATTATGAAATTATTTCGTTTTTGTTTAAGCAGGTAAATTTATTCATCAAGATCTTGAAGAACTCTATGTAACATCTTGTAGCGACCGGCAGGGTAATTTATAACCCTGGCTGGTGTCGTACAATATCATGTAATTATTAACTAAAAAAAAATGCAAGTCTAAAACTCTTCCTGTTTCCCGGAAACTTCAATATAAGTGTACTACAGTGTGGAAAAATTTTCACAGTCCTCTTCAACGATTTACCAGATTCTGTAATACAACACTGGTTAAATACACTGTGATACTACAGCAATTATTATAGCGGATATGAAAAGTGGACTTATTCATAAAGCTAGATACTAGGTTAGTAAGATTAGTGAAATGTTGGTTGGACATTAATAACTGATCAGCTAATTAATGCTAAACATGCGTCTAAAACAGAATTGTTCAGCTCTAATAAATTAGATTGTTTCACAACAAATCCTAATTAAGCTTACTACGATACTTCAAATTGTTTATTATTATAATAAAAAATAATAGGGCGCGATTCACGAAGCAGTTGGCCAGGTTTTTAACCACGTTTAGGTTAACCACGTTTAACTAGGTGGTTTATGGTTTAACACGTAAAACAAGTATAGTTAAACGTGGTTAAGCTAAACGTGGTTAGAAACCTGGCTAACTGCTTCGTGAATCGCACCCATTAACACTTTTTAAGTTAAAACTAGTAGGGCAATTAAGATATCTCAGCAACCTTGAATTACTATAACTGATGGCCGTAAGTTGCAGCCACACATCGTAAGTTGCCAGCTATCCGAGAATAATCCGAGGATTTTCCTCGGATAATTCATTAATTAACATTAAAATTCTCGTATAATTCTCTGATTTTTCTAGGATATATAGGTTGGCTGCAACTTATTAAAAATAGATATAAATGTTTTTTCAATGAAAAATAATTTCTCTAAAATGCAGTTTTATGAGGAACAGATTATCTATAGAGTTACCAGTCTGAAAAGAAAATGTAATTTAACTCAATATTTTGGAAAAAAATGTAGTAAAATTAATATTGTTAGAAAATTTTTATGGGCTAGCATTTATAACTTGCTATACAATCACTCAGGTTTACACTCTAATTTTAAAATTTATTTTGCATAGATCTAGTTAAATTAGCCTTCAAGATCAGTTGGTTGGTTGGTTGGTATTTTGGGGCAATTGACACATTTTGGTCATGTATGCCCCCAACCTTCAAGATCAAACTAGCATAAAAGTCATTCAGGTAGAAGGTTGATAAATGCATGAAAACAAGATAAGAAACTTACCTTTAGTGAAAATGAGAAATAAGCTAGTTTGATTCTGAGGGCCTATCTTTTTACTGTTTAGTTATACTTCATTAAATTTTATATGCAATAATTTTATCAGATGATTAATTCTTCTGTAATTTTCGATTAATTGGTGTAGTATAAAATCATTCACAAAGCATTAAGACCACTAATAGCTGTCAACACACTGCTGGAAGGTGGCGAAAAAAACTAACCCCCGACAAAATATACCAGTTAATTATATATCGTAAGGAAATTCAGAACAAACGTCTTACTCCGTAAATCAGTGATTTTTACTGACTGCATACTAGCTGTATATCATAGTAATAATTATTATTCAACTAATTTAAATAATACATATAGGGGAGCATTCCCAAAGCATTTTAGACTCATTTTAGCCTCTTTTTTTTATCCCGGGTTAAATTGAGTACTAAAAACTTGGTGCTAATTAAACCAGGGGCTAAACATGATACTAAAAAATGTGGGCTAAATCAGTGCTAAGCTGGGCTAAAAAGCCTTACGAATGCCCCTCAATATAGTTACACAATATAGTTGACACAATAATTACATATAATATATAGTATTATTATTAATACGGAAACAGTTGTAATACAGGTGTGAAAAGGTTAAATCAAATATCAAATGTATGGCACCATTGCTGCGACGGGTCTCAAATACACTAGCTGTTTATTGCTGCGCAGGTTAGAAAGGTTTCGTGCTAGCTACAAGATTCTATAACAGAGCTGGCTGCAATATTATAGTGAACGATTGGTAGCGATGAAGGTATATACAGTACGAACTGAAAATCGATAAGCGATCAAATCGAACAGATGAGGCATGTTATATAGCCAGGCCAGCTCTACAGTATATAACGTATAATAATACAAGTTGTGTGACAGTGCAGCAGCTGTTACCTCTTAATTCTTTCAATTTTTTTTCTTAGCGTATATACGTCTAGGGGCGTCTAGGTGACCCTCCCAATACAATGACCACATAACAATGTAACAATACAATAAGTTACTTTTAAAATAAACAAACTGGGTTTTTATTTACACCTGATGCTAATTTTCATGTCTCATTTTTCAATGATGCCTTTAAGAGCCAAGAGGCCAAGACTCTCTGAATTACCATACCTCATACAAGCAAGTAGAATGGTTAACACGGATTAAGATAGTATAGGCTGATATAAAGGGTTGTCTCTATCTTTTCCAATGTAAAAGATGGTGATTTTCAGATCAAGCTATCTCTAATTTTATCAATTGAGCCCTTATTTATATTTATATCAGATTAATTAATCGGCATATTCCCTTCTAATTTACTCATATGAATTATATCCATATATTGTAATTATTTCTTACCTAAATCTTGCTAAACAATAGAGTTCTATACCATAAAAGTACCATAGAGAAAAATCTATTCTTTGTATCGCTTTCGTGGTAAGTTTTGGTTAACTACAAATAATTAAAAAATTTAAGATGTAGATCCTTCATATATTTATAAAGAGGAGAATGTGCGGATTAAACTGGTATAACTAAAATTAAAGGTTTCATTGACAAAATTGAAGACCGCTGACCGCTTGATCAGAACATCCATCATCTTTTACATGCATGGGAATGATAGTAAACATCCCTTTAATATCTCAGCCTACTAGCTAGTTTTCGTCTACCCAGGCGCGGATCCAGGGGGGGGGGGGCTGGGAGGGCTGCAGCCCCCCCCCCCGAAATTTTGGATTTAACATGGGCAATATAGGCATTTCCCCCACTCCATTTTTTTTTTTAACATTGGCCTTATGGAGGCAGCCCCCCCCCCCGAAATTGCCATCAAGTTTAAATATAACATACAATATAATATGTAAAATAATAATATAAATAAATGTTATAGTGTGTGATATGTGTAATTTATAGTATTATTATAAAATTATTAAATATTGTATAATTAATATTAACCTACCTTGATGTTTAAATTGCTAAAAGATCAAATGCTATAAATTTAGCGAATAGTTATTCATTTTTTTTTTCCTAATGCCATGATATAACCATAATTTTAATGCTTATAAAAGTACAACAAAGAGAGCTTTCTTACCTAATTTGGAAATAAATCTTTAATAATGATCCTTTCTTTTAAATACAAATTTACAAAATTATTATTAAGATAGTTTTTCTAATTACATTGTTCTAATTATTGCATATAATTTTTCGTTACAAGAAAACTCCCACATCACTTGTTTGTATAGAGGAGATGAAATTTTCTTGCAAGGAAAAATCGTATGTAAATCATGTAGTATTATATATTATATACAGTCGACTATTTTTTTGTTTCGTCGCTTTTCAATTATTTAAAATATTGAGTATATGTTGCATTACAATATATATATATATATATATATATATATATATATATATATATATATATATATATATATATATTATATGCGTGTGTGTGTGTGTCCGCCCCGTCTACTATATGAAATGCACAAGGTGTGTATTTTATGGGATGTTTAATGTGCTTTTTATTCCAGACAGGTGTCTGAAGCTTGTGTGGGCTGACAGTGTGTACGTACTGTGTGCATATAAACTTACTGTTGGGGTCGTGTATCCACCGCTTTTTCTCTCCAGCACGACTGCTCGAGCCACTGCTTTTGCTTTCGTCCTGAAACAATACAAAACGTAAATGTTGTTTAATTTTACACATTGTATATTAAAAACTAATGAAATATTTAACAACAGTTATTTTAATATTTTTACTTTTTTATATTTCTCAAGTTTGCCTACGACGACAGTGGCAAAAAGTGGGGTCACATGCAAATTCTCGACCCCGTTTAGCGAAAAAGAAAAATTGAAGCTTTAGAATTTAATGAATTCTGACAGTAATATCCAAATTTTAATAAAAAATTTCAAGGGTAAATTGACCTTCTGAATTCATTGATACTAATTTAAAATTAACAAAAACAACCCTTAATAAAAATTTCAGTCCTACCACATCAAATAACCATTTTTTTTTTCTGACATTGCCATATTCATTCATTTTTTTTTTTTAAACCTCAGCGAAACAGCTTTTGAATTTTTTAAATCGATCCATATTGAGAATTTTAAAACAAAGGGTAGAAGATTCCTCCCTTAGTTTAAAAATCGTAATGTGAACCGAAATAAAAATTCAAAAATTGTTCCTGAGATGAAAAATGAAGCTTGATTGAATGGCAATGTATTTAAAAGAAGGTAAATTTATTATTTGATGTTCTGGAGCTCATTTTTCCATGAAGGGTTGTATTAGTTAAATTTAGCATACCAATGGATTTAGGTCAACTTACCCCCCAAAATAAAAATTTGGTGCACATCAAATAAAAAATTTGTATCACTTAAATTTAACACATATAGAAATCCCATAAAAGAAATGATCTTGGAGTTTAAAACCACCAGAATTAATGAGTAAAAAAAAAAATCATCAAAAATTCACCATCAGGTATCTCAAATATCAGGGTACAAAATTTCAAAGCTCCATAAACAACCCTTCATTGCAAAATCCATGACCGAAAATGAAATACGAATTGTGATATAGGGTAGCGATATCGGTATAACTTTTTGCAGTGATGCTGCCATGGCATATTATTATGCCATTGCGTACACCGTATTATATGACTTGGTTAAACCGTGTACAAACACGTTTTTGGGTTTTGACGCTCAAAATCGCTCAATGAAGCTCAATGGGCGTTGCTTAATTTTATTTTATTTTGTACGTACTTTTGGCGTCAGTCAAGATAATACGTATTTTGAATGTATATATTTGTAGTGCAGCCTATAAAGTATAGATTGGACCCAAAATTACCACTCCTAATTGCAATTGTGACACATCACTACCCTATATCACAATTCGTATTTCATTTTCGGTCATGGATTTTGTAATGAAGGGTTGTTATGGAGCTTTGAAATTTTGTGCCCTGATAGCTGAGATACCGATGCTGATGGTGAATTTTCGATTAACTTTTTTAACCCATTAATTCTGGTAAACCTTATCTTTATACAGTAAAAAATAATAATAAAAAAAAAATAAAAAAATAATAATAAAAAAAAATACAAAATTCCAAGTGTAGTACTATTGTTGTTTGCTAACACTGAAAGTTTTAATAAATACAATATATATAGCAAATAATTTAAAAATGAAAACAAAATCACTATATATACTTGCTAACAATAATAAATGTATTATAGGCCGCGCAATAATATTAAAATATTAAACATTGAAAAATGTATTGATCCAGTCACCATAAGTCACCATAAGATAATAAATTTTGTTATCACTGATTATTTATTTTTTTTTTATTTACTTCAGCTTATATTTTGTCACGCGATAAAAAAAACTGCATATAGTGTCATTTCATTGTTTGTCATAAATTGTCATGCTATATATAAATTAATGCGCTCGATAATATATAGAAGTAAAACTACAGGACTTTAAAAAAAAATAATAAAGAAAACTCCTTTTTTTAAAACGGTATACAGTGGGATATGAAAAGTGTGTCATTTTTTTAAGTTTCAGGTAGAAAATTGGAATTAGATTATATCATAAATATGTGGTGCATTTATTTATACTACTATAATTTATAAAATATACATGTAAATTGTAAACTTTTGATGTTGTTTATATAGGATCATCACTTATTTCTTGCATGACAGACTTTGCCTAAAAGAAAATGAGCGAATAACCAACTTGATTGACTGAAGAGTCTAACCAAAATGAGATCTGGTTTCTCACTTTTCTATATACCAAACTCACTACAGGTCCTTTTAGTCTTTAAAAGTTCACAGTTATTTTCTGCACAATTCTTTCTTAAATTGTTTCACTAAATTTGATCCGCAGCTCAGTTGGAACAGGAACAAGTCGTTCCAGAAAATTTCCTTTGATGATGAAGCTATAATATATATACATAGCTTCAATGTTCAAAAAATAGAATAGAATACATCGCTGCTATACCATAGACATCTCTTGACAAATGAAATTTTTCTAAGGCGAAGAGTGTACATACAATACGCAAAAGCTTTCTTGGTAGAGTGGTGTATGAATATTTTCTTACAATTTTATTATGTAACATGTTTTTTTTTTTTTATTTTAATATTCATTAATAGCAAAAAACGATGATGATACAACTAGATGCGATTTATGCTTAGTTCTTAACTCCTTTGGTCCCCTTTGGAACAAGAACAACAACACTACTTTATAATAAGAGGCATAATTTTATCGACCATACTCTAATATCAATTGATAATTAATATTGTATATTATTATAATGTAATTCTAAAAAGGTAAAGGAACATGCGAGAGTATGACATAAATACTCAATATTTATGAGTTGCGAGAAACATCCCTTCTATCATAAATCTGTCCTGTGATTGACAGAGGGTATATAAACCTCCCAGCTTGAAAGGCATGGGACTTAATTGTTCTTGACTGTTGTGACTTAACTCACACTAACTGGTAAGCATACACCTTATGCAGTGTTGCACAGGTGCTATATTATTATAACTCATTATATTGGTTGATCAGCTGTGCTGAAAGTGAACTTGAACTACTGGATATTTCACTACGATTTTGTGTAACAAAGCCTACGGGATTCTAGATAGCAAGAACTACGACTATATATATATATATATATATATATATATATATATATATATATATATATATATATATTGTATTTAATATACAATAAATTTATCACTATCGTGTGTTAATTTGAATTATTTCTGAGTTATAATTTCTTATGCTATCCATTTTACTCCTTCGTAATTAGATATTATTTAAATCATTTAATAAAGGTTGTTAATACATCACCATATTTATAATTATCATTAACCAATATTTATTCTTTGCAACTCTAAAACTAGCCTAAAAATCGTGCACGTTGCACCTTATATCTCATAAAAACGGACCAAGAGTCGAACTTATGTGAAGGGTTACTAAAGATTTCATACATCATGAAGGGAAATGTCACAGAATCAAAATAAGCCTAATTCCTGGCAGTACATTTGAAAAAATTAATTCCAAAATAGGATTATACATAATGGAAGGAGAAAAGAATACCAAAACAACTCTACTTTTGTCAATTTCAGTTAAAAATAAAATAAAAAAGTTAGCAAACCTACAGGTGTATAATATATATGCACCTCATGTATAAAGCAAACCGGCCCACAATGATAAGTTTGAGAAAAAACAAAAATAAAAAATTATAAATTGATCTTTTTGTTGAAGATAAAAGATAAAAGTTAAGGATATACATGAGAAGCAGTTTTATAACAAAGGCATTTAATATTATATGCATAGAGTGATGTGAAGCACCGAGCACAGGATCAAGAAAGACAAGAAGAAGTTTTTGTTTGCGTCACTGTAAGGCCGCACGCGTTCCAGCACGACGTGACCATCAAGGAGGAGCGGCTGCCAACATAGCGGATGGTCCACGGACAGACTATAGGTAAAGTGAAAAAAAAAATAATAATAAACTCACACACTCTAAAAGTCTAAAACATCATAGAAACTTCGACGGCCGCGAGGCTGGGTCTACTTTTTCTTGTCAAGACATCCAATACAAGGATAAACATAACGTTGAGTAACAACAGCTCATCCTCCATTGAAATTAAACTCCAGCAATATTCTAGAAATGCAAATTTCAAAAGTGTTATTATAGAACAGTTTTGTGTTACTTGTGTTATAGCTATTAATATTATAACTCTTCCCTGCACTCACAACTGGAGTAAAATTTTTATTGCAGAATTTTGAGAAGTCACTCAAATTTTGTTATCTCGACCCTTTTGGTGATACGAATATAATTTAGTGATATTAGTGACTCCTTGACCCATACATGCATGTATCAATGCATTCAATGCACATCATGGCGTCAGCTTGTACGTAACTCGTGCATGCTTTGCTGCAGATGTGGCTGCAGCTTTAATTTTTAATTTTCGGGGTGATAAGAATAATAATAGTCTCAACGTATATTCATCAAACTAGAAAACTTTGGACAATATGAGTTTGAGAAAAGAAGTAGTAGGAGGAAAGAACAGATCAATGATGATCAATCTTTTTGGAAGGCAGCCTGTAAAGTTTGCAGACAGCTTTTTAGTGCCCTTTTTTCGACAAGGAACTCCTTCGACAGACAATTAAGGTACACTCTTAATAAAATTTGGCTGAAATTAATGTCAGTATATTTTTAACTACTGACTTTCAGTAGTTTCGAAAAAATTTCTATGTTTTAACACTTCAATTATATATCCCAGTGTAAGGATATGCTGAAAAAATAAATTGTGCTGAAAAATAAAAATATGTACTGAAAAAAAAATAATAGCCTGAAAAAAATTAAGGTGAAATTAAAAAGCAAATGAAGAACGCAAACCGTAAATATAATTTAGTCAGCTGAAGTGGAAAATTTTGTGAACGCGATGATGGCGTCATGTCATGAAATTGAAGAAAAACGACGAGAAATATCTCTAATTGGTTCAAAAGTTTATAATATTTGTATTCACTAAGGTGCAACGATACTTTGTGGCGTATTTCTTTTAAGAGATCGTACTTTATTAAGAGATGAGATGCAAATCCAGTTACCCAAACCTCCTCCATGCCTGTTGTAGGTTAGTAATTGCTATTAGTATTATAACATCGTTCTAATTATCAATTTATATTATTTATATGTTGTTTTTCACCATTTTATTTATTTTCGCTAATATTTCTAGCTAATTTTATATTAAAATACAATTTTTTCGTATTTATTTTTTTTTACAATGGATCGAATATATGCTATTACATTAAATTTATGTACCACGGTATAATAAAATTATAATAAGTTAATATATTATTAAATCTATAAAAATAAAATTTAATTTTGTTGTATAAATTAAAAAATGACATATTTCTCAATTTCGTAAATCGTACATAATTTTAATGTCAAAGAAAACACTGAAAATATTTCAGTGCTTGCTACCCACTGAAAATAGGGTGTCAATTGACAGTGGTTTCTAACACCTGAAATCCAACACCTGAATAATATTCAGGGGTATCAATCCACTGAATATAAGATGTCAATTTCAGTATCAGGAATATACTGACATTCAGCCAAATTGTATTAAGAGTGTATAGTTAATTAATCAGCTTGCAGTGCTGAAATAAAACTATTGTGCCATCCGTATTGTACAGTTATTGTATAGTTACAAGAGTATAAAATTGGATTACCCTGCCCCTGCATGGTTAGTGGTTAGATGGTTAGATAGGAGAAACGATTTTAGGCCTATACACTATAGTGTACCAACAAATATATTTTTAAATTATATCAACGCGACTCGAATCTAAACAAATAATGCTATGTTACTATTAAGACCACATCCTCAATAATTTTCAATTTCTATTTTAAATCGATTTAAATTTGCTAAATTTAAGGAATATTATTGAAAATTTGTAAAGCGAGCAAATTTCCTTTTTACCACTCTTAATACAATTTGGCTGAATGTCAGTATATTCCTGATACTGAAATTGACATCTTATATTCAGTGGATTGATACCCCTGAATATTATTCAGGTGTTGGATTTCAGGTGTTAGAAACCACTGTCAATTGACACCCTATTTTCAGTGGGTAGCAAGCACTGAAATATTTTCAGTGTTTTCTTTGACATTAAAATCATGTACGATTTACGAAATTGAGAAATATGTCATTTTTTAATTTATACAACAAAATTAAATTTTATTTTTATAGATTTAATAATATATTAACTTATTATAATTTTATTATACCGTGGTACATAAATTTAATGTAATAGCATATATTCGATCCATTGTAAAAAAAAATAAATACGAAAAAATTGTATTTTAATATAAAATTAGCTAGAAATATTAGCGAAAATAAATAAAATGGTGAAAAACAACATATAAATAATATAAATTGATAATTAGAACGATGTTATAATACTAATAGCAATTACTAACCTACAACAGGCATGGAGGAGGTTTGGGTAACTGGATTTGCATCTCATCTCTTAATAAAGTACGATCTCTTAAAAGAAATACGCCACAAAGTATCGTTGCACCTTAGTGAATACAAATATTATAAACTTTTGAACCAATTAGAGATATTTCTCGTCGTTTTTCTTCAATTTCATGACATGACGCCATCATCGCGTTCACAAAATTTTCCACTTCAGCTGACTAAATTATATTTACGGTTTGCGTTCTTCATTTGCTTTTTAATTTCACCTTAATTTTTTTCAGGCTATTATTTTTTTTTCAGTACATATTTTTATTTTTCAGCACAATTTATTTTTTCAGCATATCCTTACACTGGGATATATAATTGAAGTGTTAAAACATAGAAATTTTTTCGAAACTACTGAAAGTCAGTAGTTAAAAATATACTGACATTAATTTCAGCCAAATTTTATTAAGAGTGACATAATTCTGGAATCGAAGAAATAATAGTTGTTATGCTATCAATAAAAAATTGTTAAAATCAGTAGAAGCTAGTATTGTTTCTAGCTGCACTCTGTACATTCATGCACATTTGGAAGAAAAAAAAACTTCCAAATTTCGACTTTCACAAATTTTTTTTATTTTCCATATTCGTTAATAGACAACCTACATGAAATTTTTTATTACAGAAATGAATAGAGGGTGTCTAATTATGCTACTCTGATTTTTTGCACATTTTTTTTGTGAGACCCAAGGACTATTTTTAAATAAATATTGAAAGTGCAGCCACGCCCCCTGGAGGCGTCAATCAGAGCGTACTTGAGTAGGAGGCCAAAACCCAGCCGGCGCGATCGTCATCTGTCGAGACATTAGCCGTCCAGAATTTAAAAAAATAACATGCAATGTAATCGGGAGGAAATGTTTTTTTTTAAATATTTACTTGATATTAATGAAGGTGTCTTGTAGTGCGATAATACTTCAATGTAGTCTCCCGTTTGCTAATTATTTTATTTAGTTCATAAGTATCATACTTCTTGAGAAATAAGACGGTAAAGTTAGGGCGGGAACTTTGTTCTATCTTCCAAGCTTTAGTAATGTATCATGACGTCACGAAATATTGAAAATACAAAAGTACTTGAATCAACTTTCATACATTATTTTCGATGTAGTAAGTAACTTTACTTAATATATACAAAGTATAGAAAATGCAATTAAGTAAAGTGAAAGTCACTCGCTATGAAGAAAGGCTTTCAATGTTCATATGACATCATCGCCAGTAAACTGACTTTTATTACTTCGCGCATGCCGGCGCATGCGCAGATGTAACAGAAGTAGCAGAAGTCGGGTTCATAAAAGTTTAATTTAAGTGTATTAATATTGTTTTTGCGTGAAAAAAAAGGTTGTCCAGTAAGATTAAACTATATTAGAGTTAAACTTGTTTCATTTTGAAAACTCTAGCATACAGCGTAATTGTCGTAAACCGCGACCAAAGTGAAGCCCTCTCCCATTTGATTACACGCAAACCTGCTGCTTAGTAGGACGGCTATTGAAAAGTGGGCGCGGTCGTGCTGTGGCCTCCTAATCAAGTTCGCTCTGCGTCAATAGGCGTTGCGGGGTCGCGGTCCTATCCTTTTTATTAAGGATTCAGGGGTGCCAACTTCACTTACAGAACTTTCAATAATTATTTAAGGTAGAGATAACACGGATCAGCTAACCCAATGGTTAAAATATCCCATTCATGAAAATTATGAAAAAAAAAAATTAAAATGTTCTCCTCTACATTTCCTATCAGTAGCTAAAATATCAGGTGTACAAAAACGAGCTAATTTTCGAGTAATTAGTTAACTTTAAAAATTCATAACTCAAAAACTAGCTCGTTTTTGTACACCTGATATTTTAGCTACTGATATAAGAGGATGGATTAGAGCTAGGAGAACATTTTAAATTTTTTTCATAATTTTCATGAATGGGATTTTATTAGCATTGGGTCAGCTGATCCATATTATCTCTACCTTAAAAATAGTTCCGGGTCTCAAAAAGATCTGAAAAAATTCAGAGTAGCATAATTTGGTGCCCTCTATTCATTTCTGCAACAAAAAAATTTCATCCATTGCTTAGGAGTATCCACACTTCTTTACTTTCATTAATAAATAAATAATATTTTTTTTTTCTCAATATTTTGTAGTCTTTTTACACAAATTTCTATCCACATTTTATACAAATTCTGCTTTTTTTATTTTATTGTTAATAAATAATTATGAAAGAAATAAAAGTCACGCAGGCTGTCCTGGCTGTCCATTCATTTATCTTGAATTTGACAGCATTTGCCAAATAACTTACCAACTACTATCTCTGCATGCCTTATGAGATTATAATATGCTATACAAGGTCATAACTTTAATCCTATTATATAATACCTAATGATGGTTGAACGCTCTGAATTAGGGGGATTATTCATTATTCATACAACCTAAAAATTCAACGGGAACACAGATGAGAAATATTTACCTCTAAAGCAATATTATTTTTCAATGCATGCACATACTGGGATTTTAATAATAATAATAAAAAAGCATTATACTACAATAATGTCAGGATACCATGCGATTGAAAATGTTTTTTTATATGATTTATGGTATATAAAGGGTAAGCTCATCATAGTTCGGATAATCCTTTTTTGTAATTTTTTGTCTGGAGAATGGCCCACATAATGATCCCATACTTTAAAATACCTTCTGAAACCCAAACTTATCCATTTCGCAGGTTCATCGAGAACGGGGTCGGCCATGGCCTTGCACGCAGTCCATGCATCCTGGCATTTACCTGTGACTGAGGGAAACCTCAGTCAGGATATAGACGCAACAACTTTCGTCAATGAACCGGAAGTGCAATGGTCCAGAACCACATAGTGGAAACGCCCCTGGGCTAGAAAAGCGTAATTTTTTGTGGAAATGGTCACCCATCTAACCACTAACCACGCTCGGCGTTGCTTGACTTCAGTAATCGGTTGAGAACCGGTATAATTGCACTACGCCACAATTTCTGTACATTTTCTATGAAAGTGCTCTATACATGCTAAGCAGACGCATTTAAGAGAATCCATATACGACTAACGAGCCACTTCAGTGTTCACCATACTGTGTGAGCATTCTGTTATATAAATATGCGGTTTGCTGGTCATCATTTCAGGGGCTTGAACTAAAAAATACAGCAAGAACATATCAACCTAGCTAGTCATGGATTGCCGGCCGACACGTGCAGGGGCAGTTCCTTAATTCATTAACATGAATAGGTGCAAGAATGGGCTTGCCTAAACCTCGCCGCAATAAAGATATTTTCTATTCTATTCTATTCTATTCTATTCTATTCTATTCTATTCTATAAGGTCCTGGCAGGGGCTTAGACAAACGAGGGGGAAGGAGAGGGATTTTAACCCCATTTGAAGCATAAAAAATATACATTAGTCTTTTTAGGTCAGTTTGACTATGCTATATTTCCTACTTATATACAAAGTGCTATTTTGTCCTGAATCCATTTAAAGGGTTTCTAATCCTTCAAAACATCCCCTTGTCCATGATCATGACTAATCGATGCACATTCATGTTATCATCTATCATATTTATTATGTATTTTTTTTACTGAACCCTGTTATAAGGTACTGCATGGTCACTAGCTAACTATTGAATCTAGTTACTAGGGAACCTATCTAACTTCCAGGCTTCTCGTAAATCCAACCTAGCAGTACTTATATAGGATTTTGTGGGTCATCACTTCCACATCACTTTCAAACCGTGGCGACCATGGCCATCTATCCCATCATCCAAACCAAGTGATATTTTATTTGGATTTGTTATTAGAGTCATTGTTAAGTTTTCCTTCTTTATTATTAATTAATAAAAGGGATGCTAAGCGTAACTCCACGTTGTGCTTTGTTCTGCAGCATATATAGGACTGTGTTAGTATCACCTGCCAACAACTGTTAGTATTATTAGTAAATAACTTTTTCGTGCAAAGGATATTCATATTGAATTTTATTATGTATGATGAGGAAAATATAATAAAGAAAATAAAAAGTATTCGCCTAAATGTGACTGAGGGAACCATGGAAACCTCAGTGAGGATGGTTGACGATGGATACAAGATCGATGCCATTAATCACCTTCCGGATACACAAGTGGGTGGTGTTCTGTAACTAATCGCAGTAATCGCCATGTGGGGAAAATTTAGCAGCGTCTGAGATCGAATGCATGTCTAAAATTATTCTTCCGTTCTTCCCATCATTTCTCTCCCACCTATTTTACAAAATATCAATCTAAAATATTTTACCATTGCGAGACTCTTTAAATGCGTGTAAAAGGGTAAGACGAGATCTTCAAGAAAAATTAATGAAATGTGAGGCAGAGGTAAGCAGCCAGGCAGGCGCTCTGGCAGGCGAAGAAAAGTGTGCGGTTAGTTAAGCATAGAACGAGCGGCCGCACCCTGCTGGCCTAGCCGGAGGCTCATGGGGACGCCATGCAGTCGGCCTATATAGCCAGAAGATTGGTGGTGCGCAGTGGCGCAGTGAGCAAGCGGGATGCAAGCCCCGAGCACCGCCTGCGTGTTCTAGGCAGGCAGCCCACGCTTCCTGGCGTGGCACTATATAGGCAAATCTATGCCATAATAATTATCGAGCTAAATTTTCTCGAATCTAGCTTCACGCGGGCTTCATTTTACTTGCAGCATAAGCCACACACACCAATATCGAAGAATGTTCTGAGATTTAATCACTTAATAATCGTTTCGCAATATTCAAGGTGGCTGTTTTCTCGCAATTAACAGCCTCATTTCCGGTTTTCCGTCCATATAAAGGCTCTATGTTAAACTTCTACCTCAGTTTTCACAAAACTGATCAGACGGATCTACTTCTTAAGTTTGTATGCCATATATTGATGGCGAGTTTAAAGTCCCCTGCAAGTATTGTTGCACAAACGAGCCGATTCCGAGACCTCAATCAACTGACATTCATCCTTATAACTTATAACTCAAGTTTGAATTGACGTAACATCCAAGTGAAAAATTTATACACAGGAAAATGATTCTGGCAAAACAAGAGAAAAATCGACGTTGTGAATTAAAAGTTGTGCATGCTGTTGCAGTTGCAGCAGAATAATGTTACTTCACTTTTAGGAAATTCCTTAATAATATAAAATGAAAAAAAAATGCAATAAATGCTTAAATGCTTTGCGTAATTGATGTACGTCAATATAATGATCATTATTAATAAAATTTGGCTGAAATTAATGTCAGTATATTTTTAACTACTGACTTTCAGTAGTTTCGAAAAAATTTCTATGTTTTAACACCTCAATTATATATCCCAGTGTAAGGATATGCTGAAAAAATAAAATGTGCTGAAAAATAAAAATATGTACTGAAAAAAAATTAATAGCCTGAAAAAAATTAATAGCCTGAAAAAAATTAAGGTGAAATTAAAAAGCAAATGAAGAACGCAAACCGTAAATATAATTTAGTCAGCTGAAGTGGAAAATTTTGTGAACGCGATGATGGCGTCATGTCATGAAATTGAGGAAAAACGACGAGAAATATCTCTAATTGGTTCAAAAGTTTATAATATTCGTATTCACTAAAGTGCAACGATACTTTGTGGCGTATTTCTTTTAAGAGATCGTATATACTTTATTAATAATAATAATAATAATAATAATAATAATAATAAATGTTTATTGAGCTAAATGACAACATAAGAGATGAGATGCAAATTCAGTTACCGAAACCTCCTCCATGCCTGTTGTAGGTTAGTAATTGCTATTAGTATTATAATATCGGTCTAATTATCAATTTGTATTATTTATAAGTTGTTTTTCACCATTTTATTTATTGTCGCTAATATTTCTAGCTAATTTTATATTAAAATACAATTTTTTCTTATTTATTTTTTTTACGATGGAATGCTATTACATTAAATTTATGTGACACGGTATAATAAAATTATAATAAGTTAATATATTATTGAATCTATAGAAATAAAATTTAATTTTGTTGTATAAATTAAAAAATTACATTTTTCTCAATTTCGTAAATCGTACATGATTTTAATGTTAAAGAAAACACTGAAAACATTTCAGTGCTTGCTACTCACTGAAAATAGGGTGTCAATTGACAGTGGTTTCTAACACCTGAAAGCCAACACCTGAATAATATTCAGGGGTATCAATCCACTGAATATAAGATGTCAATTTCAGTATCAGGAATATACTGACATTCAGCCAAATTTTATTAAGAGTGGAAATATCGACCTTAAAATTTTTTTATTACAGAAATGGATAGAGGGTGCAAAGTGGTGCAACCCTGATTTTTTTTCAGATTTTTTTTAGAGTCCGCGATTTATTTTTTAAAAACTATTGAAAGTGCAGAGAAAGTGACGCCACTAGACGCCTCTTCTAATAAAAGGATAGGACCTAAAAGACGCGTGGGTTCAAACCCAACCTCGGCAAAACTTTTTAGCAATACTTCCCGGGCTCTGAACAGTCTGAAAAATAAAAATCAGAATGGCATAACTTTGCACCCTCTTTCCATTTTTGTAATAAAATTTTTTGAAGTCGATACTCCATTAAATTATTAACAGTTAACTGGTCTCACTATTTTTATACTAGCACTTACAATTAGTATAGAATAGAACTGAAGAGATGGTAAGAGACATGATCGACAGACAGCTCGCTTCTTATAACTGACTACACATTATAAAGCCGGTATTACACCATACAATTTTACATACAAATCTTCCTTGCAAGAAAATTTCATCTCCATATCTCCATACAAACAAATGGAGTTCAAGTTTTCTTGTAAGGAAAAATTAAATGCAATAGTTAGAAAAATTGTATCGTGTAATGCCGGCTTAACATACACTACATGACATATTGACATATATAAAGCTTTGAGGTATATACCTCGAATCACGCAGCAATAATTATTTTTAGTGCAAGTGGTAATAATTTCTTTGTTTTTCATAAGAAAAATGCATTAATTTTTACTATCTATTGCATTGTAATTACAGTACGTAATAATTGATCCCAGAACGAAAATTAGTGCTATTTTTATGCCTCTGATAACCATGCTTGTAATAAAAAATCAAATTGGATTTTATTTGGTTCTGGATAAATAAAACTCCACTCATTAAACATTTTATTATGAGATTAACCGATTACCCCTAATTATATGTAACTTATTCTACTTAGAATACTCATGTTCCATATATCATATTGTTTCTGCATACAACTACGGTAAAATAGCTAACCATTTTTAATTTTACTTCCAAAATAATTAATATTTCTTTTGTTATTTTTCCCCTTTTTCAATTAAGTGAAATGCATAAAAAATGCACACAAATTTTTCTCATAATTTATTGTAAAACTAAAAATAATTGTATTTGCAACATTATAAACAATTCTCCTACAGTTGCAGCGTCAAACTGAAAAACTAGAGACCAGTAAGGTGCATACAGACATTACAGGCAGCAGAGGCCACCTACAAGGTAAGGGGGTCTGGGGCCACTTGAGTTAAAAAGTGGAGAGGCCAATCAGGGATCCCTGACCCAGCCTTATGGCCAGTCCGAGCCTCCGAGCCCATAAATTATTTATTTAAAAAACGTTATGTATATAATATTATATATTCATTATTCTGTTGTAGTCACAAACAATACATTTAAGTATGAAAAATGAAAATGAAATCTGCTTTTTATAAAAATAATCCATATTACCAAACGCATAAAATTCACGATTTTATACCACAATCATTGCGAGATGAAAGTAGTGATAATGTATTCAAAAATAAACTGAAAACTATCTTAATAAAAAAAGAGTATTACAATATTAAAGAATTTTATTCAGAGGACACAAAAATAACAGATGGAGATGTAGCAAACTGGAACGTAGCTGACACAGCATAATAATTACTATAGTGAGAAAACCAATATATTAATGTAAAACTTTTAAATTTTCATATTAAAATCTTACCTTTAACTGATAAAAATATAAAAATAATTTTCATAATAATTCATACAAGAAGAGTAAGTGCATCAAGAAACTTATTGCACTGTGAAAAGAAGAAATAAATTATGTGAATATATGACAATTTATGCAAAAGTGCTTTTTAAATAACTAATTTACTACTAGTAAATTGTTAAAATAACCAATTATTTTGTCATGATGTGTAGACTTTTAATTGAATTTAAAAGTTGTGTGTTAAATATATTATGGTGCTAATTTGATGTTTAAAAGGACACAATTTTAATTATTGTATTAATTTTATAGATCATATATATTTTAAATATTGTTTGGGTATATGTGTTTTATTTAAATTTATTAAATTTAGGCTAATTTTAATTAGAATTAAGTATGTTACATATTTAATGTAATAATTGACGTGATCCATGCTGTACAGCCTATGATCGAAATAAAAATTTGAATTTGAATTTGAAAATACAGTATTCTAAGTAGAATACGTTGTATATATTATATTACATTCAGGGGTGATCTAATACTAAAATGTTAAACGGAACCCCACGAATGCAAGACATTTATCTTCTGTATTAATGCTGTTCATGTATAGGTCTGCCGTAAATATATATAATATATATATATAATATACATGATTAATTAATTTAATTATTATTATCGTATCTACTGGGGGACAAGACTAATACTGGATTGATGACAATTTATTATTCATTATATTTGTATTTGTAAAAAAATGATATCCTTACACTTTAATTGCAGTTTTCTTCCTTATTTTTATTTCTGTTTACCCCCTTTCCTTCATTATATATATATATATATATATATTTATAGTATATGAGCTCAAGTTTTCTATAGTTAAAAAGGAAACCTTAGGTGTTGAAGTATTGAAATAACTTGCACTGAAGGAAATATTTTCAACTTGGAATTTCCGCAACTGAAGGAAATCTGTAATTTAATTGAGGATAAAGGTTGAGAATTTTAGAGATAACATTAAATTTATGAGAGGTCGTTAGCGTCTCTTTTAAAAATGGTGAAAGAAAGTTATAAATTTAATAATTTAATTTTCATAAATTGTTAGACATTTTTATGTCATTTACCCCATTATGGCATTTTTTAAATTAATGATATTCTTGAAAATGAATTGAGGCAACAAAAACTCTGAACAAAACTTATCAAAAAACATGAAAAATTATGTCTGATGATACAGTAAATAATCTTCAAACCTGCAAAGTTTACAATCGGTAAAGCAAAAAAAGCAACATTAATTGGAATAACAAAAAACAACACCATTAATTGGAATATTAATGAAATAATGAACTTCTTTTTGTAAACTTCTGACACGTCAGACATCTTATTATATTTAAAACCACACGCACTACTATGTAAAAGTTGAAATGTCGTTAAAAGTTCTTGAATATTAAAATCATTTGCTAAAAAAAATTGATTACCAAAGTAAATAAATTGTTTTCAGTTGGTCTCATTCGTAAAATTATATTGTATATTATAACAGTGACAGAAAAAAATTAACCAAGACTTACAAGGCATATATATATTTTATAAGTTTGACATAAATGCGACGCACCATGAATACTACAGCTAGTAAGAAGTATTTTGTACAATTTAGAGGTTGCAGAACCATTCATGCAGTGCAGCCAGATCCCCAGATCCCGACATCTCAACCCAACGTACTTTAACCATACAAGCACTCGAACTCGATAAGGTTTGTTTGTACTGAACAGTTTTTAAAGTAAAAAATTGGAATACACGCGTTAGAATCTAATGTATGACTTCCAATTTTTAACTTTAAGAACTGTACAAGGGTACATAAATTTTAACATTGCCCGGTATAATATCCGCTTGCACACGCAGACGCCAGTTTATCTATAAGAATAATTCTACAGTATCTCGTTCTCTACACCCTCTACCTCTACAAAGTAAAAAAATAGGCGAGTGTAGCAAAGGCATGAATTAATTAATTATTGCAAGATTTGTGTTTAGTATGTAATACACGATGTGACATTTTGCTCCAGAACTTCGTTCCATATATATAAGGCAAGTTAGGCATGCAACACACTTCTAGTAGAATATATAACCATCACCAGGCTCGGACTGGTCATAGGCCTGGGTCAGAGATCCCTGACTGGCCCCTCAGATTTTTAACATAGGAGCATAGGAAATGTGGCCTCAGACCCCTTGAAAAGTGGCGCCTGCTGCCTGTAATGCCTATATGGCCCTGACTGACCCCTAGCTTCCCAGTCCGAGCCTGACCATCACCTCGAGTATTTCGAGCGTTGAATTATAGCTGGAAACTTATAAAATAGACATTAACATAAGGTATATAACCATGCTTTTAACACTCTACTGCATTATGAAATGTTTATACTCAACGATAGCGTTCTCAGGTCAAGAGATCAGCTTTTAAAGGTATAGGAAGTTATAAGAAAAATCGAGGCTTAAAAACAGCGCATCCATGCATCCATGATCCGTGGTGTTTCTCTTAGAAATCTCACCATAAGTTAAGACACCAACAATACTAAATTTAATCATATTTTTTATTTTTACTGACAGTTCTGTTCACCTAATCATAATTATATATCAAATTATCAAAGAATGGACCAAAAATTCAGACTTATGTATGTACATTGGGACATTGGGTCCATTAAACAATTCAAATCATAAGACAAAATGACTATATTAACACAACAGTTCAGGCTACTTTCTTATAGTTATTATTGTTTTAATGTGAAAAAATATATTGAGGAACTATTGGCAGCATATGATTCAATGGTGTTTTTAAACTACCCCGATTGATATGCATTTTGTTCCTGCTATTTCTTTTCATGAAATATGTGGAGGGTGTGCTGCGAAAATAAGTGTGTTCACCATACCTACTGATTTTTATGTAACAGGAAAGGCCAATCTTAATACACAATCTTGCTGATAGCATATAATTATTTGTTTGTTTCATAATACACAGCATGCTGGTAATATGAATTACTTTATAATAATAATATACTATGTATATCCTACATTTGTGATTATTCCATAGCAGTTGGAATGAAGCAGCTCCACTTCACATATGGATCTACTTTATACTGATAACAACTAGCCTTTTAAAGAAGAAACAATATAAATAATAATATAACTATGTACAATTTTAATGAATAAAAAAATACTGAGCACCATGCATAATGAATATTTAACTAAACAGACTAAACTAGAGCTAATAAAGATATATTAATTCCAAGACTATACAATCCATTTATGTTTGCGTCATTTTCTCATTTCCACGGCAATCTTCATGCATATTTGTAAATTTTAAAAATTATGACCTCTATTAATTAAAAAAATGTGAATAATAATGAAAAACAAAAACAGGATCGATATATACAGTGGCGCAGTGCATTGACCGGTTCTCGTTAGATCACCGAAGTCAGGCTACGTCGAGCGTGGTTAGTACACTTGGATGGGTGACCGTTTCAAGTAAAAAATACGCTGCTCCCTCCCTGGGGTAAATTCGTCTCGCTTTCCACCCAGTGCAGTAATGCACTTGTGTGTGGTTCCCTAGGCTTTGGACATCGCTTTGGTCCATTGAGAAAAAGTAGAGGTGTCCGTCCTGACTGCATGAGGTTTTCCACGGTTCCCTCAGTCTCACCTCAGCGAATGCTGGGACGCGTAAGCATGCAGGCCTTGGCCACTATCCGTTCCCTACCTTATCCCTACCCAGTACCCCGCCGCGAGCTGTAAGCTCTTAGGGGTGTATCCCTGAAAAAAAAAAAAAAAAAAAAAGTATTTTAAGGTAATTGTAATTACTTTTTATTCATCCATATATATATATATATATATATATTTAATATAACGTGGATTTTTTTCAATGGATTCTCATTCTCATGTCTTTCCCGATTTGTGCGCACCTAAAAAATTATGTATAAAATTAACGTTACGGCACTGAAATGTTTCAAATAAATGGATGCAGTACATTCCATAGAAAAAAATTTAATTGTTCTAATTTTAATAATTAATTTTTAATTGAATAAATTAAGAAATTTATATCGTCCATCAGGAAAACTTTTTTCCGAAAAAAAAAAATAAACCGATAAGTAGAAATCTATTTCTCAACTTTTGTTAGGAGTGCATTTTTTTATGTTATTAATTTTTAATTCATTTTTGTTTGTCATAGCCGGTGTTGAACAGCAATGCTAAAATTATAAAAATATAATTAAAAATCAATAAAGTTTTGAATAAAAAATATACTCCCAGCGAAAGTTGACAAATATTTTTCTACATTGGATGAAATGTTTTCTTCTTCTTCCGCGAAAAAGGTTTTTCAGGGAGGAGATACATTTCTTACTTTTCATTTACACTGTAGTTAATATTATTTAAATTAGGACAATTAAACTATTTTTATTGCAATGCACGTTTAATTAATTTACTTAAACCAGCTTCTTAAAATTTAATTCTTGTAGATAAAGATTTTATTTTGCATACACGTTTGTTATATTTACCTGATGCACGAGGGAAGAGTGAATTATTATAATAATGAGAATTGCATCTCGGCACAACATATTTAATTTCGTCCCCTGTACGTAACCGACTGGGCTTTGCACGTACAGTAATTTTATTGTTAGAGAAATTATCCGTTAGACATTTATGAAATTGTATAAGTCAGAGTGCGAGTAAGAACATCATCAATTAATAAAGGAATATTACATGATGCCTTCCTTTCAACACTATACCAAATTTATACTGAACAACATTTTTGAAATAATATGAATCCCTATATCCAACATGATCTTAGTAGCTCTATTCATATATATATATATATTCAAATTCAAATTTTTTATTCAATCGTTTTGGTTGTACACAGACAAACTTAGATCATGTCAAGTAAAAAAAAAGCAAAAAAAAAACAAAAAAACAACAAATAAACAGGCAAATATATATATAAGAAAGTAGCCTGTTGTGTTGTGCTTTGCTTTGCCTGTTTATTTGTTTTTTTTTTGTTTTTTTGCTTTTTTTTTTACTTGACATGATCTAAGTTTGTCTATGTACAACCAAAACGATTGAATAAAAAATTTGAATTTGAATTTGAATATATATATATATATATATATATATATATATATATATATATATATATATATATATATATATATATATATATATATATATATATATATATATATATATATATATATATATATATATATATATATATATATATATGAATAGATATATATATATATATATGTGAATAGAAACATTTATACTTTTGTGTATAAAATATATTAATTGTGTATTTTAATTTAACAATCTCTCTTGTTAATACATAAATGTATGAAGTAGATTCAGAAACGGTTATATTTCAAAATTTACATATACAAAGTAAAGTAGGATTCAAAGCAATTAAGCCTTATTATATCTCTCTACCTGGTATCAACTATCAAGTAGTTTCAAATTAATAATGTTTCTTTGTATTAAAAATTTAAAAGATCTAGTACAGTACAATAAATACACATAGTCGAGTCCGATATAAAAAAATGGTTAAATAGTGCTCTTCGGTAGGTTAGGCAACTTGTTCAGCATGAGAATACAGCGGGCTACATACATATGCAGCAGAACTGATGAAGACTTACCACTATACTGTATCATATTATATAATATACACGCTGTTTTCATGGTGGACAATTTGAAAATCAAATCTAGCTCGTGCACCGAGCTCAGCGACATGTTCTATCATGCTATCCGGGCTATCCATATCTTTTAAACTAGAAGTACCTAGTTTTTAATTTTTCTCCGATGGTTTTAAAGAATGGCAAGATTGTTCCATTATGTGAGGAAACATCACTTTAAACGATGAACTTCACTTAAACTTCAAAAGTTACAATACCCTAAATAAAAAATATATCTAATTACTATTAGGTTCAAGTTCACATTAAGGTGGTTAATAATGCAGACTGGACTAGTCCTAATAAGAATATGACATTAGGTATACAGTCAACTGATCCATTTCGTATATTAAATCACAGTTATATAAACGTATTGCAGTTGATATGTTACTCTTGTTTTATATATATAATTATACATTTGAACATTAAAATTATAGATTATATCCAACATAATATAATTACAGCAATAATTAAATATTTTAAATGCAATGAAAGTTAATTAATTAAATTATTTAAGAAATATCATGTTGCTGCTTTTTACTTGTTTTGCATTATGTTAACATGTTGGCGTATGGTCACAATTTGTATGCGCATTTCCTTTTTTCATTAATTCGGTTACTTTGTTCCGTTTTCTATTTGCGTAATCTCTGAACCCAATAAATACCTTTTTTCCTCCATCCCTACGACGCATTGCACCCCAACCCACAATTCCTCTTCTGTGAGCGCCGTGCCTTGTGGAGCCGAGAACTATATTTTTAGCTTTCTTTCACCCAACCTTTCGGTAAGCACTCTGACCATCTCCCATCTCCCAGAATTCATGAACTCTGCCTGCAAGGTGGCTAACATGCAAACAAGAGCCAGAACTATCCCAACCGTTGAATTCGGGAGGCACACAAAAGGAGTCACTACGATATTTCTTTTCAATACGTGCACTAATGTAATAAATAAAGCTTTGAGTAATTCACACTAAATTTTTAGATGCTGAATTGGTTTTCAGTACTTTTTGTCAGTACAAAATTGCTCCAGTCAGTACAAAATTTTCCAGTTTCGTCTTACATCCAGCACTTTTAACCTATAAAACACTTATTCCAAGTACAAATTTGGTACTGAAAAAAGAGAGTCAAACAAAGTACAAAAAATTGACTCTTTTTTCAGTACCAAATTTGTACTTGGATTAAGTGTTTTATAGGTCAAAAGTGCTGGATGTAAGACGAAATTGGAACAATTTTGTACTGACATAAAGTACTGAAACCAATTCTCAGCATCTAAAAATTTAGTGTGAAATCATTTTAATTAAATTAAGTAATTCATCTAACCGGTTTTATTATTTTTATTAATAGTTTCATGATTATGAACTGTACAGTACAGAAGAAAATTGAGTTCTAACAGTAAGTGCTTTCCAAAAAACAGTTTTAGCATATGTTTTTCTATGGTTTTAGATCATCGTTATTCTCGACTTATATATAATATGACTTTTGTGCACAACTGAAATAAAAGTTTGTATCCTTACAGTTCTTAATAAAAAGAAGAAAAAAAGAAGTCATTGCTGGTACGTGTAATTTAATTCAATTTGATTTAAAATTTATTTAATAATCCGAGTTCACATGAGTAAGAAAAAAAATGCTGTTAATTGCTTCTCTTATTTGTTAATTTTTGTCTGCACCTAGCTTGGAGCAATCAATTGAGTAAATGAAACTAATGAAAGTGCAGCACACGTGAGAGCGTTTCAATTACAATATATAGTAGTATATGCATGCAGTTTGTAAGGGAAATAAAATATTCCAATCGCACTTTCTAACTTAAATCTGAAACTTATATACTTATAAGTTGTTCATTTTAAAGAAAATGTCCCCTAAATGTCATTTTTTATTTTAAAAATATGAAATACATTTGAAATTTCTTTAATTTTTCCTTTTTTTTTCTCATATCCAGTCATTACTCGATCCTCAAGAGGGGGGGGGGGTAAACCCAGATCCCCCCCCCCTCTTGGCTACGCCACTAGTTGGAGCTCGGACCGCTTTACATTGACAATTTTCAAATTGCATTTTTTTTTTTTTTTTTTTATTTAAAATCAAAGTGTGTTTGGTCCAGCCGTATAGTAACAATTAATGTATTTCTCTCTAAATACAAATGTTACATTGAAATATTGCCTGCTTTTTGTACACCTCCCAATGTGAAGAAGTTTCAGTTACACCTCTGGATAACTCAGATGTTACGTTTGCTCTTTTTGTGAACGTTTTCACACAGTCTATGACTATGAAGTCCACCTTGTTTAAAATGAAACCTATTCTGAATCTACTTTATTAAACCTGATACATGTATTAGCAAGAGAGACTGTTAAATGAATAAACTAGTAAGATACTATATACACATGTATGAATGTTTGTTTTCTGAAGCTTAAAATAAATATAAAACATCAGTAAGCAGCTTCAACTGAATGAACTAAGGTAACTCCTGATCGTTTGAAAAGGCATTTTTTATGCATACTGCATGTGGGTCGGATAGATAGGGTGGATATGAGGCAGCTCCTATCCCTTTGCATTGTGAATACATATCAATACTTTTGGGAAAGCTAGACTCTCCTTATGTGTCACAAAATTTAAAAATATTTTATATATTATATATATTTAAGCTTTATATATAGTTAGTAAATCAGTTAGGGGTAACGTTACGGCTGTCCCGAGTTATGCATATAGTTATAAATAATATATATTTATGCTGGCAAATGTAACGTTTAATACTACGTCTATAGAAGGAAATGAAATAGTTGGGTAGACATTGGATATTATGTCTCCATGCAGTTACCAAACAGGAATGGCCCAGTCTAGACTGTAAAATAAGCACCGTAGTTGGCGGCACCACTGCCGTCGCAACCACGCCCTGACCCGCCGCCCCCAACACATCCACTGCTTCCACGACCGTAAAGTGAGCCAGCCAGCGAAATATCGGTCCAAGTGGTCGAACGCGCACACACTATACCAATTAACACATCTAATTGACAAAAATAACAAAAACTAATATTCATTTTATGAATTATTTACTTATAATTGGTAAATATATATAATAAAAATATAGGTTACTGGTTAATTGATTGTTACAGTCACAAACTTGATATATTAAGACAATTTTAGTTCATAAAATTATAAACTTAAGAATGTCAGAATTTCGCACGATATTTACATAATTGAAAATAAATAAAGCGTAAAACATGTAAGAGAGAGGCATTAAATAAATTTATCAATCTCAAAAGTGTCCTGACAGCAGCTTTCTGTTTGCAATTTGTAATTCAGTAATTCAGAACTGAACTATAGATCCCTGAAGTGAAACATTCAAGAAAATTGTAACTAACAAGATACTCGTAAATTATGGACACTCCTCGCCTCTGAAATGTTTTGCCATTGTGATATACTCACAAAGCATGGAGAAAAACAAGGCCAAACAGAACTTTTTAAAGACAACGTGGACTGTTCAACAAATAAGTACAAAATTAAACTTTTAGTTAATTTTGCTTTATTTATCCTCCATTATATAAAAATCCAAATATTATAGAAACTATGTTATCAGTGCAATGTACAGTTTTTAAAGTTAAAAATTGGAATACATGCATTAGAATCTTACGTATGAATTCCAATTTTTAACTTTAAAAACTGTACAGTACTTACTCAGAGTAATTTGCTTTTTTCGGTTTGATCACATCTAGAAAGAGCAAATTTAAATGAGCAAATCCTGAAATAATACACATCATCAGAGTTTGCTTTTTCAGATTTGAACGTACACTTCTTAATATGATGCAACGTCTGAAATATACATATATATTTGCTTTATTCAAATCGCAAGAGGCACACCTGGGTGTGCGCCTTTATCAGGCTTTGCCCAAAATTAAGGCTATGGTTCCACACAATGGGTGCGATTCACGAAGCAGTTAGCCAGGTTTCTAACCACGTTTGGCTTAACCACGTTTAACTATATCTTTTTTACATGTTAAACCACCTAGTTAAACGTGTTTAAGCTAAACGTGGTTAGAAACCTGGCTAACTGCTTCGTGAATCGCGCCCAATATGTTTATATTATTTTTATATAAGTACATATTATTCATTCCAAATTTTTGGGTACAAATTCTTTCATTTTTAGTCTCTTTAATATTTTCTTTATATTTTATAACACTTTTGTCTATTTTTAGCAACTTTAGTTATAATGGAAATACGTTTTCAAAATATTTTGTGAATATTTTTTCATGAAATGTACTAAACATATCATCACCATTTTATTATTTATTACTATACATATTAACTTTAACTATTTAGTTTAGCATTTATTCGCTGAACTATGCATTTATTATATTGAAAAGGAAGATCCTGCTCAGGATCTCGAATATAAAAACACAAAATAATATATTATCTTTGCACACTAAATAATTAAAAGAATAATACCTTTTGGGAGTTTGGGGCATACGGCAGGAGAGTAAACTCTCGCACATAGGGAGATCGAGTATCGATTTAGTATGTTATATATAAATATTGTTTTATGTATGAACTGATGTACATTGTTATATTTGCAATAACTAATTTCCAGCTCTTGTCCTGTAAATAAATATTATTGCAACTTAAATAATATTTTTTGTAAAACAATTATAACAATTCATATTGAATTGATAATTTTTATTGTTTTATTGTAAATTACAATTGTTGTTTTATTGTTTTGTATCGCAATTTTGTGTCAACATTTTTACAATTGCTATAGTTACTCATTTATTTTATTTAAGTCTCAATTTTTTTTTTTTTTTTTTTTTTTTTCGATGCATCATGCATATAGAATTTTGGTTTGAAATCAATATCGTTTTAATATGTACAATATATACTTATTCACATACTGTAACAATAATTAATAATATTCTTCGGCAGATCCGCGGCGTGCGTTCTGGGCGAACGGGCATTTACAGGGAAAGTGGTGTCCAACGCCAATTTTCAGTCTCTCTTAGAGTTTGAGAGACTTTGTCGGAGAGTGGCTTTGTCTAAACTAAAAATAATAATAAAAACAAAAATACTCCCCCCTCCCCCGCAAAGCACAGAAGTTTGCGTAAAAAGCTGTTTGTTGTACCATAAGGCTGCATGTTAAAGGCCTCCGAAACACCAACTTTGGGATTTTTTTTTGTGGTGAAGCTTATTTTTAGAAAATAATATATTAAACAAAAATGCAATCGCTCACTCTATCTGAAAAATACTCCTTAAATATTTACTAGATCTTTTAAATAGCACAATTTTAAAAGAATTGTAGTTGGTTACATTTCTACGAGTAAAATTCTATTTGTTAAAAAAAATCGCAAATCATGGCAGTTTGATATTATACAATGAACTTTTTTTCGGAAATCCAGAGAGTTCTATTGTAACTTTATTTTTGTTTCTTGTAAGATATGAATGATATAGTCTTACAATATTTAAATGTTACTGTATATTTTATGTCACGAGTAGACTGAATTTTAAGGGGATTCAGGCTTTGATAAATAATAATCTGAATTCACCCCAAAATTACTATAAAATTTCGGTATTTTAGCGGTTATAAAAGTTGCAGTTCGCACATGTCCTTTATTTTGTGCTCAAGTTTTTAAATAAAATTCGAGTTACATTTTTTATTATTGTCTGAGAGAAGTGAGCCATGAGCCATATAGGCATTACTTTAATATAATATTATTATCATTAACATTTCATTTTAATATAATGAAAACATAATACAGCAGCAGTCCACATAAGGTAGTCACAGCTATTGATAGCGCTATATGCACAGTATTGCTAGGTTTATTTATTTAAAATAACCTGGTATGAGTGTATGCATTGGACGGTACTTGCATCACGACAAGCGTACGTTCGTAATTTCTTATGAGGTCAATGAGACCGGGGAGAGAGTGAGTGCGAGATCAATATAGCAAAAGAAGGCGGACAGGCGAGATGGAGACAACGGCGTTAGACCGAGGCCCACTGGAACACCGGCTAGACTTCAACCCTTCATGAGATGACGGCCACTTGCTCCACCCTGACTGGTTTTTAGCCCTGTTGCTTACAAAACAGTATGATCGAGCGATAAGGATCGCAGAAGGTGGGCGTTTCGATATCTGATTTCCATCGTCTGGGATATTGACATCATCCTTGTATATAGCCACAAATAGTTTGTATTTGTAATTGTTTATTCACTTTATTGAATCAAATACAGTATATAGTACAGTATTTCCATAAGTTTGGATACATGATGTAGTATATCTCCAGCTTATAACATAAAATAATTTTTAACATTCGATTTACGATTCAAATAAACATATTATAATTAATTATACCCACATATATACACTATAATACACATGAATTGTTATGTTTATTAGCGCATTGGATATTGTATATTAAATTATTCTGTTATTGTCGAACTATTCAATATCTCTTATAATGCTCTTATAATAAAAATAAAAACAATTAAAATTCTCATTATATTACAGTTTTCAATTGTTTATAATTTAGATGAAATAAATCAAACAGTGCATGGAAACAAATTCATTTTGTTCAAGCTTACTTGTGCAATGTTCATACAGCTTCGGGTGACTTCGCACCCAAAATAATGCTAAAGATTTCGATGTCATTGCAATTTGCTCCTCCCAAAATATTAGCATTTAAATTTTCGACGCATGCATTTAAAAATGGTCTATTTTATAAAAGATGGTTCTAAACTATACCAGCATACTTATATATAAAATAATTATTAAAACAATCACACTCTTTAATACACGCATCAAAAAAATATAAACAAGTTTTTTTTTCAATGGTGCTGGGTAATAGCCCCCTCCCCTCCCCCCTCATCTTCTTTATAATTGCATAAACCCACAAAGTCATTGACGATTCATAATAAAGATTTGTATAATACAGAAATTCAAATCATAAGATAATTACAAATTTCAATTCAGCTCTTGTTAAAATTGAATTAAGCGATTTTCCAAGAATGTGAAATAAATCGCCCAATGTTTATAATATTGCTTTGTATTAAAATACAATTTTACTATGCATATCGCGCGTTATAATATAATACAGCTATATAATACTGCAGTCGGTAGTCAATAGTAATCAATGTATATAATCCTATCTGTTCCCATGGTAAAGAGTAAACTCGAATCATCGACCAATTTAATAGTTGACGTCAAATTATAAACATTGTGGCCTTCTTCAAAGTAACTCGAACTTTCAACTTCGTAAAAATTTACAGTCGAATTATTTTTATATTCTCTGCAGGAAGTACCCGGAAGGGAGGGAGGTTTCTGTCCTCCTTATTTGCATTTGAACTATTTGAAGTTTGAAATTTTGCAACGCGGTTCATAATAAGAGTAAAAAAATTTAAAAACTCAAGCATAACAGAAAGGTCAGAAGTACACTTCCGGTAGGAATAGCAAATAAATTTAAAAAGTTTACAAGCAGGCTGTAAACTCCGAACAGAAACATACAATAACAAATTTTAAAATTTTTGGGTAGCGTTTAATATACACGCTCCCCCAAAACGTTTAAGGGCATTGGGTGTAGCACCGGTAGTTGGCAACACTGACGTATCTTCACCATGTTAATTTTTGATCATTGCTCCTCGGAGTAATTTTTATGCTAGAGCTAAGCTGATTGCTGTAGTATCAAGATAATTAGTAGCCCAAGTGCACAATTTGGCTAAATAAAGCCTGATAAAGAAAAGTATTTTTTTTATATTTTAGAAAAATGCATGTAAATTTAAAAAATTACTAAAAAATGCTTTTCTTTAAATCAGGCTTTATTTAGCCAAATTGTGCACTTGGGCTACTAATTATCTTGATACTACAGCAATCAGCTTAGCTCTAGCATAAAAATTACTCCGAGGAGCAATGATCAAAAATTAACATGGTGAAGATACGTCAGTGTTGCCAACTACCGGTGCTACACCCAATGCCCTTAATATAACCATCTCAAAAGTCAAGTTAAGTTCCCACGCCTTCATAGATTGCGTTACAGCAAGCTAAGGAGCTAAGCCCCACAAACATTGAAACGGTAATTAACGCAAGTTCTAGTAGCCCAAGAGCTGCCAGGTGATGAGGTGTATATACAGCATATATTATACAAGAATTTTTGTACACAATGTTGATATTATTATGAGAAATACGAGACGCAATTTTGTGAATTCTGCAATACGCACAGACAGTATATTCAAAAAGGGTATTTATGGTGATTATTTGTGTACTCTACGTCGTTTCTACGGGAAGAATCAATAAATGCTTATGCGGCTTTTAATGATAAAATACTTTAATATAAAGTGTGAAATAAATTTTTGTCATATCGCTTTATTTTTTTTACTTCACGCAATTATTCTCACATGCCACAAAATATCTGATTGTCATTCATTGTTCGATCATCACAAAAATATGAATAAAAATTAGGAATTAATAGTGCACCCTCCAGATTTTAAAACTAAACTTTATCCAATACATACACGATGGGGCTATATTATATGTACAGGCCCTCTTTCTTCTCCTTTTTTTAAGTCTTTTCCCAATCCTTTTAATAATAATTAATAATTTGTATAATTGACTTTCTTTAGTAGCCCCATCCTGTCCCTAAATCATATATGTTCTGGTTCCTGATTTCATTTATTCAACGTTAATTATCATAAATTAATACAATATTATTTCTAACAGTTTTAAACAATTTCATGTGTATGCAGAAAGAAAATAAAACGGTATCATACAATACATTAAATATATATATCATATAATAATACTATATATGATACGTAAGAAAGGGAAGCGAAGGATTATACACATCATATTAATGAAAACTTGAAAAAAAGAGCTTTAGCAGTGTAATTTTGTTCATATAAAATGTATCGTGTACTGATCCTTATTCCCACAAGTTTTTTGGCGCAGAGAATGTATTGTATTTTAAAGTAGAGAGAAAAATTACATTGTTTACATACTGTGCATTTTGGCCCACCATCTTGCAAAGGCATGACGTCAGCTCGTTTTGCTCTTTAATTGGAACCACACTTTTTTAAGTGATGGTACAAACACATTTTCATTATATTGTATATTGGATTGTAGACAAATTTATATTTGTTTGGGAGATAAAATCCAATAACAGCCAAACTACATGAATTTTTATTATTGCTTATTATATTTAGACAGAAAACCTCGAATTATGTAAGGTATGGTCAAAGATGTTTTTCAGATTTTTTTCACCCTCCTCCATCACCCTAAAAATTGTACTGAGAAACACTGTGACGTCATAGTCACACAATTATTTAACATGCAGGCATACGGAAAAGCATTGCATTGATTAACTAACAACATCTTTTACCTCGATTTTGAGGGTTCAAAAAGTCTGAAAGCAATTTTCGGTGCTGTACATTTTACGAGTAGAAATGTAGACCTCTCTACAGTATTTGCAATATAAAAAATAACATGCAGGTTGTTATATTTTTGAAATACAAACATAACTATTGTTATACAGGAAAAAAAAAAACAAAAAAACAAAAAAAAAAAACGTAAAGAAAAACACGTAAAGAAAACTGACAATCAGATCGATGATGCTCTACTTATAAATATAATATTTTGTTTCATAAAATAAAACTTCATACAGTACAAAATTATAATAGCTTGATCTCAATTGTTTTGGAATGAGGGGAAACCAAAACTAACAAGGAAAAAAGGACAAATCCCGTTTAGGGAGGTTTATGACACCTGACGACCTGACCAAGGTTTCATAGCTGCAATGCAACCTAGCTGATACATAAACTCATAATCGATTATCATAAAAGCTCATGGCAGTGCTTGGCTGTTGATGACATATGTCACAGGTGTTTTATGTATTTATGTATATATATAATATATTAAAATTAAATTAAAATTAAGAGGCACAATTATTATTGTCCTATGTAAATGAAAATACAATGGACAATTTGCATGACATTTTTTTATTGCAGAAATGGATAGAGGGTGCAAAGTTATGCTACTCTGAATTTTTTCAGATTTTTTAGAGACCGGGAGCTATTTTTAAAAAATTATTGAAAGTCGACTTTATGACGTCACGAGGAGTCTGTCCGTAAGAAAATGATAGGCGCTAAACGCCCGTGACATCATAAAATTGACCTTCAATAATTTTTTAAAAATAGTTCCCGCTCTCAAAAAAATTTGAAAAATTTCCAGAAAAATTCAGAGTAGCATAATTTGGTACCCTCTATCCATTTCTGTAATAAAAAAATGTCATGCAAATTGTCCATTATACGTATATATGTTATCCTAAATATGGGAAAACTATATTGGATTCAATAAATAATTGAAATGATTTGCTTATCATTGATGAAACCAATCATGATCTAAAGCTAATAGTGCATGGATTGGTTAAATGCAAATAAATTAGCAAGTAATATTAATAAAACAAAGGTGTTATTTATACCATATGAATGTATAAATGATAGGAATAGGAATGTAAATGTCTCACCTAGCTGTTATTGACAATCATACAATTGAAAGAGTTAGTTCTCATAAATATCTTGGATTAACAGAACTATAGATTCCCATCTTAAATGGGATTAACATGTTGATAGTATTTAAGAAAAAAATAGCTAATTGGGTACTTTATAGATGTAGACAATATTTAACTAAACCTATGAAAAAATCTATTTAACATTACTTTATTACTTCTAATATTAACTATATATGCTATTTATATATGGGGTAGTGCAAACAAAAAAAAAAAATTAAGGAGGTTGTAATAATGTTTTATAAAATTGAGCACAAATTAATTAAGTTTAGTCTAGTATTATAGTTGAATTTAATGATAACATTCATCATCATCATTTTACGTGAAATACCAGTAATATTTATTTACATCAATTAAGTGACTTGCACAACTTATAGTCAAGAGGCATTCCTACATGGAGGTGCTATATTTCATAATTCTTTACATATATTAATGTTAGGCAAACTACTGAAAAGCTATTTAAGAATTATTTTGTGAGCTTGCTGCATTCCAATATAATTAGTTAAATTATACAGATAAATTTAAAATATAGAATTTTTTAGTTTTTCTGGTTGATAATTAATAAAATGTATACCCATAATGATCATTTTGATCATGAATACATGCCAGCTATGTTTTTTATGGCTATGTTATGTTCTCAGTCTTAATTTAAAATTTAAACATAAAATTAATTTTCTGAAACAATATTTATTTTGTGATATTTTTTCAATAAAGAATGTGTTAAATGTGTATAGTTCCGTATAAAGTGACTAAGTGTATGAAATACACTCTTGGTATTTTGTGTGACGAAAATTTGCTTGTATCCTAAGAATGAATGAAATTTAAATATTTTAAATTATCTTACCACAAATGTGTATTAATGATAATGACAATAATGACGTTCCACGACACGAGTTTTCTAAACTCTTGGGGTCTACATTGTACAATTATTTTGTATTATGTAATAAAATGTTTTTTTTCTTGAATAAACAAATTTATAAATATATATATACTATATGTCCTCTATCTATTTGCCATCTTTATTTTCACCCCTTTACCTTTACCCTTTTTTCCTATATATATATATATATATATATATATATATATATATATATATATATATATATATATATATATATATATATATATATATATATATATATATCAGGTGCATGAACCAAATTAGGAAAACTTCAAATTAAATTATTAATGTTTATATATTACCGGAAGTTCCCGTAAAAAAAAATAAATAAAAAAATCGTAAAAAAAAAGAATAATATATATATTGTATAACTTGATTATTATAATTTTATGAGAACTTTGAATTCGTCATTATAAGTCCATCAATTTTAAGTAAAAAAAAGCCGGTGTTAAATTACTATTATTATACGCGTATATATTACACTATATATAACATAGATTTTAGTACTAGCTATCACATATATTAAACTTGTCACAATATGAAGATTTTTAATTAAGCTAAAAGTTATAACTTTTTATACTATTAGTTTTATTGTACTAATATGATGTTATGAAAGAGAACATAATTTTGGGTATAATATGTTTAAAATTAATCAATTTTAATTTAAAAAAGTTAATCATGTTAATTAGAATTAAGTATATATGTTATATATGTAACTTGACGTGAGATCCATATGCTGTACAGCCTATCAAAGCGATATGAGCCTATATTATATCAATATAATGATCGAAATAAAAATTTGAATTTGTATAATTTTTATATTATGATACGTACACCGACCCTTGCAGTCCATTCGGAGCGTACAATGGGGTACTGACCGGTATTTGAGTTAGCAATACTAGTAAAAAGTACTGTGAATTCTATGAAGAACGATCGAGCCCTATTAGAGCATTCTACGACAATTTGCTGATTTAATATGAATTTTTAAAACTTTTTTTGATGACGTCATAGCATTGCATGATTCTTAAATGGGAAAATATGCATCAGTTAACATTGCTAAAATGAAAAGTTATTGAGGTAGGAATTTGAACCTTCGTCATTATCGTGATTGTAGCACCTAAAAACCTTGTAAATTAAGGTTTGGTTGCATTTCAATATTAAGTATGGGATTTGGCAATGTTAACTGATCTATTTTCCCATTTAAGATTCAATGCTATGACGTCATTTTTGAGAGGTTTCAAAAATTCATATAAAATCAGGAAATTGTCGTAGAATACTGTAATAGGGCTTGTTCTTCATGAAATTCTCGTACCTTTTGAAATGTTGACAAAAACTTGAAACTTTTTTTTTTTCGTCAGTACCCCATTAATAGCAATTGTTGGTATTATACCACTGTGTATGTAGTCCCAACATATCAGAGCAATATCCCAGATCGAGGGATCATATCAAAGTCTTTGGATCATATAATTTTATTAGGAGCAAGCGAACGAGAGAAAAAAGACCAGCACTGACGATCGAGTGTACGTGATGCACCTGATGCTGCCACTCTGCTACAAGTGCTATATATACATACTGCATTATATTATATTATATTAATTATATTCAAGGACCAGTAATATATTGTACGTAGCTGCTGTGTGCAGCATAAGAAACAAATAATATTAATTTTATATATTAATTAAATATATATTACATAATATATAATATATATTTTAATTAATATTAATGTATATAAATATAATTAATATATAATGTTGTACACAAAATATTTATGCAGTATATATTTACCAAAATTGCATACACGCAACTTAATATAAAATATGTATAATTAATACGTACATTTATTTTCAGGTAAATTTTATTTGTTTATTTTCTTCAATGCATAATTAATTAACAAAAAATTAATGCATGATTATATTAATTATTTACATTTCTAAATTATATATTAATAAAGTGAGCCTATTATATTATATATCAATCTATATATAATTAATTTTTATAATATATATTATATATATGATATATCATACATAATTATAATACAGTATACTGTAATATAAATATATATATATTATGTTAATTAAAATATAATATACATAAATTGATATATCCAATTAATATAAATATACATTAAAGTATGCAATTAGACCGTTAATTTGCGCATCTCAATGCATTTATTTATTATATTGTCATAAATAAAAATTGCGCAAAAATACATTTTTTCAAAGTCTATTACAGACACCCTATAAAATCTAAATCTTACCTCTTCAGCAAATTCAAAATCCCCTTCAAATTTTCTTTTTCGTTTTGCTTCGCTTGCGGCTAATAAGCCAACAAGTATAATAATCCACAAGAATCTCATTTAGCTGCTTTTGGAATTGCAGCCAAGTGAAGAGAACGTCACTGCCTCAAATCACTTAAATATAAACTCGACTCCGTAAATTTATATTCACTATGAAAAAGTACTGCGTCCCCTTAGATCGCCCGCTCGAAACAAACGAAGAGAAATCGGTTCAATGCGATTGAACGGGGAGGGAAAGGGAATCACAACAATCCATGACGTCATATGATTGTACTTCAGTTAAGAGACACTAGATGTCACATGAGCGCAGAAAGGATGTCAAATAGTTCAATTTCTGGTCAAGAGAGGACGAAATTTGCCCATTTGTATCGTTTGTATCAACAATTTTGCGAAATTAGGATTATATATTCAAAACGGTAATCAAGGAATCCAACATGTAACACACACTACAGAGGAGACTTACTACCCCAGCCGTCTCGAACTCCAAGCTCATATAAAGTCGTCCCCATACTTTGGGTTGACGTCACGCGACCCTTAGCTCTCATTAGAATAATTGTATTAGAGGACAAAAAGCAAAAGATTCATGTATAATACACGTTCTTTCACATATTATACTCTCGACTTTTTTTTATAAAAAAACCCTTTGCAAATATAAACTATAATACAAAATAAGCTATTAATTGTCACATCATAATTTTTCATATAAAACTAATATAATTATAACATAGAATATATATATATATATATATACTATACAAAATGTAGAAGACAACCATATAATATGTTAATTAAGGGTAAGGTAACGCCACCAATGTTAAAAAAAATCCCTCTCACAAAAATTCTGAAAAAAATTTAAAATGTTCTCCTCTATACCCCCTATCAGTACCTAAAATATCAGGTATACAAATACGATCTAGTTTTTGAGTTATAAATTTTTAAAGTTGACTACTTTAACATGGAGAAATGAAACTCCCATGTTAAATTGGTCAACTTTAAAAATTCATAACTCAAAAACTAGATCGTATTTGTATACCTGATATTTTAGCTACTGATAGGGGGTGTAGAGGAGAACATTTTAAATTTTTTTCAGAATTTTTGTGAGAGGGATTTTTTTTAACATTGGTGGCGTTACCTTACCCTTAAGGGTAAGGTAACGCCACCAATGTTAAAAAAAATCCCTCTCACAAAAATTCTGAAAAAAATTTAAAATGTTCTCCTCTATACCCCCTATCAGTACCTAAAATATCAGGTATACAAATACGATCTAGTTTTTGAGTTATAAATTTTTAAAGTTGACTACTTTAACATGGAGAAATGAAACTCCCATGTTAAATTGGTCAACTTTAAAAATTCATAACTCAAAAACTAGATCGTATTTGTATACCTGATATTTTAGCTACTGATAGGGGGTGTAGAGGAGAACATTTTAAATTTTTTTCAGAATTTTTGTGACAGGGATTTTTTTTAACATTGGTGGCGTTACCTTACCCTTCAAAATTAAGTAGAGTGCTGAGCGATTTCATTTTTTGGAATATTTTATTTTCTACAAATAGTTTAAGGGTAAGGTAACGCCACCAATGTTAAAAAAAATCACTCGCACAAAAATTATGAAAAAAATTTAAAAAGTTCTCCTCTACACCCCCTATCAGTAGCTAAAATATCAGGTATACAAATTCGATCTAGTTTTTGAGTTATGAATTTTTAAAGTTGGCTAATTTAACATGGGATTTCCATTTCTCCATGTTAAAGTATATAGTCAACTTTAAAAATTCATAACTCAAAAACTAGATCGAATTTGTATACCTGATATTTTAGCTACTGATAGGGGGTGTGGAGGAGAACATTTTAAATTTTTTTCAGAATTTTTGTGCGAGGGATTTTTTTAACATTGGTGGCGTTACCTTACCCTTAATTAACCTGCCTTCTATTGAGAAATGAAAACCAAAAAATTCCATCTCAAATAGCTTCACCACAAGGATATTTTCTCCCGATTCACCACAAAAAATTCCCAAAGTTGGTGTTTTGGAGGACTTTAACATGTATGTATCCTTATGGAACAGAAAACAGCTTTTTACTTCAACTTCGTCTTAAGGTAGAGATAACACGCCCAATGTTAAAAAAAATCCCATTCATAAAAGTTATGAAAAAAATTTATAATGTTCTCCTTAACATACTTTATCAGTAGGTAAAATATCAGGTAAACAAAAACGAGCTAGTTTTAGAGTTATTAATTTTTAAAGTTGACCAATTTAACATGGAATTTCCATTTCTCCATGTTAAAGTAGTCAACTTTAAAAATTAATAACTTGAAAACTAGATCGTTTTTGTATACCTTATATTTTACCTTCTAATAAGGTATGTTAAGGAGAACATTATAAATTTTTTTCATAACTTTTATGAATGGGATTTTTTTTAACATTGGGCGTGTTATCTCTACTTTCAACTATGGTACCATATATGCAATTAAAAAATACGTACGGGGGCATACATGACCAAAATGTGTCAATTGCCCCAAAATACCAACCAACCAAAAAATTCATACGTAATCTATAATTCTTTAAGGGTAAGGTAACGCCACCAATGTTAAAAAAAATCCCTCACACAAAAATTCTGAAAAAAATTTAAAATATTCTCCTCTACACCCCCTATCAGTAGCTAAAATATCAGGTATACAAATACGATCCAGTTTTTGAGTTATAAATTTTTAAAGTTGACTACTTTAACTTGGAGAAATGAAACTTCCATGTTAAATTAGTCAACTTTAAAAATTCATAATTCAAAAACTAGATTGTATTTGTATACCTGATATTTTAGCTACTGATAGGGGGTGTAGAGGAGAACATTTTAAATTTTTTCAGAATTTTTGTGCGAGGGATTCTTTTTAACATTGCATGGTGGCGTTACCTTACCCTTAATGGATTTTCAAATATAAATTTTTTTCTACGGAGCCGTTTAAAAAAAAATTGAAATTTTTGCGGGTTAATTGTAATAAGGAGTTTCAACATTTTGGCATGGAAGTTCGATCCATTCCTCCATATTAAAGAAGTCAACTTAAAAAAATTCCTAACTCAAAAAACTAGATCACATTTGTACACCTGATATTTTAGCTACTGAAAGGGGGTGTAGAGGAGAACATTTTAAATCTTTTTCATAATTTTCGTGTTGAGGGATTTTTTTTAACATTGGTGGCTTTATCTTACCCTTAAGGTAGAGATAACACGGATCAGCTGGTCCAATAATAAAAAAATCCCATTTAAAAACAATTATGAAAAAAATTTAAAATGTTCTCCTCTATATCCCCTATCAGTAGCTAAAATATCAGGTATACAAAAACAAGCTAGTTTTCGAGTTATTAATTTTTAAAGTTGACTAATTTAACATGGAAGTTCCATTTCTCCATGTTAAATTAGAGAACTTTAAAAAATAGCTCCATTTTGTATACCTGATATTTTACCTACTGAGAGGGGATGTAGAGAACATTCCAAATTTTTTTCATATTTTTGTGCGAGGGATTTTTTTTTTTTAAACATTGGTGGCGTTATCCTACCCTTAATGTGAACATTCATACATATAGATATATATATATATATATATAAAAAGGGACATCTCAGTTGTCTATTTTTGTGGCATTTCCACTATCTACCAGTGACGTTAGGAGCAACAATTTAAATATTAAAGAGAAGTAATGTAGTTTTTTTTAAACCTTAAATTTTAATCTTAAAGAATGTACAGGAATTGCCGACTTGAAATAATGGTAAAAAAAAATTATACAATGGCCTACTCAATGCAGAAAAAAAGAGAAAAAATACAGATAAAAAAAAAAAATGTGAAAAAAAGAGCATGATAATTGTTTTAACACTTTTTTCTTTTTCTTCTACAAAAAAAGGCCCCCAATAAACCTTACATTAATTTATACATGTGCGTGTGTATATAATACAAACAGTAACACACATATATAATAAAATAATCAAGTTAAATATTTCGGATATATGCTTTTAAATAATAATAATAATAATAAAAAAAAAAAAAAAACAGAATAAAATATTTCAAGTTGTAAATACGTATTCGTCACTGTTGCTCAAGTTGGTGTATTACCCTCAACAAGCTGTCAAGTCAAACATGACACAAATTTTTTTCACATGGGAGTTCTTCCAAAACATTAAAATGTGGAAGCACCTTTGTGCAGGTGACAAAGAGATGTACGACAGCTTGCTGATTAGTTTAAAAAAAACAAAAAACGGGTGGTGTTTTTCTACAGAATGAGGAAGAACATAAACTCTTGGAGCTTGCTTTGCTAATTCCAATAGTTTCTTTAATATCATTTAGCCATTAGAAAACACATTCATTGGTTTTGTTAAATAAAACCATCAGCCTCTACTTTCAATATGATTTAAATATTCATTATCACAAGATGAAAAAAAAAAAAAATAATAATAAAAAATAATTATATAACATTTATAACAAAAATAGCTAAAGTATGTTCCCTCTCATGTCATAGAATACACCCACAGAGGTTGAGATTTAGACATAGTTTGAGATGCCTTGGTCTGTGCTGTTGCTTGCCGAGACATAACCAAATCAGATCTGAAACAATAAATTTAAAGATTAGATCTATGATTATTATGATTAACAATTTAGGTTAGCAAAATGGCATACATAATTATCCTATTATCAGTGTGCTACATTTATGCCTTTGGAATAGGTTGTATAAAGAATAAAGTATAGTGTGCATTCACCTTTCATACAATCTAAACCCCACTCCACTTGGTTATACAAGCATACAACAAAATCATCTTCTCTTTAAATATTGTTTTTCATGAACAAAAATGGATTTAATTTGTCTGGAAATGAAACTATTTAACTAAATACAGAAATGTTGTACTCGCGACACAAATTGAAATATATAATGCACCTATAATAATTATGACAAAGCTTCATCACACTTGTAACAAACTACTGGAACTGCTAACTGAGGCACTTTTGGGCCTTTTTTATTCTTAATTAGTATCTGCTCTAATATTGGCAGTCGATCAGGTGTCCAGGTCATTGTCAATCACAAACCAGAATGTAAAAAAAGTCGAAATTTTAATAAATGGCATCCCTTTTTCTAGCAATGTAAAGTTGGTGTTCTGTTGGTTGGTTGGTTGGTTGGTTGGGTATTTTGGAGCAATTGACACATATAAGTCATGTATGCCCCCAGTTGGTGTTCTGTGTTATGGTGAATGTACAACATGCATGAAAAAAATTTATTGCAGAAATGAATTGAGGGTACCAAATTATGCTGCTCCGAATTTTTTCAAATATTTTTGAGACCCGGAATTATTTTTAAATAATTATTGAAAGTCCTGTGATTTCAGTTGGCACCCCTGAAGCCTTAATAAAAAGGATACAGACTGGACGCCTCCAGGGGGCGTGGCCGCACTTTCAATAATTATTTAAAAATAGTTCTGGGTCTCAAAAAAATCTGAAAGAATTCAGAGTAGCATAATTTGTGGTACCCTCTATTCATTTCTGCAATAAAAAAATTTCATGTATGTTGTCCATTGTCAAATGGACAACATACATGAAAAAAATTTATTGCAGAAATGAATAGAGGGTACCACAAATTATGCTACTCTGAATTTTTTCAGATTTTTTAAGACCTGGAACTATTTTCAAACAATTATTGAAAGTCCTGTGATTTCAGTTGGCACCCCTGCAGCCTTAATAAAAAGGATAGAGACTGGACGCCTATTGACGCCTCCAGGGGGCGTGGCCGCACTTTCAATAATTATTTAAAAATAGTTCTGGGTCTCAAAAAAATCTGAAAGAATTCAGAGTAGCATAATTTGGTACCCTCTATTCATTTCTGCAATAAAATTTTTTCATGTATGTTGTCCATTATGAATCTGAACAAAGCGCTCTTCTCTCTCTCTCCCCTTCCCCCCTATTCTTAATGCATTAAATAGAACTAGCTCAAACAGCAAAGTTACTTCTCTATCTTTTTTACAAAACAAACAAGCACACAAAAATCAAATATAAACTAAATTTCTACCCTCGTCACATGTAACCACGGGGACTCTATGAATGCCGATTGCCTGGGAGTCTGAGATGTTTCAACAATGCCCTGCATAGCGAGCTATTTGATTTTTGTTATCAACTGTTGTCGTGTTAGACAATACAAAAAGTGGTTGCCGATATCAATGACATCTCTTTGAAGTAAGCATTGGGCATAGGCTTACCTAGAGCCCCCATCAGCACATACTTATGTAAAAATGTATGCGGTGTACACTCCATTCAAATAAAAATGTCAGATTAAGACATGTGTAAGCACAACCAAATCAGATGTTCATTTCTGAATGAAGTGTTCGTGCACCACACTTGCTTTGGACTTGAGCAAGGTGAACTGGGGGTGGGGTGGGGAAGGGGGCTCGGTGGTATGTAGTTCTCACGTTGTCCACAAGGTCACCCTCTTCATCTTCACTGACTTCATCTCCAAACTCAATGTCCTCATCAAAGCCATCATCCACGAAGGTCACAGTGTCGTTAATCCTCACTGTAACACAAAAAATGGACACTTGTAACTTAAAATCTACTAGGATGTACAAATTATGTAGTTATTATCAGCTCTTAAAATTTGAATTTCAATGTGCAGGTAACAATTTGATTTTCTTAAGAATCTGATCTTTTTACAATGCTTTACTATAATTATGTACAGAGTTAGCCATAAAGATTGAAGTGCAGAGTGTACGCCCTATTGCAACAAATTTGACTTCAACTGTCAAGCAAAGAATTTAACCAACATTACCTGTTTTCTATTAAGAAATAGAAAAAAAGTAATAAATGCTGATATCAAAGCTTTTACAATAAGTTAACATTTAACCCCACTTTTTATCTAATTATAAAGTCCAGTTTGAATGTTTAATTAATGCTGTATTTAAGAGTTCTCCATAGTTTTATGGATTTATTCCTTCACATCGGCAGTCGGCACTACTTACCAGACTCTGGGAACTCTCCATAGGTCTTGAGGTTACGTGCCTCGTCAGGGGTATACTTGAGGATGACATCAGCCTTGGCGTCCTGGTAGTCACGCAACCCTATTAATATGATATCGCCCTGGTTTATCCACACCTTCTTACGCAGTTTACCTCTTATGTGGCATAATCTCTTTTGACCGTCAAAGCACATGGCTTCCAGGCGGCCATTGCCAAGCATTTTTGTAACTTGAGCATACTCTGTAAAACAAAAGCAAAGAAAACTCGTAAACGTAATCTCCAATTACCAAACACTTTAGCAATAAAAGGGAAGGGGGGGAATATATTTACATTTTGTTGACCATTTATTGTAAAATAGTGCCATGTTTAATTTAATGTCTGGAAATCGGGTACCTGATAGAATTTTCTTAATACGGTTCCACGACAACAGCATTGGTTTCCATGGACTTAGGTCAACAATGGGATACAGTTCAGTTTGTGTAAAGAGACTCACATTCCAGTCAAAAAACATTGTATGGCAATATATTATTGTACACTCTGTTTATCTAAAAATGTAAACATCAGTGGATCTATTTTAATCAACACTTAAAGCTCAGTTTTTACTTCTTTTTGTAGTCGCTGCATTCATCACTTTCTCAAACAATGATACCTGAGAGTTAATGATGTTAAATTTACCGGTACTTTAAAATGAGACATTGTGAATAAGATTCAACTTATTTTTTTATTAATATTATTATTTTTTTACACTTCATCTGCCTGTAAGAAATCGGAAAGTAAGCTAAAATATCACAAAACTATTTCTAGTGTTCCAATACTACTTGATGCAGTGTATTCACGAACAGACCTAAGATGTGTATTCATTGATTTCTTAAATAGATTACGAGAAACTGCTGCACAATTTGCATTGTGAATCTGAACTAGAAGCCTTGTGTCAGCAACTATCATACCTGTAGCAACCTCATAACCCAAAAATTTTTGCACATGTTTTGCTTTGTAAATAGGTGACTTGTCCTTACACTGATCCTCGCCATCTGTGCGAGTGGCGCTGCAACTTTGTGTACGGTCAAAGCATGTAGAAACGAAATAATACATTGCGAAGATGGGGGAAAAATTTTGTGAACCGTGAGTTAGGTACGAAAGAAAATAAAAAGTTAACATTTTTCACTGCCAAAACGTGGTATAACTATTCTAGTTTGCTTCAGTGCAATTGTTTTCACCCTAGCACTGCTCAATTCCAAATACTAGCGAGATAAAGACAACTACCTCGGGCCACCACGGCTCGCCATGCTGCCAAGCGATTCTGCGATTGGTTGACCACAGAGCAGCCATTGATGGGTTAGAACGACATGACGTCATGCTGTCAAGTGATTGGTCGACTTTGAACTGCAAGTTGCAAAAAGTTGCAGCACCACTCACAGATGGCGAGGATCAGTGTAAGGACAAGTCACCTATTATTATTGTGATATATTCAACACTAGTTCCTGGACTCTTGAGTGCCAGTTTCAAAAGCCAACATTATATTGAAAGGATATGATGCCACATATGCATCCTGGGCAGTATTTGTTCTGTGGCCAAATCATACAGTAGCATATGCTATGAATAAGCAATACCTTAGAGTATGCATATACAATAATACGCATAGGGAATTACAGTATGCCATATATTATGATATCCAAGGCCATGAAGTTACACTCACCTTGTCCATCCTCCTTGAACACCAATTCTCTCTTCTCTGTTTCATTTTCATTTTTTCCTCTCCTCCTGTTTTTACCTCCCTTTCCTGCAAAATAGTAAAAAAAACAAAAATGTAGGACACATAATTATGCATACATGAAAACAGATGCTTCAATAGCAAGAAAGATTTGCATGTATTATGTACCACATTTTATGTTTTATGGACAACACAGAAGTGTTCAAACTTTATTTTACTATGCATAAATCTACATTATGCATACTACGACTATATACGCAGTATAATAATTATAAATATAAATGCAAGAAGAGAAATTAGTACATGGACTTGCGAAAGAGAAATGTTTCAGTCTAAAATGGCCGTATGCATATGATACAAGGTTAGTTGCATTAATAAATGTAAAATAATTGACACTCCTGTTTCACAAACAGGTTATATAAATACGTACCTTTGTTCTTCGGCATCTCAGATTAATTGAACACTAATTATTAATTAATAATATCCGCTAAATGTTGAAATATTACTGAAATTTGTGTGACAATATTGCATCCCACTCTGACAAGAAAAATTACTCAAAGCAAGTCAGAAGACAGGCACAAGCGCCACAAGCCACAAGCCGCACAAGGCACAAGCACAAGTTGCACAAGGCAGCAAGGGACTTCAAGGATGCTACAGTAAGGATAAGTCACGGAGCTGCTGCCCCCTATACGGGCAGTGTCGAACTAGAAAAAAAGAATTGAACATCGCCTTTTTGGAGCCAAAACGCCGTCCGAAATGCGCAAAAAGCATGTTCGTAAATCTGCACGGAGTACTCCTTAGGTTTTCGAACACGCTTTTTGCGCATTTCGGACGGCGTTTTTACTCCAAAAAGGCGATGTTCAATTCTTTTTTTTTAGTTCGCCACTGTTCGTATAGGGGGCAGCAGCTCCGTGTCTTATCCTTACTGTAGCGTCCTTGAGGGACTTTCGAGAGAGCAGTGCCAAATGAAATCTGCGGCGTATTGAGAAACTAAAAATCAATACTGCTTGGTACGAAATTTAAAAGTATTTGGGGCTTGATTTCAATAATATGCCCATATATTACGTATACCCTACAGCTAGCTTTCCAAATTATAATGATCGAAGAACTTTGTTCAATGCTGGGGAGACTATCAGTGCCATCCGTGTCTTATGACCAGAAAATTTCTTTTGACAATGCCGTGTCCTGGAGAACAGAAAAACTGAATTTTTCTATATTTTTTACGGCATATATATATATACATATATAATATATATTAAGTAATATATATAATATATATATATTATATATATATATCGGTGAATTTCTTAGAACTTGAAATGTAATTTTATTTATATTTCTAGCAATTTTGCCAAAAAATAAGCATTTAGGATAGAAATTAAAAAATTCACCGTTTGCCCGTAAAAAAATTTGGAGCTATATATTATAATATGAAATTTGAATATTATATATATATATGTATATATATATATATATATATATATATATATATATATATATATATATATATATATATATATATGTATATATATATATATACATACATATATATATATATATATATATATATATATATATATATATGTATATATATATATATATATATATATATATATATATATATATATATATATATATATATGTATATATAAATATATATATATATATATAATATATATATATATATATATATATATATATATATATATATATATATATATATATATATATATATATATATATAATTATATTTATATATTAATTGTTATATTGTTTATTATAAAACCTTTATAATATTATATCCCATGTACGTAGCACGTACACTTCATCGGCTAAATATATTATTGGTCAGATATTGGGAATGTTGGCTTAAAATCTACGATATCACCAATATGTATAGCCAATGTTCTTACAATATTGATATGCCGACATTGCTCAATTTTGGCATTTAATATTCATACAATGTTGGCTAAAAGTTGGTAGCGCAATATATTTAATTTCACTACCTCCCCGGCTGAAAATGTTTTCGTTTCCAACATCATCATAACGTAGTTTTTACGTGATAATTACGTGTAATACGTGATTTTTACGTGTAGCACGTTATAGCTACGTTCATATTACGTTACAGTTACGTAACTTTGATCTTAAATAAAATGTTAAAGTAATTGTTACGTGCTTTTTACGTTACAGTTACGTAACTGTGATCTTAAATATAATCTTATGGTAATTGTTACGTGCTTTTTACGTTAGAGTTACGTAAGAAAATAATAAATTAAAATTCAAACGCTCGCGCGCATGACGGTTGGGCGAGTGTGGGAATTTAAGGGGGGAGTGGGAGGGGAGGAAGACGCCATTTCGTAAACAACACCCGACGATGCAGCTATTTTATGCAGATTTCGTCAGAATTAGAACAAGTTTCCAGGATTCAAGGTAAAAATCATATATAATATAAGTGTATGCATCAACAAGAATGAATTTAGCTTACAGAAATCATTATTTTATCTTGAATGTGAATGTCAAACTTGCCAATGACACCGGTGATGTTTGTTTTAGGATCATGTTCTCTTCGTGGCCTCTATCTACACAGGCTACACCCTTATCGTGAGGATTATGGGGATCATTTATCGATTCCTGCACCCCGGCACGGATAATTGAGAGTATGCATACATCGTGAGAACCTCGACAAAGCAGGCAGATCAGAAATGCATCCCCAAACTTCATATGAGTGTGAGTACCATATAGCATGTTTCATTGACCCTGTATAATATTGCCTGAATAAGCATTTGCAAGCACTTAAATTTGAAATTTATGAACTCATGAGTGTAATTACATTCATTAAAAAAATTTGAATTAATGGAAGGCTTTCAGTGATATGATACAGGTACATGTTCATTATATATATTATGTAGAGTGTGCATGATTGTAAAGACTAAAGACATACATACTGTACAGTACATATATATATATATATATATATATATATATATATGCATACAGTAATACAACTATGTCATGCATGATTCTTTCAGTGATATGATACAGGATACAGGTTCATTATATATGTAAAGTGTTCATGATTGTAAAGACATACGTACTGTACAGTATGCATACAGTAATACAACTATGTCATGTATGATTCACATTATATCAGTACGTTTGTTCGTAAACCCTGCTCCGATTACATCTATATATGCTCCTTATGGTCCCCCATCTCTACTGCCCCTGCAGACAGAGTGCGAAGGCCACGAGGAGTCCCGCGGTGCCTGCAAAGACGCGATTGGCCCGTAATACTGCAGTTTGTGACCACGGCTGTATGTCAATGTCGTCAAAGAGCAGCTTCGTCGATCGAGAATTGGAAGATTCCCTGCTTAATTTACTTTTTTATTTGTATTTTTTACAAAATATGAATAAATAACACGATGTATGCAATAAAAACAGTGTATTTTCTGAATCTCCCGAAACAAAATATTGACGTAATATTAACGTCAGGATTACGATAGATTTACGCGATTTATTCTTACGTAAAGGAAACGAAAGGTTTACGTAACCGAAACAAAAGATTTAAGTGTCCCAATTTAAACTAATTACTTACTTAAGAATTATGTATATTTAACACAATATTTACGAAACTATAAAGTAATAATTTTCAGCTGGGTCGGTCCAATATAGAGGTAGCCGCGCGTATATTCATGATTAAATGTGGTTGTCCCAATGTCAATGCAACGTTGGCTGGGCATTGAATTTCGATGCTTGAAATGTTTATGTCGGTGCAATAATAGCTTTCTGATATTGCTGCGGTGTCAAAATTAAACATATATTGGTTGAATGTTAATTGGCTAATTAAGGATTGAAAGTCAATGTACGTATATCATATAGGAATTTGTAACAAATATTCAAACAATATTGATATGTGAATATTGCTCAATATTGGTGCTCGATATTCATGCATGCAATGTTGGATTAAAGTTACTAGCACAATATTTAATTTCATTACGTACGTCGGTCCAAAAGATACTTTGCCGTATATTCATTGCATGTAGTTTCCCAATGTCAATGCAACGTACGTTTTGGCTGGGCATTGAAGTTCAATACTTGAAATATATATATTTATGTCGGTACAATAATGGCTTTCTGATATTGCTGCAGTGTCAACATTAGACATTGGTTGAAGCAAAGAATTAATAAATTCTTTGGTTGAAGGTTGCGTGGCTACGGATTGACAGTCAATGTATCATAGGAATTTGTAACAAATATTCAAACAATATTGATATGTGAATATTGCTCAATATTTGTGCTTGATATTCATGCAATGTTGGATTAAAGTTTCCAGCACGATATTTAATTTCATTACGTTGCTCCAATATACTTTGCCGAATATTCATTGTATGTATTAAGTTTCCCAATGTCAATGCAACGTTGGGTGGGCATTGAAGATTGAAGTGCGATGTTCGAAATATTTAGATTGGGATTGGCTAAATATTGGCACAATATTGCACCAATTATAAGTTCTAACTTTGTCAATAGATGGCAGCAAAATTAATTAACAATTAACAATTAAATTAAAATTAATTTAAGTCACTCTGCACTTTTTTTTAAAAGTAAACACTAAATAGAACCATTATGCTGGGAATTTTTAAGACAATAAATATTTTAATGCTGTTGTTAACGGAATCAAAAATTAATAAACAATAAGAGAAACTCTATAAAAAGAGATGTAGATTGAAATATCAAATAGTCTATGATAAAATTACAAGTGTTATACATTTTATAATATACTCCATCATCGAGACTTGGGAAAAAGTCTTAAAAAAAAAAAAGCCCCATGATGCATGCAGTTCCATGTTCCATATATAATATGTAATATATGTTAATTAATGCATATTACCCTATGGAATCAATCCAATATTGTGCCAATATTGGTTGGCCATTCCTGAGATTTATAAAAAATTTATTGCAGCAACATTTGCCCAATATTAAATTAAATATCTAAGAATGTTTATTTTAAATGTTGGTGCAACATTGGCAATAAATATCCTCCAGCCATAGAGGTTTGTTGCAGCTGCACTATTTAAATGATATTAAAATTAAATATCCGAACAATGTTTATTTTAAATGTTGGTGCAACATTGACATTAAATATCGTCCAGCCCTAGAGGTTTGTTGCAGCTGCACTATTGAAACGATAATAAAATTAAATATCCGAACAATGTTTATTTTAAATGTTGGTGCAACATTGATATTAAATATCGTCCAGCCATAGAGGTTTGTTGCAGCTGCACTATTGGACCAACGTCAAATTTGATATTGAGGCGATATCAAAACGATCCGAGGTGAATATTAATTGCGCCGATCAAATGTGCTACATGGGATATATATATATTATAATTTCATGCAATGACAAAACTTTTCTCTGCTTTACGGAAATATTTAATTTTTGCGCAGAGAAAAAAGTTTTAATTTTAATCATGTTACAACTAACTTTGAGTGGTAGAGGGTGCTCAGTGGTAACCACTGGCTTAGATGTCAACCACTTATTTTCAGTTGTTGACAACTAACTTTGAGTGGTAGGGCGCGCGCCCAGTGGTAACCACTGGCTTAGTTGTCAACTACTTATTTTCAGTTGTTGACAACTAACTTTGAGTGGTAGGGCGCCCAGTGGTAACCACTGGCTTAGTTGTCAACCACTTATTTTCAGTTGTTGACAACTAACTTTGAGTGGTCCCAGGTAGCACAATCCATTGGCCCAATATAGATAGAAGATTGATGAGCTATTGTCAGGTCATTGGTTTTTATATTGTTTCTATATAAAAAGTGACACACGATCGCAGCTAGAATCAATATTGATTTAAATATTGAAAACAATATTGAGGCAAGTACGAATTGCTAGCTATGTTCCTACAATATTGGTTTAAAACATAGATCGAATAATGATCTCCTATATTGTTTCTATAGTGAAATAAAAGTGACACACGATCGCAGCTAGAATTAATCAATATTGATTTAAATATTGGAAACAGTATTGTGGCAAGTTTTTGGATCTCAATATTTTTACAAGATTGGTGTAAATTATAGTTTCAATGTAGATCTCCTATATTGAGTCCGTTGTGAAATAAGTGACACACGGCAATAGCTTGACTCAATATTATATATATCATGCAATTAATATTTCTATGAATTTTGTATTTTAATGTTTGGTACAATATATTGAACAGCAATATTAGGTAAATCATTTTAATTATAATATGAAATAATACTTCATTGAGCTGTGATGACAATACGAAATATTATCATAATTAATGGACAAAGGACTTTTTTTTATTAGTGAGACTTTTCCCAAGTCTCATATTGGAGTTTGTCAGTTTGATCATATATATAACGTGTAGTGATGGGACGGAACTTAGTTTGTTTGGGGTAGAATCTGTTATGCGAGTTCTATTGTATTGTTGTTTTAATCCTCACCCTGGTGATTGAAATTCAAGATTATAATTTTTATTAAAAATTTACTTCATATTAATGCCAAATATTGGTTACCTTTAAATAAAAATTGAACTAACTGGTTAATTATAATGAATTAATTACCTGTTTTTTAAATAAAAAGTTTTTTGGTGCCATCTGTGATTAAGTATATAAACTAAAGTAAAAATATATTGCCAACATTCAATCAAATATTCAGGCAATATTGGTTTTAAATATTGATTGAATATTGATAATTTTGATTGAAGCTGTAAATTTTTCAATGATTAATTAGCCTGCCAACGTTTCACCAATATTTGTATCAATATTCACAAGAAATAATTGAATCATCATTGATTCACCAATATTGAGCCGATGGAGAAAATAAGTGTTTTATATTATATTTGTCTTCATTATTCTCAATATAATTAAATGCAATGTTGAAAATCAATCTTCCCCTAAGATTATAGAAATACTATGTTCAGCAATTATTGCAACAATAATGATATTCTATATTCAATCAATATAATTTTCCTATATTGCAACAATATTTAATTCTTTTAAGGTGTAATTTTTAAGTGGTGAATAATATTGAGACAATATTGATTTTACATTTTGATTTAATATTGACTTTTACCTTTGAAACAATATAAAATTTTCAATGATATAGTATGCCAATATGTCACCAATATTGCAAATAAACATTTGTACAACATATATAGTTTTCCCAATATTGAGAGCCAACAGAGAGAATTAAAACATTGGTCAACTTGCTTAGTGTCGATCAGTATTGAAAACAATATAGAGATGAATCAATCTTCTCCCAAGATTATAAAAAATCTATGTTCAGCGTACATTGATCATATAATCATGATATTTTATATTCAATTAATATTGGCGGTCTATATTGTGTCAACATTGAAATACTTAAAGGCTTGACTTTTCGTTGGGAAAATATATTGGTACAATATTAATTTGTATACATTGATTCAATATTGATAATTTTAATTGAAGCAATGTAAAACTTTTTAATAATTAGACCACCAATATGTCACCAATATTGCAATTAAACAATTGTTTCAACATAGATTTACCAATATTGAGCCAACAGAGATAAAACATTGGTCAACACTTGCATAGTGTCAGTATTGAAAACAATATAAATGCAATGTTGAGAATCAATCTTCTCCCAAGATTATAAAAAATCTATGTTCAGCGGATATTGAACCTATATATAATGATATTTTATATTTAATTAATATTCTCGGTCTATATTGTGTCAACATTGAAATACTTTAAATATTGATTTTTCATTGGACAAAAATATTCAATCAATATTAATTTTTATATGTTGATTCAATATTGATAATTTTCATTGAGGCAATGTAAAACTTTCAATATCAAGATGGCCAATGAACATCCAATATTGTATGAATATATATATTGATAATCAATCATTGAATAAGCATTGATTTTTAATATTGAGTCAATATAGAGAGAACATTAATTGAAATATATGATCAATGTTCAGTCAATGGAACAAAATGTTCAGCCAATATTGTGCCAATGGATTTGTGCTACCTCTGGGGTAGGGCGCCCAGTGGTAACCACTGACTTAGTTGTCAACTACTTATTTTCAGTTGTTGACAACTAACTTTGAGTGGTAGCTAGGGCGCCCAGTGGTAACCACTCTGGCTTAGTTCTTAGTTCTACTTATTTTCAGTTGTTGACAACTAACTTTGAGTGGTAGGGTGCCCAGTGTAACCACCAGCTTAGAGCTAGCTGTCACAACCACTTATTTTCAGTTGTTGACAGCTATAAACTTTGAGTGGTAGGGCGCTCAGTGGTATATAACCACTGGCTTAGTAGTTGTCAACTCTACTCTTACTTTCATACAGTTATAAAATAATTATGACTTTCTATTATAACTTTTGAATTAATTAAGTAAACCTTTTTATAGTACATAAAACGTACGTAATGTGAAATCATGTTCCGTAAAGTTCTCGTTGCTTTGTGTCGTATTTTTGTTCTAGGTGGCCTTATTAAACAGCTAGAGTGTTTATCGGCTAGCTCCTAGGACATGATGGCAAAAAAAAAAATATCGCCGCCGATGCCAAAGTTTCGTGGTAATTATAAACTACAAAAAAATATCCATATTTTATTACAGAATGCAATGTATGTTTTCAGTAGATGAAAAAGCGACAGTAATATCTTATTAACTATACGTTTTTTTATTAAATGTTTAATATTATAATTGCTGCAGAATAATAAAAATAAATACGATAATTTCTAAGTACGTGCTAATTAATAATTATTTCATTTATATATTGCCTAAGATATCATGACTTCAATCCGTCCGTATATCTGAATTTTTAATTTGTATAAACGTTTTTTACCTTGAATTATATAATACGTTTAATTAATTAAGTAATTATATAACTTTATTATTATGTTTTAGCTATAATTTCTACCATCTGTAGCTTAATTAATTAGGAGTCAATTAAGTGACAACATCGTGATGGGGGCGGTCGGCGCGTGGTGACATCTACAAACGACTGCTGGACCAATTGTGATCGACCGCAACCATTGGCGACTACTGGCGAAAATTCAACTAGAATTCGTGACAACTAGGACGCGGCGTGACCACTTCCTGGCGACAACTAGGCCGTGACAACTGGGTGCCATGACTATTGGGAGACCACTAGACCGTGACAACTGGGAGAAAACTAGGCCATGACCACTAGACCGTGACCACTGGGTGACCACTAGGCCGTGATCACTAGACAACAACCACTAATCAAGTGGTTAACAACTGGCGAAAATTCAACTGGAGAGTGGTCAACCACTTGACCACTATAGACTTATTTTTCGAGAAGGGTTGTCATTGAAATTCATAATTATTTAAGCATATATATGTATATATATATGGAGGGTATACCATTTCTTCTATATTTACGTTATAAGCATGTTATATATATATATATATATATATATATATATATATATATATATATATATATATATATATATATATATATATATATATATATATATATATATATATATTATAATTACATTTAAAAATAAATGAAAAAAATATATAAATATATATTTTGATTCTCACCTAATATATATATGTCATACTGCAATATGTATAATATATATATTAATAATTAATAATATTATATATTATAATATAGTATTTGAAAACTTAATTGAACCAATTTACCTTTTGATCAGAATACATTTTTGGAAAAATTATAATTATAACCTCGAGATTTTTGGAACGAAAGTTGGGGTATTTTTAATGAAAAATGTCTGCTTTTGGATTAACGAATAATTTTTTTTCACAAAAACTGGTTGCATGGTTGGTTAACAATGGCGGAACTTGTTTTTCGACATATTGTTCACAGTGCTCTCTGGGGCTCCTAATACCCAGTCTGCACGCCAGACAATTAAGTATAATACCGTTTCTCATCAGTGGAGCATGTATGTTGTTTGCACAAAACATTCCGCGGTCTTAATCACCCCTGCGGAGTATATAGACAGCCGTAATTAACTAGCTGCCTTCCTCCTACCAACTCCTTCATCTTGTATAATTAAGTTCATGCAGTCACACCCATCCCAATTAAGTCGCGAAAAGTCTGCCGTGTTCGGGATTTGAACCGGGGACCTCTCTCGGACAAGAGCCAATTAAGTGTACTAACCACTACACCAAAGAGCTGGTTAAAAAAAACAACTAAGATATATAGCAGCCAATTCATATAACCACTATGAATTACGTACACGACCATCGTACGTGCCAAATTTGAAAACTCCACGATTTTTTTAATAGAAGTTATAGTGGATATATATTATTTTCCTATGTTAAATGTCCAATCCAAGACTTTGCATGTGACTGCAGCAGCGTGCAAAGCTTTTGCAGTGTTTTTCGGAACTCAAATTTTTTTTAGTTACAGCTTATATATATACTCAAAAAAGCTATTCCTCAAAAAAAAAAAAAAAAAAATCAGACATCCGATGACATTGGTGCAACCATGACTGGTTGATAATTTGCAGAATTACCCATATATTATATATATGTATAATTATATTATATTATATTTGGGATTTATTTGGAGTGGACAAAAAAGGCCAGCCTTTCTTTTGTTTTTGTTTTTTTGTGAAAAAAGCGGTCGTGGCGAGTCATCAGGGGAATTACAGTACGGCTGCAAATTAAAATAAACTGATATAGAATTTTTTTAAATAATTTATTATCATTTTGTTTACAATTTAGATAGGAATTAAAAGCTCAAGAAATATTTCGTCAATAGCAACGCCACGACACACAGTACATTGGTAAAATTAACTTAAGAAAATCTTTACTATATTTCCAGCATTATTTAGACTTAATTATGCTATAAATAATACCTTAAGATTCAAAGAATCCATTTTACATTATATAAAACTATAGTACAAAGGCATAATATTAACATATTTTTTTACTGTGTATATTTAAAAATATATTTTGTTTGGGAAACACCTGTCATCTATCTATATTAGTTATATTACTAATATCCTTGTTATTACTGAAAAGTCTACGTTTTTCTCTTTAATAATTGATTAATTCATTTAAACAAACTATTTAAGCTTGTAAACAGTTTAAATAATGAGGAATTTGCATGCGTGAATCTGATTGGCTTAATCGAAAGAGGGGGCTGAGAAATACATGTGTGAATTTTATGCGAATTTTTTGAGCACTGCAAGTATGCTCAAATGCATATTTAAAAGATGCACTTTACCTGGAGGCGATGGCGCATCGCCAGTGACGTCATCGCTATGTCAGGTTCGGTTCACTATAGATATGCATACCTGTATGCACCTGCATAACAGGTAGCCAATCAAAAACAACCTAGCCAAAATTCAAAATTTCAAATGCCTAGCCTATGAGTTTTAAAACTTAAAAAATGCACATTATTCCATATACGCGTACTGTAAAAACACACTGGGAGATAAGTAATATTACAAACGTACCTTTCATCATATTTAAATAATAGAAATTGTTTCGCAAATAGTTTCATTTAATTAAAGAGAAGATGCAATCGATGCAACATCAAGTCCTGCCACCAACTTTTCTGTTTAAATTATTGGCGCGTCATGCAGTAATCAGCCAATAAAAATGTGTAAATTTATCATACTGGACTCCTTCCGTATCTGCTGATTATCTATTGAATTATTTTATTAAACCTAAAACTGAGTCTCTTTTCTTATCTACGAAGATAGTAGGATGCCGTAGGATTCAATATATTTAACTTTATTAAGACCCTTGAATCATAATTTATCAATGTCTTTTTAACCCCCTGTTTGCTGCTGCTGAAACCAGTAACGGAAGGATTGAAAAATAAATACAGTTTTAATTTTATCTTTTCCAACACGCCGATATGTGGTCGAGTGGAAAAGCACCCGCCTTCCATGCAAGAGGTAAAGTGTTCAAATCTCCACCGGTTCATTTTACATTTTTAGTAGCACGAAGAATTAAGTTTATTTCATATTTTTAACTCAAACGGGGTAAAATAGTTTTGTTTATAATTTCTTATTAATTTTTCTATCATTGAATGAAACGCTTTATTTGTTTGGTTTTTGCTTTTTTTTTTTTTTTTTTTTTTTTTTGCAAAGTTTTTGTAAGTGCGTATTTATATGAAAAAGTGTGACTTATAATAGTATAACATGATTATATTGTAAGAAAAAATAAGATTATTTTACCCCGTACGTTTGAATTAATTCTTCGTGCTACTAAAAATGTAAAATGATCCAGAGGAGATTTGAACCCTTCACCTCTTGCATAGAATGCGAGTGCTTTTCCACTCGACCACATACAGGCGTATTGGAAAAGTTGAAATTAAAACTGTATTTATTTTTCAATCCTTCCGTTTCTGGTTTCAGCAGCAGCAAACAGGGGGTTGAAAAGACATTGATAAATTATGATTCAAGGGTCTTAATAAAGTTAAATATATTGAATCCTACGGCATCCTACTATCTTCGTAGATAAGAAAAGAGGCTCAGTTTTAGGTTTAATAAAATAATTCAATAGATAATCAGCAGATACGGAAGGAGTCCAGTATGATAAATTTACACATTTTTATTGGCTGATTGCTGCATGACGCGCCAATAATTTAAACAGAAAAGTTGGTGGCAGGACTTGATATTGCATCGATTGCATCTTCTCTTCAATTAAATGAAACTATTTGCGAAACAATTTCTTTTATTTAAATATGATGAAAGGTACGTTTGTAATATTACTTATCTCCCAGTGTGTATTTACAGTACGCGTATATGGAATAATGTGCATTTTTTAAGTTTTAAAACTCATAGGCTAGGCATTTGAAATTTTGAATTTTGGCTAGATTGTTTTTGATTGGCTACCTGTTATGCAGGTGCGTACAGGTATGCATATCTATAGTGAACCGAACCTGACATAGCGATGACGTCACTGGCGATGCGCCATCGCCTCCAGGTAAAGTGCATCTTTTAAATATGCATTTGAGCATACTTGCAGTGCTCAAAAAATTCGCATAAAATTCACACATGTATTTCTCAGCCCCCTCTTTCGATTAAGCCAATCAGATTCACGCATGCAAATTCCTCATTAAGAAAGTTTGGCCTTATTAAAAGCAAAATTGTGAGAATATTATTTTAAACACAGACAATTAATTAATTTGGTATCTCTCCTAAAGTGGTTTCTGGCTTGTATTTCCATGTTAAAACTTTACAGCAATGTTTTTAACAACAGTAGTAAATTCACCTATGTTTTGTTTAAAGTCTCTTAGCTGACATTGTAACAGGAAAAATAAAATGTAGTGAGAAAAGAGTTAGTCAAGGACAAATCAGCACAGGCACAGCCTTAAGTTGAGCATTGCTTTTTGGATGTGCTGCCATGGTAGTCTAAGAGCGCAGTTTGGCCAGCTGAGCCTCGAGCTCATCAGCAGAGGGTAGCGTACTCTGAGGTGTGCCCTGGGGAGCAGCGGGGGCACGTGCCAGCTGCAACACACAGCATCCACACTAAGCCACTTGACTCTTTGAGAAGATTTTGATAAATAAATTTCTAATTTTTTTTACAGGCTCTAAAAACAAATAAAAAAAATTAACATATTGTCTCTTATCCGTGATAATGAGCCATCTTGTTGCAATAATGAGCTATCTGCTATTTCAGGTGAGTGCAAGAATGAACTTTATGTTATACAGTACCTATTTACAACTCATAATTGCGCTCACCTGAAATATCAGATAGCTTATTATAGCAACAAAATTGTAGTAGGCAGATAGCTCATTATTGCAGACGAGGGACAATATTCCTTAGTCTCAGCTGTGTTCAAAGAATTTCTAATTAGTTATGCAGCAATAACAAATTTAATGGACAAACTACATGGAAAAAGAAAAGTAAGAATAAAATTAATTTAAAGTGATTTACTAAATATTTTTAGTTAAAATAAAAGTCTTAACCCTTTGATCAATAGCTGGGCCATCTGGTCACAGACCATTCTACTATCACGCTAATTAATGACAACCCCCACCCCTCTTATCTGCAAGATGATAGTCAAACAGCATAACTTTAACCACTGTGACTTGTAAATTTAGTGAGCACATGTACAACAGCGCAAATAATATTTGCCACAAGACATATCTCAGACTGAGGTGGTGCAATTCCTACACACTTTTAAATTGCACATTTTTCACTATACTGATGTTCCAAAGCAAGTTGTTGGCATCAGAGTCAGGTTTCAGTATCTTTGTGAGTTTGGGTTTGCTGCACTTACCTTGCCAGAAATCTCGATGCCAATCTCATCTAGCACTTGGTTCACAATCTGGTCACTCTCCTCCTCATCATCAGACTCCCCCAAGATGTCATCCAGGGTGTCGTTCACTAAAACCACAGAAAATATGGATTGTTAATTTTCAAGAAAATAAACCATTAATAAGGTTGTGATATTTTATATAAATATATATGTGTGTGTGTATATATATATATATATATATATACATATACATATATAAAGAAGGAATAATCAGCAATTGAAAAAGTCACAGTTTGTGAAAATTTTGAGGTCACAGGCTCACTTCGAAAATTATTTGCGCTCTATTAAAACATTTCATATCATCGAGATACTTCATCATAGAGGTTGACTGTGACCACAAAATTTACCCATAAGGCATTGCTGGTTATTTCTGTCTTTTTCTTTATGTAAAAGAAAATATAGATTATAAATATAATAGGCAACATACAAGAATTTTTGTGTTGACATACTGTATATGTATTGAGAGGACAAATTTATGTTAACTTTACTTATTAATATTATTTTATTTTTATTATTACTTTTTTAATACAGGTACTATTTTACAAAAAGTTATTGATGGTAGCGACAATTAACACTTTTTAGAGGCATAAATGCTGGAGAGGAGCAAGGTTGCCAAACACTGAACTTGAAATAAATTCTAAAGTCTAAAATAAATAAATAATATTAATAAAAAAAAATGAGTGTATGCCCCATCCATTTATGTAATGAAAAATGTCCATATCTAAGCTGGTTATTTATTTATTTTTTTAAATTTTTTTACCAATTTCTTCAGTCATGCCCATGCGCATGGCAGCCTTCTCAAATTCCTTGACATCATGTGCCATCTTCTCTGGATTCATAAGCTTGTTCATATTAGCCATGGTCTTGGTAGTCTCTCCCATGGCCCCAGCCAGAGTAACATTTGCAGCCATCGCCTTTGACTGCATTCCAATGGACTGCACCTAAAAAGCAAGAATAAGATATTAACTTGAGCTCCATCATACTTGTGTATGTATATTATTTTAACAAAGACCTGCATCAACATGTCAAACACTACATTATAAATTAAGTCTGAATCCATATACTGTAGATCATTGCTGTTTGAGTACACTAAAAAAATAGCATTATATAAGTTCTTACAATTTATTGCCTCTGTTTATCATCAAGGTAATGGATACATGTCAATTGATAATGAGAATGTATATTTCCACAAGCAGCTGAATAGAATTCTGACTTCCAAATATGAAATCAAAGGCAATATTCTATTCTACTACTTTACTTGTGAACATGTGTCTTAAAGGACGATTCCGGAATAAAAAAATTGAAAAAAGGCCTGCTTATGTTTTTGGTGTTTGTCCCACCTGTATCTGCGGCTCCGTTCTCGAGATAAAGCGTCGGGAGTGCGAGGACCACGTCCCCAATCTCTTTTCTAAATTGCGCTCAGTGTGATCAAGTAGGAAAGCCAAGCAGCCGTTGCCTCATTGTTTTTATTACACTCTCGTCAGCCACTGTCAAAATCGTCCCTTTAAATTCTACTGAACTAAAGAATTCAACTTTTGTCCAAAATAATGTTTCGTAATTTGTTATAATTGAAAGTGAATACTGGTATTAGTCTCCATCCGTGCACGCAAGAATAATTTTTCTACTATAATTAAAACCCAGTTTTTGAATGCTTATTTTTGACATACATAGATAACATTCTAAACTGGGTTCTAATCATCGTAGGAATATTAATCTTGCATGCATGGATAGAGAACAATCTGAGTATTCACATTCAATGATAACACATTACAAAACATTATTTTGGACAAAATTTTATTTCTTTAGATTAGTTGATTGACAGCATTCGGTGGCGATTTCTGCATTCTGAGAATTTAAAGGGACAATTTTGACAGCGGCTGACGAGAGAGCAATAAAAAACATTGAGGCAGCGGCTGCCTGACTTTCCTACTCAATCACACTGAGCATGACTTAGAAGTCATGCTACAATATATCTAGGAGTAACCCTGGACAGAAGGCTGAGTGGTGAGGTGCATTTGGAGAGAAATGCAGACAAAGGTAAAAAGAGACTATCCCTAATGAAAAGGGCAGCTAGCGTTAAATGGGGAGCGGATCGTGAAACACTAGCTACAACGTACAAGACGTATGTTAGACCTGTGCTAGAGTATGGTACCGAACCTTTTGTCACTGCAACGAAGGCATCAACATCAGCAGTGGATAAAGTGCAAAATCAGGCATTCAGAATAATTAATGGAGCAGTGAGATCAACTCCTATTGCAGCTATGGAAATTAATACCAACATAGAACCCTTACAGGAAAGAAGAAATAAAGCAGCCATGAAATTACATGAAAAATTAATAAGATTAGAAGAAGAGGATTGGAATCAATACCAACCAAGTTCTATGAAAACTCAAGAAACTTTTATAGAAAAGACAACAAAACTAAAAAAAGAATATCTCAATCCGGCCATCTTACAAAGAAAACGTGAAAAAATATCAGAAAATTATCTTAGTGTGGCGACGGTGAACGTCCAGCATAGTATTAAAATAGAAGGTATCAGTAACAAAAAATCTCTCCTTGAAGAGGAACTTAGGCAACTTGCAAATAAGGAAATACACCGGAAATATCCTCTCCCGGACTGGCTTCACATCTATACAGATGGATCAGCAACACCCGGAGTTGGTAATGCAGGGGCCGGTGTATATTGCAAGCTTTTTCAAGAGTCTGCCCCAACAAGCAAGCATGGCAGCAACTTTGATGGAGAGGTTCAAGCTATCAAAATAGCCCTGAAAAAAATAAATAGCCAAACTAAATATAGTAAAATAGTCTTACTTTCAGACTCTACTGCAGCAATTCAAGCAATAGCCTCTCCAGAGTCTCAAGACCAAAGAGTGGCAGAATGTAAAAAGCTAATTCAAAATCATCAAGACAATAGTATTACAATAGTTCTACAGTGGATACCAGCCCATTGTAATATTCATGGTAACGAACAAGCAGACTATTTAGCCAAGATGGGCAGTAAGATGACACAGCCAACAACAAATATTTCCATTTACTCAATTCAAGCTCATATCAATAGTGCAGTGAAACAAAAAGTTGATCTAGACTGGAAAAAACAAGCAAGTGATAAAGTATGGGGAGACCTTATATTTATATTAGCTAAAACTCATATTTACAATAGACTCACAGACACTGCTAAATTTAGATTAGACACAGGCCATGACTACCTTGGATGCTACCAGAAGAGATTTAAAATCCAAGATAGTGACATTTGTAAATTATGTAAAAAAGAACCCCAAGACAGAGGGCATCTATTTAGATGCTCTGCATTAAAAGCGGAACTTGACTTGTTGCCTGGCAACATGAAGCGGGAAGAGCAGGAATCCTATCTCTATTGGCTTGCTAGAAGTAAAATGGCTTAAGGGTAAGGTAACGCCACCAATGTTAAAAAAAATCCCTCTCACAAAAATTCTGAAAAAAATTTAAAATGTTCTCCTCTATACCCCCTATCAGTACCTAAAATATCAGGTATACAAATACGATCTAGTTTTTGAGTTATAAATTTTTAAAGTTGACTACTTTAACATGGAGAAATGAAACTCCCATGTTAAATTGGTCAACTTTAAAAATTCATAACTCAAAAACTAGATCGTATTTGTATACCTGATATTTTAGCTACTGATAGGGAGTGTAGAGGAGAACACTTTAAATTTTTTTCAGAATTTTTGTGAGAGGGATTTTTTTTAACATTGGTGGCGTTACCTTACCCTTAAACGCCAAAACGTGGGCATAAGAAAAGAAGAAGAAGACTTAGAAGAGCGGTAGGGGGCGTGGTCCTTGCACTCTTTCCGCTCTATCTATCTAGAAAGGGGCCGCGGATGCAGGAAGGAAAAACACCAAAAATATCAGCAGGTGCATGTATTTTTTCAATATTTGATTTCTGAATAGTCCGTTGAGACTCTTGTTACCAATGGATTTCATGTTAGCATGAAAATAAGAATTTTAAGTGTAAGTTAATGAAACATTTAATTATTTTTTGCTGTTGTAGTGAACAGGTATAAAGTGAGTACACACCTTGCCTCTGGCAGCAAGTGCTCTGTGCCTCTGCTTCCGCATCTGTACCAGCTGTTTGGCCAGCACCGTACATGCCTCCTTGTTGCCCTCCTTGGCTGCTTTCTTGATTTCCATCTCCTACAAATCAAAGAAACAGAATACATATCAAAATAAATAAATTGCTGTGATTTGTCAGGAAAATTATATAAAATTCAATTACTACGTGCACATGACGGTGTTTAATACATATTCGTTGACAATGGATAATGTTATTCTTATGAGGTACGTGTCATCAAGAGATGATACATATTAAACACCATCATGTATAACCGTAGTGATTGATGGTATTAGAGAGAGGTATTATACATCAAATGAAAGCTGACATGATGTACATTTTTAAGTGATTGCAAGAAAATTAATTTTATTTCATCTGTATTTTTTTTTAGCTGCTAAGAATTACATTTTTGAAAATATTCTCCCTGATTGTGCATAATTTTGCTGTAAATAAAGGTGTGTAGCAAAAGGTGTTCTTAAGTATCAGGATTTAAAGTCTCCAGCAGCAGTTCAGAGAAAATATCCTAATTTTTATCATGTGAATCCACAACAAGAGTTCAATACTGCTGCCATAAGATTTTTTTTTTTTTCCGACCACCACAAATCAATCCTTACCAATTTCTTTTCTTCTCTTTCCAATTGGCGCATGTCTCTCTCCATGTGCCTCCCCACTTGCCTCAAGGCTTTGTCATTCTCTCGCACTTGCTCTGTTAACACAATGTCACAATATTGAAGCTGAAAATATTATGTCTTCTAATAAAATAAATGGTTTATTTTGAAAGTACAGTCGACACCCTTCATAGCAATAGTGTCAAGGTATTATTTGAACAATAAATTGCCTTCTCTTGGTGATGCAAGTTTTCAGGTGCAAGGAGTGTCTACAATTTGGAACTAGAGCAGATACTTTATTAGCAGAGCAGTAAAAATACTGCAAAGAAATCCAACTGGTTCAAATTGACTTTCCAAAATTATGAAATTAATTTAGAGCATTTAACATTTTTTATTGATTGACTTTTATATGGTCCCTTAAGTAGTAATTTTTATGTGTAAGTGTACTGTAATAATAATTCTTAGTTTTAGAAAGAAAGTCGCACAAGTACAAAAATTAAAATTGTTGTTGAGTTATAATGAGATAAGATTCAGAATGGCATAAAATATTTTTGTGCTTTTGCGACTTGCATTCTGAGATGACGAATGTTTTCCAAAGACCAAAAGACGTACTACGAGGTACCAAGTTAAGTTGGTCTTATGGAAAATATATACGTAGTCCAAAACAATTGCAGCTTACACTATTCCCAATTATTACGTAAGCCCAAAGCACATTTAAATATTGGCTCGGTATTATCAGGGGGGAGGGGAGTACAGCAGTGAGAAATGCAGTTCTTATTTCTTGTAACTACACACTTAACACAAGAGCTATCTTGGTTGGCCTGTCTTTGATACTTCTTTTGTATATGCAGGCCAAAGACTGTATACTGTACTGGGAGGACGGCCTAGGACGTTGAATTGAGGAACCTCGATACTCAACAATTATCGCCAACTTTCAGGAAAGTCCGCTAAATAAGATACGTGCTCTTGCGGTATGTTTGAAAACCTCAAAGATTTGACAGCTTGACAGATTTGACAAATGGCTTATAAAAGGCACCTTTGAGAGCAGCACATTTGTAGCCACGCTAAGCCAATCAAATGCGCTATGAAAGTCAGTGTCGTGATGTAGTAGGGTTCAGACATGGCGTAGCATTGGCGGCAAAAGCGGCTAGTTTTAAAGTTAATCTGTCCTCCCAGTAAAGAGTTTTTGTATGCAGGCCAGGAACAGAAATACAACAGGATAGGGAAGGCTCCCCACTCACAAGTCAGTTTAGAAGAAATTACAGTGCAAGTTGGCCTTCTTTCCCACCGCTTTGTGCCGTTATCTTTGTACCAAGGAATCATAACAACCCTGCAATAGCCTATAACACAACCTCTCAGGCAGGTCCTCTACTAGGTGCAGTGGGACACAATTCCCACTTGTACTTGTCTAGTGTTGTCTGGATGTCTTTTTAAAAGGGGATTTGGAAGCAGCAATGTCCTTGGGCTTCCTTCCCAAACTGCTATCTTGGCCGTGCTTTGGTTCAATGTCATGTCCTTCCTGTGAGTGAGGGGACCGGTACCGCGAACTGAGACTTTTTGCGAAAGTGTTGGGGCATGGGTTTGCGAAAAAATCAGATTACGTATGTGAAAGGACCATAATAATAAAATTATTTCAGTTTTTTACCTTTTATGGTTTGCTTCTTGCCAAAGAAGTCCATCTTTATAAGCCTAAAATGACAAAAAAGAAAGCACAGACGATGAATGAATCAATAAGAGTTATAATAGAGCCGATACCACAAGACACCACAAACGTGATGATAATTTGTACAGAATATGGTACTGTAATTATGACGTACTTATGCATATACTACAACTCAGTATAAGTGTGTGCTTACAGCTAGAAGCTAGATTAACCTGTGTATCATACTGTATGATACGTACTGTATTCAGTCTGTATTTTACATTTACATTCAAAATTACTGTCGTACAAATTGGACTGCTTGTGGAGTATGCTGAGTATGCATACAGTAATTTGACAGAGTAGCATGCACTCAGATTTTGATGATACACAGGACGCACAAGATCAAAATCAGACAATCTATCTATATAATCAGTATTTATATACTTTTATAGTGTATTATTAATTATAATTACTATGAGTTTGATCACAATATAATGATGTCTTCTAATCTAAATACAATGAATCCAAATTTCACAAAATGAAAATGTGTAAATTTGTGAATCAGCTGTCAGCTGTGAACTGTCGAACTGTGTGAAGCGATAACGGCGATAAGCCGATAAGCGCGCGATCAAGCTAGGATCGTTGTTTAGAGGACATAAAAAGGACCAAGAGATGACGCTGACGTCTGAAAATTTTGCTCTTTGCATCGAGGATTTTACTATAGCATCCCGTGTAAAAATAAAAGGAATTATATATATATTACAAAAATTAATAAAGTATAATTCGTATGCTTAATTTGTCTAATTTAGTATAATTTCTGAATGATTAATATATACTAAATTACAGATTAATTATATATACTAAATTATATACAATTTAAAAGCATTTTTCCAAAGTAAAAAAAATAAGTGACTTATATTACATATTGAACCCTATAATAGGATTGCCTCGAAATGATTTAAGGTAGAGATAACGTCGAACAGCTGTTCGACGTAATCCCCTTTGATTAACATGTAAACCTTAGCAAATTGACAAAAATTATGAAATTTTTTTGAGAGGCAGATATTAGTGCCTAAAAGCCATAGCAAAAGTTTCAAAAACATTTAACGAGCCGATTTTTTTAGATTAATTTTTTAGTTTGGCTCTCCATGGGAAAGCCCTATATATGCTGAAAATTAAAAAAATTAATTAAAACGGTTCGTTAAATCGTTTTGAAATTTTTTCAATGGCTTTAAGGCACTAATATCTGCCTCTCAAAAAAATTTCAGAATTTTTGTCAATTTGCTAAGGTTTACATGTTAATCAAAGGGCATTACGTCAATCATGCAGCTGTTCGGCGTTATCTCTATAACCTTAAGGAGGTATATAATATAATATATATATTATATACTATTTCTATAATTTAGTATAATAAAATTAAACTAGTAAAATTAATCATGTAATTTAGTATATTAATTAATCACAAAAATTATCAAATTTTTAGAAAAACTCACTTACGAAGTTGAAATATTTTTTTATATTTGTCCGAAAGTATTTGACAACTAGAATTATGGTGTTGTCATTTCTGTAAAATTATATTATATATATATGCTGTGGCTGCAATGGCTGCAATGATTTTACAGTGTTAATCATAATACAGCAATCCTCGCCAGACGTACGCACGTATATAGTCCCAGCAGTTACCACTATAATAGGTTCGCACTAACTTTATGACACCTTTCGATGTTCGATGTAATCCTTCGATCTGTATGTATTATAGTATGTTGCGATGGACACTTAGTGTTCGTGCACGTCACTAACACTTATTTTGCATGTGCGCACGTCCTATATACACATATCACTACGTTTCGAGAGTCAACGGTGCACCGCTCTCTTCCTCAGGATTAGAGCAGTTAATTGACTCTCGAAACGTAGTGATATGTTTAGTACATGCAAGTGTTTATAGTGACGTGCACGAACACTAAGTGACCATCGCAACATTCTACGCGTACATACAGAAGGATTACATCGAACACCGGCAAAGGCCGGTAAAAGTCCGAAAAGTGAGAAATAAATAATACATTCAATATGAATACCCTTTATACGAAAAAGTTATTTACTAATATATATATGTCATTGAATTGAATTATAATTTAATTATAATGTCGTCCACATTTATCTTTGTATCGGTTTGACGTCACGTACGTCCTTTGTCTTCCAATACAATTCTAATTATTTCTAATATATGGAAGGGTCGAGCGCGTGATGTCAAAAACCAAAGATAAATAATATTTATAACGACTTTACATAGAATTTGAATGCTACTGCCCATCCCATGAATTGTAAACAGTAAATATATAAACCCCAAGAGTTTTAGGTTTAATAAATTTAATATAAATAATTCATATAGAAGATAAAAAAAATTGACTTCACTTAAAAAAACATCTAAATTATACACATTATAATTAAGATCGACAATTAAAATATAATGATAATAATATATTTTTAATATTAGTATATATTGTAGTATTATAGTGTTGGATCAGATTTTCAATTTTCAGAATAATAATCTTAAATATTAATCATAATGACAGGTAAAATTTTTTAGACAAAAATATAGTAAAAACCTAATATTATTATAATTTAATACATATATATTTTTTGTCAAACCAAAACAAAATAATTATAATTAAAAAATGATTCAAAACTTTAAATTTAGCTAACATGAAAATCATTCATTCATTTCATTCAGATTAAATACCAGTTAGAGTGAGTACTTTATGACTATTTCACGCTGTTTCATATGGAAAAGCAAAAAAAAAAAAAAAACAAAAAAAAAAACAAAAAAAAAAACAAAAAAAAAACAACAACAACAACAAAAGAAACAAAACATAAATTAATAACATAAGTATGTTATTTTGTTTTATTATTTTTACATAAATTGCACAAGTTGTATGCAATTTATGCAAAAATAATTCTACAACAATTGAAATATCTTTGAATTTTAAAATCAAGAGTAAATACATTCATTATATAGTAATGAAGACATTGGTTTAATGCAAATGCAATAATTTATTGCATTTATTGTATCATTTATAATGGGGCCACCTAATCCGTGGTCTGCACTGGATGAAATATATTAAAGAAATGAAAATTTGTGAATCATTAATAATTATTTTGTTGATGGAATAATAATTATTTTTAATAAAATAACTGTCAAGAATAAGAGGCACTTTTTAGTTTGCTCATAACATATGTTTTTATGAGTTAAATTTGGCTATCTGCATGGCGTTAAATCCAGTCACATCTTTATTAATTTGAAACATAATTATATATTATGTTATATATATTTATATATATAATTATATATAGCTAATAATATATAATACGTATAGCTTTTTCGCCTGAGTTGCAATTCTAATATTTTTCTTTTGTGACATTTAATAAATACACTGTCAGCATATAAGTATAGATGAGAACCCCACAAAAGAACTCCATACGTAATAAGTGTAATAAGTAATAACTAATAATAGATTACAAAATTAAATTTCACATGGTAGTTTTTTAGTTAGATCATCATCATGATTGTAATGGAGTAATCGACCTTAAAATTTTTTATTGCAGAAATAGATAAAGAGTAGTGGAAATTTACAATTGTAATTATTACAATATTACAATTGTACAGCCATCAAAATTACGATTGTGTTTTGGCAATATTACAATGGTAATTTTTACAATTGTAAAGGCCTTATTACAATTGTATTGAACTACAATTGCAATTATTACAATTGTAATAATTACAATTGTAAAATCTACAAAAAGCGGTCACCGATCTAACTACTAACCCAAACCTGCGTTGCTGTACTTCGGTTACCACTGCTGATCATACACTTACCATTGCGCTGCTACTGCTTTCTTAATAGGAAGAAGATTATTGAGCTATATAAATAAATAATAAGCTATGGGAAAAATACGGGTTAACTTCAATGCAGCGTTGTATAAATTTTGCTTCTAGGGTAAAATTTGATGGCGGTTCCAATGAAGACCTTTACATGTGCGACCCTTTGACCCTTCAGGGTCAAAAGACCCTGAAATTTAGTTCACTTCATTGCAACGTTATATAAATTTCGACCCTAGGGTAAAATTTGATGGTGGTTCTAATGGCGACCCTTAAATTTGTGACCCTTCGACCCTTAAGGGTCAAAAGACCCTGAAATTTAGTTCCCTTCATTGCAACGTTATATAAATTTCGACCCTAGGTGGTTTGATGGTGGTTCTAATGGTGACCCTTAAATTTGGGACCCTTTGACCCTTAATTAAGGGTCAAAAGACCCTTAAATTTGTTTTTTCGTAAAAAATTGCAAGACTGGAAATGACAATCCTTTTAATTTCCTTCAGAGCTGTAATTTACGTATTTTAAGGGTCGAACCTAATTGGGCATACCAGGGGTCATTATTAAAAGTATGCAAATATTTATAACAAAATATGTGACAAAAACTGTGAGGACTAGGTTCAATATAAGTTCATTGCAGCATCGAGTTCTTTTGATGAAGTATATTAATGATCGACTACCTAAGGGTCGATTACGCATCATGCGACCGACCCTTAACGTACGTATGATAAGATAAATGAATTTATTTTCTTACTATATTTGTTACATTTCAAATTAATGTACATCTTCAACTGACCTTTTTACTTTTTTAATTATATGACCCTTATTCAAGGGGTCGACCCTTATTTTTTTCAATTTATATATTTAAAAAAAAATATCGCAAAACTAAATGAGAACTACAGGTTCATGCAGCATAGATGAATGTTTATGTTAATTGATATGACCATAATAAAAGTCGTTGGGGTTGGGGGTTGACCCGGCCGGGCCCTAATTTATTATAGTATAAATTATTAAAATTGATTTTTTATGAACATTATTTTTTCATATATTAAATGAAGATGCATCTCAATCTGAATTATTATTAATATTTAAATTGAAGGGCGGTACGTACACTATTAAGGGGTCGAGCCTTTCCAAAATAATGAAAATTTAATAAAATAATACTTTCAATTGAAGCTTCTTAATAGTACCTAAGATATACGTTAAAGCCAAAAAATTAATATAAAAAATATTAAGTTAAATAAATAAATGTAAATGTATAATTAATTCTACTCTGTATTATAGTATATATATTATATATTATGTAGTTTATATAACACTTTAAATCCAATTTTTTTTATGCAAATAATTTAATCCAATTAAACCCCAAAAGTATTATAATTGCAATCCTGAATATTACAATTGTAATCCAAGTGTTGCAATTGTATCAGAACCAGAGTACAATTGCAATTCCAAGTATTACAATTGTAATCATTAACATTACAATTGTAATCAAAAGTTACAATTGCAATTCCAAGTATTACAATTGTAATTAAAGAACATTACAATTGTAATCCGAGTGTTACAATTGTAACCAAGTGTTACAATTGCAATCCAAATTTTACAATTGTAATCAGCCAAATTACAATTGTAATGAGGCAAATTACAATTGTAATTTGGCTGATTACAATTGTACATTTCCAATAGGGTATTAACAGCAATATTTAAGATTTTATATAGATATTTAATACAAGATAATATTATACTGTATATGCATATGCTCGCCACGCTCCATGCCTTTTGCATTTAATTACGTTAATTACACATTGAAAAAGTGTTAATTTACCTGTAAAATTATTTTTTAATGAACAAACAAAATCGCAACCAAGACGCACTGCACTTCAATCTCATCAATCAAATAAATCATGAAACTTTGTGCCATGCACGCTACATATTAATAATATTATATATCCTCAATCATCATCCATATGCAGTAATATAATAATACTTACAACCCAATTTATTAATGTTTTACATAATTAAAATGAATCAGTAATAATGTACGTGATGCGCATTAAATTAATATTATGTTGATGTTCAAGTTTTAAAATTTTCTTGACCTTTAACAGGTGAATATTATCGTAACGCCCAATTCAAATTTACAACTGCGATAACGGCGGTAAGTTGCCGGTAACGCTAATAATACATTTTATAAAACTCATAATGCATGCAAATCATGTTTAGGATAACCTACTTTTTCTCAGTAATTTTCTTCTTCCCAATCATTTCAACGGTAATTTATAGTTACGTTCGTTAATTATTTTTAAATTTTTATTAATGAGGAGACTGAAAAAGAAGGCTGCGGCGGCAAGAAGTACGTACAAATAAGTTTTCTGATTATATTATACGCGCCGCCGCAACGAGGCATTCATTTTGTTTGTAAGTTACCTGTCTGATGGTACGACTGCATGCTGTATTATATATTTTATACTGTATACAGGTGAGCCGAGGGAATATGCATGAGTGAAAGTATAAGTATATAGTGTTGATGAGAGGGCGTGGCCAAGCCTAACTCACCGTGACGTCATGCATAAATTTTACAGGACAGACTTTACGTCGCAATGGGAAAACGCCCTCGAGTCTTCAATAATACAAGTGACACTTCAAAATTTAAAATTAAAGACGTCATTATTTATATTTTATGAAGGAAGTCCCTATTATATGCACAATTTTGATATAAAATAATTATATAATATTATGGGTTTTTATAGGTCAAAAGTGTTGGATGTAAGACGTAATTGGAACAATTTTGTACTGACATAAAGCACTGAAACCAGTTCAGCATCTAAAAATTTAGTGTGTATTTTTATTAGCTCTATTGATTCATTTACATGAGATCTGTGGACATCTGAAATAAAAAAATCAATAGTCTCAAAATTGAAAATAGTTGAAAAACTATTTTTGCGACCTCTACAAGTAAACAATATAAACTAATACACAGTGGCAGAGAGAGGTACACTGCTAATTAAATATCCTAGCAGCTCGCGGATAAAAAGAATTATAGCATAAGCATCACTGTTTGGCTTATAGGGAACACAAAAGAATAAGGATTGCCTCTCAGCCCTTATCTTGTGCTGTACTTTCAAACTTCCCTCTTCTACAGGACACAGATCCGTTTTACCACTAATGCAATTCTTTAGGAATTTAATCCAAGCAGGAGCACCATAAGTGATAATGGAACGGACTAATGAAACATAAATATTTTGTGATTAGTCTTTTATTAAACACAAAAAGTGTAAATACAACATAGTATTATAAATATATATTCATTATAAACTAACACTAATAGAACACTAGAACACATAAAACACACATACAAACTATATATATATATAGTAGTTACAGAATAATAGAGAATAATAATAAAAGAATATAAAATAAAATAACAGATGATATTAACAGCCTGTTACATCATAATATATCATATATATATAAGCACATATATAAAACAAAATATGGCATAAAAAATAAATAGAATGAAAAACTTATTGCTTAATTGCTATTCAAAATATAGACTATATGAAGTCTCCCTTGGCATAATCGCTGATAGGTTTAATTCTAGATTTACAGATATTTAAATGATATTGGCTACAATATTCATTACATAATTTACATACACAGGATTGTTCAGCTTTATGATAACCAGAGGATTTACAGATTAGGTGATGGAAGCCGTGAACAGCTTGGCGAGTTAAGACATTTCTATCATTGGATCTATCCAATTGGGGCAGACACCAATGTTTACATGTCATAGCATCAGTGCTGTAAAACTCAGGATTAATATCCTGAGCTTTTTTATTCCTGACAGCTAGAAAATTGGAATATTGATCTGTCATTGGAAGTTTAAACATTTCTTTGATTTCTGTAATAAAATAATTGGAATCTATCAGTTTATAGGCCAGTCTAGTTTCGGTAAATTTTGACAGACACAATAGTCTTTTAACAAACATAGCTTTTACTGATTCTAATTTATCAAAGTCGGATACAGATAAATGAGGCCATACGATTTCAATACCATAAGTGGCCACAGGGGCGACTTTTAAATTGAATAGTTTGAGCCCTGTTTTAACGGATAGACCAGACATGCAGACCTGAGATAGTGTACATAACGGTAATAGCATTCTTACATCTTTCTGTTATATGTTTAGAAAAAGAGAGCCCTGTCATTTGAAGTACTATGCCGAGATATTTAAATGAATCTAGGAATTCAATCTTTTGACCGTCACAATAAATTTCATCGTTTTTGCACAGCGGTCCGCCTCTTCCAAACTTTATAACCTTGGTTTTCTCTGTGTTAATTTCTAGACCATTTGTTTTGGCCCAGATAGATAGATTGTTTAGCGCTTTTTGTAGCTTGATTTTGCTCTTTGAAATAATAGCAAGATCATCTGCATATAAATTTAGTAAGACTTGATAATTTTCATTTTCACAGTTTATATCTCTTGTAATCTCGGTTATATCTGCAGTAAAAAGATTGTAAAGGAGAGAGCTGCTTGGGTCTCCTTGCAAAACTCCGTTAGATTGAATAATATTAATAGAACATGATAAGCGATCTTGAACGCATACATAATTGATATTTAGAATAACAGCCAAGATATTCAAAATTTCAGAAGGAATTACTTTAAGTGACTTCAGCTTTTCAATGAGCAAATTCCTATTGACCGAATCAAAAGCTTTTCTGAAGTCTACAAAAGCAATGTATAAATGACCCTTTGGCTTCTCCAGTGCTAATTTAATTTGATTATGTACTGTGGATACAGCTTGTATTGTGGAGCGTCCTGGCATAAAGCCGTATCGCTCTTTTGGAATAAGATAGTGGGTGGAATCAAAAAGTCTGTTTGCAATTAATCTCGAGAAAAGTTTGTACATGGTATCACCAAGGATAATACCTCTGTATGAGTCCGGTGACATAATATTACCCTTCCCTTTGTATAATACCATTAGGTAGGCGATCCGCCACAATTCCGGAATTGTAGCCGTTTCGATACAAAGATTAAACATGTTGGTGATTGTTGGGGTTAACGACTTGCTTACTAGCTTCAAATGTTCATTTGTAATAAAATCTGGGCCCGAAGCTTTATTGTTTTTTAGGCTTTGCATGCAATTATAAACTTCAAATTCACTAAGAGTAAAATTTGAATTACACTTATAGTCTCTTGTTAATGATAAAAGATTGAGAGTTTGGTCGGATTGTAATTTATCTGTATTTAGGATATTTTTAAAATGGTTTTCTCATTTGTCTATATTAATTGGACATGATTTATTTGGTGGTCTATCTTTCCTATGATATGTATATGGTTCTAGCTCTGCGTCTTTAATCATTTTATCTTCGGATTTAATTTTAAATTCTAATTCTTTCTGTTTCAATAAAGCCTTATAACAACTTCTTGCCTGAATGAATTGCTAATGCAAATTTGGGCTTTTGAATAAAGATAATTTGCTGGCATGAAATTTTGATAGAAGATCTTGCCTTGATAGATAACATTCGCTATCAAACCAGGGTTTAGATACTCTTTTATTGTTTTTCTTTGCAATAGTAGAATGAAGAATAACATTAGTAATCAAAGTATTTAGACTATTTACATCTTTATTATTGATATGTGTAATTATAGTATCACCATGAGTATAAATTTGGTCATTATAATTTCTAATATCAATTTTGTTTGAATAATTTGATCTGTAAAAAAGTTTTTCATTGGGAGGATTGTTAGGGGTAAGTTTTAAAATAATTTCACCGGGTAGATGACTCTTTAACATTGACGAGTTTGTCTCAGAAATAATGACATGCTTTATCAATGTAAAATTCTTAGGTTTATAAAAAAGCAGGTCGATTGTACTTGACCCATTCGCGTTTACAAAAGTTTTTTCTAGAGGGCTATTAGAAAGTAAATAGCCATTTGAATTTAAAGTTTCTAATAGAATATCTGTCTTGTTTCGTAAATGTTTCGGGACATTTGAAAGGTCAATTCTACAATTAAAATCACCCGTGAAAATACATTAGTATCATTTTCTGTGAGACTTATTGCATATAGTACTACCTCCATTAGTTCAAAAACTGTAAAATATGGATTAAGGTACATGGCAATGACTGTAAAATATTTAGTTTTGATGATAATAAAATCTTTAAGCCTTAAGAAATTTAAAATTGGACCATGCTTTGGGTTTATGAAACATGATATGCCTCCAAACTCCAAACGGTCTCCCTCTCTGCCATTTGAAAGCAAAATTGTGGAAGGAGTAGTAGCCATTTATGTCAAGTGATTCAAGTAAAAAAGTCTCTGTAAATACAATAAGATCTCGGTTTTGAAGAATATTGTCTGAGATTAACGGTATTAGCTTTTTCAGGCCTTCCACATTCCATAAGAGAATATTTAGTCTTAGTGGTGAGTTTGAGTTTGAGACTACCACCTCGTCAACTTTGGACGGGGTGGAGCGCAGAGAGGGTTGCGCGAAAATGCGGGCTCGGATTGGTAGAGCTGGTTATATGTTGAGGCTGGTTGTTAAGTTTGGGGAGATGGGGGGGAGAGGGGTAGTGGAAATGCTGAAGAGAGCTGAAGAGGGACTTAGAACTTTCAGAGAGCATGTTGAGCCTGTAGTAGTAGGGAGCCTTGATGAGGCGGGGAGGGCCTGATGGCATTGGATGGGAACTGTTTGTATTTGGGACACATGAGGGGCAAATGGGGGTGGTTGACTGCGAAGTGCAGAGACGGGTGAGCACGTTAGGATGGGATTTAGGGGGAGATGAGGGTGGATGGACAATTTGGGGGGTGGGATGGGCCATTGTGGGTGGGGATAAGGAGGGGATGGGGCAGAGGGATTGGGGAGAGTAGTGGGGGTAGTTTTGGGGGAAGGAGGAGGGGCAGAAGTTTTAGGGAATTGGGAATTTGGAGGGGAGATTTGAGGAGGGTGCATGAGACCATCGTTTGATGGTAAGGAGGTATGATGATCAGATAGGAAAGTTTTGGGGTGGGTTTTGTTGTCACCTTGGGATGATGTTGCAGACGCCACGTGGCGAGGACTTCTTCTGCTCTCCCTTGTCCAAAAAATCCGCAGTGGTCAAGCGTTTGACCACTGCTTAGTGGTAGATTGGCCAGTGGTCATGGTCAGGGATTAAGTGGTCAATTCTAGTGGTCACCCTAGTGGTCACCCTAGTGGTCACCCTAGTGGTCACCCTAGTGGTCACCCTAGTGGTCACCCTAATGGTCACTCTAGTGGTCAATTCTAGTGGTCACTCTAGTGGTCAATTCTAGTGGTCACTCTAGTGGTCACGCTCTAGTGGTAGCGCCGTGGTCTAGTGGTCAAAAAATCGTTAGTAGATGGTGATCACACGCCGTATATCACGAAGCAGTTAGCACTTTCTTCAGCCTCAGACAGTGGAAAAAATAGCTACAACATGTAATAAAATTATTATTTCACATTTCTACCTTGAATAAATAAATTATTTCACTTAATTCAAGGTAAAAATGATACATATATTATACATGCGTGTGTACAAGAAAACGACAAAAAGGCATGCACTGAGAGAGAATTGTTCATTTTTATTATTATAACATTAATAAAATTACAATACAAAAGAAATATAATAATAATTATAAAGCATGCAAGTTTTTGAAGAATAATTACCAACCAGCGAGATATATGTTCCGGCGATATTTTTGTCATGTCCCAAAGGAAGCCGACAATCATTGACTGTTAAAGGCTACCTGGAACAGATTATTCAACACAAAGTAACGAGAACTTAACAAAAGAACATTTCATAACACGTTTTATGTACTAAAAAGGTACTTATCTGACATAAAACAGCTTGATAATACGTTTTTCAGAGATCGCACTTTGCTCGACCTCGTGTGCGACGCCATGATGTTTCTTTATCACGTGACGTTGCGCATGCGCTCTAGAGTGACCACTGAGCTCAGTGGTAAAAAATCTGACCACTAGATAATTAAGTGGTCAATTTTTTTTTTTTTTATTGACAACGGATATATTTATATGGTGCGGCCACGGCAGGCGCGAATCCAGGGGGGGGGAATGCCCCTCCCCCCAAAATTTTGGATTTAACATGGGCAATATAGGCGTTTCCCCCACTTAATTTTTTTTAACATTTTCGGTAGCCCGGCCGGCCCCGGCCCCTCTTCCAAATTTTGCAGCCGCCCCCGCCCTGCCCCCGCCTCCCCCCCCCCTGCCCCAATTTTTTTTTCTGGATCTGATGCGCCTGTTATGCGTTAGAGGTGATCGAGACTGAGGGAACCGTGGAAATCCTCAGTTGATCAGGACGGTCAGTGCATGATGTATTATTTGCAAGCCATGAAACTCCGTACCCCAAACCCCAACAATTAATAAGTAATAAAAATATTACACACCTCTTATCACTAACACTCTGACCACTACCACTTGGTCTGACCACTACCACTAGATCTGACCACTACCACTTAGGTCCTACCACTTAGTCTAGTGGTCCTACCACTAAGGCTACCACTTGATGTGACCACTACCACTAGATCTGACCACTTAGTCTGACCACTACCACTAGATCTGACCACTTAGTCTGACCACTACCACTAGATCTGACCACTACCACTTAGGTCCTACCACTTAGTCTAGTGGTCCTACCACTAAGGCTACCACTTGATGTGACCACTACCACTAGATCTGACCACTACCACTTAGGTCCTACCACTTAATCTGACCACTACCACTAGATCTGACCACTACCACTTAGGTCCTACCACTTAGTCTAGTGGTCCTACCACTAAAGCTACCACTTGGTGTGACCACTACCACTAGATCTGACCACTACCACTTAGGTCCTACCACTTAGTCTAGTGGTCCTACCACTTAGTCTAGTGGTCCTACCACTAAGGCTACCACATGGTCTGACCACTACCACTAGGCTCTACCACTAGATTTAGTGGTCCTACCACTAAATTTAGTGGTCCTACCACTAAATCTAGTGGTCTGACCACTCATTTTAGGTGGTCAAATCATGACCACTACTCTAATTTTTGGACAAGGGCTGCTTCAGAGAGTAGACCTCAATAAGGATGTCCACGTTGATGAAGATGGATTCGATTTTGTTCTTGACATAATTCCAATTGAGTCCATCTAGGCCTGAGCCGATACGAGGGATTGCGATTCTTTTAATTTCATTTTTGACGCAGTGATTTTTAAGGCCATTCAGACCTTTAAGGAAATTCTTCAAAAATTGATTTTTGTTTTGGTAATACTTATGGTTGGACTTAAACTTTGTAATTATGTATAAAATGGTTTCACCATCTACTTGCAGTGTAGCGATATCACCAGGGAATCCTTGTTTGTTTCTGAGGTGTTCCAAGTTCCCGTAGATATTTTTAAATTTCTTGGCTATGCCTACATTCATCTTGAGGTCAGCAGCGACTGCATGAGCTTTTACGACGGAACTGGGAACGTCGAAAATATTTCCCGTTTTTTCTATAATTTGACGAGTGATGTCTGACTCGGGAATGTTGGGGGGAGGAATGATACCAGTAAGGAATTCTAGATATTCCTTGAGTTCTGGGTATCTCAAGTGATCTGAGTTGGGCTGAAGATTCTGAGTCTGCATACGGTCGGAGAGACTTTTCGTGTGCATACGAGATGGGATAGGTGTGTTTGGTGATAGTTGTTTTGTTGCTTGGGGAGGTGGGGGAGGGTTGGGGTGCGCTGGGTGCAAGGATGCTACAGTAAGGATAAGGCACGGACGCTGCTGTCCCCTATACGGGCAGTGGCGAACTAGAAAAAAAGAATTGAACATCGCCTTTTTTGAACCAAAACGCCGTCAAACGACGTCCGAAATGCGCAAAAAGCGTGTTCGAAAACCGAAGGAGTACTCCGTGCAGGTTTACGAACATGCTTTTTGCGCATTTCAGACGGCGTTTGACGGCGTTTTGGTTCAAAAAAGGCGATGTTCAATTCTTTTTTTCTAGTTCGCCACTGCCCGTATAGGGGACAGCAGCTCCGTGACTTATCCTTACTGTAGCGTCCTTGGCTGGGTGGGGTGACTGATTCGCGCGGTGTCAGTGTGGTGAACTGACATCTAAGCAGATGTATTTGCTGCAGACAGGACGCTAGGGCAAAATAGAGGTAGTTTACGTCCAGAAGTGGACTTGGGATTGGTTGAGCTGGTGGGTGGGAAATGTGGTAATATGGACTTAAAGTTGACAATGCCATTTTTTTTTTTTTTTTTTTTTTAATGATCTTTAATTTATGCTGGTATAATCAATTCAATTTTTAGTTATATGAGAACAAGAAAAGTAGTGAGAGGGCTGATATAATCAGAAAAGTTCTTATATTTACTGTAGCCACTTATACACAAATAATTGTTATGTAAGCTCAATCTTACTTGTTGCACGGCCGGATGAGATTTGTTGCTTTTTTATGATTTTTTTTAAAATAATAGATCTGCACCCATTAAATCCTGGAATACAAAATGCAGGATTTCCATACATTTTTTACGAACCCCTTAGTATGGAGTTTCTACTTAAGATCAGTATTAATCCACACTCCAAGCAATTTAATGTTGTTGACTTTAATTAGCTCAGTGTTGCCAATTTCAAGAGATGAAAACAAAGGAGAGGTCGATCTTGTGATAGTTAAGTGAGAACATTTGGTTAAATTTAATTTCATCTTATTAACATCACACCAAATTGGCAAGTTATTAAGATCGGCCTGTAATTTTAACAAATCATTTTCATTGTATTGAATCTCTCCACTGATAGTATAGTGTCTTCTGAGTATTCTGTAAGAGTGAAATCAATGCACTTAGGGAGGTCAATGAAATACAAATTGAAGAGCCCCGGCCAGCCACCTTGCCTTGCGGGATTCCGGACAGTACAGGGGCAACACTATATAGACACTTCCCCCCTGAATATAATACTTTGTGTCCTGTTTAATAAGAACGAGCTGATGAACCAGCCCAGCAAGTGACCACGAATCTCATACGACCATAATTTAATGATTAGTTTATTGTGAGGAACACTATCAAAGGCTTTATAGACCAATCAAGAGATACAATCTCAATTTGCTTAGCCTTATTTTGATCCAAACTATAGTGCCATTAATTGGTAAGGTCAGTTAACATTGTTACACAAGAATTACCTGGAAGATATGCATGCTGGAACGCAGGTATAAGTTTATTCCTTAAGAGCTGATTGTGTAAAGCCTTTGCCACTTCGCAATTTTCGAGGTAATTGAAATAGGTCTATAATTTGCAATATTATTTTTATCGCCAATCTTGTGGATAGGAACAACTAAAGTAAATTTCCATTCAGATGGAAGCTGTTTACATTTAAGTGAATGATTAAAATAAGGAAGTTAGAGATGGGGCCAAAGAATCAGCACATATATGCAGAATACAGGCCGGAATGCCATCCGGACCCGTGGCAGTCGAGTGGCAAAATTAGGTCTAATTTTGCTCAAATACTTCCTAACATCAAAACTAAAAATATCCACACTTCCTGTCATGCTGAAATTTAAATCTCTATTAACATGAGGAGAACAGAAATCAATATCTGGCTCAGAGGGTACAAAATTCTTACTAAATTCATGAGAAAAGGCATATATTTGACCAATATAATTTTTTTCTGATCTAAAACGGAAGTGCATGTTATTTTTTAAATATCTCTATTGCATTTTTCTACATACATTCATCACCTGCAAAGAGAATAAATTATTTCAATTAAATATTCACAGATTTGCAATTAAGATTTAAATATCATCACAACACATCATGTTGAGGAGTGTAAAACTACAAAAATAATGTATAGGTTTATATTTTATTTAACAATATATTATAATTTATATCGTATCGTATTCATGATGATTTTTTTATGGATAAAGGTTAATTATGCTTCATCATGCATTTAGGATTTTGAAAATTGCATTTTTTTTTTATATTATTCAAAATACAGTACAGCAAGAAATGCATGGATGATATTACATGCATGATATTTCACCATTAAATTACATTAATAATTAATCATCATAGAGAAGATACAATAGTCCGTATATCCACCTGCTCAAAGACATTAAAAAAAATCGTTCATTTTTTTTTATGTTAAAAATTTTTGTCCTTAAATCAGAATTTATTAAACTGCTTATAAGACGAAAAGACGGAAGAGACTACATTATTTTTCGCCATTATATCAATACTCATGCAATTGGCTCTATTAGCTCTTTAATATATAAAATATATGGTTTCAAAATTATACTCATGAAGCAAGAAAATAAGGTGGAAAGAAAAAAAAAATGCATTGTGAAAATACGTCACCCAAGTACTAAAAATATTTTGCTATAATGCACATGGTAATTTTTTAGTGTAACAATGAATAGTGGGTACCAAATTGCGTTACTATATGAATTTTTTCAGATTTTTTTCCGGAACTATTTTTAAAAATTATTGAAAGTTCTGCGAGATTTCTGCATGTTGGCCCTCTGGATCCTTAATAAAGAGGATAAGGCCTAAACGCTTATTGACGCCTCCAGGGGGCGTGGCCGCAGCTTCAACAATTTTTTAAAATAATTCCTGGGCTCCAAAAAAATCTGAAAAAATCAAAGCACTATAATTTTATACCATCTATATATTCATTTCTGTAATAAAAAAAATTCATGCAGGTTGTCCAATATAATCAAATTATTAGTGCATGTATAATTGTATATACACCATAATTACTAATTAACGTAATGAATTAAAAACTATAAAATCAACATAGGAGTTAAGGAAATGTATACATTTAAAAAAAAAAAAACAATTATTCACTGTAACGAACTAGAAACAGGAAAAAAATTACTTTTTTACTATCATTTTTTTTCTTTTTTAAGAACAAAACAATGATGAACAGGAAATTCCATCATGCCATCCACATCCATTGACCGGAAGTTGGATGCATTTAGTTCTCGCGTCATGTATGTATGAATCGTGGATAAGCATGGTGTGGTGGGCGGGAGGGGCTGAGACCAAAGCTCCATTCTGTATGCATGACACTTGCAGAGGCTTTGGCAAGGCTTCTCGCGCGGCCGTTGTGCGGGTAGGGCCCCAAACCTACGTACAACAGAAGTTCGTAACTCTCACTGAACAATAATGTAAGGCCTTAGCCAAGACATTTTTACAAATCTTCCGTATGAGTCATTTCAATATGGGTATAATGGGCGCAATTCACGAAGCAGTTATCCAGGTTTTAACCGCACGTTTAGCTTAACCACGTTTAAACTATACCTGTTTTACGTGTTAAATCACCTGACTAAACGTGGTTAAGCTAAACGCGGATAAACACCTGGATAACTCTTTCGTGAATCGCCCCCAATAATTTTATCTCTTCAAAATATAAAAGTATGACATGATAATATACTACAATAATTGCAAGATCGAGTCATGGAGTTATACGTGCAACAGCACTTTTGTCATTTGTAAAATTGTTATTCACAACAAAAGTCGATTTTTTGTACACTCAGAAAATATTTAAAGCAAATATCCTAAAAAGCAACACATTTACTGTGTTGTTTTTGTACCTCAAAGGAAAAATCCTTAAAACTTACACACACGCGAGTTTAGAGTTCAACACATCAAGATGTTTAAATTTTTACACATTTATAGTGTGTTGGATTTTAAATTTTTGAGCGTAAGAACCAACACCCCTTGAGCGTAAAGTTCTAAACAGAACTGCTTAAAATGTTACACACTTGGTGTAAGATTCTACGCCCCAAGAGTGTAGGCTGCTAAGCTTTTTGTGTGTAGCTTTCTACGCACCTAGTGTTTAGTTTTCTAAGCTTTTGTGCGTAGCTTTCTACGCACCTGCAGTGTAGGATTTTATGATTTTATATAGTATTATACTATAGCCATGTCTCTTAACTTTTCGAAGACTTATAAGTGTATACGATAGCATATTGAATATTATAAATTAAAATACATCTCCTAATTTTTGGCTGCCTAATTATTATTCCAATTATTATTTATTCCTTTTATATTTATAATTTTCTTCCGTATTTTTTAAAACAACTTCTATCCTCTTAAGTATCCTAAAATTAAAAAATAGTTATAATAAATTATATTATGATAATTGTGTATTTGCTTAAAAAAAGGTGGTTTCATGGATAAAATATAATTAAAATTTACATTTTTTTTTATTAATGTATTTTTTTTTATTACTTAAGAACACAGATATCACATGAGTAAAAAAAATGATGATGCAAGTAACAAAAAAGTAGATTATATTAAACAAAAACTTTTTATGCAGTTCTATAGTTTAACAGAAAGACAAATTTCATACGTACTTTAATAACCATTTGTAGGTGTACATATATATTAATATATTTTAGACAATATTTCTTGAAATACTCATTAATACAACGGCACATAAATTGATGCTGAAAGCTTTCTTGCACATATTACACTCAAATACTCGAGTTTTTATTGGGTTTTCAGTGCACACAATGTTATGCCATGGCGACTCCCCGGCTTCTTGCCCGCCTAAACGAACGTTTAATCAAATCTACAGTTTCAATGGTAAGCGGACCAAATACCCCCGGACGAAATACCCCCGGACCAAATATCCCCGCCCGGACCGGACGAAATACCCCCGGACGAAATACTCCCGGACGAAATATCCCCGGACGAAATACTCCCGGACGAAATACCCCCGGACGAAATACCCCCTTGTAAGTGGAGAGGGGCGGGTGACCGACGTGGAAGGGGAAGTTGACTTTATTTATAAAGTCGGTTTTTCTGTCTTTTGTCTGACGTCACGCGCGTCGTATTAAAGAAGGAAGTTATATTAGTAACGTTAGGCCAATACGTTATGCATTAATTTATCATATCATTCATATCGAATTAAAATTAATGTGTAATAAATTTTGATACGATACATTTTATGCATGTTAATTATTAGTGTTTATTGCATTTTTTAGATTTTTTTTTTAACTAAAAATTTTCAAAATCATCCCTATAATATAATTTTTTAACTTAAAAAAAAAATAAGTAAATTTTTTTAGTGTAATTTTTTAATTCTGATTCGATCGGTATAGGTCTAAAAATGCAATATTTTTTATTGTTTTCATGGTTCCCCGGTGCTATAGGTGCCGTGAACACTTAACGTAGAGCATGTGTACCCTTCCTGAAGAAACTTAATTTTCTTGTTGTTCTATTTATTTCCTTATTTATTCCTTCCTTTTCTATTTATATATATATATATGTTGGCACCAAAGCCCGAATTCAATGCGTACATCTGTAGGTGTGTGCCCCTAGCGATTTGAGCAAAGCCCGAAATTAACAAATATTTTGGGCTTTGCTCATATAAATTTGAACATTTCTAGAAGTGCTCAAATCGAAAAAAGGCAAACCCCGACGTAGAGTTTCATTTCGGGGTTTGCTCATTTAAATTTGATCATTTCTAGGAGTGCTCAACTCGAAAAATACAAACCCTGTCGAGAAGCTTTATTTTGGGCTTTGCTCACTGTTTTGATCATTTCTAGAAGTGCTCAAAGCAAAGTGAAAAAAAAATAATTGGAAATTGTGCCGTATTATAGTAATAATTTGTAATAAATAATTAAAACAATAAAATATTGTGAATTTAATAATATTTTAATTACATCACTTTTTTAATTGAGTAACAAAAATACAAATTTAGCATTATATATATAGCGTGTATATTATTTTTTTATTAAAATATTTATTTCTGTTTTATTCAAGTCATACTGAAAAATACGATTTTGTCACACTTTTTATATTAATTAATATAATTGTTAGTTAATTTAAATAAATTTTTACAGCTGATATATTATAAATTCATTTTAACTTAATTTACAGAACTTGGTAAGAAGCAAAGAGCTCCTCAAGATAGTATCAAACCTACTAATTTAAAATAAATAATAAATAAATAAATAAATAAATAAATAAATAAATAAATAAATAAATAAATAAATAAATAAATAAATAAATAAATAAATAAATAAATAAATAAATAAATAAATAAATAAATAAATAAATAATAAATATTATTAAACTTGATTATTACCTGATCGTATTATTATCTGAACTTGACTTATTTTTGCAGGGATTACTATCATGGCATTTTAAATTTCATCTAAATTTTTTCTTAATTTGCACAACATATTTTAAATTGAATACTTGTATTTTTAATTTGGATAATAATATTTAGTCTCATAAAAAGTAATAATATAATTTAATTGGAACATTTTGTTTGTGTTATATAAATTTTAAAGCGACAATTTTAATAATAATGTGAAATTAAATTAAAACTTTTGTTTGCAAAAAAAGTAATTCTTGCCATAGAATCTTGCCATTTTTGTTAAATTCTTTAATTAAATTATTTTGTTATTGCCTTTTTTTTTTTCCTTAATATTAATTGATTAAATATGCTTGAATAAATTGTTTTAGCTTGAAATTTAATTACTATGTATTTTATGAACCGGCCGCTAAGATTATGTTAATAATTTTGGCTGGACATTAATGTATAAACTATTTATGAAGTAAAAAAAAAAAAAAATTGACAACCTTTCTTGCAGTTGCAAAACACAAAACCTGGCTTTGAATTTGCTAATGCTGCTGCTGATCTGAGACACTCTTTTCTTTGTCATGTGTGGTACGTCGTCTGAACTTAGAAATTGTTCATCTGCAACCTGAAATTCATTGCTAGAGTATAATTGTAATCATGCCCTTTAATTATAAAAAAATGATAATAATAAAAAAATTAAAAGTGTCTCTCATTGTCAGTGTGAAAAAATTGTATTTTTTCAATATGACTTGAATAATACAGAAAGAAATATTTTAATAAAACAAATACTATACACGCTATAACTAATGTTAAATTTGTATTTTTATCAATAAATTAAAAAAGTGATATAATTAAAATTTTATTAAATTTACATTATTTTATTATTTATTGCTATAATACGGCACAATTTCCAATTATTATTTTTATTTTGCTCTGAGCACTTCTAGCAATGATCAAAACTGTGAGCAAAGCCCGAAATAAAAATTATTGTCGGGGTTGCTTTTTTCGAGTTGGGCACTTTTAGAACGAGCAAATTTAAATGAGCAAACCCCGAAATAAAACTTCTCGTCGGGGTTCGCTTTTACCGATTTGAGCACTTCTAGAAATGATCAAATTTAAATGAGCAAAGCCCGATATAAAACTCCTCGTCGGGGATTGCTTTTTTCGATTTGAGCACTTCTAGAAATGTTCAAATTTAAATAAGCAAAGCCCGAAGTATTTGTTAATTTCGGGCTTTGCTCAAATCGCTAGTGGCACATCTAGGTTTAAAAACCTAAAATCGTTTAATCAACTTCAAAATCTTGCTGCAAAACGCTGTGACAATTGCCGCACAATCAAAGTAAGCATAGCATATACAAAAATTGTTTGTTTGCGGCACAATTTTGAGTATGTTTTGGTATAATTAAATTAAAGACGCAATTTGAGATCTTGATACGGTACTAACTATAAATATACTTTGAATTTTATATGTGATATATATTTGTTGTGAAAAATGGCATTACTATAACTTCCTTCTTTAATACGACGCGCGTGACGTCAGACAAACGACATAAAAACAGACTTTATAAATAAAGTCGACTTCCCCTCCCGTGTTGGTCGCCCGTCGCCCGCCCCTCTCCACTTACAAGGGGGTATTTCGTCCGGGGGTATTTCGTCCGGGAGTATTTCGTCCGGGGATATTTCGTCCGGGAGTATTTCGTCCGGGGGTATTTCGTCCGGTCCGGGCGGGGATATTTGGTCCGGGGGTATTTCGTCCGGGGGTATTTGGTCCGGGATTCGTTTCAATACACTGCTACACACTCGCACGAATCGCGGAAAAAAAACCCTCGGAAAAAAAACCCTTGTATTAAAAAACCCTTGAAAAAAAACCCTAGGAAAAAAAACCCACGGAAAAAAAACCCTTCGCTGAAGGAGCAGCCCCAAGGAGCATTTGTGGCGTAGTAGCGCGGTAGCGAGGTTTCACGGTGTGGGGAGCTCATCAAAATGTAGAAGTCTATATACGCGGCGATGTTGTGGAAGTTAACCATTATCTGTATAGTAATTCCAACTGTGTTTTTAGTTAAAAATTATTTTAAAAACATATGTTTTCTAACTTCGAATATTATATATTGGATATAAAATAATTAAAATAAAAAAGTAATAAAACAAAAAAAGTCGTCGTCAAACTCGTGTATTATTATTATATAACATATAGACATAAAATAATGAACATTTGAAAATTATAATATCTGATAGGTTAAATGATATCTTATGTAATATATATTATTGGAACAAATATAATGATAATCTGTCAAAATAGGAAAAAAAAACATGAAACCTCGCTACCGCGCTACTACGCCACGAATGCTCCTTGGGGCTGCTCCTTCAGCGAAGGGTTTTTTTTTCCGTGGGTTTTTTATCCCCGAGGGTTTTTTTTCCTAGGGTTTTTTTTCAAGGGTTTTTTAATACAAGGGTTTTATTTCCGAGGGTTTTTTTTCCGCTTACCACTCGCACACTTCACACACTATTGTCGCATTATCTAAAACTCGATTACAACATGCACTTACTTTCACAAGTAAAATATTACAAAATTTAAACTATCACGAAACGAAAACCTCATCAAATCCAGATATTGATGAACTAACACACAAGCGAGCAAACACACAGCAAAGAACTTCAGATCTAACGGTCGCAAATTCCTGTCTCTGATGACGCTGCGCGCATCCTTTGCGCAGATGTGTAACTGTGTAACTGTGTAGGACTTTAAACTGAAACAAAGGCCGCGTCTCATTTAAAGAATGCGAACTAAAAGTGTATACACTTCAAACACTAATTTAGTATAAATACTTATTTTAAATGAGACAACTTTACTGTAAACTAGCGCCAACACTTCGTAGTGGCAAAAGTTGGAAACATTTGCATCAGCTGATCAATGTTAAAAAATTTAGTGTCTGTGTTAGTGTTTGAAGTTGCTATTTCAAACACTAAATACTAGACCCTTCAAACCCTTCAAATACTTGAACACTTGCGCTAATTGAGACAACAGTTAGTGTCAATATGGCGTCAACACTTCAAAAAATTGACAATCGATAATGTGTTTAGTGTGCATTTTCGTGGATTGGCATTCATTCAAAGTGTGTAAGGTTTTAAGCACTACTGTGTTGATTCTTATACGTTTTATGTTTTATTCTAAAAACCAGCTTAACACATTTCGTGTGTTGCTGCTTAAGTTGCATGTGTAGGATTTTAAAAGGTGTGTAAGATTTTAAGCACCAATGTGTTGATTCTAATACGTTTTATTCTTAAGTCCATCTTAACACATTTCGTGTGTTGTTGTTTAAGATGCATGTGTAGGAAGTTAACTAGCTTGGTGTGTAAAACAACTTTTTAAACAGTTTTGTTGCTTAACTTTTACTCACCAAAGGTGTTGAGTTTTAAGAACATAGTTTTACCTCTCTCGTTACACTCTTGTATACTGACTTTTTACACACTTTCATCTTAAAATCTTACACACCTTGGGCGTACCCATACATCTTACACACTTAATGTGTAGACTACTACTCATTGAAATCTTAACTTTTAATACCTTTGTGTTAGTTCTTACACATTTTGAAAACGCAACACACAATGCGTAAATTCTAACACTTTTTGCTTAAGATCTAACACTTTTTTCGTTGGATTCTTAAGCAAAAAGTGTAAAACCCGTCTTTACACATGTAAGTGTGTTGGGACTTTTCTGCGTGTAATTTATGTAATTTAACTGCATTGTGATTTTTCTACACACGATTGTTCTTTCCGATTGTTCTTTTCCTTGCATTTTTGCAATGACTGATGCATGGTGCACTAATTAATCACTTAATTACTTTCTTTGTATTTGTTTCATTTAAAAAACACCATGCAACTCATTTATATTGAGGGTGAGCAGCAAAACGCTCAAACGAAAACATTAACTACCAAACAAATATTAAAAATCATAGTTACGTATTATTACATATAGTCATTTGTGTCTGTCAAGAACAGTTCCGAAATTAAAGAACAACAATTTATTAAAAAAAAAATGCTGACCGATTTTCTATGATAACATTGATAACCATTAATAAAGTTAACTCATTCTTTTAACTTTTCACATTATACGCTAGAACCTCAAACAGTTTCTTCATTAAATTTCTGTAACAAAAATTACAGTCCTCACATCACAAAAAAATCAACAGATGACAGTGTTATAGCCTACTACCAACTCTTAAAATATTTTAGATGTTGGTTTGCATTTATATTTATTTGTATATAATATTATAGTATTAAAAATATTGCTGATGACTAATATATAAGGAGAGTAAGAATTCAACATACTTTCTGCATCAATATACAATACATTACTTTGCAGTTATAATTAATATATAATAATATTTTATTATTTATAAATCAGTCTGATTTTACAATATTTGAGAATAAATATAATAATTTGATTTGTTTATTAGTTCCAATATAGATAAGTCTTTGTTATGGAGACATTGATGGATGCATGACTATAAATACAGTTATAGAAATAAATAATATCAATAAACTGATACGTACAACACAGAGTCCAGAGGTCACAGAGTATAATTTCCATACTAATTGTTGATATCAATTGATTAATCAATTATAATTAAGTCACATTGATTAATTCTATTGTAATTAAATTAATTATTATGATAGAACTGTACTTCATCTAATTTAAACAAACAATCTTATAACTTAACACGTCCGAAGCTGTTTATAACTTCAATTCAAAATATTAAATAATAACGTATATATAATTATTAATTATTATTGTATCAAATAGTAATAGTAAAGATTTTTTTCAGATATTTAATTAAAATGTGTTTTTCATAGATAAAATTATTTAATTATTTAAATACATTGAAATAACAATATTTATTACAATTTAAATATTATTAATAACCTAGCTAGAATAAGAAAAGCATTTAAGGGTAATATGCTAGAATTGCTGACAGTGAATTATAGATGTGAAGCCATTGGTGATAAATGCACCAGTCAGAGCATTATAGAGTATAATAGTCTGTGGTGTTATTGTCCTTTTATTAGGTGTGACACTTTTTAAATGCTCAAACTGTTCAAAGGCGTTCCAAAATTCTGAGCCAAATACGTGGCTAAGATACCTTAAGTAACAATGAACCATTCTTTTAAATTCCATTGTCACATTTAAAAAATATTTAGTTTCATTGTTACTATGATTGTAACATTTACAGGTATGGCATTCACGTATTCATATAATATTATGTACGGGGCATCACTTGAATATCTAACAATAAAAAAAAAGTAGCGCGTGCTTTGAATATTTAATTTGTGTGAGTTAGCTAGAGAATAGTCCCTCATGTATTTAAGAGTAATTGTTAATTTAACACAACAGATTGGGCAGATCCATAAAAAATTTCTAAATTCATAACTTCATCCGATCATAGGTTTTACAGCATGGATTCCATGCTATGGATGTCAATATAACTAAAACTAATTGAAATTAATTAAAACCAAAAATTTCAAATTAACATATTGAATTATAATTTGAATAATTTTAAACATTGTTTTTATATATATATGAACAGAAAATAGTTTTATATACCTCGGAGAGGGGCAGGGGCTTGATTATTTTTTTCTAATTTGCCTGAGTAGCAAAAATTTGTGACCCGGCCTCAAATCTGGAAATTTAAAATTTTCTAAAAAAAAAGCAACAATTTATACCAATAAACAATTACTACTGTCTCATATCTTAAAGCTTCATTTAAAAAAAACATATTTAATTTATCATTATAATACATCAGTCAAACATATTATAATTCTATCGATTATTTTAAATTATATATATTATGAATACAATTAGATTATGTATTATGTTAGATACAATCAATTGAATCAATACCCTGTATAATCTCACTGGTCAACAGAAGTACACAACGTGTATGTATGATGCAGTGTTCAAACATACATTGACATGAATAATAATAATTTAATAGAGCCATCTATTGGCCAAAGAAATTGTTGTGTCTGTACAATGCAAATTTTGTATGTAAATAAAATTGTAAATCATTTTAAAACTTTCTCGAAATAAGTATTTATAACAAAAAACTATTTAAGATCTTTTAATTTCTAGATATAAGTATTAGACTGAATTAAGTATCAATATTTTGTACCTATATGTTGTATCATGTACAGTCACATGAGGAAATCAATCAATCAATCCATCAATTAAGTATTATATAGTATACTCTGCAGGGAAAAATGCATATATATATATATATATATATATATATATATATATATATATATATATATATATATATATATATATTATAATATTAATTTCAATCATTTATAAATTATGACTAGTTTTAAGTTTAATTTCATCATTGAGTTTCATCGGTTTCATGAGTAGTACTGTACAGAACTACAAAACTTAAAAATGCGTTGAAATAATATTATAATAAAGTAGACCTGCTTACATCCCTCAATACAACAACAACGAGACGGTTATAGGATTGTGAACACGTGCAGCAAAATTGAGCCTAAATATAAACCACCTTACTATTCTAAACATTGGATCGAGTCTTTGGTTTTGAATTCCTCTGTTCCGGCGGCCGCGTTTGCTCTATTTTCAGGTCCGATCATCTTCTGTATGTAGCGAAATACTTGTAACTAGCTCATCCGAATTCATCCGCGTTATCATGAAAACTTTCGGCAGCCTCCGTCAGATGGCGCGTTGATCAAGTTTGGTCGATTTGCGCTTTTCGTTTCTCAATTGCTACACTAGAATAAAATGGCTACCGCTTCCGGTTTTATTATTTTTTTTATTTTGCTTACTAATTTGTTTATTCATGAAAGAACACAGAGAAAATGGGATTATAAATTGTATTTAAGAAATTTTACAATAAAATAAAATATACAGTTGTCACAAAAAGGTCCCGAGATCGTCTCCTTGGCACGCCAATGGGTGGGGTGGGTACAGCGTCCAGCTTTGCCAGCTGCAGCTTGGGCTTGTTTTCTGCTGTAACACGAAAATTATAGCTATAAACATGCATATATAGGAAATTATAATATCATTAGGATACACAGAATGAACGTATAGTATAACAAAAAATTGTATCTTGAACAAAAGCGATGAAAACGGGGTAAAAACAATGCCCAATGTTCCCGATCTTTTGGTCACGTACTAACCTTCAGTTCAGTCGTTCATATCAGGATGGCTGCATCTCTTTTCTCGGTTATATATTGTGGTGATACAGTTCTTGTATTCGCAATAGAGGCTTGTAGATATTACACACACATTTATAACTCTTCAAATCATGAAATATAAGACATAATCGAGCCGATGGTGAACGCCGAGCCGCAGCTGCCGCCATGTTGTCATACTCGCAAATGGCGAGAGATTCTTTGAAAAATAAGTTAATTGAGTTTATTAATTAAAACACATTTTTATGATTGATTATACTAAATTAAAATATTTAAAACATTAAGAAACAAAGATAATTATTATATAATAAAAAAAGTGGGAGATCTAATTTCTGAAGCGCAGGGATAGGGTCCGAAGCGTCCGCTAGAGGGCCAAAATACAAAACTTTGAGCCGCTCGGAAAGATGCATCGACCTGCTATTTTGCTCTGCACAGGAAGTCTATACAAAAGGCGGGATCTTGGTGAATGGAAAAGCTCGAGTAAATTTTTTATATACCTTGAGCGACGTGGCCGCTTTACAATTTTTTTTTGTTATTTTTTTCCCCTTGAAAATTTAATTTATTCGCATCTTAAATTCACTATTCTTCATATAACATGACATTTATACGAAAATAATAATAATAATTACTAATTATTAATAACATAATTTATAATTTATGATGCAATAAATAATGGTTCTTGAAAAACATAATTTCATGATAAGCATGTTTTTACTATATTTATAATTTCTCAGGTTAAGCCTTAAAATAATTTACCACGTAGTTGATCTTGAATTCTTAATTAGAATTGGGTATGATATTATACATATATATAGTTGTAGACGTGATCCATGCGCATGCTGTACAGCCTATTATCGAAATAAAATTTGAAATTTGAAGTCAATATTCAATATATTTATATTATACTATGTATAAAGTAATCATTTTTGAACTGTATTTACGAGTTATAAATTTTACCCCCTTAAGGCTTAACCTGAGAAAGTTACACGAAAAATTCGCTACAACAGATTTTCTTCAAATTAATTTGGTGGACTTACAACAATCATCAAATTAGCTCTGAATTTTTTCGGAATTTTTTAACCGTTGGTTTAATTACAATTAATTTATTTAAATGAGAATTTAATATCCTTCTAATGTTAAATTAGTTAATTAGCATTGAAAAAAAACTATACAACAGATTCTTTTACTTTTTTTTTTTTACTACCTAATTTTTTAGACTATTTTTTCTGAATTGTTTTCATATATTTCGAACCGTGGCGATGATTGTTTCCCATATGTGATGAGAAATGTGGCAACGCTCTCAAGGACTGTTGTCACCACCCCCTCCTAACAAATTATTCGCATTCCAATGCAAACAGTGTTGCCAGTATAGCCACGCCTCTTGATCTTGACAGACAAATTCTCAGGTTATACCTTAAACAATCTAATTAGTTTTTATAGTACTATTATAATTTTTTAGGGCATTGTGTGAGCTATTGAGGCTTTGAAATTGTTTTCCCAATGCATGCTATACACATTTTTAATTTCTGTTAAAAAAACAACTGAATTTAAATTTTATAGGCAGTGTAAATTTCTCTACGATTTGAATGGATCCTTGTAAGTTGTAAGTTCTAAATTGAAGTTATTGAAGCATGTCCGACAAAAAGAAGTGAATTTTTCTGTTCTATTACACGGATTATAACGGATACACGCTTCAGTGTAATAAACAGAGATCTTATATTGTACAATGTAAGCTCTTTGGAATAAAGCAGCTGCATGTAACTTTTATAATACCTGCATGTGCAAAGTAAGTTTTCCACTGGACAATATTCATAGATTTAGTACCTATTGCTATGTAAAAGTGGTGCTTTTGTTACGGCACGCTATATAATTTTCGCATTCCTTATAAAAAATATTAATTTTATAATTTGCATTTACATATGATCGTCAATGATTGTTTATGTTTTTTATTTATTTATTTAATCATTAAATGTGAGTTACGTTAGAAATAAATTCCATGCATCTTATCCTATATAGTATTGCAATAGTATATATATTATAGCGATCGCTATAATATAATTGGGACTGATGTGGGAGAGGACACTCTTTTCATATAATAGTCTTGATGCTTTTGACCAAAGAGTTTACATTAAAATTGTAAAACTTTACATTATAAAGTCTCTGTCTTGACCATCTTGTAGCGACCAGAGGTGAGCTGAACGAAAGGCATATTTGCAATATATACCTATAGGTTATTTATAATTACTATATAATATTCATATTTATCTTAATTGCTTTTCGATTGTACATTACAATATAAGCACTCAATAGCAGTGTGATTAGCATCCTCATGGTGATTGTCAACTATTCTAAACATAACAAATAAAAACAAAAGACAAATTTAACACAATTAAGCAACGCCACTCACAATATCAATCCAGAACAGGTGAAAATTTGGGTAAACAAATTGAGACAATTAGACAATAATATAGCAAATATATTATATGTAAAAAGCAATAAATCATCAACAATATAATAAAAAAACACAATAATTTCATATGTTCAACCTAAGACTCTTAAAACAATAATTATTTAACAATTTATTCCTATAACAATAAATCACCATAAAGATAACAAAAAAATTGCTGAAAAATAAACAAGCAAACAAACACTGGAGATGTCCATTACATGAAAATTAATGATGGTATTAGTACAATTATAGTACATGATAATAAAACAATTTATCAGAGACCTATATAAATAGAAAGAAATTTCTCATGCAGATAATCTTTAACACTGTAAGTAACATTTCTTAGCTAAAAAATCTTTTAATAAACACGGAAAATTGCTTTGTTCTTTCTTTTTCTTCAAAAAAAAAAACAAAAAAAAACAGGTAAATGGTTGAAAAATGACACACATGGCATGGGGGTCACTATTAGCAAAAGCATGCCTATGTATTTCAATTCAGATATAATTTTTATTCCTCAAATTATAATTATGATTGTTATGATTCATAATGAAGACATACGGGTGTTTACGAAAAAATTTAAAAATTTAATGCATACAAATATATATATATATATATATATATATATAGAGAGAGAGAGAGAGAGAGAGAGAGAGAGAGAGAGAGAGAGAGAGAGAGAGAGAGAGAGAGAGAGAGAGAGAGAGAGAGAGAGAGAAATCCAAATCTAAATTTGGGAATAACGTAATTAACGTTTTACATGAATGTTGACAGAGTTTATAGCACATAGTCCTGATCGCTCGTTTCTGTATAAAATAAAAATTCTCTTAACAAGTTGTGAGTTGCCCCAGAAGATGATACCATATGCTAACTGAGCCTGAAAATATGCATAATAAATAGTACATAACGACTTTAAATCAATCATTGGTCTTAATTTGAAGGGTAAAAAACAAGTTTTCACAAGCTTAGAGCCAAGAACATACACATGAGAGGACCAATTTAATGTGTCCATTATCGTCAGTCTCAAAAATTTACTCTCTCTTACAACCTTAATACTCTTTTGGTTTAAGGTATAACCTGAGAATTTGTCTGTCAAGGTCAAGAGGCGTGGCTATAGTGGCAACACTGTTTGCATTGGAATGAGCATAAATTTTTAGGAGGGGGTGGTGACAACAGTCCTTGAGAACGTTGCCACATTTCTCATCACATATAGGAAACGATCATCGCCACGGTTCAAAATATATGAAAACAATTCAGAAAAATAGTCTAAAAAATTAGGTTTTAGTAAAAAAAAAAGTAAAAGAATCTGTTGTACAGTTTTTTTGCAATGCTAATTAACAAATTTAACATTGGAAGGATACAAAATTCTCATTTAAATAAATTAATTATAATTAAACCAACGGTTAAAAAATTCCAAAAAAATTCAGAGCTAATTTGACGATTGATGTGAGTCCACCAAATTAATTTGAAGAAAATCTGTTGTAGCGAATTTTTCGTCCAAATTTCTCAGGTTAAGCCTTAAATAAATTAGAGGAGAAAAATCTATTTCAACACCTGGACTATGAAATGTCATTATATTTTTTTTATTAACATTCAGGTGAAGGGTGTTCGTCTCACACCAATGTGACATTTTCAGGATTTCATTTTGAATATCAGGAATGATCGAGAAATCGTGTGGCCTAACAACAGGTACTGAATGAGAAGTATCATCAGCATATTTATCCAACTGGCCCAGATTAGATATGTTAAATATGTCATTGGAATTTATTATATACAAGAAACCACCCATTATTAACCCCTGAGGTACGCCACTTGTTATCGCTCTACTAACAGATCGCACCCTAGTTGTTCCATCCTCAGTGGTGTGTAATTCTACTACTTGGGACCTTCCAGTTAAATAAGATCGGAACCAATTCAACTCTTACACCATATGCTTCTAATTTTTTAGAATTTGTCCATTATGAATAGTATCAAAAGCCTTACTCAGATCATATGACAGTGTGATGCATTCCTTATTTAAATCTATCGAGTCCAAGATTTTACTAATAATATGAGGAATTTGCATGCGTGAATCTGATTGGCTTACTCGAAAGAGGGAGCGGAGAAATACATGTGTGAATTTTATGCGAATTTTTTGAGCACTGCAAGTATGCTCAAATGCATATTTAAAAGATGCACTTTACCTGGAGGCGATGGCGCATCGCCAGTGACGTCATCGCTATGTCAGGTTCGGTTCACTATAGATATGCATACCTGTACGCACCTGCATAACAGGTAGCCAATTAAAAACAATCTAGCCAAAATTCAAAATTTCAAATGCCTAGCCTATTTGTTTTAAAACTTAAAAAATGCACATTATTCCATATACGCATACTGTAAAAACACACTGGGAGATAAGTAATATTACAAACGTACCTTTCATCATATTTAATTAAATAATAGAAATTGTTTCGCAAATAGTTTCATTTCATTGAAGAGAAGATGCAATCGATGCAATATCAAGTCCTGCCACCACATTTTATGTTTAAATTATTGGCGCGTCATGCAGCAATCAGTCAATAAAAATGTGTAAATTTATCATACCGGACTCCTTCCGTATCTGCTGATTATCTATTGAATTATTTTATTAAACCTAAAACTGAGCCTCTTTTCTTATCTACGAAGATAGTAGGATGCCGTAGGATTCAATATTTAACTTTATTAAGACCCTTGAATCATAATTTTTAAATGTCTTTTCAACCCCCTGTTTGCCGCTGCTGAAACCAGTAACGGAAGGATTGAAAAATAAATACAGTTCTAATTTCAACTTTTCTAGCACGGCTATATGTGGTCCAGTGAAAAAGCAAAAAAAGCCTTCCATGAACCGAACCTGACATAGCGATGACGTCACTGGCGATGCGCCATCGCCTCCAGGTAAAGTGCATCTTTTAAATATGCATTTGAGCATACTTGCAGTGCTCAAAAAATTCGCATAAAATTCACACATGTATTTCTCCGCCCCCTCTTTCGATTAAGCCAATCGGATTCACGCATGCAAATTCCTCATTGAATAAGGCCAAGTTTGTGGATTTACCCTTTTGAAAACAATATTGTCTATGCGAAATTATACTATGCTGTTGAAAGAAATTTTCCAACCTCGACAGCATAACTTCGTTGTAGCGCTTTTTTGGCCAATCTCACTTCGTAATACTTCGGATTTAAATTATGCGAAATTATACTATGCTGTTGAAAGAAATTTTCCAACCTCGACAGCATAACGTCGTTGTAGCGCTTTTTTGGCCAATCTCACTTCGTAATACTTTGGATTTAAATTATAAGATACCCCAAAATTTTTGAGGGAGATGGAAGTATTGCAACTGGTCTATGATTGTCAATATTTACAGTAGGTCCATCCTTATGTACAGCTACTGTCTTCGCTTGTTTAAATGCATCCGGAAAAACACCCTGACTAAAGGACGAGTTAGGAATAAATGGAATATGGTGCAGCAATAAGGGCAGCACAATCAATTAGAAGCCTCCCAGGTATTTCATTGAGGTCGTCACTGCAAATTTTTCTATAAACTTTCTTTATTACCAACTCTACTTCCTTAGGATTCATCGGAAACAGAAACAAGCTAGGAATATTACGATTTTTAAATGAACAGCAAATATCACATTGACAGTTGCTGCTCGAAGGAGTGTTATTGAATTTTGCAAAGTATTTACAAAACATCTCAGCAACTTTTGCTGGATCACTTATAATTTCATCATTTTATTTTAGAGTGACATTCCTATTTTTCAGTTTTTTAATTCCCAATTCCTCATTGATAATAATGATAATATTTTAAGCCTCTCTTGCTTTATTATTGGCTTTTTGTAATAAAATTAATATCTAAGGACATTTTCATTTAGCCAAACGTTTGCAGCCACGTGCTGGTGTCCGCTCTTCTATGCTCTTCGTCTTTCATTTCCCTCTGGCATTAATAAAAAACTATACAATAACTAATTAAACATTATTATAATAAAAATAATAATTTAGACTGTTGCCCAATCTTATATTTTAATGATTCTGTTTATGTCTACAGTATACAATTTTTGCAATATAGCCAATGTAGCCACAATTGATAATTGAATTTAAACTTTAAAGAGCCGAATTGACAATTGACACAGGTGGTACGATAAAGAATTTCCTGGTGGTTCTCCCCATGAGAAAACATGTCGCTTTTTAGTACTTTTTATGACTAGATTTTCTTCTCTTACATGGCATTGATATTGAATTTGAAAGAAGCAAGATATTTGAGTCTAAACTTCCTCTGGAGAAAAAAAAAATAATAATGATAAAAAGACGTCTCCGAATTATAGTATAATGGCTGGTGTAATTGTTATAAATGAAGGGGGAGCAGAGTAACGCATTGGGTGCGTATATACTGCATATATTTATTGACATTATATAATATAAATATGCGTACAATGATATATTAGAATGTGAAAATTTTAGTGGCTTAATCTAAAAAAAGGTGTAAAAATATGGTACTGTGAATTTTTTCAGATTTTCTGACACCGGGAACTATATATTTTTAAAAAATTATTGAAAGTCTCTATTATTTTATGACGTCACGGGCAGCACTGCCCTATCCTTTTTCTTAAGAAGTGCCGCCCGTGACGTCATTAAAATGGACTTTCAATAATTTTTTAAAAATAGTTAACGGTCTCAGAAAAATTGGAAAAATTCACAGTACCATATTTTTACCCCTTCTTTCGATTAAGCCACTAAAATTTTCACATTCCAATATCTCATTGTACATTACAGTATTTTGTAAAGTTGTATTAATTTACAAGTGTACACATAAAATTATGTAGAATTATATTATATATGTAACTGTGTCATGTGTGCATATATATGTATATGTAATTTTTTTTTCGGGATAATTTAATTTGCTCAATAATAAAAATATATATATTTTTATAAACAAATAAATTTGTTATACTATAGTAATAATACTAATAATATTCAAAAGTGCTGATAATTTATTATGTTACAATTAAAACATAATAATTATATATTATTATAAAATTTAATGCTATAATAAGATTGCTAAGTACTGTAAAGAAGCACAACAACAACAACGAAGCTTCACTTTCAAGTGATGATTATTACATGCAATTATTGTATCATAATATTATTTTTTATGTAGATTAAAATCCTATTGCTCAATACACAAAAATGAATAATTTAATTATTAACTTATTTTATAATGCTAAATTAAAAAAATCCTGAAACTGAGTCTGGCAAAATCGGCTATCTGGCTAATTTTGGGACATTTTATTTTTTCCTGAATTAATTATTAATTGTATCAAAATTCTAATATTTTATGATGCCTTAAAAAATGTTAAAAAAAAGTGTTGAAGTTTTTTTTTTTTTTTGCTTTCCTGTAAAGTTAAAAAAAAAAGATCAGTTTTGCCAGATGACTACCGATCGATATAAATATTAATAATTACATAAAACCAGAATCCAGGCATCATCACATTCATCGCAAATGATAGCTTGCATTTGCATGGACAATTTTTCCCCCTCTATATATATCAAGCAATATAAATATATATATATATATATATATATATATATATATATATATATATATATATAGGGGATTCGCAACATTGTTTTCAGAGCAGAAAATGCTAGTCGAGAGAAAACTAGCATCATGGTACGTGTCTGTTGTGTATACTCATTAATCTCAGTGTAAACTTACTTGATGATGTATACTGGTGGCGATATACGTTACAATTTAATTAAGTTTGATGTATAATTTTCCGAGCAAGACAGCCGGTGATCGACTCGGTAGGAACTACATGCTGGGGATTTTTGGGTTGATTGGGTTCCTTGTACATGTACATATAAAATATAAAATAGAGACGTATTGGGTTGCTACTGGCTGCAAGCTGCTGAAATCAGATTCAGCTGAAAGGAGTGTGGCAGTTGGCACGTGCTGCTTCTGTATAATATGATGTACTGTACATCTTCCACTAAACGGGCAGCAGTATAGCAGTATAGTATAGCGCTTGTCTCCGCTGCTCAGCCTGCTCGCATGATTCTTTCAAGTCTACAGTGCACACAAAGTCATTGCTCACGAAAATATCAGGTGCGTGGCACAAAATACAAGGAAATTGAAGAAAATAAGTTAATTAATTAACTTAAAAAGTAGCAATCATATTTTTTTTTCTTCTTTTTAGTGACGTAAACCTATCCCCTATATACAGTGTATATCAGTATAAAATATAAGTATACAATATCAAAGACACATAATTTTTTGTAGTAAATACTTTTTACATGATATAAAAAATTGTCTCAAGTTTTCAAAATGTTAAAATTTAAAAACTTTTCTTTTTTACATTTCAAACAATTTTAAAAAATACCTGATAATTATGTAACACTCATTGAATCATGCCAAGCTTTACATTGAAATAGGAATAGAAGGTTATGAATGTTATGATTGTTATATGAGTGTCTGCAAAGCTTATATTAACTATATTTTTAATATATAGGTTTTGGAGTGCCTGTATGTATGAGCTGAGTAGTCTCAGCAAGCATTATTAAAGATTCCCACAGTGACACACATGCCCGCAGAGTCACGAGCCACTCCAGGCCATCTTACAGCGCTGCCACTGAGTAAATCGTTATATGATCATTTTGATATACTCACCTTAACACGACGCGAGTCTGCGCTGTTTGCAGCCTGCTAGAAAGTAATATCCGGGGCCCGGGCAAAATATTTATGCATGTATTATATAGTATTATCAGGATATTTTCAAATACTATATGTATTATTATATATATTATAGTCAATTTTCTTTCTCTACTGTATATATATTAGCTGACATAAATTGACAGTGAAAATGTTAAGTATGGACAACCTGCATGAAATTTTTTTATTGCAGAAATGACAAATTTTATGAAAATCAAAATGGTTGCTGAAAGTGTGGGCACGCTCCCTGGAGGCGTCAATAGTCAATAGGTGTCTAGGCTTTTTCCTCTTTATTAAGGATTCAGGGGTGCTGACTTAACTTACAGAACTTTTAATAATTATTTAAAAATAGTTCCGGGACTAAAAAAAAAACTGAAAAAAAAAATCACAGTAGCATAATTTGGTACCCTCTATACATTTATGCAATAAATTTTTGTTTCATGCAGGTTGTCCGTTGAATTATGTTTGCATGTTAAAACTTAATAATCCAGTATAAAGGAAGAATCCAAATTTAATTGAGAATTAAAGAGATTCCTAATTTCTACTGCATGGAGTATAAGTTTTATTTAGTAAAATAATTCATTAGTTACAAATACATAAGTTAGTTTGTTTCAAATTCGTTATTTTTAAATATCATGTGCGCATGTTTGTTTAACAATTATTGTTATATATATATTTTTTTCTTTCATAATATATAATATTTTTATTACTACGTATTAATTGTGATTCAAGTTCGTTTTTAAAGAAACTGTTTTCATTGTTTCTATGTTGCATTAATAGGTAGTTAGGTACACCATGTACAGTTCGCAATTAAGAGCTGTACAAAAGAAAATTAAATAGAAATATGTAATTATATATATCATGTACATATATATACATGTACATACATATATACTTCATTAACGATCGATGTATCTAACTCGCTGAGGCCGCTGAGTCTCTCTGATACATTATAAATAATACAACTTATATAATCTGAGCTATATGGTTTGTATTAAAATAATATTCTGTGTAACATATTTTTTAGTCGATATAATATGATGTCATCAAAGTATAATCAAATCTTGAGTTGAGTGGCACGGTTTGGTTTGCCATTGCAAGCAGTCGCACAGCCACCATCGTGTATGTTTGATAGCCTGCTTGATCGCTGGCTGCTGCCTCTGTTCGCTCCAGGGGTATTTTTTTATTTATTTTTTTATGCCTCAACTCTCATATCCCGGTGGTCACGCCATCATACTCTGTCAAAAGATATTTCTCACCAACTTACCAAAAAACTTTTCTCCCACAGAATCCATTCGATGACCGACAATAAGAATGATACAGAAATAACTAAATTATACTGACAAGATATAATATCCAAACTCAGCTAAACATTTTAATATAATTTTTTGAGCATTTTTTGTCACGTTACGCTGGACCTCGTCTGCGAGAGGTATATTTTATTCTAATTTTAATTTAAAAATTCAATAACTCCGAGGCCAGTCCTGTAACGGACCCGAGATCTTTGATTGAGAAAGGTTTAAATTCAATAAACAACATTATAAATATTGACTTGCAATTTCAAATATTTATTCTAACACAACATTATGAAATACATTTAGTGTACTTACATTGAGAAGCGCTGAGTATAGATGTTGGTGTGTTTGTGATCAGCTGCAGAGTGTCCAATAACCAAGTGAAGCTCGGCGGTGCTTGTTGTTCCGCTGCTTAATTTTGATCACTCAACACCCAACTTATATACTCAACGGCTCTCATTACAATCAATGTTTTTACAGATAATGTGGACACACTGTCTCTACACTGTAATCTAGCGGCAGGGCTCGGTGTTGCGTGGTTGCTTGGTCCGCGCTATCACTGTATCGCGCTGAGTTGCTCGCCGGCCGGACAGCTCGCCCATAGTGCCCTCACACATGATAGGAAGTCCAGAGTGTCCACGCGTACACGAAGTACACACGATAGTCGCGCTCAAACAATTGATTGCCATTTGCATTACAATTAGTGTTGTAATTTAAAATGCCACTAATTGTGACAATATTACAATTTCATTTTAAAATCAAATTTGTTGTAACAATTTTTAAGTGTTTTTTTTTCTCATTATAGTTAATCAAACAATATGTTTTTAATGAGTTATGAATTGCATAATATATATTACGTTTTTTATAGACCTCTCTGTGAGCTTGAGCATAAGTAAAATCAAGCATGTTCAAGAATAATTAGTAATTATGGAGACAAACAGCTATAATAATGGAATATCGACTTCGAAATTTTTTATTACATAAATGGATAGAGGGTGCAAGGTTATGCTACACTGATTTTTTTCAGAATTTGTGTACCGTGGAACTATATTTAAGAAATTATTGGAAGTACAGAGAAAGTGACGCTTCTAGACGCCTCTCCTAATAAAAGGATATAGTTCAGTGGATAGGACCTAGAAGGAGCGTGGGTTCAAACCCAACCTCGGCAACACTTTTTAGCAATACTTCCCGGGCTCTAAAAAATCTGAAAAAAAAAATCAGAGTGGCATAACTTTGCACCCTCTATCCATTTTTGCAATCAAAATTTTTGAGGTCGATATATACTCTATTGGAAGCAATCAAGCAAATATGTATAATATATTCCAGTTATTGTAATAATTATTAATAATAAATACAACATTGTATTATATTGTATGCTTGTTTTTTAATGCTATGTAGATATTTTATAGAGGTTTGCACTATATGTACTTCTCCATAACAGTGTCGTTTTATCGTAGCTAGTACTCCTTTAAAAAGGTAAGAGGCAAGTATGCATCATGGGTCTGACGAAAGAGGCCTCTCATGGCGATGTAAGTGTTTGGTGATGCACTTTGCTTAACGTTTGGTAAACATTGGTGTCGCCAAAATTCTAAGAGGCACCTAAAGATATATATATTTTTTTTAATTTCTCCCCTTCCAAAGTATTTTTTTTTAAAAAAAAGGTTACAACCTTACAAAAGTTTTTTTCCCCCTTCCCCTTGTATCTACTACATTTCCGTGAGAAACTAGAAGTAAGCAGGAAGATATGACAGGCGTGGGGCGGGGTTGCTCGTTGCCTGCCTAGCTGTCGGAGAAGCTGCTTCCTGTCTTGGGGTAGGTCAGTCTCTTGCTTGCATATCGCAGTTTCTGAGAGGGGCAATTTTGAAACACGATAATTTTGTAGCAACAGGAAAAATTGGTGCATGGTGCAATTTTTTGTGTAACGTCCATCAGTGATTTTTGTTATGTACTTTATTCAATTTACAAAACACTATGTAGAAATATTACATGACCCCATAATACTTTCCAATTATGACAGCTTCGTTGACGACGGACAATTTTATTAGTCTTTTGAGGCATCGTCAGCAGATCCGTCGTAAATAATGAACTTATTAGAAAATGGACAGCTGTAGTTTCATCATTTTATTTATTTGCTATTTTTTATTTAATTTAATTATCCACATTAAATATTAAATGTTACATTGTAAAATTTACACACCATTTATTAAAAGTAGTAGAAGTACCTATATCATCTTCATTGAAGCCTATTGATTCATCAGCCATGCCAGCCTGCAAACCAAACTTGATTGTATCGTGATAGAATTCGAAAGTAACAAAATCTCAATTACGTGTAATTAAAGCTCCGTAAATTTTCTTTTAAAGTGAGTTATAATTTATTTTATTAATTGATAAAATCAGTTATCCAGCCCGTACTCATTTTTTACATTTGACGTTTAAATGAGACTTGGAAATATTGCAATTGGACATTAAAAAGTACACAGTACACACTGGAAAAAATTGGCAAAATTGGACAATTGGAAAATTTCCTCTGAATATATTATTATTTATAATTAGATTTCGCAAAGTTAGCAGAATAACGTTCGGGCTGTTTTGAGGTACACATGCAGCACCAGGCAGGCAGCCGCTTAGACGAAGTACGGCTGCAGTCCCTCAAGTGTGGTGCACATGTGTGGTGCAGACATTGCAGTGACAGCGGCGGCTAAAGGAAGCGCTGAACATCAGCCACCAAACCACCTGACGCGTCAGACGCGTGATCGCATCAAATTTCTTAACAGATGCTCGATCTTTATATATAATCGGATCTATAATATTGTAAGGCCAGATGATGGTCTCAAAACTGGAGCTGATCATCGTATGGAAGTAATAAAATATCTGTGAATTACTTTCATATTGTTTATTTACTTATTTCACCCGAGGTAAGGTTGGTTGGCACCCAAAGCCGAATTAGGCCCAAGGCCGAAAAAATGCGCAGAACTAGAATGTTGCATGGCAAAATGCTCAAAACCCGAAATGAATTCAAATTTTATTAATGTTCTTTCATTTTTATTTGTTAGAAAAAATTAAAAAGTATTTAAAATGCCAAAAATGTTCGATTCAATACACCACTAGCCACCATAATAATTTATTGATAAGAAATGAAATATCTGTATTTTCAATTAGAGTTATATAAATTTAAATACATGTTAAGTTTGCATACATGTCCACGCTGGGATTGCTGCAAAAAACGTACCCAAACATTAGATTAGATACGTGCATGAGTATAAACAGCCCTTTTCTATATCACTCTATACAGAACAGAAAACTGTCATAAAATTAACCTTTTTTTTATTTTATTTTGTAGTGCCTTTATTATCAGTATATAGTCTATTAGTCCTGCCATAAACTTAACGATATAATATATCTAATGGCAAGTCTATTCTTTTTAAGGAAAGGTTGTTGTGGCTGCATATATATGCCGTTGTTGTTTTAAGGTTGCTGACGTCAGGGTATAGGAGGGTAACAAGCCTGCTGATGATGTGCAGATGTAAGAGGTAGGAGGAGGACCTTTTCTTATCTCGGCAAACTTCTAAAGACAGGATGAAGTTGGGTGTTGGGTCGGTGTATTATGGCCATATACATCGCCGCCCTGCCCGACCGTTTGCTAACAAGTCCAGAGTATTTGACGAGCCAACGAACAACAGACGAGAGCAGACGTGTAATGACTGCATCATAACATTTTCTACAGGATAAGATTCGAAATTCGAATGCTAACAAGGATGGAAATAATGAGCAAATTGTACAATCACATTATACAGACGTGGTCCCAAAGAGGAAAATCTCCCTGGTTCCCATCTTGCGTCTGAACGTCTGAATTGTATTATACTGTATTATTGTATTGTATTGTATTATTATTATTATTATTTGTGTTTTTAACTCCCAACTTAGTTGGGGTGTTTAAGCGCCAGCACCGGGCCCAATTGGGCCAAGATGAAGGCGCCCGCTGTTCCTGTTGGTGATGTTACGATCCTGCGTCTCCTGCTCAGCTGCGGGCAATGAGGGCTTCCCGGGTACACCCGCAAAGAGCCCATCACACAGCCTTTCGGGCAGGTCCTCTCCTAGGCGCGGTGGGACACATTTCCGCTAGCACTCGGGGTGCTGGATGCCTTTAACCAGGGCACTTAGAGGTGGGGATGCATCTTGGGCTTCCCAAACCAATGCCCTGGCCGCCCTGTGGTACAAGAACCACAGGCTACGGGCCAGAGGTCACACTCGCAAGGCAACCTCCAACCCGCATGTCCTTCCTGGGCGCGGGGGGACGCGTACCGCGAGCCAGGACAAGAGCCGACGCTCAAGCCATGGCCGGATGCCCTTTATTATTATTATTATTATTTTTTTTTTTATTATTTTTTATTTTTTTTTTTTTTTTTTGTGAGACACTACTGGATTGTCCTGGTCATAAGACAGACCCAGCAGTGAATCGTTTTTTCCCCAACATTGCCCATTTGGAGTGCCAGACTTTCGGCTACGGTGAGACCCAGCCTCCACGGAATCACACCCGTAGGACCCGGGTCTATTACCCCGAGCATGACGTACGAATAGTGTCACCGCAGTGACCATCAGCCCCACCGCGACCGAGCTTTGCACCCTCTCCCCCGACCCACAATCCCCGTCCGCGAGCGCCGTTCACTGTTGTGTTCGGATATTAGCTTTGCTTCACCCACCCGTTTGGAGAGCCTCACCTTCAGACCACTGCCTCACCGAAAATATCCATGAGGAGCGTTCGTCATACTAGTGTCAGACCTAGGGGAGTACTTCCTGACTGCACGGGCCACTACGATATATTGGCACCACATCTCCCTGAGCCGGCCGGCTGGTCACCATACACGAAACATAGTTCCCCCCACACAGTGAATACACCACATAGAGCTCGCGCCCACCCCCCACCTACAAAAACCCCACCCTACGCTGACACGGCTGCTCCTGACTTGCGTCAAGTAAGCCACCGTTCCGTCAGCCTGCCGCTCCCACTCTGCAGGTTTCCGGTGCACCAATAACCATCCACCCACAGAGTGGAGCACCCACCTCCACCAAAACCACCCTGATGGTAAGGTGGCCGATCCCACGGACCTCCCCGCCACTAGGTGAAGCCGGCAAACTGATCACGCCGGCCATCCGGGGACTCCTTCACGCAACCTCCGACAATTGCGCTAGGGACCGTTGCATTTATCCTCTCATAGTCTGCTGTTAAACTATAAGAGTCCGCAGCATTGCCGAGATTTTGCTGCCTAGGTACTCTGAGCTCCGCGGCAGCAGGGAGAGCTCAGGCTCCATAACCGGTTAGTAGCTATGGACTGAGGGCTGTAATTAAACAACCCCCAGGTGGAGCCCCAAGGGCGCGGTCCCACGCGTCGCGTACTGAACTTTCCCCACACAGTGTTTAGCATGAGTCAAGAACAGCCGGGTGCCCTTTATCGCTGGGAGTCGTGGCGCGCTCCCTGTAATCCAGCTACTGGAGGCTTGATTATTATTATTATTATTATTATTATTATTTTTTTTTTTTTTTTTTTTTTTTTTTTTTTTTTTTGTGAGACACCACTAGATTGCCCTGGTCATAGGACAGACCCAGCAGTGCCTCGTTTTTCCCCAACAATGCCCCTTTGGAGTGCCAGACTTTCGGCCACGGTGTTACCCAGCCTCCACGGAATCACACCCGTAGGACCCGGGTCTATTACCCCGAGCATGACGTACGAATAGTGTCACCGCAGTGACCATCAGCCCCACCGCGACTGAGCTTTGCACCCTCTCCCCCGACCCACAATCCCCGTCCGCGAGCGCCGTTCACTGTTGTGTTCGGATATTAGCTTTGCTTCACCCACCCGTTTGGAAAGCCTCTCACCATTCAGACCACTGCCTCACCGAAAATATCCATGAGGAGCGTTCATCATACGAGGGTCAGGCCAAGGGGACTACTTCCTGACTGCACGGGCCACTACGATATATTGGCACCACATCTCCCTGAGCCGGCCGGCTGGTCACCATACACGAAACATAGTTCCCCCCACACAGTGAATACACCACATAGCGCTCGCGCCCACCCCCCACCCACAAAAACCCCACCCTACTATTATTATTATTATTATTATTATTATTATATGATGTTTTGTACGTGAGTTCATTAATTATTTTTGTATATTGACAAAACTCTAGGTATCATATATAGTATGGCATGTTCTAAAATTCTGATTAAATTATGTTAAATCGGAAATTTAGGCGTTCTAACTCATATATATATATATATATCGATTAAAGTAGAAAAATTTAGTGATCATTTAAGAAAATGTTCAAAATGTGTTTTAATGCTCACATATAAAATAAGTAATTATTTAATATTCATTCATAAATCACGAATGAGTTTAATTGTTTTTTATCTTGATACAGTTTTTCCTCCAGGAGTCAGGACGTGATACTATAAACTACATTTTAGTTTAAAATGTTGTTTAGTATCACGCCCTGACTCCTGGAAATTTGGTATATAGTTACACGTTTCCTTCACAAACTATTGTAGTGTGCAGTGCAGTACGTATATACCTTTATATTATATATTGGAAGTGACATCTTGATATGAGTATTTTCTTGCAAACAAATTTTCCGACTCAATTGAAAACCCAACGATGCGGGGAAATTATTTTTACTTCTGAATACATCATAACAAAATTCTTAACAATACAATGCCATTGACAAAATTTACTAGTATACGTTGTATCCATAACAAAAAATGACAATGCAAAAAAAAAAAAAAAAAAAAAAAAGTAAAAAGTAAAAAAATCTTTCATGATAAATTATAGATGGATTTTATAATACTTGAAAAAAGGAGGCAAGATAGAGGTAAAGTTAAAATGTGTTCTCTGTTGCCCTTTTTAGTAGCAGGGATCAAGTTCTTGAATAATTCAATATTCTATTTCTTAGGGGTCTCTACAGAGATAAAGGCAAGCTGGTAAACATCTTTGCTCTCAGTTTGACCGCATCACATGTGGCACATGGTCCTGAATACTCATACCGACATCATGCAGTCTTATAACAAGCAGGAGACACAGCAGCCGCCCTCGGTCCTCCTTGAGTCTGACCATGCTCGCATCAGCAGCCGTGTGTCGCGCCCCTGCATTGCTGCATACCCATGAACAGCACACATCACTGGATCCATACACAGACGAGGCACAAAGTCACACAAAAATCTGCTCATATCAGGCCTAACAAAATATGTATGCTCTCTTTTGATCTCATGCGCTTACAATTTACACAAAACAAACTGAAAATTACAAGCTATTTTTTTTTAACATATTTGATATTTTATTCTATCAAACTTTCATGTTCAATATATACAATAATTTTAACATGACATGATATATTTTTAGTGTTTGCTAATTTTAGACTCTCATTGTATCACATTACTCACGTTCATAAGCTAATTATTTAAAATAGCCTCCTGATATATGATTTTGCAAAAAAAGCAATTTTATTAATTTTATTTTTCAAACTGATCCAAGAATCATGATCAAATTTAGAGAACTTTGTTGCGATCTTTATGATCTGCTGTACAGATCAGGCGCGGATCCTGGGGGAGGGCCAGGCCCCCCCCCCCTCCCCCCACCACGAAATTTCAGATTTAACATAGGCAACGCAGGCATTTCCCCCACTCCAATTTTTTTTTTTCAATATTGGCCTTACGAAGAGGGCACCCTCCGAAATTTTTTTCTGGATCCGCGCCTGGTACAGATTGTCATAAAAATATAAATTTGAAGCAATAAATGCAGAGAAGCATGATACCGTATACCGTATATATATATATATGTGCAAATTAAAGAACCATTTTCCATTACATATGCGTGGATATGCCAAAATTCATTATAATAATAAGTGAATAATAACTTAAGTAACTTATTAATAATTTTACATCCAATCAATAAATCTACTACGCTTTTTAATGATTATGAATTAATATTATGATTGTTTGGGCTCCCCGATCAGTAGTCCCAATATACAATTTTTCTCCAAGCTATAGAGAAGTCGAGGCACCTCAAGGTTTGGTGCTGATATAGTGAAACCAAGCATGAGAACGTGGCTGATAGTGCATGTGTTGCAATTGCATCCAATTCATGGCAAAAAGGGCTCCATCCTTGACGAAATGATGATGCTCAGGTTGCTTTTATACATGTATAGGATGGAGCACACTGTACGCTTGCGCATCTTCTTTCCGACTTGACTTCCCACACGGTATACATAGAGGCATAATATATAATAATATGATTATATAAGTTAGCATTATATAGGCGGCAGCAGCCGCCATCACCACAGGTTGTTGTTGCTGGAACGCTGTAGATCGAGCTGAGCCCGGTGAAGGGTCACACAGGTCAACAGCATATAGTATATTATATATATATATACATCCGAACTGTCTGCGAAGCTGATCGCTAGCTGGCTCTGCTATGTAGCAAAGAATGGCCCTTTCTCCATGTCTCAACATGTCATTGCAACTCATTCTTGCCCTCGACCCTCTTGCCATGCATTTTCTTTATCTTTGTCTCTCGTATCTTGAATTCTCTTCACTATCTGTTTCCTTCTTTGTCATAACTTAACTTAATTAATAAATATTAATATCAGTACCAAATTATCCCTAAAAATATAAATTCTCAATAATTTTTAGTACGATATTAGGTATACTGGTTTACTATATATATTCCTGCGCAGATTTATGTCCAGTCTCAAAATCTTGATGAAGTCTGTGACGACATAAAGACATGCACAAATTTAAGCACATTATAATTTTTAAAAAATATTCAATTATATATATAATGCCATATCACAAATTTAATTTGATTACGTTGTGCTATAAATAGTATAGATTATTATAATACAAATTCAAAATAAAATTGATTGATGAGTATGTCGTAAAAGGAAATGCAGCTCGGGTACACTTCATAGAAACAGATTTTTTAAGATACTTTATCGCTGTACATGTTGAATTACATTTAAAGTATAAACATGTAATATACAATGCATATTATAATAGGTCTGTTTGTAAATACACAATCAGAAAGAATTGATTATTTGCGATGAACCTTCTGTATACATGAAACATAAGGTTCATCACAAATAATCGATTCTTTCTGATTGTGTATTTACGAACAGACCTATTGTCAGTATCCAATTATGTAACATCACATAATATCATACGCTTTTCATGCAATATTATGGCCTTGTGATGCAAGATGTATATAGTTAAGGGTCAAGAATTTATAAGATAAGAGTGATGTTTTATATGAGTGCACAAAAGTTTGAGAGTCGACAAGCATGCCCTCGTAGATTTTTTATAAGTATCGGAGTACCGACCTCAAAAATTTTCATTGCAGAAATAAATAAAGGATGCAAACTGCAAAGTTATGCGACTGCGACTCTGATTTTTTTTCCAGATATCTTTTGAGCCAGGGAACTTTTTTAAAAAATAATTTAAAGTTTGGTTTTTAACAATTAATCACGCCCTTTTTTGCGGCAACGAAGTCCTATCATTTCTTTTTTTATTAAGGAGTGCCGCCTCGTGACGTCATAAAATGGACATTCAATGCTTTTTTTTCATTGTCCTAAAAAAAAAAAAAAAAAAGGAATTAAAAAAAAAAGAATTAAAAAAAAATAATAAAAAATCTGATTAGCATAACTTTGCACCCTCTATCCATTTATGCAATAATAAAAAAAAAAAAATAGGTCGGTACTCTATTGCCGCCGAAGTGCTGTATCGTGACTTTCAATAATCAATGGATTAACTGATCTTAAATTTGATTCTTTCTCATAATATATATATAGCATAAAAAAGAATAAAAAAGAAAAAAAGTCTAAATTAAATTGCTTAAATTATACGTTTTTATAAATAGTAGAAAATAATTTTATACTCAATTTTTTTACGGCTGAGCGTGGCGCAGTGTAATGACTGGTTCTTGTTAGATCACCGAAGTCAGGCTACGTCAAGCGTGGTTAGTACTTGGATGGGTGACCGTTTCAAGTAAAAATTACGCTGCTCCCTTCCTGGGGTAAATTCGTTTCGCTTTCCACCCAGTGCAGTGATGCACTTGTGTGTGGTTTCCCAGGCTTTGGACACATCACTTTGGTCCATTGATAAAAAGTAGACATGTCCGTCCTGACTGAGGTTTTCCACGGTTCCCTCAGTCTCACCTCAGCAAACAGCGTATAAACAGGCCGTGGCCGCCATCCTTTCCCTATAATATACCTTATCCCTACCCATTACCCCGCCGCGAGCTGTAAGCTCTTAAGGGTGTGTATCCTTGTAAAAAAAATTAAATAGAAATTAATAAACTTTACTTTTTATTACTTATAAAATCTTGGTATATTGTACTGCACAGTATTTTACTAATTACCCGTGCACATGTATGATCTTACACTTGGTACAAATGAGTGAGACATCGCATACTTATCATGCATGCAGTACTGCATGCAGCAACGGCTCTGTCCCACTCTTGATGACTCTGACGTTGAATACAGTAAATTAAAAATATAAATTAGTAATTAAGCATATTATGTTTCAAAATTTTACTAATCACATTATTTTTGCTATATAGCTACCTGTTTTGTGCGTAACTTTGTGTATTTATTATTTAGTTGTATTAATTGTCATTATAAAAAGCTAGTGTTTGTAAATGGAAAATGAAAAATGTCTTCTCAAATTACAGCGGAAAGTACAATACTTGTTTCTCAACATGAAATATTGTTTGCATTGGTATGTACCGAGATGAAGCAAGTATACGAGTAATATATACAGTATATATATATATATATATATATATATATATATATATATATATATATATATATATATATATATATATATATATATATATATATTATATATTTCAGACCGAAACTTTGTTCAATCGCACTGGCGGCGTTAGCATAAAAAACACTACTTTATTCTTTATTACCTTTTAAATTGTCATTTACACTTTTTTGCGTCACTATTGTTTTCCTTTTCTTACGTCATATATTTAAAATACCTTTTGTGTCTAAACAATAATAAATTTTATATTTTACAACATTTTAAAATTTAAAAGTGATGTTTCATAGAATATTCGTTTTTTTTTTTTTTTTTAATAAAAAAAACATGAAATAGAGACTCCTTTACCTGTTTCTTAGCAGCTGACCTTTGAAAGGGAAAGATCGTAAGAGCATACATCACCTGATGGCTGGATGCATGGTTAATGGGAAGTAACGCCCATTTCAAGGCCGAATTTATCTAACGCCTCCGTTAGACCAATATTCCTTTACTTATAGTAAAGGGATCTTGCGTTAGATATGGGGGTGATATTTCGTAAGAATGCTTTGTTAAACATTTTGCTACAATATAAGAGTTCTTTCACGTTAATTAGGGAGTGTATAAAATTACTTAATTCCTACTGTTATTTTTTTTGTTCTTTTTTAACATGCTATTTTTTTAACTGCCTATAAATTAAAAAAATATACGTACATAACAATATATTTTTTTTTATAGAAGTTTACATATAAGACGCACTCTATAGACCCAGCCCTTTCAATTTCTTGGTTCAAGGTCATTGTAGACCTAAAGGTACGTACATATTAGACGTGTCCAAATAAATTTAAATTAATACATCAATTAAATATTCAAAAAATCAAAACATCGTTTGTTACTACGTTAATTAAATGAAAACTATTAACAAACTTTCATTAGTTAGAATAGTTCTGTTACTGAAAGGGAAAAGATATTATGAGCATGATTAACATAGAATCTTGTTATGTAGATAATATACATTCAACAGTATATAAGAGTCATCATGTGTATGGCATACATTTAGAGTATGTATCATTATAATACTATTATTATTATAATAATAAATTATAATAATAAATTTTTGGGATCAATAAATGAATCGTTAGACTGGACGGAGCATATTAATGAAACGTGTAAGAAAATTAATTGGGCCAATTTTATATTGTATTCGCTTAGAAATCATGTATCACAAAAACACTTTTAAGCATTTACTATGCGTATGTTTATCCGCAATTAGCTTATGGTGTAATTTTTTGGGGTCAGTATCCAGACAAACTCAATAGACTTTTTGTTTTACAGAAACGTAGTTTGCGGACGATATTATATTTTAAAAAAAGGGATACATGTGTTACACAATTTAAGAGTCTTAATATGTTAACATTACCATGTATCTTTATACTAAACTGTTGTGTATATAGACGTAAGCATCCAGAAATCTATACTCAAAATTCTGATATTCATTCTTATAACACAAGGAATAAAGATAAGGTATGTGTGCCATGTGTGGAGGAACATAAGTCAAGTTTGCTTGAAAAAAGTTCATTTTATCAAACGGCAAAATTGTATGATTTTTTACCAAACTGTTTGAGATGAATAGATGACACTTTGGGTGCAATTCACGAAGAAGTTAGCCAGGTTTCTAACCACGTTTAGCTTAACCACATTTAACTATACCTGTTTTACGTGTTAAACCACCTAAGTTAAACGTGGTTAAGCTGAACGTGGTTAAAAACCTGGCTAACTGCTTCGTGAATCGCGCCCTTTGTTGTTTAAAAAAATACTTAAGAATGTACTAATAGACAAGGAATTTTACTCTGTTAAAGAATTTTTAAGTAATAAAATGTCTGAGAATGTCTTAAATATAAATTTATAGTTGTCTTATTATTATATGCAATTGTTTTTGTTTGTTTGATTGTTTTTTATTTAACTCTATCATGATGGTATTAAATGATTTGGTTTTGTATATTATGTTTTTTTGTGTATGTTATTTTTGATTATTGAAATATATGTTGACGTGAACCATGTTGTCCTGTACAATACATATATTATAATTTATAATAATTTCAAAGCTTAATTTTATTTATTATAATGGAAAATACATAAAAAAAATAATAATTAATAAAAATATCCTGTAGTTATATATAGAGCTCGTGTATAATATATATATATATATATATATATATATATATATATATATACATACACATGATGTATATTATATAGGAATTATGAAGTAATCAGTTAAAATTGCTAAGATTTAAGACTACACGTAATATGCTATACAGTATTACAGAGTACAATCCCTAGCATAAATCTTATCTCATTTTGCTTAGCCTGCAGCTATAAGGAGGGCAATTTTTCCACGTATGTTAGGTAGGATGCATAATTATATTTAAGATTTCACAGTGGTTAGAGAGTAAAGTAAAACCATATTAGCATTATTAGCCATATTAATTCAAGTGAAAAATAATTGAAGAACAGTGCTGGTAAATGATGGTTGGCAAGGCATATTTTATGGATTGCCCGCGGGTGTTGTTGGGGGTGTTAGTTATTTTAGGTACACGTCGGGTGAACTATTGTGAACTTTTTTTTTTTTTTATACGTACAGTACGCTTGCCTCGGTCTTTCGAAGATGTATGTTAAATATCAAGTCGCACCTCGAGGCGTGTATAGTCGTATCACCACGCCTACTTTATAAGCATGGATCCATATTATACACATGGCGCTCTTATGACGCTCTTATACAGTACAACATATGTGCATTATATATATATTGTATATATTATACTGCACTAACTTCTACAAGCATAAACTAACAAACAAGCACACAGCTAAAGAGTTGGTTTCAAAATGGAGTTACTCTTTCCATGAAGTAACAGGAAATAAAAAATTACAATCATGACCATAATAGCTATTAATTAATGAAAATTAAGTTGAAATATTAATTTATTTTAGTCCGCTCTACATAAATACGTGAACTAAACGAAAACATGCAATTTTGAATAAGTATAGCATAGAAAAGATATAAGATATGCATAATAAGTGGCAACGATATCAATTAATATAATTATAATACTTTATAATTTACTTTTTATTCTTCTTCTTGTAATTTATTCTATTTATAGTTTATTTTATATAATAGGCCCACACATTCAAACTGAGAAGAAGAGGGGCTGAGGGGGGGGGGGAGAATTCGATATAAAAGTAATTTAAAAGAACTATAGAAATTGTATAAGTAGATGCTAATCCATTAAGAATAAAAAGAGAGACATCCAGCAACTAATCAAAAGATGCTAAGAAGGCTTTGACCACAACTATACATACTATTGTTGAGATTAATAAGCCACACATGATGCCAATGAGTGAGAGTGCGGCAGCAAAGGCTATATAGCTGGCTGCATCAGCGCGATGTTCATTTCTGATGATCCATTGTTCACTTTGCGCACCCCCGCGGGTCCGTTAATAATAAATCTAATAATTGTGACCCCTCTGGCTCCGAGAGTGGTATAAGGACTAGGATATATTTATCTATAGGTGTACTCTGTATAGCTGTTGCTCGATCGCTCTCTGTTGCACACCACTGAAGGATTTTTTTTTCTTCTTTAGCCACACTCGTAATAATTTGTCCCTGACCACGGGTGGCCAACAACTTTGGATGGATGAACTGTCTATCATCTACTATAGCATGTAACCTTGCTTACATACTTTGTTAAGAGAAGAAAAATCTTTACTAATATTCTTGTTGTAGCAAATTATTTCATCAGAATATGAATATGCAGTAAAACATATTATAATAATTATAGAATATATGGATTATGGCATACATTTATATACTTACCTTATATTGTTTGTAAAAAACATAATTAATTTTTTTTATTTCATTCTATTTCATTTTTTTTTTTTTTTTCATTCAGTTATACAAGTTATTGTCCAGCCAAAGCTTTAACAAAGCTTGCCGGCCGGTGCAAAAGATACATTCTTTATTTAAATTCAATCAAGCTCATTTAATTACAGTGGACATTTTTAATTTTTACTTTAAGTCCAAAATAATACAAAAGAAAAGAAAACAAAAAACATAAATATATAGTCCCTATGATTCTAATACATTATCTCACACAGGAAAAAAGCAAAAACTTTTTAAAAGAATACAGCATCATATTACTACATTTCATAATTATTTTTCCAATTTTATACTATAATATAAGACAAAAAAAAAATTAATAAATAATACTAACGAAGCTACATCTCATACAATCATCACAATGATAACCATTATATGAGAGATTATTTAGTACTATTTATGAATTTTAAACAAAAACATAAGGAAAATGCATTTTATATATAATTTTTCAAAAACCACAAGAATAAAAAAGTGAACAGCAATGTAAATTATGTTCTGAAAAAAAAAGAAAATGTATTTTTGAAAAGTCCTGAAAAGTAAGAAAAAACCTGAAACATAAGATATCTGAAACAAAAGAAAAACTGAAACAAAATAGAGACATTTTTAATTATTTATTTCACAGAAACATATATTACCAAGATATATATATTTTTTTTTCATTTATTATTTTTTATTTTTTAGTTAATTTATTTATTTTTTACCTTTTATACGTTATTTTTAATGCTTTAATATAATAACAATTCTGAGAAAAAAATAGTCAATTATTGAATATCTGAAATAAAAGTGAATATTCTCTTTTTATTAATTTGTTAGTGTTAGTAACCATTTTTTATTTCCTTTTTCATTACACTTTTTGAACTAATATTTCTTAATTCTACAGGTAAATCATTCCACAAACGAGGAATTAAATATTTATGAGTTCGTTCATCAAATCTATTAGTTCGAAAAGGAGTTAATAATGGAACATTATCATTCAATCTAGTTTGATAGTTATGTAATCTGAAATCACCATGATTACTATCATAGTATTTTTCTGTTACAAGTGAATATTTTGACTGCAACTTAATAGGAAGTACATTCCAATACAAATAAATGTTATCATTAATTTCAAACTTGTTGCCTTTTTTCATACATTTTAGTAACCTTTGTTGCATTTTTACAAGTTTTGTTAAAGAACTGCTTTCAGTAAAACCCCAGGCAGTTATACCATATATAATATAAGGATGAGCCATAGCAAAATATACATTTTTTAGCGTTTTTTCTGTTACAATATATTTAAGTTTATATATTTGAGATAGTACAGATCTTAATTTCTTAACAACTTTATTTAAATGTGACTTCCAATCAAAATTTTCATCAATTAATACACCAAGGTATGTATGCTCTTTTACCTGTTCAATGTTACTACAAGTACAGTTCTGAAAAAAATTATGTAAGCAGTCATTACAATGAATTTTTATTGTTTCATCCTTCCACAAATATTTATTATATATGTGCATGACCTTAGTTTTTTTAGTATTAATAAGTAATCCATAATCATGGGCGCAGTATGCTAATTGATTTGCATTATTTTGTAATAATTGTTCTGCCTCTAGGAAGTTCTTATTAGCAACAAGAATTAATAAATCGTCTGCAAACATGAATATTTTACAACCTTTAAAAACAGAAAATATGCTATTTACATAAATGTTAAATAATATTGCAGAAATTGTCCCTCCTTGAGGTGTACAAAACTTTATTGCCCATTCATTTCCTTTAACATTACATATTTCAACAACCATTGTTCTATTTTTTAGGTAGTCTTTAATTAATTCAAGTAATTCATAGATCATAGACAATAATACAATAAATGACAAGAACTGTGAGCACATCATGCCAATAGTAATCACAGTTACATTTATTTTATTTATTATTATTATTATGATATATTAAGGATAAGAAAGAAAGTGTGTTGTTTTTTTTTAAAAATTGCAGTGACCAAAGTGTTAAAATGTAAATTAATTTTTGCTGCGCGGGTACAGTCAGCCGCGAGACCGTGCGTAGCAAGGTACTCAATATTATATACTTTTTTACGTAAAAATAAGAATTTAAGTTCCTGAATTTTTTACTTTTTTTATAGGATTGCATGAGAAAACTTTTTAAGAATGTTTTCTCCTCAGATATATTCGTATCGAGCAAGATTGGTTACTTATAACACAGGACACAGAAGCATGGGAGAGCCAGAGATCGTTGTTTTATTAGCAAGATGTTTTTGGTCCATTCTAGGCTAGGACTGCTGTTGTTGCATGACTAGACACTCTTCGTATTAACTGGATCCATTGTCCTCATTCTTCTTCCCTTTGCGTCGTACCTAGCCTAGTGTCACACTAAAACATTCTGATCAAAAAAACTTGTTCGATTTAAACGCAACAGCTCTTTGAATTCTTACAAAATTCTAACAATGAGGAAATTTCTTTGTTTTTATTTCTGATATACTATATAATATTGAATGTGTAGCTATTTTTTCCCGTTCTATCTTGTATCGTGTCAGAGGTAAAGTAATTCAAAGTAATTTAAGAATTTATATAATTATGTCTATATATAATATATATATTGAGGGCCTGGTGATCAATCTATGGGTATGGGTTTAAAAGCCATATTCATTGCAGGTCGTCATCAGTAAAATTAGATACGAAACTAACCTGTACCTGCAATGGTTGATATATTATATATATACGCATAAATAATAATGTATATACAATGAATAATTTTGTCAACTTGTTTTTTTTTTATTTTTATTTTTTTTTTTTTGAAATATGAAAAAAAGGAATAAGTAATGGTCGTTCTCTATGTTGTGTATATACATTATATATATATTATGTTTTATAGCTGCTATAACCTATGTCATGGACACGTTTTAATACCATGGCATGTGATGAGGCCTGAAAATTATTGTTTTACATAAAGAATGTCATACAGATGCAACAATACTTCAATTAAATTTATTTTAAATTATATATATATATATATATATATATATATATATATATATATATATATATATATATATATATATATATATATATATATATATATATATATATATATATATATATATATATATATATCGGAACTGGCCCGGTGACCCGGTCCCTGCATGGATTTTTACGGAGACTTAAAAGGGACATTAAGTTCACTATCAATAGGGGCAAATAAGAGTATCTCATTTAGCTGCAAATATTGTTGCACCGCACGTGTATTGGAACTGCAATGCAGTCACGTAACATGACAATTCTTGCATTAATCAATTAAGTAACATTTGATGATTGCAACAATCAAAATTCTTTTTCCCTTTTAATAAAGTGGGTTTGTTGCATATGGGGCAACAAACAATCAACTTTCATCTCTGTGATTATATAGTCAGAGGTGGGTGACCTATGGCATATAATAAATAAATAAATACTCTTCTCATCGAGTATACGATGATCATAATTTTTATTTCCATAGAAAGCTTACGCATATATAATACATTCAAGCCTCATGCTGATTGGAACACGCAAATAATAAACGTATAAAACAAGCCAGTCTGCCTGCTATATTATATACGGTATTGACGTCATAAAGTCAGGTATGGACATCTGGTGGATTTTACCTGAGTGATTCTAAAAGTGTCATTGTTTTGATATCTGAGCTTTGCTACTGGCTAAAGTACACATGTAGTTGAGTCATAATGATTCTATAGAGGCTGTTTTCAATGCCATCTCTTGGTACTTTATGAGGTCAATATTATAGCAAATACAGCAGAAGCGAGACTCAAATATATAATATACTAAAATACTTTATACAGAAATGTGTGTCGCGTGAACATCCAATATATTATACACATTGTTGTATTGTTCTCTTGACGAGAATCAAAATATTAAAGTAACTTTCACTTAAATTATAGTAAAGTTATGGTTGTACTGGTAATATTTATCATTTAAAAGCTTAATCATTTTATGCACGCGCGTGTATTATTATAGATAATTGTATAATAGACTTCCGTGACTTATGATTAGTCTGTATTATGTATGGACCACATGGACCAAACGTTTTAAAGAAAAAAATAATTAAAACATCAATATCATTTGTTAGTATGTGTCAGCCAACACTTAATTGTCATGATTCCATAGCATGCTTATATGCATTTTAGATATAAATCTCTAATGGACAACCTATATGAAATTTTTGATTGCAGAAATGAATAGAGGGCACCAAATTATATTATTATTATTTTTAGATTTTTCGAGAGGCCTGCAGGATTACAAAAATTAAGTAATTCAAAATTCAGATTTGAATTCAAGTACCGTTTAATTCTATCTTTTTATTAATACATGAAACCTATATATATTGACACCTCTCTCTGTACTTTCAATATTTTTTAAAGAAATAGTTCCAGGGCTATAAAAAAACTGGAAAAAAATCTGAGTATAGCAAAATTTATTATATACCCTCTATTTCTTTAATAAAATTACTTCATGTAATTTCAGTGTATTAATATAACTTATTATAAGGAAGATAATTCTATTTTACCATGTATTGTGTATGTGTGTTTATTCATAATAAAATATAACTAAATTAAGGCAAGTTGATGTGTGTATTATTTACGGTAAGTACGGTGGGCGGGGAGGGGGGGGGGGGTGGAGAAGATACACCCGCGTATATTGAGTCTTGTAAACGAGTCCTTTAATGAATAAATATTATAAACATATGACCATTATCTGCATGATCTTATACATATGGTGTACGGCAGGTGAAATACATCCATCTACAATTAGTGCATTCAGAAATACAGAGTATGATTAATTTTAATCGATACTAATTATAATTCTTTAAAATTTATCATGGTCGGTACATATATATGCAATTCTCGATTGCTGTATATATTATATAATAATAATTACAACTCATGCATAAAAGAACCATTGACGACGCATAATTCAAAAATGAAACAAACATCTCATTAAAACAAAGCATCCAATCTAGATTTGTACAGTTTTATACGGAAACGACGTTAAACGAATTAAAAATGTTTCAGATTCAATTTTATTTAAAAAAAAAATCAAAAAGCTTTTAATATATATGTATATGTATATATATATATATATATATATATATATATATATATATATATATTAT